>CM053026.1:24539540-25139540 GCA_028564925.1 Lithobates sylvaticus
TGACTTCTATAGCAGAGATCTGCTGCTACAGAGTGAGTCTGGACAGAGCTACAATGGTCTGATCCCCAGTACTGACAGGAAGTGAGGTGATGATACTGACAGGAAGTGAGGTGACAATACTGACAGGAAGTGAGGTGACAATACTGACAGGAAGTGATGATACTGACAGAAAGTGAGGTGACAATACTGACAGGAAATGAGGTGACAATACTGACAGGAAGTGACATCACCACACTCCCGATGTATTGACTACGGGGAAACACACAGTGCACTGCTATGGAGTGTTCTGTAGAATGATTGGATGCTCATTGTTTCAGCTCCCGGGTATAGTGCTTGATAGCGATTGTCACCGACATCTGTCAGTTCCCTCCTGAACCTCCTCAGAAGCTCCTGATTTCTGGTTCTTCTTGTAGAATGGTGCTGGGATGGGTGGCTGCTATCTCAGTGCTGGGGGGAAATGGTGACTTGGGATGAAGTGGTCACATTGAACATGAAAATGATCTCTTCCTATAATTATCTATGAGAAGTATTCCTGGTCACTGTCTGGGTGACATGAAGAAAAGATAGAAAGGTGAGAGGACAAGAAGGAGGATTGCTGGTCAGATTACAGCGGCTGAAAGGAACCAAAATCCCCCTTTAATAAATCCCTCTATGGTGTTCTCTGATGCCGCATACACACAGGTGGAATTTCCGATGGGAAAAGTCTGATGGGAGCTTTTCATCGGACATTCTGGCTTTTCTATCGGCATTTCCGATGGACTTTAGATAGAGAACATGTTCTAAATTTTTCCGTCGGAATGCCGATGGAGTTTTGACCGATGCAAAGTCCGGCCGTGTGTACGCGTCATTAGAGCAGAAGATACAGAAATGTCATCATATAAACCTCCAAACAATGGATTGATGATTTCTCTATTACTTTATTCTTCCATTCAGGAGAATGGGAAGATCTCTTCTACCCACCGAATGTAGAGCTGTAGCCAGGCCAGGAACATCCCATAATATACAGATTATTAACAAGCAGTAACCGAGATTTAACCCTTTCCCTGCCAGAGACATTTCTTTTTTCATTTTGGCACACATAAAAAAATGCAGATTTTAGGCCTGAGGATTACTAAACCCCCCATCACATTACTGTACAGTAGATCCTTTCTGAGATCTGGAGACCCTATAGATAAGAAGGGGGGCAGCTGTAATTTTACATGTCAGACAATGTCAGTGAGACTGGATATCCAACCCGTATTTTCAGCAAATAACACGTCATATTAATTGTAATTCACACAAACACAATTTAGTTCACAATTTTTAGGGTAAAATATAAAAGATGGGGTTCCATGGAGTACATAGATACCAGACAGGGAAAGACTTAAAATTGCACATCTGTGGAATGGCAAAAAATGATGGTACCAGAAATGGCCCATAAGAAATGTTTTAAAAGCATTTACATTGTTAAAAGTTTCCTGTAGATGGGACTTTCAGACGGGACAGATAGCAGGTGAGGTATCACAAGAGTATTAGAAAAGTATAATTCTTTTAATAGTTTAATAGTAAATTAAAAGAATATACACATGAATGTACAAAACATGATAGGAGAAAATACAGTTTGGTATCTCAATCAGTAACCACACTAGATCTGTTTAAATGCAGGTAGATACAACAGAAATATCCGACGCATTTCAAGACTGTAACGATTACTTTCTCTTCTTCATGGGGGTAGGCGATTACAGCAGCACGTATAAACGTCTGCAATTGATAGAAAAGTATAGGTAAGTACACAGTGGATATAATACAACATCATAGCAAACGTACATATTATCACACCATTTCTTATTCAATATCATAGTGTGTGAACACACTGACCGTGCAAACTGTGTAACTGTTTAGAATATCTTGCATCCAAATGAGAAGGTTATTAAAACAGGCTGTGGCTGTTGACCTGTTCACCTCCGGTTCAGCAAGATCAGAAAACACAGTCCAGAGTGCATATAGGCCCAAGAAAAGGGAATTGGTCCCTCACAAAGAACGCCCTGGCAAAGCCCTCTGGAGAATTACCCTCTATGTGTCCCCAAGCGACTGTGGTCGCTAGAAGAAAATAGGAGGATAGTTATTCATTTGATATGTGAACCAGACTTATATATAATAGGGATGAGCTGAACACCCCCTGCTTCAGTTTGTGGCAGAACATGCAAACAGGCAAAAAATTTGTGCCAACACGAGAACATCATTAAAGTCTATGGGACTCGAACGTGAAAAATCAAAAGTGCTAATTTTAAAGGCACTGGTAAGAGAAACAGAAGGCGCCACTCTAAGTGCAATAAATAGTGGAAATGTTTAATGTAAAGGGTTAAAAATAGCTGTACTCACAAAAGTACTATGTCCAAGGGCGTGTGATACTGAGATGGTGAGCCAGATGTCCATGGAGGGTGCAGAACAAGCAATTTCCGTATCCTGGAGGTGCTGTCTTGTTGCTAAAAACGAGCTGGGGGATCCACTGCTGACACTTCCTGGTCAGTGGAGCGCACACCAGCAACTAGGTGGATCGGTTTACTTCCGGGGGCGGGAGCCGGTCTCGTCCAATAGGCAAACGTTTTCAGAGCATGCGCTCTTTCCTCAGGCCTACTAATTTTAAAGGCTAATATACAAGTTATTGTCACAAAAAGGGTTTGGGGACCCGGGTCCTGCCCGCAACAGGATAAAACTATTGCATGAGCGGAATGACATCCACATCTTTCAGGACCTTTCAGCGATCACCCTGAAGCATCGTAACCTCTCCTGGATGCCCTGAGAACCAGATGAATCCACTACCAGTGGAAGTTTCCATTCGGATTCTCTGCCACCCACCATGGTCGGGCAGCTCTACTGAGAGTTCCAGAGGAGCTAGAAGCTTTCTGCGCAACACTTGACATACCGACAGTCGACGCCCCAAATTGGTATACTGACTTCCAGACCTCTGGATTGCGGCACTCTCCAGAAAGAGCAGAACCAATGGAAGCGCAAGATGTGAGCTATCGGAGACACCGCTCACCGTCAGATGCGAGACCAAGCCCTGCACCGCTGGCTCATCACCAATACCCAAGCCTATGAAAGCTCCCCTACCTCTCAGGACACGCTGAGACAAGTAAAACAGCTTCCGTAACCAACATGCATGACAGTTAAGTAACCCTTTATTCTTTTTTTTGTTTTTGTTTTTTTCTGTTATTTTTTTATGTGTTTTGAGGCTACCCTGATGCACCCAGAAGTTGCGATGCATGTTGCCGCACTGTTACTACCTCCAATATGGCCGATTTGTAACTGCCTTCACAGAAAGAGGTGCATACCAAGCAGAGCCCTACCAGCCACCTGCTGTTACTCATCTCAAGGCCAGCCTTGTCTACACGCCGCACTGCACCCTAATAGTTGATCCGGCCGAGTAGCACCTCCATATCCCAGCCACATGCCTTCCACCTTGCACCAGAGGAAAACATATGACTAATATCCAGAACCCAGTCCCCCTTCCCCTGGAACTGACGCTGCACACCACTGCATGCAAATTGTGGACATGCACCTGCCCTGAGCTACGCCTCTCACCGAGCCTGACACCCTGCCAGTTCTGTGCATACACCATACTGCAAGAGCATGCAATCCTATTTGAACAAGATGTTGATGCATTACGGCACCAATTATACCCGGGGGGGTTGGATGAGGAACAGAAAGCCTATGGTATATGTGTACCTGGAGTGGCAGTCCAGGGGTGCCGCACAATCACTGTGAGTGAGGGTCACTTTAATTCATGGTACCACGATCACTGCACCATATACTCGCTTTTTTTAGCTCCTGCCTCCTGTGCCGGGCCTTTTGGCTGGGGCCAGAGGAATTTTTTATTCCTGGCCGGAGGGCCTGGCCATTGTATTGCACAATGGCCACCTTTACACTCTCCTCTCCACTTCCTTCTTCCCCCACTTTCTTTTATTTATTCCTTTCTGTGTCCCATTTTTGTATTTTTTTGTTTGTACACGGTTTGTTCCACTGTCTGACTGGTAGGGTGTAGGTCCTCGGGCCTGCCCTGAAAGTCTTGGGAGGGTGGACATGGCCTTCTGGCTTAGTTCGTCTTCTCTCATGGGGTCTCCCTTTGGGGGAGCCCCACCTAGTACTTAGGTGGGTCTGTTTCAGCAGACCCTCCAGAGTGTAAAGTACCCTTGTCCCCGTCTGGAGCCTAACGTGCTGGGGGATTCAGGGCAAGGCCCTCTGATTTTCGAGAGCTTGTGTACACCCGTTGCACATTTTTGTGTCACCTCTTTATGTTGTGCACATTTTTTTGGCACCGGCTGAAGTTTTTGAGTGTGTTTCACACGCCATGGGCTTTCAAAAAAAAAACTATTATATCCCCACTAACCCTGACATTACTGCCAACCCCGGCGCTGGTCAGTTTGCCCCATTATCCAAAATGGCATAAGGTAATAGATGAAAATCTTCCCCAGAGAAGGACCAGCCCACCGTTCCCTCATTCCACTACCCCTGCCTCATGGCCTATGGCAGCCCTACCCAATTCAAATAGAGGCCTGTGCCCAGCTTCGAAGCCTTGCAGATCAGGCTGACAGCCAAGAGTTTGGACAAAGCATGATAAGAAAACTTGCTCTAAATATAGTCAATTCTTGTACCTGCACACCAGGCGAAATAGAGAAGAATGTATAAGGCTCAGATTTCAATCACCCAATACTCCTTCTCTGCTGTGATAACAGACAATAGCACTCAGATGTATTGCTCTCTATTTGTGCTACAACAGCCTCAACAACACTCGCCTTACCTGACTAGTATAGTATAGCTGGTTGCACACTAGCATACTCCCACCCAGTTACATATGCAAGTCGACCCGATGGGGTCATCGGGCGATGCCACCCATTGAAACGTTAAATTCTATACCCCATCCAAGAGTTGCTAATCTGTACTATATCTCTGGCTTAGAACCTACCTATCAGAGCAATGCAACCCTGAAAAGGATAACCACCAATGTTTAAACATTTATGTGTGTAATATCTTTTGGGTAGTTAACACTAGACTAACACACGCATTATATGCCTTTCTCCCCTAGACGAGCGGAAAGAGCATGCCTCCGGAAGCCTCGAGTACAGCTCGCTCCCTTCAGCTGCATTATCAGAACATGAGTCGGCAAAAAATATGTTACAGAAGTACAGAGAGCCCTCCTCTCCAATAGGTTCCTCTACACAATCACATCCCCCATCCCCTGACTACGGAATGGCTACTTTCCAGGTTTCTAGAAACCAGAGTTATAACA
The DNA here is from genome assembly GCA_028564925.1 of Lithobates sylvaticus. Taxonomy (NCBI): domain Eukaryota; kingdom Metazoa; phylum Chordata; class Amphibia; order Anura; family Ranidae; genus Lithobates; species Lithobates sylvaticus. The sequence continues at coordinate 24,544,810 of CM053026.1, forward strand.
CTGACATCTCTTAATGGCAGGATTCTGGTAATGTGACACTTGAAGGCCAAGGACCTCACCAGGGTATTCGCTTAGTTTTCTACATTTTCTGCATTCGATACCTTTTATATCTGAAACTAAGAATAGATTTTGTGTGTGTAGTTTAGTTTAGTTTTGTTTTCTACCACATATGTTCTCCACGTGGCTCACAAGCAATTGGCTGTAAACACATGAGTGCAATCACCTGGTGAAAGGTGTAAAGGGCTATGTTCAGCTTATAGGAAAACGCTATAGGACTACACATGAAATTTCAGTGACTGCAGATGGTCTTACTGCTACTACTATCTACAGTCCAACTCACCCTCCTCTCTAGAAGATACCCATCCTTAATACCTCTAAATTCCTCATGCTATACACCCTTCAGCCATCCTCCTTACCCATCTGCAAACAAGTCCAATTTGGCATTCTGTCTGACGGGGTATTTGGAAATACCCCTTCTCTCCAAACAAACCAACTCCCACACAGTGGTAGCCCACCTAGCAAGCACTCTAAGATCCCATCAGCCCCTAATACCACTGACCCCCTTTGGCCATATCAGATCTACAGTATAATCCACACCTGGACAAGTGAGAGCTATCTCACCTGTCGCCAGACCTCCCTCCTCTGTAGGCCCCCCTCCTCCCTTTCCAACTCCTGACCTCTCTCTCCTCACCCCCCACCCTACACTTCCCTTATCCCTTCACCCCCACCCCAAAAGCAACCAAAACCCAACTCCCAGCTCAGACCTTACCTTTTCATCAGCTGCAACTCCCACAAGGCATGTCACTGAATTACTGAGGCCTTGATTACATAAACCCTTGGGTACAAATGTTCTACACGCAAACCATGGCCTTGATACTTCCCAAGAAAAACAAAACTCTTATCAAGATCATCTTGCTTAATGTCAGAGGACTCAATACTCCAGAGAAGCGCTCCCAGCTCCTCCTATAATGCAACAGATTAAAGCTGATATAGTATTTCTACAGGAAATGCACTTTCACACTGATGCAATATCAAAACTGATGAATAAATTCTACCCTATAGTCTACCATGCAAAACAAACTACACATCCAAAGCTAAATGGGTCTGCACACTCATAGCGAAATGATGCCCCTTCAAGGCAGGTTCCTCTTTCTGAAGGGGACATGCCATGGCAAATTGATAACCCTAGCGTACATATATGCCCGGAACAACCACCAAGTCACCTTCTTTCGCAGACTAACCAATACACTCACCTCATTCCAGGAAGGCTCCCTGATTCTAGGTGGTGACTTTAATGTCTCCCTTAACCCCCTCCAGGACACCTCAAATGGTGCCTCTTCGCTACCCTACTAAGCCTTACGCTCCATTAAGTCACAATTACAGGATCTTATACTACATGATTCTTGGCGCACACTGAACCCTAGCGGCAGAGACTTCACCTTTTTCTAAAACCAACGATACTCACGGATTGACTACCTCTTTATATGTCAGAAAGACCTACCCCTCCTCCATCATACCTCCATTGACCCCATGTTCCTCTCGGACCACCACCCTATATCAGTGGCGGCTGGTGAAGTTTAAGGATGGGGGGCACAAGACCTCGCCCCTCCACGTTTGGCCCATCCCACGTCTAATAAGCCACACCCCTTATAAAATCCATATCATATACCAGGCTGCACATTATACACAGGTCTCTGCACATCATATACCAGGCTGTACATTATACACAGGGCTCTGCACATCATATAACATGCTGTACATTATACACAGGGCTCTGCACATCATATACAGGGCTCTGCACATCATATACAGGGCTCTGCACATCATATACCAGGCTGCACATTATACACATGGCTCTGCACATCATATACCAGGCTGCACATTATACACATGGCTCTGCACACCATATACCAGGCTGCACATTATACACCGGGCTCTGCACATCATATACCAGGCTGCACATTATACACCGGGCTCAGCACATCATATAACCAGGCTTCACATTATACACCGGGCTCTGCACATCATATAACCAGGCTTCACATTATACACCGGGCTCTGCACATCATATACCAGGCTTCACATTATACACCGGGCTCTGCACATCATATACCAGGCTGCACATTATACACCGGGCTCTGCACATCATATACCAGGCTGCACATTAAACACCGGGCTCTGCACATCATATACCAGGCTTCACATTATACACCGGGCTCTGCACATCATATACCAGGCTTCACATTATACACCGGGCTCTGCACATCATATACCAGGCTTCACATTATACACCGGGCTCTGCACATCATATACCAGGCTTCACATTATACACCGGGCTCTGCACATCATATACCAGGCTGCACATTATACACCGGGCTCTGCACATCATATACCAGGCTTCACATTATACACCGGGCTCTGCACATCATATACCAGGCTGCACATTATACACAGGGCTCTACTAAAACAACCTGTAAATCGCACATATCTGCATTCTGCAACCTTTTAAATCACACATATCTGCATTCTGCAACCTATAAATTTCACATAACTTTCACATAACTGCATTCTGCAACACCCCCAATCAGGTCAGCTTCACTATACACATGGCAGGGGGAGGGGGTGGGAGTGCCAGTGAATATTTTTGGGGAAAGTTACATGTGCTGAAAGATCAAAGAATATCTTTGATCTGTCCCTTTATATTGTGTTTAATAAAGTTGGGGGTGTGGGTGCTGATGCCAACCCCCAAAAAGTTTAAAGTTGATAAGCCGGGTGGTGTTTGGGGTGCTGCCGCCGACCACCAAAAGTTTAATCAAGTTGTTAAGCGGAGTTGGGGGGGTGCTGCTGCTGCCGACCAACGGAAATGTAATAATGTTGATAAGTGGGGGGGGTTCTGCCGCCGACCACCTTAAAAAAAATAGGATCTTTTTGGCTGCTGTGCTGTCATAAATATTCTCCAGTGTGTTTACACGTGGAGGGAAAACAGTGCTTTGAATGATGTGTAGCCCACCACTTAATAGAATCAGTAGGTGTGCAGTACTACAAGTGTTAGAGTACAATTCTGTTACTTAATAGCCATCTCGTTAAAAAATTTCAGTTGAAGGAAAATACTTAGCTAAATTACTAAATCCATAGAGCATTGTTGAGCAGTGTTCTAACCTGTAAAACAAGTAAAACTAGTTGATAAGCCAGGGGGGGGGGGGTTGGGGGGGTGCTGCCGCGCCGTGATTGTTGATAAGTGGGGGGTGCTGCCGCTGTGATGTTTATAAGTGGGGGGTGCTGCCGCCGTGATGTTGATAAGCGGGGGGTGCTGCCGCCATGATGTTGATAAGCGGGGGTGCTGCCACCGTCATGTTGATAAGCGGGAGGGGGGTGCTGCCCCTGTAATGTTGATAAGCGTGGGGGGTTCTACCGCCGTAAAGTTGATAAGCGGGGGTGCTGCCGCCGTGATGTTGATAAGCAGGGGCTTGGGCAAGTGGTTAAAGTCCCAAACTTTACTCTACAATTTGGATTTATATATTATCTAGGGGATGTGGTTTACTATTTACGTAAAAACACCATTTTCAATATAAATTACATTTTGCTTATAGTAATAGTTAGAGTGCAGTACTAACTAAAAAGTAAAAAGAACATGTCAGGTTTTCACATCAGGGTGTATTCCAAATTTTCCAAAAAGATGTCTTTAGTAATTACAAACACAAGTTTTAATGCAGATGAATAATTGTCTTCCAGCAGTAAAACAAAAGATATTCTTAAGTTTAACAAAGCAGGGGTGTGCTCCCGCCGTGATAAGCGGGGGGCGGTGCCGCCGTGATTGTTGATAACCGGGCTGTTGCTGCCGCCATGATTGTTGAAGCGGATGGGGCTGCCGGCTCCGATCGCCGGAACTGTATACTGTACTGTGATTGCGTTTCTGCTTACCTGCAGCCGAGTGGACTTGGAGTGGAGTGAGCTGCCCAGTGGAAACCTCACTTCCTGGAGTCACGTTGGAGGTGTCGCTCATGTCGAGACTGGCATTCCCCCGGCCGGGGGGAATGCTTATATTAGCAGAATAAACTAGACTTTGCAGCTTGCAAAACAGCTCACAGGAAGTTACTTGTGGTTAAGAAGGAGGCATATCTCGGTACGATATTTTGCAGACAAGACACCGTTGACGTTGAGCCAATATTCCAATATGTCAGAACATTGTTAAAAGGTTAAGATATATATATTAAATTATATAAAGGTTGTATATAAATATAGATAAAAAATCAAATGACTATAATGTCTTGTATTTCCAGACAGCCCTATTATGCAAATATATGTATTACGTATGTATAACATGTACTGTACGTGTATATGATTGGTTGGACTAAGGGTTTGCCCCTTAGCCCCCTATGTCCTGTGTAATTGTGTAACCCTATATAACCTCTGAGATATTTTCAATACATTGTATTTCATGATAATCCATATGCTTTATGGTGTCTGTTTTACCCGATCGATCAAGGAAATCTCTTGGTGTCTGCTAAGGTCCAGCTCGAGCAAAGAGGGGCGCACTTGACCACTGACCACTTGACCACTGACCTTTCAATAGTAATAGCTTAACCTTATAATTGCACCTGTATTTATAAAAATATTATTATTATTATTATTATTATTATTATTATTAATAATAATATTATACATGGCATTCTTGGCCATCAAACTTCAAATTTTTACTGTTTCATGTACAATATATCATAATGGTATTTGTATAACCTTCACTTTCTACAGTGCTGACAAAGATGGATTCTGTGTATTTTATGTTTGGCCTTTTTTTCCTACTCTATAAGCAGATTCATATTCCAATCTATCAGTAATAAATAACAGAATTATTCTTTATAAACCTGACACTCTCACAGCCTTCAGCTGAGCCATGAACTCAGTGTCAGGATCCTGGGCTGATGTCAGTGATGAGGAGATCAGGAGAAGAAGTCATTGGAGTCTATCAGAGACTCGGCCATGTTGTCTTCAGAAATCTACTTAGAATATTGTGGATGTCTTTGTGTGTGACCCCCTGCACATCTGACACCCAGAACTCTGCTCACCGCTGTGATATGACTATGAGGAATTATATATTTGAGTACAAGTATTCTCAGGATGGAGACATCATTATAGGAGGGATATTCGCTGTACATTCTGCAGTGTTATGGTGTGGGGAGGAACATTTTTTTAAAACTCTCATGTGTTTAGCGTAAGTGAAATATGAAGTGTAAAGTTTCAAATCTGATCTACAGAGTTGTGTCTTTAGGAGATATGTGTGATAATGTGCAGGACTCATTCAGTCTGTTACACTGCATTTATATAAAATCAAAGTATATCAATGAATATGTTAGTGAAAACCATGTATGGCCCATTCTATTGCCGGGTGTTAATGCTCACATTTATTTATTACGAATAGCTGCCAATGTACCACAATGGATGAAAAACCCACATGATACTTTTATTTTTTTAAAGACAGCACACCGCAGTGCTCTATATGTGTATTATGGTGCTTTGAGGTGCGTTGTGTGTTGGGATGTACTTACTGTACTGGGAAAACTGTTATCTGCAGGACAGGAAGTGAGGGGAAATCTCTCTAATGGAGCCCTGGACAGTGGCTGTCCAAAAGAAAAAAGGTTTTGGTTGGACATGAATTTTAAGGCACCACAATAACATTATATAATATTTTTGTTTCTGATGGCCGGCATTGCATTTACCCTTTCACAGGCATGCACAATTTTAAGGATTTAAATGTTGGATCTCTATTTACTTGGAACAACCTCATATTTTATATTTTACCAAAAAGTAGGGTAATGCCTCTCATCTGTGTGCAGTAACATTATTTTTAGTGTATTTTTTACTGAAAATATTTGATAAACAGCACCTCTAATATCATAAAAAAATATTCAAACTACCACCATTGTATTTTGCAGGGTCTTTTCTTTCAGAAAATATATAATATTTGGGGGGTTTAACTAATTTTCACGCATTTTAATATTTCACACAAAAGGTGACAGTGAAAAGATTAAAGACAACACAGTCACAGAAAAATTCCCATTGATCTGTTCTTGTTGTGGAATGACAACACTGTGCTATTTGTTAAATGAAATAACAAGGAATGGTGTCAGCCCTGCCAAGTTTCTTTTGGTAAACTAGAGAATGTATCCCCTTTTACTCAACTCTATAACATGGGAGGGTTGTTTTGCTGTCAAAGAAGAAAACCAAAAAACTGTGCGGGCGGGGGGTTGATTAGACTTCTTGAGCATTGGCAGAGTGAACAGAAATAAAAAAAATAACATCCCTTGGGGATGCCCTGACCCTGCTGGTGAAGTGGTGCATCTACATGATGTATACAACCTACTACAGCAACATTAACATTTACAAATGGAAGTAAATTCTGTTTAAATTGACAAAAAATTACAGTTTCAGCCACCTACCAATCACCTAATCTATAGCAGACTCTTATCCCAAGTGAGGGGGTCTGGTATAGATGTTAATGGTGGACCCCACACAAAACATAAAAAGTGTATAATTCCCCCTAAGTATGCATAAATTACCCTTATGGAGGGGGCGTGGCTTGGTGCCGCAAGAGAATGGCTGCCTAATCCTCTGGATCCCGCTCGACAAGGACAAATATCAGCCTAAAAGAGGCTCATAACCCGACCAATATGGGTGAGGGAGACCGGAGCTCATCAGCCATGAGATCCCGATCCCTTTGGGATGGAGAAACCCAGCTGAGCGGCAACATACCCGTGCTGTTCTGGACACTGCAGCGGGACCCTCAACCCTCCTCACAGGCTTCCTCCCATTCCACGCGGTCTGCCAGCTGCAGCCTAGACTGCGTTAATCACAGCAAAGCAAACATAGCATCTCCCACAGCCAGCACAGCACAGCCTCTATGTCTACATGATCTGCAAATCATTGCATCAGACATTAAAAGTATCCTGTCAGTTGCCATAGGAAAACTCCAGCTAGTATGTGTAGGCGTGTGCACACATACTGCTCCACCATGTTGGTGAAATGCTGCCTCCTGCTAAGACGTTCCATCTCAGCTGGTGGTGCTGGTTGTTGTGGCGTGCTGACAAAGCTTTTCCACATTTTGGCCATGCTAACCCTGCCTTCCAAGGTGCTGGCGGTGCATTGGGGACCTCTTCCTCCTCCTCTGCCTTGGCCTTGTGCTTCCACCGTAACCCCGCTGCCAAGTGGGAATGCCACCAGCAGCGTGTCTACCAGCGTGCGCTTGTACTCGCGCATCTTACGATCACGCTCCAGTGAGGTAATTAAGGACGGCACGTTGTCCTTGTAACGGGGATCCAGCAGGGTGGCCACCCAATAATCAGCACCAGTTAAAATGTGGGCAACTCTGCGGTCGTTGCGGAGACACTGCAGCATGTAATCGCTCATGTGTGCCAGGCTGCCCAGAGGCAAGTAAAAGCTGTCCTCTGTGGGAGGTGTATCGTCTGTGTCCTCTGTATCCCCCCAGACACGCACCAGTGATGGACATGAGCTGGTCTGGGTGCCACCCTGCTGTGAACATGGTTCCTCCTCCTCCTCCATCTCCTCCTCATCCTCCACCTCGTCATCCTCCAGAACTGTGCCCTTGCTGCCGGACAATTGTGTACCTGGCGCTTGTTGGTGCAGGAACCCATCCTCGTAGCCACTTGTAAATGACTGCCCTGAAAGCCTTGGAAATAAACCCTCTTCCTCCTCCTCCTCCTCCTGTGCCACATCCTCTTCCATCATCGCCTGAAGCGTTTTTTTAAGGAGGCATAGAACTGGGATAGTAACGCTGAGAACGGCGTCATCGGCACTGGCCATGTTGGTGGAGTACTCGAAACAGCGCAACAAGGCACACAGGTCTCGCATGGAGGCCCAGGTATTGGCGGTGAAGTGGTGCTTTTCCGCAGAGCGACTCACGCGTGTGTGCTGCAGCTAAATCTCCACTATCGCCTGCTGCTGCTCGCACAGTCTGGCAAGCATGTGCAAGGTGGAGTTCCACCTTCTGGGCACATCACATATGAGACGGTGAGCGGGAAGGCCGAAGTTACGCTGCAGCGCTGACAGGCGAGCAGCAGCAGGGTGAGAACGCCGAAAGTGCGCACAGACGGCCCGCACTTTCTGCAGCAGCTCTGGCATATCGGGGTAATTCTTAAGGAACTTCTGGACCACCAAGTTCAGCACATGCGCCAGGCAAGGAATGTGCGTCAAACCGCCTAGGCCCAGAGCTGCTACGAGATTTCGCCCATTATCGCACACCACCAGGCCGGGCTTGAGGCTCACTGCCACAAAACGCTCATCGGTCTGTTGTTCCATGTCCATCCACAACTCCTGCGCGGTGTGGGTTTTTTTCCCCCAAACAGGAACGTTTTAAAACTGCCTGCTGTCGTTTATCCCTGGCTGTGCTGAAGTTGGTGGTGAAGGTGTTGCGCTGACCGTATGAGGAGGAGGTAGAGGGGGATTAGGCGGAGTAGGAGGAGTTAGCAACAGGAGGCTAACTGAAGTGCCCTGCAATCCTCGGTGGTGGAAGGACATGCGCCAAAGTGCTATCCGCCTCAGGCCCAGCCGCCACTACATTTACCCAGTGTGCTGTTAGGGAGATATAATGTCCCTGACCTTGCTTACTGGTCCACGCATCCGTAGTTAGGTGGACCTTGCCACAGATGGCATTGCGCAGTGCACACCTGATTTTGTCCCCCACTTGGTTGTGCAGGGAAGGGATAGCTCGTCTGGAAAAGTAGTGGCGGCTGGGCACGACGTACTGTGGGACAGCCAATGACATCAGCCTTTTAAAACTCTGCGTCTCCACCAGACAGAATGACAGCATTTCAAAGGCGAGGAATTTTGAAATGCTGGCATTCAGGGCCAGGGATCGCGGGTGGCTAGGGGGGTACTTCCTCTTTCGCTCCAGTGTTTGGGAAATAGAGAGCTGAGCGCTTCCATGTGACATTGTGGAGATGGTTGGTGACCCAGGTGGTAGTGTTGTTGGCAGATCCTCTGTTTGCGGGTTGGCAGGTGTCACTGTCACTACAGAGGTGGATGAAGAGGCCGAGACTGCAGCAGAAGAGGAAGCAGGAGGAGCCAGAGACCTTTCTTGGTTTTTGAGGTGTCTACTCCACTGCATCTCGTGCTTTGCACTTAGATGCCTGCTCATGCAGGTTGTGCTCAGATTGAGAACGTTTATGCCTCGCTTCAGGCTCTGATTGCACAGCGTGCAAACCACTCGTGTCTTGTCATCAGCACATTGTCCGAAGAACTGCCACGCTAGGGAACTACTTGGACCTGGCTTTGGTGTGCTCGGTCCCTTGCTGCGTTGGGCAGTAGCAGACGTACTGTCTAGGGGACGGATGCTCCACTTTTGCACCCTGCTCCCTCTTTTGCTGTGCTGGTGGCTCTGTGCGACCACCGCCTCTTCCTCCGAACTACACTGGTCACCTGCATGACGTTGATTCCATGTGGGGTCAAGGACCTCATCGTCCTCCACATCATCTTCTACCCAGTCTTCACCCCTGCCCTCCTTGTCGATCTGCACAATGGCAAAAGCAGCAGCAGTTGGCACCTGTGTTTCATCATCATCCGAGACGTGCTGCGATGGTCCTCCCATGTACTCATCATGAAACATAAGTGGTTGGGCATCGGTGCACACAATCTCTTCCACTTCTGGGGCAGGGCTAGGTGGATGGCCCTGGGAAACCCTGCTAACAGAGTCATCAAAAAGCAGAAGAGACTGCTGCATGATTTGGGGCTCAGACTGATTGGCTGATTTGCAAGGGGGTGAGGTGAAAGACTGATGGACATCGGCTGCAGGTGCCAACTCTGAACTTTCATCAGGAGACTGGGTGGGAGACAATGTGAAGGAACCGGAGGCACTGTCAGCAGCAACCCAATCTACTATCGCCTGTACTTGTCCTGGCCTCAACATTCGTACAGCCTCATTAGGCGTGCCAAAATACCGCTGCAAGCGTTTATGAACATGCAGAAAATGCTATTGGGAAAAAAAAAACACTGCAAAATTAAATTTTTTTGCAATGTTTTTCCAATATCAGAATACACGGAGAGTGTCTTAAGCGTTTATGAAAATGCAGAAAATGCTATTGGGGAAAAACAAAACACTGCAAAATTACATTTTTTTGCAATGTTTTTCCAATATCAGAATACACGGATAGTGTCTAAAGCGTTTATGAAAACGCAGAAAATGCTATTGGGAAGAAAAAAAACACTGCAAAATTAAATTTTTTTGCAATGTTTTTCCAATATCAGAATAAACGGATAGTGTCTAAAGCGTTTATGAAAACGCAGAAAATGCTATTGGGAAGAAAAAAAACACCGTAAAATTAAATTTTTTTGCAATGTTTTTCCAATATCACAATACACGGATAGTGTCTACAGCGTGTATGTATGAACACGCAGAAAATGCTATTGGGCAAAAATAACACAGCAAAATTTAATTTTTTTGCAATGTTTTTCCAATATCAGAATACACGGATAGTGTCTACAGCGTGTATGTATGAACACGCAGAAAATGCTATTATGAAAAAAAAAACACAGCAAAATTAAATTTTTTTGCAATGTTTTTCCAATATCAGAATACACGGACAGTATCTAAAGCGTGTATGAACACGCAGAAAATGCTATTGGGGAAAAAAAACACAGCAAAATTAATTTTTTTTGCAATGTTTTTCCAATAGCAGAATACACACAGACTATGGTGTATCTCTTACTATATGCAGTGTTGGTCCTAATGGTGCATTGAGCTTGCAGGTAAAACGTTTATATTTTGTCTGGCACTGGCCTCATGGCACTGTTAAAAGACTGTGCACTGCACCCCAGCCAGGGTACAATTGATTTAGGAATCTCTTCAATAATTCTCTCTGCCTCTATCTTTTGCTTAATAAAGAAACTCCCTACTCTACTCTAGCTATCTAGATCGCTCACTGATCTAACTAATTTGAAGAAAATTAAAGGAATGTGGACTGACTGACTGACTGACTTTATCACACTAACTCCTAAAATCCTCTCTCTTAGCAGCACAGGAACCTGTCTATAGCAGAGTGACGCTGTGTGCTGTGTGTCTGGACTATATATAGAGGCTGGGTCACATGCTGCACTGCCCAATCACAGCCATGCCATTAGTAGGCATGGCTGTGATGGCTTCTAAGGGCACACTAGTGAAACTAGCGTCGATTGGCTGCCCTGCAGCTGTTAAAAAGGCGCCAATACATCGCCAAACACCGGACACCGAACCCGAACTTACAGCCAATAGTTCGGGTCCGGGTCGCGGACACCCAAAAGTCCGGTACGGACCCGAACTTTACAGTTCGCTCAACCCTACTCATGACCCATCCTCTTATGGCCCGTGCACACGGTCAGAAAATCCAACCACAAAATCCATCGGATTTTGTCTGACGGATTTAGTCCGACACTGGTGTTGCATACACACGGTCGGACAAAGTTGTCGGAAAATCCGATCATTCTGAACGTGGTGACGTTTGTTGCCTACGACGGGACTACGTAGAGGCTAGTAGCCAATAGCTTTGGTCTTGTAATGTGATCTGAGCATGCGTGATACTTTTTCCGTCGGAATTCGCTACACACGATCGGAATTGGTGTGATCGGACTTTGTTGTCGGAAAATTTTTAGAGCAGGAGATACAAATTTGTCCTTCGGACAATCCGATGGAAAATGTCCGATGGTGCCTACACACGGTCGGAATTTCCGACAACATTGTCCGATAGGACAGAATCCATCGGAAAATCCGACCGTGTGTATGGGGCTTTAAAGTGTAAGCTCTAATGAGCAGGGCCCTCTGATTTCTCCTGTATTAAATTGTATTGTAATTGTATTATCTGAACTTACAGTATGTTGGAAAGTGCTTTGTAAACTGTCGGCGCCATAACATTCCTGTATAATAATAATAATAATAATAATAGGGGGATGGTTGAAGCTGTTTCTGCTACTGGATTGCACTTGTACTGAATTAAGCTTATACTGGATGGTGATCTTGAAGCTTTCTTTCCTCTGAAATACTGATCAATGTGTGAGTGTAAAATGGTATCAAGCTGCTAACTGCAGGTGTTGGTTACATTGTGTGATACTTTGATTGGTCACAGCATATTTTTGTGATTGGCACCATCCAATGGACAGTGCAGTCACAGTACATTGCTTGTGCAGGCTAGGGGGCATGTAAGAGCAAGACAAAAATTAAGCTGTAATATAATTGCCCACCCTGTAACATCCACCTTCCATTCACTTATATACAATAGGCAGACAGAAGACAGTTAATATACACAAAAAATTGTAATGATGATGATAAAGTCATTCATAATGATGATTTAACAATATGGCTGAATTTGTTTAATCTGGTCTACAGTATTATACATTGAATCAATGTGTTACATTTACAACATTCTTTTACCCAGAATTGTCCCTCTTGTGTTCAGTTCAGGTTTGAAAAGTAAAATGTAGAGTTTTGGTGAAAACATACACAATAATATTCCAGCACTGGAGGTCAGTATGGCGAATATCTCCACAGCCACCATGTATTTCCCTCTGGTGCTCAGATAGGCCGGGATCATGGCAATCCAGACACTGCAGAACACCAGCATGCTGAAGGTGATGTATTTGGCCTCATTAAAACTGTCCGGTAATGTCCTCACCATGAAAGCCAGAACAAAACTCACAGCTGCCAGAAACCCCATATAACCCAACATAAAGTAGAACCCGATAACTGACCCTTCAGTACACTGAATGATGATCTTCCCAGGATAGGAGTCCATGTCATACTCCTGAAATGGTGGAGAGATGGACAACCATAGAATGCAATTCATAACCTGAATGGATGAGCAGAATAACATGACTGTATTGGGAAGTTTGACTCCCACCCATTTTCTACAAGAGCTTCCAGGTCTGGTGGCTTTAAAAGCAATGAAGACCATGATGGTTTTGGCTAGAATAGAAGATGCTGAGATGGTGAAGGGAATTCCAAAAGTGACTTGTTGCAGCATACAGGTAATATCCACAGGACGGCCAAGGAACAGGAATACAGAAAGGAAGCTCAGTATGAGGGAGAGGAGCAGAATGAAGCTGAGGTTCCGGTTATTGGCTTTGACTATGGGAGTGCCTCGAAACCAAAAAAACTGTCCAAGTATAAAGAGAGATGTTGTAGCAAATATGACTGAAGTTATAGAAAAAAATAAAACTAGAATGTCCTCCTCATATGATAAATACTCATTGACCTTGTCAATACAAATAGTTTTATCTTTGTTGGGCCATTCTTTTTCAGGACACTTCTTGCAGAGTTCACTGTCTGTACAGTAAAAATAAGTGAAAATATCATTAAGTATGGTATACCGAGAATGCAACTATTTGACAGTTTTGGCCTCTTCAGTGTAATCATTTTCCTGACCATTACTTTTAGATAAATGTTGGAGGTTTTCTCAGAGAGACAGTAGGAGGACGCTATAGAAAGTATAAAACAGCTCTGGCAGCCTATATTATACAATAAACATCCTAGTGATTAGTGTCATATAAAAAATAACTAATAAATATACCGCGCTAAATGCTATATGCAATACATTGCTACATACAGAAAAATTATTGTAAAATACTGAAAACAATCAATACATAAATAAATAAATAAATATATAAAACAGTCCCCAGTGAAAAGTGCTGGTGCTTGTGGAACAATGATGAAAAACTCATATACAGTGCTGTGACTATTTTCCTTATGTGCTTAAAATAGAGTGCCCCCCCCCCCCCAGTAGATGGGCACCCTTGAAATTGGGACAACTATTGCTAGTTAGTTCAAATGCGTGTGTGTGGCAACACCTGTAGATATCCTCTGGACCGTTGGTTAACTATGATGAATGTTCCTCATATAGATGGATAGAATAGAGAAAGCCTCATTGCACAGTACCGTTTAAAAATAACTTTTATTCAAAGAATCAAAAAATATTCAACTCACATGTATGAGTGCCTGATATCCTGGCACCCGGAGTGAACAGCAGGTAAAAATATCATCTGTGAAATCTGCCTGATCAGTTCATGCAGCGAAGGACCCAACTTACAGGTACGGGCGTCAAGTGGGGTCACCGAAGGGAAAGTCACCTCACATTTTGCAAAGTTTTGGAGCACCATTGCACTTTTATAGAAGCACCGAGCACTTTACAGATTTGTGCATATATTATTATATATCATTTTGTTGTATTTTGATTTGTATGTCACAAACAGATTGATGTATATGGCACTAATCACTAGGATGTGTATTGTATAATATAGGCTGTCAGCGCTGTTTTATACTTTTTATCACTTTTAACCACTTCAGCCCTGGACCAATTGGCAGCCAAAGGACCAGGCCCCTTTTTGCGATTCGGCACTGCGTCGTTTTAACTGACAATTGCGCGGTCGTGCAACGTGGCTCCCAAGCAAAATTGGCGTCCTTTTTTTCCTACAGATAGAGCTTTCTTTTGGTGGTATTTGATCGCCCCTGCATTTTTTCTTTTTTGTGCTATAAACAAAAATAGAGCAACAATTTTGAAAAAAAATCTATATTTTTTGCTTTTTGCTATAATAAATATCCCCAAAAATATATAAAAAAACATATTTTTTCCTCAGTTTAGGCCGATACGTATTCTTCTACATATTTTTGGTAAAAAAAATTGCAATTAGCGATTATTGATTGGTCTGCGCAAAAGTTATAGCGTTTACAAAATAGGTGATAGTTTTATAGCATTTTTATTAATATTTATTTTTTTTACTAGTAATAGCGGCGATCAGTGATTTGTATTGTGACTGCGACATTATGGTGGACACATCGGACATTTTTGACACATTTTTGGGACCATTGTCATTTATACAGCAATCAATGCTATTTAAATGCATTGATTCCTGTATAAATGACACATGCAGTGAAAGAGTTAACCACTAGGGGGAGGGGAGAGTTTATGGGCTGTGACATGTGTGTTTTTTTTAACATTAGGGGGCGGGGCTGACGTCTGACGTCATTGATCGGCTTTCCCGATGACAGGAAACAGTCGATCAATGACAGGCAGAGTAGGAAGCGTGGGGAGAGGTTTGTTTACACAGACCTCTCCCCGTTCTTTAGCTCTGTGACCCGATCGCGGGACACCAATGGCGATCGGGTCCACTGGTCCCACGGCCGTGGTCACGGAGCTCCCAACCAGGTCGAGAGCGCGCCCCTGGGGGTGCGCGCGACCCACGGCTAGGCTTTTAAAGGGCCACGTACCTGTTTTGCCTAGCCGTGCCATTCTGCCGACGTACATCGGCGTGAGGCGGTCGGGAAGCGGTTAAGGTTGTAGCACCTTTGCACAGCGGCTGCAGTCTTAGTTTCATTTTCATTTTTAGTTGGATTTAGTATTTCAGCGCAAGTTTTGAATAGATATATAATAGGAGGAAGCTGCTTCTCGTTGCTTACTGCAAAGTGTAAAGTGGTTACAGAATCACTTTAAAGGACTTTAAAAGTTTTAATTTTCTAATCCAGATTCAGAGTTTCTATTAAAAAAAAAAATCAAGCTTACCAGAATGGTTTGATATTTCTCCTTCTGAACACTGAGCACAATTATAACAACATGGGTGATATCCTTCTCTTATAGATGTTCTGAACCCTGGAAGACATTCCTCAGAGCATCGACCCCTTGGGACCTGAGATAATATAGAACAATATGAACAATTCAAGAGCAAAACGAAAGATATAATAGTGTAAGTAAGCCAAGCTTATGGTGTGTACAATGATGTAGAATGCAGACCTTGGTGGAAAAATATGGACCATTCCAGAAGGTGGCCCTTCATTTGTCTGGATACTACAGAATATGCGCTTAAACAGAAGACAGAAATAAATATCTAGGAGTACTAGCAGAAGTCTTGCATTAGAAAGGTTACAACAACACAACTATCAGGACAAGCATAAACACTGCCTTAAAAGTACAAAGAAAAAATCTCCTACAATACAAAGAGAAGAAAACAAATAGCCGTGTACCTCTAATAACCACATACAATCCAGCACTAGAAGGGATGAGAGAGATAATAAAAAATAGATGAAACCTATCATAACAGAGGACAGAACCCTGAAAGGAATATTCTAACAACTGACCTTCAGGATAACACCCAACCTCAGACATAGATTAATCATCAGGAAGCTTCATTCTGAGGACAAGGACTCAAAAAAGGGAACAAAACCTTGCAACACTAAATGCTACAAACTGTGCATCTACATAAATGTATTAAACATTGTCACACAAACAAAAGGAACCTTCAGTATTACAGGATCATACAGCTTGGCCTCCAGTAATGGGATATACTTCATTCAATGCAGCATGTGCAAGCATGGGTCATACATTGTTGAGAGAGGACAGAAGTTACAAAAACAGAATGAATGTTTATAGACACTGTAATGCAATTTCCTGGTGCCTCCATGGCAGCATACCAATGGTTGGTTGCCCCGCCCCCAACCAACCCACAGGACCACTTCAAACTCTTGAAATAGGAGAGTTGAGCCCCCCTGTCAGTATTCTTTTCTCTGTCCTCACACCTGCAGGATCACGGCCAGCCCTTCCTCACCGCTCTATGGTGTAACCATTGCAGGTTAATGCTCTCCTGCAGCATGGAGTCCCATGGCTTATGTTGCTAAAGGCACCAGATAAGTATGGGAAGCCCATTTTTCTGTGGATCTTTTTAGGGTTGGGGATCAACAGGAGCCGCTTATCTTTCTCCTCTATATACCCCCACATTGTATCACACAAAACATGGTGTCTACATACAGTTTCCCCTGGGGGGGAGCGAGTTATGGCAGCATTGGGGAAGCATCTTCCCCTACTCAGCGTCTTCCTGTGTGTGTGGCGCTTCGTGCGCGCCGCTCCGCTCTGTTTTCTCGGCAGAAGACGGAGCCGCGGCGTGACGTCGGCGGCGCATGCGCAGTAGCTACTTTGAAGCTGTCGGTGGCCATCTTGGTACTCCCTAAGCGCTCTCAGTATAAAAGGAGAGCACAGCTTCAGTCTGGTGTCAGCTACATAGGGGAACACACCTCAGGTGCTCTCTCCTGCTGTCCATCCTGTTTCTCCCTGGATATGGAGCCCAACCAAGGTACTGGAAGGAGCAAATAGTTTTTTTTTTCTCCCTTTACTCTGATCTTATATTTGGAAATTTAATATTAATGGATGTTTGTTTTTATACTTCACATTGGTCCAACTAAGTACCTCTCCTACCTTTATTCTTAGCTGCCCGTAGCAATTTAACACCACATCAAAAAGATCCTCAACATACCACTAGGTAAGGGCTGCAACAGTCAGGAAAGGTCTTTTTTTTAAAAAAGAGCACTTTTCAAATAAACGGGACTAAAAAAACTTTCCTTTTTTTTTCCTTCTCTTTATTCTCTCTCTCTCTCTTACCCAGCCCACATCACGGATCATCCCCACGGTCATCCCACAGGGGGTCCCAAGATAGGAGGTCGGGGGTCATAGAAGTTCGGGTCACTCCCACTCCTCATCAGCCCATGCTTCGCGCAGTGGCCAGAGGTCACCCCGACATTCCACAGACAGATATGTCTCAGCACAAAGATCAGGGTATCCAGGTCAGAAAGCCTGCTGGGTATGTGGGAAACAAGCCCTCCCAGACAAACTGGTATGTGCCCAATGCCTCCGAGAAGCCGCAGGAGACAAAGAAAAAGACAAACAGGAATCCATGGATTCCATCAAACAGCTAATAAAGGATTCTATCCGCAAGCTAGCGGTAGGTCAAGACCAAGCTGCTCCATCTTCAGGTGAATCAGTGATTACCCCCACCCCGCACCATGATCCTGAAGCACTATCTGAAGAGGAAACAGAATTAGTGGAGGAGAACCCATCATCTTTTGATTTTGCTCAAGTGGAACCCTTTATTAATGCTGTAAAAGATGCAATCCAGTGGGAGGAGGACCCAGAGCCTCCGGCCAAATCCCCAAAAATATTTTCCACACCTGAAAAGAAAGGAGATCAGGGAAGTAATAACAGACGAATGGCAAAAAGTAGATAAAAGGCCGTTGGCCTATAACCGTTTTTCAAAATTGTACCCTTTTTCAGAAGCAGACGCACAGTTGTTTGATGCTGTCCCTACGGTAGACGCCTCAATTATGAGACTAGCCAGGAACACAACATTCCCCTTGGAAGACGCAGTCTCCTTTAAGGATGTCCTGGACCGAAGAATAGACTCAGACCTGAAAAATCCTACCAGGCAACGGGGGGGGGGGGGGGGGCATGTAAACCAGCAGTCGCCCTAACCTCCGTTTCCATAGCCACAAGAGTATGGTCAGACAACATTGAGATAGCCCTCAGACAAGGTGTGGACGCGGAAGAAATCATTAAAGCGCTGGATGAGCTGAAATTAGCCTCAGACTTCTTGGCGGAAGCCGCCATTGACATTATAAAGTGTTCCTCCAGGGCCATGTTATATTCCATTACGGCCAGAGGGGGGAAGAGTGGCTTAATTCCCCAAGACAGAAGCAGGAGAAAGAGGTTTGTGTTGCGCCCGACGAACAGAAAGAGCAAAAGATGCCAGATCCTACCGCCCAGGTAGGGAGTATAGGAGAGGCTGGAAAGGGTCACAGGCAACTTTCCTGAAGACAGGAAAACCCAAGGCCTCAACTTCCACGACTGAGGGACAGAAGTCCTTTTGACTCTCTGCCCACCCAGATCGGGCCGGTAGGTGCTCGACTCGGGGCATTCGCCCAGGTTTGGGTTGAAAATTGTACAGATCAGTGGGCAGTGTCCACGGTCCAGCGGCGTCATCACTGGAGGTTCAAAAGACACCCTCCACGCCAATCCTTTCAGCCCACCAAAATTCCGGCCTCCACGGAAAAAAGGGAAGCTCTTCGGCAATATGTGCAAGCTTTGGTGCTTCAGCAGGACGTGGTACCAGTCCCAGCTTTAGAAGAACACTTGGGGTTCTATTCCCCGATCTTCTTGGTCCCCAAAAAATCAGGCGGATTGAGACCGGTACTGGATCTCAAAAAATTGAACAAATACATCCAGATAGAACATTTCAAAATTGAATCACTAAACACTGTGATTCTATCAGTTCAACCGGGGGATTGGATGGCCTCGATAGATCTTCAAGATGCCTATCTCCATATTCCGGTCCAGCAGCAGTTTCAACCCTTTCTGCGATTCAAAATAGGGGACTTACGCCTCCAGTTTCGATGTCTCCCCTTTGGGATCTCGACAGCCCCGAGGACGTTTACCAAAGTGTTGGTGGCGATTTTAGCTCCCCTACGGGAAGAAGGGATCCGAGTGCACTACTTAAACCATATCCTAATATTGTCCCAACACAGGGAGAGCCTGGAAGAGCATGTGCAAATGGTCCTGGACACATTAGGCAAGTTTGGATGGCTGGTGAACCATTCCAAAAGTCAGCTGATTCCCACATAGAGGATGGTATATTTAGGGGCTTTCTTCAACACCCCCGAAAGGGCAGTATCACTACCATCAGGGAAAGTGCCGGCCCTAATAGCCAAGGTGAAAAGGATGCTAGCAGGCCATTGCATACCTGCATCAGATTGCCTGAGCCTACTGGGGTCCCTATCCTCTTGTATCCCCATGGTCAAGTGGGCCAGATGGCATCTGCAGGGATTCCAAATAGGGTTCCTATTGCAGTGGAAGAGGGGCCTCCTAGATCAGGGTATATGGGTTACCCCCTCGATGAAGTCCAGTCTCTGGTGGTGGACGAGAACATCCAATCTTCAAGTACACTGCTCCCTAGGGCCCATCCCGTGGACCGTCCTTACGTCAGATGCAAGTCAATTGGGATGGGGAGCACACGTGCAGAATCAACTGGTACAGGGAAGGTGGCAATTCAACCCAGTCAATGTTGTGTCCAACATCTTAGAAGTAAGGGCAGCATGGAGGGCAATACGGAACCTGGCCCCCTATCTCAGGGGAAAATCCATAGTACTGCGGATGGACAACAAGGCGGCGGTAGCCTACGTCCAAAACCAGGGTGGAACACACAGCAAATTCCTTCTCAGCGAGGTGGCGCCCATCCTGAACTGGGCCGAGAAGAATCTAATCGACTTACGGGCCTCTTACATTCCAGGTCCTGAGAACCAGCTAGCCGATCAGTTGTCAAGAACCTTTGTTGACAACAACGAGTGGTCTCTCAATCAGGAAACTTTCTGGTGGATATGCCAACAGTGGGGCACTCCCCAAATAGATCTCTTCGCCTCTTCCCTCAATACGAAAACACCTTGATTCTTCTCGAGGTTCCCATCGCCAGGGACAGCGGGGGTGGACGCCCTGATTCAGCCTTGGGACTTCCGGAAGGGGTACGCGTTCCCGCCAACGCCCGTGATACTGAGGTTTCTTCAGAGGCTAACGTCAGAAAAGGTCACAGTTCTGGCAGTAATCCCGTACTGGCCCAAAAGACCGTGGTTCGCGCTACTAGTCAAAATGGCCATGTGCAAGCCGCTCCGTCTTCCATACAGGAACAACCTGCTGTCACAGGGCGATCTCTCTCACCGACAGCCAGAAATCCTGGACCTGAGGGTATGGAAATTGAGCGGGAAAGGCTGGACAAGCTAGGATGTGCACCTAGTGTCGTCCGATCACTGTTGCAGGCTAGGAAAGCCACCACCAACTCTACATACTACAGAATATGGAGGAAATTCACGGAGATGGCTGAAGCTAATCAGTTTGACCCCCTGGAGCTGGGGGTACAGAATATTCTCCTGTTTCTACAGGCCGGTTTGGATTTAGGTCTAGGCCTAAATACCTTGAAGGTTCAAGTTTCAGCCCTCTCAGCTCTGACGGATACACGCTGGGCGCTGAACCCTTTGGTCGAGCGCTTCTTAAAGGCAGTACTAAGGCTTCGGCCCCCCAGGAAGACGCTGTATCCAAAGTGGGACCTAACAATAGTGCTCAATGTTTTATCAAGCCCTCCTTTCGCCCCCACGGAGGAATGCTCTCTGGAGGATATCACCATGAAAACTGTATTTTCAATCGCCATCTCCTCGGGGCGCAGGAATCCAAGCTCTAGGGGCTCAAGAACCTAACACCACCTTTTTCCCGGATAGGGTGGTCTTGCAACCCATGCATCAGTTCGTCCCAAAGTTACCTTCAATCTATCACCTTAGTCACAAATGGGTGTTACCAACTTTCGAGGAGGAATCATCCTCCGCAAAGCTTCATGAGCTAGACATAGCCAGATCCCTGAAGCACTATTTGCTGTTAACGCAACAGTTCCAGAAAGATCAAAGGCTGTTTATCATCAGCAAAGGCGCAAAGAAGGGAAAAGTGGCATCAAAGACAACCCTGGCAAGCTGGATTGTTAAGTTAATACAAAGGGCATACCTGGCTAGTGGTCTTCCTGCTCCAAATGCGGTCAATGCACATTCAACACGAGGGATGGCCGCCTCTTGGGCAGCTTTGGCACGGGTCTCCCCAGAAACGATCTGTTGGGCAGCCAGCTGGTCATCATTCAGCACTTTCATGTCCCACTATAGTGTGGACCCAGCAGCTCTTACTTCCCGAGATTTTGGGAAAAAAACCTTGCAACTTTCTGTACTGTAGTTGTTATTTAAATTATTATTGTAGTACCCTCCCTGTAAGCGAGTTATTAACCATTGGTATGCTGCCATGGAGGCACCAGGAAAACGGAAAATTGAATACTTACCTTCCGTAATTTTCCTTTCCTGGTGCCTACCCATGGCAGCATACACCCTCCCTTCAATAATTCTTAAGAGATTTTGGAGGCTAGTTACAAGAATACTGACAGGGGGGCTCAACTCTCCTATTTCAAGAGTTTGAAGTGGTCCTGTTGGTTTGTTGGGGGCAGGGCAACCAACCATTGGTATGCTGCCATGGGTAGGCACCAGGAAAGGAAAATTACGGAAGGTAAGTATTCAATTTTCCGTTATTCCTCCACACTCTGCTTGAGTACTTCCATCATATACCACTTCCTCCAGTCTGAAGATAGATATCAGATATTATAGCCGCATTTTGCAACCAAGAACAAGGTAGGATTTGTTTGGCTGCAAAGCTGGAACACGTTTATTTGAACAAACTAACACACAATATATACCCCACAGAAGGACACCCCCCTCCTGATCATATTACCCTTACAATACAAACTGTACACAGGAATATAATTAGAACAACAGATATATACTATAAACATTATGTTAATTAGCCACCTGGATGACTCAGAGGTTTCATTCTAGGTCAGACTTGCCGACATCTACAATACTGAATACAGTGCACTGGACAATACACATTATTACAAGTATAAACACAACCCACAATGGTTTGCTTAGCAGACAGACAAAAGGTGAGTTTATTAGCACAGTTAACAATGGGTGAAAGACCCTTAGGAAGCACACTAGACCTACTTGTATTATAGCAGGCAACCCCCAGACAGGTGGCTTGCTGATGACATTAACATCTGTTATGAGTCCCATAGTGTGGAGCAGTCCTTGTTGGAAATGTGGCATCTAGACCCTTAACATGGAACCCGAGCTTAGAGTCCCAGAGTCTATTTGTCTTGGGGAGACATGGACTTGAATACAAAGTAACAATACCACTCCACGGATCTCCCAGTCATACACCTTCCAAAGAGTAGTGTTCCCTTAAAAGCCAGGGCCCATAGTCAGTGGGTAAGAGGCTTGCTCCCAGTCCTCTTCAAAAGCCCCTGTCCCAGCTAGGTCTGTCACACTTCTCCCCCATCAAAAGTCAACTAACAAGATCCCAGACCTCCACCTGGTCTGGACATGTGTTAGTCGGGCAGAGTGAACTCACATAGTCAGTCTGCATGATCTCCATTCTTGGCTGCAAGGAATAGTACAAGGAATAGTTGTCGTCAGTAAGTGTGGGGCGGAGGTCATTGACTCTCTGTCCGCCTGCTAGCGCTTCAGCTGGGTGGTTTGTAACATTCCGGGGCTCGGTCTGCTGCTGGGGAGAGGGGCCGATCCCCCAGCTTCCTGAAGCTGTGGAGGCACAGTAGGTGCTAGGCAGAGGCCAGCAGTGCTCTGCCCTGTTGCCAGTGATTCAGCTGGGAGTAGAATCTTCACTACATCAGCTTGTCACTAAAGAGAGGGGTCAACTGGTCCAGCTCCCTGGAACTCCTCCGATGTTGCCAGTTCTGGGCAGAGGTTGGTAGCACTCTGCCATGTTGCCAGCACTTCTGCTGGGGACTCCACATCATCCGATTTGACTAACCGTTGGGATGACCTCCATCTCTCCTAAACTGTGTATCCATCATTGGGGAGATAAGCTGGTTGCTTCCTCTTCCGTTCCCTCGTCTGGCTGCTGGAATGACATTTCTCTGTCACCCTCTCCCAGGTGCATAAATCCTGGCTGGGGAGTGAAGACAATTTCCTCCACTCTGTCCTCTCCCTTCTCCCCCTGTATCCTGATCTGCTGCTGGGAAGTGACTGTCTCTTTCTCACCATGGGCCTCCCAAACTACCGCAGGTGTGGAGCAGAGGTCTTTGACCCTCTGTCCAGTTGCCAGGGCTTCAGTTGGAGAAGTTTCTTGTAACTTCACAACTGCTGCTGGCAGGAAATCCCATGTCCATGTCAGTGTTGTGGGACAAAGGCTGACTGCCTTTTCTCTCAGGAAGGATTCATGTGTTATTGGTGCTGGCAGACCTCAGTGATGTTCTGCTCTGATGCCAGCTCTTCTGCTGGAAGCTCACCTGGTTCTTCCTCAGCTGAAATGTCAATTAAATAACTAGTCTCAGGAATTGCTGAAAATCCAGGACACAGGTTGGTGGCAGTTGGGCCCTGTGCCAACACTTTGGCAGGTGACTCATAATCCATAACATTCTCAGATGAAAAATCTATTAAATCCATACATTCTGTGATCTGTAGCTGGAGAGATAAACCGACTGATTCATCTCCCATTACCCTCATCCGGCTGCTGGGCAGATGCATTCCTCAATCCAAGATCATCCAATGCAGAAACAGGATCGTCAAGGTCAGTTAGTAATTGCTGCATCTGCCATAAGACCTCTGCATTACTATGCCACATTGATGACTCTTCAGCCAGGTTTTCAGAGTTGTCAGCTGGTATTTCCTGATAGTTCCAGGCAAAGGGAGCTCAGACCTGCTGCTGAGCATAATCTTTTAGCTGTCTGTAGGCGATCTCCAGCTCCCATTCCTCATTGGCTAGAAACTCCAAAAGTGCCCAGAGAATTTCCAAGACATTCAGCTTCCGTTCTCTGTATTCCAAGATTTCCTCCAAACGCCACTCAAAATCGCTCCCAAAGTCAGGGTCCTCAGACAGCCTCTCTAATAACAGCCCCAGACCACCGTAGCCAAAGCCTTCTGTTGGGGTATCGTCCGCTGTCCACGGGCACACTTGGGCTACATACCAGCGGAGGGCTCTCTAGATCTCGTCCAACTGCATCTCTGTCTGGACCAGGTTGGTTAACTCAGCTTTCCATTTTTGTGTGGTTGTTTCCCAAAAAACACCATTTGCATTTCATACCCTGGTGTAATTTCTCAGGGGCTAGCGCTTTCTTGCAGAGTTCCCAGCGGACAGAATCATACCATCCTAGCAGGGCCTGCTCTGACACTGGTTTTCTGTGCTGTATCCGCATCGCTCACAACCTCCTTCCGAATTCCTCTTCCATGGCGGCTGGTATCTGTATGTCTCCTCTCCTGCTATCCGGACCTTGGATCCAGGTGGAGATTTGAATGTCCCAGACTGCAGGAAGCATCTCACTGTTTGCCACCAATGTAACAAAATCGTCCCCCACACTCCGCTTGAGTGCTTACATCATATACCACTTCCTCCAGTCTGAAGACAGATATCATCTATTATAGCTGCATATTGCAACCAAGAACTAGGCATGACTTATTTGGCTGCAAAGCTGGAACACGTTTATTTGAATGAACTAACACAGAATATATACACCACAGGAAGACATCCACCTTTTGATTATGTTACCCTAACAATACAAACTGTGCACAGGAATATTAGAACAACAGCCATATACTATAAACATTACGTTATTTAGCCACCTGGATGACTCAGAGGTTTAATTCCAGATAAGACTTGCCGACTTCTACAATACTGAATACAGTGTACTGGACAACATACATTATTATAAAAACAGCCCACAATGGTTTGCTTAGCAGACAGACAAAAGGTGAGTTAATTAGCACAATTAACAATGGGTGAAAGACCCTTAGGAGGCACACTATACTAATGTGCAATAAACACATTATAGCAGGCAACCCCCAGACAAGTGGCTTGCTGATGACATTAACATCTGCTATGAGTCCCATAGTGTGGAACAGTCCTTGATGGAAATGTGGCATCTAGGCCCTTAACATGGACCCCGGGCTTAGAGTCCCAGAGGCTGTGTGTCTTGGGGAGACATGGACTTAAATCCAAATTAACAAGACCACTCCACAGATCCTCCAGACATACACCTTCCATAGAGTAATGTTACCTTAAATGCCAGGGCCCATAGTCAGTGGGTAAGAGGCCTGCTCCCAGTCTTTTCCAAAAGCCCCTGTCCTGGCTAGGTCTGTCACAGACACAATAAAAGAACATAAAGAAGAGGATTACTGTGCAGCTGTGGAACATCATTTCTCACTACCAGACCATTCTATGGAAGACCTGGAAGTTTTGGTTACTAAAGGACTTTTTAAAAAATACTCAGGAAATAAAAATCTTTAAACTGTGAATAATAATTCCGTATGAGGCAAACTACAAAACTACTGGAATAACATATTCCAGCTTATCACGAATATTTCCAAACACTCAACCCCTCCATCACCGGCACTTGCAATCCTTAATCTAACTGTTGAAGACCTTCCCTACCCCTCAAAATACACGACAACACACATTCTTCTTGCTGCCAGACTTAACATTGCCAGACACTGGAAATCTAATGCCACGCTGACATTATCTCAAGTCGTTGACTTGTTAACCCTGCATCACAGCTACGAAACAGTGACGGCATCCAACAACACTCAATCCACCAAAACAGCCCTCCACTGGCAACCCTGGACTAACTGGACATCAGCTGCTACTAGTACTTAATGACCTCAATACATAGACCGACAATTTCCTCTTGACCGAGCAACACTGCTGGACCCTCCTTACCCTTACTTTCACCTAGACAAATTACATACACCCAATTACTAGTGAATTTTTGTATCCGCACTCGCACCTGTCCACTCCTGTGGCACTAATGAACCCATTTGGGGTGCCACTGGAGTGGTCAGGTTGTTATACTAGAAACTATTTCTCACTGTTCGACCTTTCTACATGTTAATTGTTACTACTGCATACTGTTTAATATATGCTACTGAACACGTGTTTGATTGTTCAACCCAACCTTCATGATACCATAAACGTTGTTGCGCGACGTACAACGTTTAATTGTACACTATATTATTCTGAAAAATCAATAAAGTTTATTGAAGAAAAAAAATAATTCCGTATGAGGAAAAGGTAATGACCACCACACAGTTTTATGAAAATTCTCATCTTTGTGATTTTTCCACTGCTCCTCTGTTCTGCTTGTATATTAGAAGAATGGAGGGATTCCCCCAATAGCTTGAAAATGTAACTGTTGTGCATAAAAAGAAATGTACTCAACTGTGTTGTTGCAAGTGCACTAATATGGCTACAATGTCCTTCACCTTCTCCTCCCATAAAACACTTTTCAAGCCCTTCCTGCACCCCCCTCTCTATCTCTCTCCTTGTTTGAAGCTCATTGTATTCCGCTCTTTTCTCCAGTTTCTCTGCACTGTGATTTATCTGCCTCTGCACCTGGTGTCACTCTTCCTTGATGAGTTTTCTGCCCAGCTACCTTCTTTTCTTTTCTTTGAAATGCCCAATATTATTCTTGGTGACTTTAACATCCCTAATAATGTTCATACCCCAGCTACCTCCCAACTCCTTAGCCTGACCTCTGCCTTTGGACTAACGCAATAGACACACACTTCTGCACTCCATGCAACTTCCCAAACACCCATTTACCTCTCTCTGGCCATAATCTTATCAGTTTCTTACTCTCCATATCTTTACCCCCCTATCCCTCCTAGAAGCAAACCTGCAGAAATCTTCACCACTTTAGCCCTTCTCTTATCTATAATGCAACAGACCACTTTTATAACCCAAATAGGACTTATCAATCCAGAGAGAGCTGGAAGTCAGTCCTCTCTAGCCAGACTACCCTGGAACATTTCACTCAACATGGACGAGAACCCCTGAATACTTAACAATGTCTTCAAACTGTCCCTTTTAGAGGGACCACAACTCAAATACTGGGGGAATATACCTGCCATCCATGACACATTCCTGGTGTCCTGTACACCCCCCATCCCTACTACTAGCAAACCCATAGAAATCTTCACCACTTTAGCCCTTCTCTTATCTACTCTGCAACCAAATACCTTTTATTACCAAAGCTTACCCCTATCCTGTCCTGACCTTGCCAATTCTGTCTACTTGTGGCTCAGTCTCATCATCCCTGGAACAGGATGGGGGGAGGGGGTTAGGATTTGTCTGAAGATGGGCTTTAGGGTCAAAACTAGTATGTTTCTTGTATAAGTTCTGGATCAGCTTCCCCGGTGTAACTCACCTTGTCTCCTTTCCATGATATTAGCTTTGGTTCTAGTATAAGTTGCTGACCCTCTGAAAGAGACCCATCAAAGTGGCCCACATGCATCCAATCAGTGATATTTCTATCATTAATTCTTGTAATCCAATTTATAATGTCCAATGGGATAGGCAGTTCTCCTTTATCATTAAAAATCATGACCTTGCCATTTGGATCCTTGTACTGGACTTCTTTTACATAGCGGGACAGCTTAAAATGACAGAAATGATTATAGGTAACAAGTATATCCACGTACAGGCCGGACGATTTGCCCCCTTAATGACCAGGCCATTTTTTTGCAATACAGCACTGCATCAATTTAACTGAAAATTGCGCGGTCATGCAATGTTGTACACAAACAAAATTGACGTCCTTTCAGACCCCTATAGCACCCTCCCAATGTTGAGGGCATGTGGCCTGGTACGGTTCAGGAGGGAGGGGGGCCGCTCTCGTCCCCCCCTCTTTTCCTTAGGCCTGCCAGGTTGCATGCTCGGATAAGGGTCTGGTATGGATTTTGAGGGGGACCCCACGCCATTTTTTTTTGGCCGGGTTTCCCCTTAAAATCCATCCCAGACCTCAAGGGTCTGGTATGGATTTTGAGGGGGACCCCATGCCATTTTTTTTTGGCTGGGGTTCCCCTTAATATCCATAGCAGACCTGAAGGGTTTGGTTATTGAATTTGGGGGGACCCCCACGCTTTTTTTTTTTTTTTTTTTTTTTTTTTATCAATGACTTTTTTATTATCAATGACTTTTAATGAATGACTGTTCTCTGTGTTACGGGAGCCGTCAATTCATTAGCCGCGAG
Source organism: Lithobates sylvaticus (assembly GCA_028564925.1). NCBI lineage: Eukaryota > Metazoa > Chordata > Amphibia > Anura > Ranidae > Lithobates > Lithobates sylvaticus. Next base: position 24,573,214 of record CM053026.1, read on the forward strand.
TGATTTTAAATAGCTTTTTTTCCTGCAAAAATGACACTTTGTGCAGGGACAGTTCTAAGCACGGGAAACATGCGCCCCTTCACATGCATACTATAGACACCCCCCAAGTACGAAATTTAAAGGAATTACACTTTTATTGTTTTACTTTAAGCATTATTAAAATCACTGCTCCTGAAAAAACGTCCGTTTTAAAAAAAAAAATTGCATTGATACATGTCCCCTGGGGCAGGACCCAGGTCCCCAAACACTTTTTATGACAATAACATGCATATTAGCCTTTAGCTTTTAAAATGAGCACTTTTGATTTTGAACGTTCGCATCCATTGTAACTAATAGGGTTCTTATGCTCGCATGGACTTTAGGCAATCGGATTTTCCCTGGATCAACTTTACCTATAAATGTCACTACCCAGTTATATTATGTACATTTAGGAAAGTATCCAGGCCTTTCTTAAAACAATCTACTGAGCGGGCCAGAACCACCTCTGGAGGGAGTCTATTCCACATTTTCACAGCTCTTACTGTGAAGAAACCTTTCCATATTTGGAGATGAAATCTCTTTTCCTCCAGACGTAAAGAGTGCCCCCTTGTCCTCTGTGTTGACCGCAAAATGAATAACTCAACACCATTTTCACTATATGGACCCCTTATATATTTATACATGTTGATCATATCCCCCCTTATTCTCCTCTTCTCAAGAGTGAATAAATTCAGTTCCACTAATCTTTCCTCATAGCCGAGTTCCCCCATGCCTCTTATCAGTTTGGTTGCCCTTCTCAGCACTTTCTCCAGTTCCCCGATATCCTTTTTGAGAACTGGTGCCCAAAACTGAACTGCATATTCCAGATGAGGTCTTACTAATGATTTGAACAGGGGCAAAATTATATCTCTCTCTGGAGTCCATACCTCTCTTAATACAAGAAAGGGCTTTGCTCGCTTTGGAAACCGCAGCTTGGCATTGCATGTTATTATTGAGCTTATGATCTACCAAAACCCCCAGATCCTTCTCCACTATGGATCCCCCCAGTTGTACTCCCCTTGGTATGTATGATGCATATTCTTAGCCCCTAAGTGCATAACTTTACATTTATCAACATTAAACCTCATCTGACACATAGTTGCCCAATTAGACAGAGCATTGAGGTTGGCTTGTAAAATGGAGACATCCTGTAAGGATGTTATTCCACTGCATAGCTTGGTGTCATTTGCAAAGACGGAAATGTTACTAGTGATCCCAGACCCAATATCATTTATAAAGATATTAAAAAGTAAGGGTCCCAGCACTGAACCTTGGGGTACACCACTGATGACCATTCAGAGTAAGAATCATTAACCACTACTCTCTGAATTCTGTCATTTAGCCAGTTTTCTATCCATTTACAAACTGATATTTCCAAGCCTGTAGACCTTACCTTACACATGAGCCGTGTGTGGGGAACTGTATCGAACGCTTTTGCAAAATCCAAGTATACCACGTCCACAGCCACCCATCTGTCCAAGGTTTTACTTACCTCCTCATAAAAAGAAATCAGGTTTGTCTAACAACTTCTGTCTTTCATGAACCCATGCTGTCTGTTGCTTAAAATGTTTTTTTTCCAGCAAGAACTCGTCTATGTGGTCTTTTATTAATCTCTCTAGTATCTTCCCAACTATAGAAGTTAAACTAACAGGTCTGTAGTTACTTGGTAAAGACTTTGTTCCCTTTTTAAATATAGGTACCACGTTCGCCCTGCACCAATCAAGTGGTACTATTCCTGTCATTAACCACTTCAGCCCCGGACCAATTGTCAGCTTAAGGACCAGAGGTCTTTTTTCAATTTCGCACTGCACTACTTTAACTGGTAATTGTGCGGTCATGCAATTTTGTAACGAAACGAAATTTGCGTCCTTTTCTTCCCACAAATAGAGCTTTCTTTTGATGGTATTTGATTGCCTCTGTGATTTTATTTTTTGCGATATAAACGGAAAAAGAGCGAAAATTTTGAAAAAAAAAAAAAAAGAGATTTTCTACTTTTTGTTATAAAAAAAAATCTAATAAACTCAATTTTAGTCAAACATTTGGGCCAAAATGTATTCAGCCACATGTCTTTAGTAAAAAAAAATGCCAATAAGCGTATATTTATTGGTTTGCGCAAAAGTTATAGCGTCTACAAACTAGAGTACATTTTCTGGAATTTACACCGCTTTTAATTTATGACTGCCTATTTCATTTCTTGAGGTGCTAAAATGGCAGAGAAGTACAAAACCCCCCCAAATGACCCCATTTTGGAAAGTAGACACCCCAAGCTATTTGCTGAGAGGCATGTTGAGCCCATTGAATATTTTTTTTTTTTTAGTCCCAAGTGATTGAATAAAGACAAAAATAAAAAATAATTTTTTTTTTCTTCAAAAAGTTGTCACTAAATGATATATTGCTCACACATGCCATAGTTATATGTGGAATTGCACCCCAAAATACATTTTGCTGCTTCTCCTGAGTATGGGGATACCACATGTGTGGGACTTTTTGGGAGCCTAGCCGCGTACGGGGCCCCGAAACCCAAGCACCGCCTTCAGGATTTCTAAGGGTGCAAATTTTTGATTTCACTCCTCACTACCTATCACAGTTTCGAAGGCCATAAAATGCCAAAATAGCACAAAACCCCCCCAAATGACCCCATTTTGGAAAGTAGACACCCCAAGCTATTTGTTGAGAGGCATGGTGAGTATTTTACAGCTCTCATTTGTTTTTGAAAATGAAGAAAGTAAAGAAAAAAAATTTTTTTTTTTCTTTTTTCAATTTTCAAAACTTTGTGACAAAAAGCGACATCTGCAAAATACTCACAATACCTCTCAGCAAATAGCTTGGGGTGTCTACTTTCCAAAATGGGGTCATTTTGGGGGGTTTTATGCCATCTGGGCATTCCATGGCCTCCGAAACTGTGATTGGCAGTGAGAAGTGAAATAAAAAAATTACTCCCTTAGAAAGCCTGAAGGCGGTGCTTGGTTTTTGGGGTTCCGTACGCAGCTAGGCTCCCAAAAAGTCCCACACATGTGGTATCCCCGTACTCAGGAGAAGCAACAGAATGTATTTTGGGGTGTATTTCCACATATGCCCATGACATGTTTGAGCAATATATCATTTAGTGACAACTTTTTGTAAAAAAAATATATATATTTTTTTTTTTTTTTTTTCATTATTCAATCTCTTGGGACAAAAAAAAAAAATATTTAATGGGCTCAACATTGCTCTCAGCAAATAGCTTGGGGTGTCTACTTTCCAAAATGGGGTCATTTGGGGGGGGTTTGAACTGTCCTGGCATTTTATGCACAACATTTAGAAGCCTATGTCATACGTCACCCACTCTTCTAACCACTTGAAGACAAAGCCCTTTCTGACACTTTTTGTTTACATGAAAACATATTTTTTTTTTGCAAGAAAATTATGTTGAACCCCCAAACACTATATATATTGTTAAAGCAAAGGCCCTACAGATTAAAATGGTGGGTGTTGCATTTTTTTTTTCCACACAGTATTTGCGCAGCGATTTTTCAAACGCATTTTTTGTGGAAAAAATACACTTTTTTTTATTTTAATGCACTAAAACACACTATATTGCTCAAATTTTTGATGAAATAAAAAATATGATCTTAGGCCGAGTACATGGATACCAAACACGACATGCTTTAAAATTGCGCACAAACACGCAGTGGCGACAAACTACATACATTTTTAAAAGCCTTTAAAAGCCTTTACATGATACCACATTAGATTCACGGAGGAGGTCTACTGCTAAAATTACTGCCCTCGATCTGACCTTCGCGGTGATACCTCACATGCATGCTGCAATTGCTGTTTACATATGACGCCAGACCAACGCTTGTGTACGCCTTTGCGCAAGAGAAGGGGGGGCAGGGGTGCTTTTTTTTTTTTTTTTTTTAGTTTTTTTTTTATTTATTTAGCTTTTTTATTCTATTTTTAAACTGTTCCTTCCATTTTTTTTCTTTGTTATGATTTTTATTGTTATCTCAGGGAATGTAAATATCCCCTATGATAGCAATAGGCAGTGACAGGTACTCTTTTTTTGAAAAAATTGGGGTCTATTAGACCCTAGATCTTTCCTCTGCCCTCAAAGCATCTGACCACACCAAGATTGGTGTGATAAAATGCTTTCCCAATTTCCCAATGGCGCGGTTTATATCCGGGAGGGGGGACATTCCCTCCTACTGCTTGTAAAAGCAGTCTAGAGGCTAATTACCCGCTAGAATTGCTTTTACATGAAAGCCGATCACTGGCTGAAAAGAATGATACCAAGATGATACCTAAACCTGCAGGCATCATTCTGGTATAACCATTCAAAGTCCAGCAACATACTGGACATATATTGTAATCTTTTTTTTTTTCATGCAGCCTCTTGGCTGAACGAAAAAAAAGAGATTGATTGGTGGGTATGCCCACCATTAGAATACCTCCCTTCATCCACCCACTTCTAATGATGGGCATACATGCACCATTTATATATGCCGATGCATGGGGGCATCCTCCCGCAAAAGTTATGCCGTGTACACACGGTCGGAATTTCGACCGTATGTACGTGGCATTAGGAGCCAATCGCTCCTCCCCGCCCCCTGCTGCCCCCATGCTTCGGCATATATGCTCTTTTTTTTAACTGTGGTGGTGAAATCACCTCCTACAGCGTTGGAGTCGCGGCTTTATGTATCGTGGGAGCAAACGCTGTTGCTGTCAAGATAAATAAATCCGCGCTGCAACTGAATGGCGCACCTGAAAACAAAAAAATGCTTAACACTAAAACACAGTAAACAAAATTACATACCTGAAAAGCAAGCATGATAAAACATGATAAAACATAATAAAACATTGCAGAATAGAATGGAGTAAAAAAAGAGCAACAATAGAGAGAGAGAGAGAACAATAAAACGACAACTATTTTTGTTTTTTTTATTTTTTTGAGATTCACAGGTAAAAAAGCTCCTGACTGTTAGCGACTGAATCAAAACGCTACCACAAAAAAAATGTTAGCGATCGCAGGGATCAGGCCTGACTCTGCGAACACTGCAGTTATGTGTGCTTAGTGTTTTGTAAGTGACAGTGATCGATCGATACTGCACTTGGGTGGGCTGGGCTGGGCGGAGGGGGAAAACGCAGGTGCTAGCAGGTATCTGGGCTGATCCCGCTAACAATGCGTTTTTTTGGAACCCTAAACTGCTGGGACGCTAGTATAGATCTGATCAGATCAGATATTGATCTGTTCAGATACTATACCACTAAGGGAGGTGTATGCTTTGCGCGTGGGTGTTTGCGGTACTGGCACTAACCTGGGGCGACGCAGACCTTATTTGACCCTAAAACCTAATTGATATCACCCGCCGGGCGATCAGGGGGTTAAACCGTTATTGGGTAATAAATGGCGGGTGCCCTGACAGTATAAAAAACAAGCTAACTAACCAGCGTCACCCGTAACAGTAATACAAAAAAAAACTGGTTACCTAGCGACACTAATGCAGGGATCAGAAAAACGATCGCTTAGTGACACTGGCAAAAGGGGGTGAAAGGGTTATCTAGGGGCAATCAGGGGGTTAAACCTTTATTAGGTAATATATGGGGGTACCTGACGCTATATAAAAACCTGACGGGGAACCTAAATAACGAAATAACTAACTGGCTAACCAGCGTCACCAGTGACATTTTATACGGTGATCACTGGTGAAAGGGTTAACTCTAGGGGCAATCAGGGGGTTAAAACCTTTATTTAGGTTGTAATATGGGGGTACCTGACCTATAAACCTATTTATGAACCTATATAAACATGGCGGTTAACCAAAAAAAAAAACTGGTTACCTAGCGACACTAATGCAGCGATCAGAAAAACGATCGCTTAGTGACACTGGCAAAAGGGGGTGAAAGGGTTAACTAGGGGCAATCAGGGGGTTAAACCTTTATTAGGTAATATATGGGGGTACCTGACGCTATATAAAAACCTGACGGGGAACCTAAATAACGAAATAACTAACTGGCTAACCAGCGTCACCAGTGACAGTTATACGGTGATTACTGGTGAAAGGGTTAACTCTAGGGGCAATCAGGGGGTTAAAACCTTTATTTAGGTTGTAATATGGGGGTACCTGACCTATAAAACTATTTATGAACCTATATAAAACATGGCGGTTAAAATAAAAAAAAAATGGTTACCTAGCGACACAATGCAGCGATCAGAAAAACGATCGCTTAGTGACACTGGCAAAAGGGGGTGAAGGGGTTAACTAGGGGCAATCAGGGGGTTAAACCTTTATTAGGGGGGGGGGGTAGGGGGCTACCTAGGACCTAAAACTAACTGCCCTGACAGTTATTACAGTCACACTGACACTAAATGCAGTGATCAGTAAATAAATGATCACTGCAATTAGTGACACTGTGACTGGGGGGGGAGGGGGTGATCTGGGGGGTGATCAGGGGGTGACAGGGGGGTGTTTTGTGTGCCTAACTGTACTGGTGTCAGTGTAGTGTTGTGCACTAACCTTAACATGTTCGCCGCTCGGCGTCTCCGGTCACATAGACCGGCGCACCGAGCGTGACATCACTTCCGCCTTCCTGTCTATACAATAGACAGGAAGGGGAAGCTTTTCATTCGCCAGGAGCGATCGCGAGGGGGTGGCCAGAAACCACTGGCCGTCCCCTCGTCCCGGATCGCTCCTGAAGCGATGCCGACCGTCCCCGCCGGCGGAGGGGGGTCCGATCGGACCCCCCAACCGCCTAAAGAATGGCACGTACAGGTACGTGGTTCTGCCTGTACGTGCCATTCTGCCGACGTATATCTACATGGGGCGGTCGGCAAGTGGTTAATGAGTCCCTACAAATTAAATACAATGGCTTTGAAATTACAGAGCTCAATTCTTTTAGGATCCGTGGGTGGATGCCATCAGGTCCAGGTGCTTTATCCACCTTTATTCTGTCTAAATATTTCTGGACCATATCACTTTTGAACCATTGTGGATCATTCGGCGCTGTGTCAATACCACCCCCATTATGGACATGAGATCCCCATACTCTTTTGTATACACAGATATACAGTATTTAATAAATTAGCCTTCTCTTTGTCCCCAGTCACCCACTCTAGATTATTTTGCAAAGGGCCTACATGCTCAGACTTGACCTTTTTACTATTAATATATTTGAAGATTTTTTTGGGGTTTGTCCTACTATCTTTTGCAATCTGTCGTTCGTTTTGAATTTTTGCAACCTTGATTTACTTTTTACATATTCTGTTAAATTATTTGTAACATTTAAACAACACCAGTGTTCCTTCACTTTTATATTTTTAAAAGCTCTTTTCTTATTGTCTATAGCTTTTTTAACTTTGACCGTGAGCCACTTAGATTTTATTTTAAGCCTTTTAAACGTATTGCCCATGGAAATATACTTTGCAGTGAGGTCCCAAACAGTCTTTTTGAAGAATTCCCATTTCTGTTCTGTGCTCATTGATGCCAATATTCCCTCCCAGTCTAAGTCCTGGAGAGCAGCCCTCATCCTTGGAAAATGTTCTCTCTCTTCTTGCTTACAGCTAACATCAAATGAAATCATGCTATGGTCACGCTACCCAGGTGTTCCTTTATCTGAACATTAGTAATAAGCTCTGCATGGTTTGAGGTACAGATCTTTCTATCACTCAGCAAAGTATCTCTGGCTCCATAACTAATCTAAAGTTTGTCACCATTTCAGAGATGCCGGCAATTTTAGGGCTTGACATACTGACTATCTATTTATTCAGTGCCATCTCATTTTTTATATTTTACCAAATAATTGGGTAATATATTACATTTGTATGCCCTAAAATGAACTTTGTATATCTTTTACTGAAAACAAAAGATTACATTTGGTAAACCATTGCACTAATATCATGTGACAGAAAAAGATGATACAGCAAGCATTGTTTCTCCAGGGTTTCTGCTTTCAGAAAATATACTGTGCACTGTTTAGGGGTTTTATATAATCTTCAGGCCTAAAATGATTTTTTTACCATGGGTGCAAAAATAAAAAAAACAGCTCCAGATGTGAAAGGGTTAAACACCTCTAAACTAAACATGAACCTAAACTGGGCGTAAATTTTGTCTGGGCACATTGTGTTCCAGTACTGAACTGACCGAGTATAAAAAGATACGAGTAAACTTTCATTGGACGCTCTCACCTTATACTTTAGTGTGTGTGGATTTATTTCAGATTTTTTGTTATTTATTTTAAAAGATAAATCCATGTCATGTAATGCTTGAGCCAAAATGTAGACTGCAATATACACTCTATAGGATGTTTTCTCATCAGGAAAATATAAACTGAGTGCACGTGTCTCCAAACCGCAGTCCCTAAGAGGATGTCCAGTTGTGAGTGGAATAAGGACATTTTTCATTTGTTTTTTTGAAAAGCATCCACATTCAGTTATGAGAATATCCTCCATCAGGGGGTCAATTGGGTGGCTGGATGGATAAATACTATAAAAATATTTCAGCAATCCCTTTATGTAGAGATAGGGATATGTAAACACCAAACTGCAGTTACTGAGAATAAAAAACATTTCACTCATTGACCAAGAATCTGGTAGAATAAATGTTTTCTCCGTGTAATAAGGGACATTGATCAATAAAAACTTGTAATAAGTCAGACTAACTGAGCCACAAATAATAAGAACTTCCGTAGTTGAGGTCCTCAGCTCTGGAGGAATTTTATTATAATTCTTTATAGACACCATAATCTTGAATTCAATACAAATTCCATGATTAGATAAATGTTTGCTGAGTTGTCGGATCTCCCTCTCTCCGTATTCATCATCAGATGTAAGGATCCCGACCCAGTTCCACTTCAACCTTTCCAGTAACTTTGCTATGGCCACATATTGCATCTCATCATCCGGAACTGTCCGGAAAAAGTTTGGATACATCTTTCTATCACTCAGTAATGTATCTCTGGCTCCATAACTAATCTAGAAAGAAATAAAACTGTCTGTATAATTAATCTGGAACTCTTAATGGACAGAAGAAAACCTTAGAAAATGTTTTAAAGTTTTTTTTTTTTTTTTTTTTTTTTTTAAGAGCAACAAACATGTGAGCTGTGTACAAGAGATCTATAAGCAGATTTTAGTGGTGCTTTTATTTCACCGGACCAATCAGATAAAGATACAAGAATAAATGTATTATTTCATAAATGATTACAGCCATCAGTGAACGCTGATAATATTATATTAATGAGGAATTTATCAAAACTGGATCAGCCAGAATCTGGACCAACTAATCAGCCTCTATCTTCAGCTTGTTTAGTTAAACATTAAAGATGAAAGATAAGAGCTCATTGGTTACTATGCATAACTGCACCAGATTCTGGCTGCTCCAGTTTTGATAAATTCCCCTCTAAGAGTTATTCCTCCTGTAATCCCACCTAGGGGTCTCCTGATCATCAGTTTTCATGCCAGACACTCCCACTGCAAGACTGATTTTGGCTTTAGCTGGAGGTGGACAACCGAGTATAAACACAATTGCCAGCTCAGCTCCTGAACCTGCATATCCTTTATATATATATATATATATATATATATATATATATATATATATATATATATATATATATATATATATATATATATATATATATATATATCTGTCTTTTCAATACCTTCCTTGCACTGTGTACACACAGTGGGGCTGATCTACAAACGGTTTGCGCCATGAGTTGTGGCGCACGGCGATGCGCAATGGCTGTTTTCGTATTTACAAAACATTTGCGCCTGTAACACAGCGCTATTTCCCATTTACTATTATCTTGCCGGCGCGCGGGAGGCTGCGATCGGTGCGCCGCTATAGACATGGCGCACGGCATCTTCAACTCAGGATTAAAAGAAGCTGGAAGGGCCAATATTATGGGGGTGATATGGGGTGATGTGAGGAAGTATAGATATAGCTATCCAAGTAACAAATATGCCCAAAATAGACTGATAAAGTAACTTTCCCTGAACATGCCTGCTGCGCCAGCAAGTACACTTAAAACTGCGTGAGGTCAATTATTGTACTGCGCATGCGTAAGCAGCATTTGCACGTGTTCAAGTGCTCTGCTTCACTGCGACGGCAAAATCTTGTCAAATGTCAAGTCATGTAAATTAATTTGCATAAGTTGAACGGGCGCACCTCTCAACTTGACTTTTTTTTATTTTTACGCTGGTTCACTTCTATGTTTTTTTTAAGGATATTTTCACACATGTCATGTTAAAATTAGAAAAAAAAATGCGTGGGAGTCCCCCGAAATTCCATTACCAGGCCCTTTAGGTCTGGTATGGATCTTAAGAGGAACTCCGCGCCAAGAAAAAAAATGGCGTGGGGTCCCCCTCAAAACCCATACCAGACCCTTATCTGAGCATGCAACCTGGCAGGCCACAGGAAAATAGGGGGGATGTGAGAGCGCCCCCCCTCCTAAACCATACCAGGCCACATGCCCTCAACATTGGGAGTGTTCTTTGGGGTCCCCCCCAAAGCACCTTGTCCCCGTGTTAATGAGGACAAGGGCCTCATCCCCACAACCCTGGTTGTGGGGGTCTGCGGGCGGGGGGCTTAGCGGAATCTGGAAGCCCCCTTTAACAAGGGGACCCCCAGATCCCACCCCCCCTGTGTAAAATGGTAATGGGGTACAAAAGTACCCCTACCATTTCACCAAAAGAGGTGACAAAAGTGTTAAAAATTACAAGAGACGGTTTTTGACAATTCCTTTATTAAAGTCTTCTTCTTTCCATCTTCTTCCTGCTTCCTTCTTCTTTCCTTCATCCTTCGGTTTCTTCCTCCACCTTCTTCTTCCTCCATCTTCTTCTTCCGCCGATCCTCTGCTTCTTGCTCCGGTGTTCTCGTCCAGCATCTTCCTCCATCTCTTCTTCCCCGCTTCGTTCTCGGGCCACTCCGCGCAATGGGAAGCTCCCGCTGTGTGACGCTTCTCTTCGACAGCGGGAGCCTCCCATTGCGCGGAGGGGCCCGAAAACGAAGCGGGGAAGAAGAGACGCCATGCCGGACGAGAACACTGAAGCAAGAAGCAGAGGATTGGAGGAAGAAGAAGATGGAGGAAGAAGAAGATGGAGGAAGAAACTGAAGGATGAAGGAAAGAAGAAGGAAGATGGAACAAGATGGAAAGAAGAAGACTTTAATAAAGGAATTGTCAAAAAATGTCTCTTTGCATTTTTAACACTTTTGTCACCTTTTTTGGTGAAATGGTACTGGTGCTTTTGTACCCCATTACCATAGGGGGCCTGGGATCTGGGGGTCCCCTTGTTAAAGGGGGCTTCCAGATTCCGATAAGCCCCCGACTGAATACCCCCACAACCACTGGCCAGGGTTGTGGGGATGAGGCCCTTGTCCTTATCAACATGGGGACAAGGTGCTTTGGGGGGCATGTGGCCTGGTACGATTTGGGGGGCACTCTCTCATCCCCCCTCTGTTCCTGCGGCCTGGCAGGTTGCTTGCTCTGATAAGGGTCTGGTATGGATTTTGAGGGTGACCCCCACGCCATTTTATTTATTTTTTGGCGCGGGGTTCCCCTTAATATCCATAACAGACCTGAAGGGCCTGGTATGCTCTTGGAGGGGAACCCATGCCAGTTTTTGTTTTAAAATTAAAGTCACCTGGCCTGGGGGCGACTTAAAGTTGTGTTGTAAGTCGCCCCAAGTCATGTTGTAAGTCGCCCCAAGTCGTGTTGTAAAGTCACCCCAAGTCATGTTGTAAGTCACCCCAAGTCGTGTTGTAAAGTCGCCCAAGTCATGTTGTAATTCGCCCCAAGTCACGTTGTAAAGTCGCCTCAAGTCACGTTGTAAAGTCGCCCCAAGTCATGTTGAAAGTCGCCCCAAGTCGCGCTGGAAGTCGTGTTGCCCCTGTGTGAATGGACTGTTAATGATAATGATGTGTGCTATTATCAATGGCATATTATTATCGTGGTGCGCCGGCATATTATGTGTTGCGCTTATTCGTGCGCCGGTTCATACGCTCAATTAATAATTTATCTGGCACACCAATTAAGGTCTGAACCGGCGCAGCGCATTCATCTTAGTAAATGACCCCCATTGCATCAATCTCCAAAAGCAACTACAGCACATATAAGATCCAGACCTGCAAGGTTTGATACTCTATATACTGTATACAGTATACATATTAGAATTATGCAGTGCTTCCACATCTCCAATATATCCATACCACCACCATGTGCTCAGTAATCTCCCCGACTGCCGAATGAAATATGAAATACAATAATTCAATACCAAAACAAACTTCTGTTAAAAGTCCTCTTTCAATTATATGTGGGATCCAAGATCCACAGATAGATAGTCTTTCCCCCCACAACCCTGGCCCGGTGGTTGTGGGGGCCTGCAGGCGGTAGGCTTATAGGAAGCTGGAAGCCTTTTTTAAAATAAGGAGGCATCCAGAAAGTAAGTGAAAATATCAAAATTGGGCCCAATTAGCCATTTCCCTCCCTGGTGTCATGCAAATCATTAGTGTTACAAGGTCTCAGGTGTGAATAGGGAGCAGGTGTGTTAAATTTGGTGTTATCACTCTCACTCTTTCATACTAGTCACTGGAAGTTCAACATGGCACCTCATGGCAAAGAACTCTCTGAGGATCTGAAACAAAGAATTGCTGCTCTAAATAAAGATGCCCTTGGCTATAAGAAGATTACCAAGACCCTGAAACTGAGCTGCAGCACGATGGCCAAGACCATACAGCGGTTTAACAGACAGGTTCCACTCAGAACAGGCCTCACCATGGTCGAACAAAGAAGAAAGTGGGGTCCCCCAGGGTTCTGTCCTTGGGACCAATCCTATTTAATTTATTCATAAATGACCTGGAGGAAGGGATAAACAGTTTAATATCTGTATATGCGGACAATACTTAGCTAAGCAGGGCAATAACTTATACTTATGCAAAAATACAAATGGAATCTACTCCCTGAGGGGAGAACCTCTGGGGGAATCTTGGATGGAAAAGGACCTGGGGGTCCTAGTAGATTATAGGCTCAGCAATGCAAGCAAAGCAAACAGAATATTGGCATTAAAAAGGGGATCAACTCCAGAGATACAACAATAATTCTCCCACTCTATAAGACAATGGTCCGGCCGCACCTGGACTATGCCATCTAGTTCTGGGCTCCAGTCTTCAGGAAGAATGTGGTGGAAATGGAGCAAGTTCAGAGAAGGGCAACAAAACAAATTAAGGGATAGGAGGACCTCAGTTATACTTTTCCGCAAAAGGGAATTTAATAAGACACTAAAATTAGAAGAAAATCGGTTTAACCTTAAACTGTGTAAAGGATTCTTTACTGTAAGAGCGGTTAGGATGTGGAATTATTTTCCACAGGCAGTGGTCTCATTGGGGAGCATCGATAGTTAAAAATATTTGATAAGCACCTGAACGACCACAACATACAGGGATATACAATGTAATACTGACATAAAATCACACACATAGGTTGGACTTGATGGACTTGTGTCTTTTTTCAACCTTGCCTACTATGTAACTATGTAACTATGTAAGGTGAATGCACGTGCTCAGCGTCATATCCAGAGGGTAGCTTTGGAAAATAGACGTGTAAGTGCTGCCAGCATTGCTACAGAGGTTGAAGGGGTGGGGGGTCAGCCTGTTGGTGCTCAGACCATACGCCACACACTGCATAAAATTGGTCTGCAGGGCTGTTGTCCCAGAAGGAAGCCTCTTCTAAAGATGATGCTCAAGAAATCCCGCAAACAGTTTGCTGAAGACAAGCAGACTAAGGACATGGATTACTGGAACCATGTTCTGTGGTCTGATGAGAGCAAGATAAACATATTTGGTTCAGATGGTGACAAGCGTGTGGTGGCAACCAGGTGAGGAGTACAAAGACAAGTATGTCTTGCCTACAGTCAAGCATGGTGGTGGGAGTGTCATAGTCTGGGGCTGCATGAGTGCTGCTGGCACTGGGGAGCTACAGTTCATTGAGGGAACCATGAATGCCAACATGTACTGTGACATACTGAAGCAGAGCATGATCCCCTCCCTTCGGAAATTGGGCCACAGGGCAGTATTCTAACATGATAACGACCCCAAACACACCTCTAAGACGACCACTGCATTGCTAAAGAAGCTGAGGGTAATGGTGATAAACTGATCAAGCATGTCTCTAGACCTAAACCATATTGAGCATCTGTGGGGTATCCTCAAATGGAAGGTGGAGGAGTGCAAGGTCTCTAACATCCACCAGCTCTGTGACGTTGTCAGTGTGCACATACCATCAGACAAGTTTGCCCCTCTAGAAGTACTCTAAAGTGCAGAAGAACACTTATTCCCTTTGCTTGTAAGAAACAAGCATTGGTGCATAGCACCCATGCGCACCCGTGATTGACTCAAGTGCTGCTTCGTCTTTAGCTCCCGTGTACCCTGTTACCTGTGAATCCTGTGTCCTGATCTCTGTGTTAACCCGGCTTGTCTTGACCATCCCTTGAACCCACCTGCATTGACCTCGGCTTCTCCTGTGACCTCTCTTCTGCCTTCTCCCTTGGCTCCTGTTTGCACTCATCTGGTTCCAGACCTAGCTTGCCTCCTGACTACATTCCTGTCTGCACCCTCCATCTGACCGCCTTGCCGTGTATGACCCAGCCTGCTTGACCTTGCTATCTGTTGCTGTTACCTGCACCAGCTGCCTACTTACCAAGACCTTCCGGTATCTTCTCCAGCCATCCGGGACATCTGCCCAGCTGCCTGCATGATTCCTTGGCACTTTTGCGACTCTGCACTCTGGCGCCTTCTGTTCACATTATCAGAGGCCCCAAGTCAGAGGTGTAAGAGAGGCCTTCCTCGTCCAAACAGGCTCTACTATCAGGTACGTGATAGATGTTGCCATGGAGGAGTGGAAGAGGACTCCAGTGGCAACCTTAGAAGCTCTGGTGAACTCCATGCCCAAGAGGGTTAAGGCAGTGCTGGAAAATAATAGTAGCCACACAAAATATTGACACTTTGGGCCCAATTTGGACATTTTCACTTAGGGGTATTCTCACTTTTGTTACCAGCGGTTTAGGCTAGACATGTGCGATTCGTTTCGTACAAATTAAAAATTCGTATAAATTAAAAATTCGTACGAATTTCCGAAAATTCTTACATTCGGAAGCATCCGAAATACGAATTGCTATGCTTCCAAATTTTATACGAAATTTCGTTGACGAATTTCGGATCCAAATTCCATTACAACGGGAAACGTGGTGTTTTGTTAACCAATCAGAGGTTTTCTTCTGCTGCTGAGTGAGGGTTGGGAAAATTACCTTTTTTATTATGGGAGTGGGAGACTGGTAATGGTAATCAATGGGAGATTCAGAATCGGACAAAATAAAAATAATTTTATTATCATTTTATTATTGTCATAATAATTACGATTATTCGTTATGATGAAGTTAAAAATCTAGGACGTTAGCACAGCACAGGGATGGTGGGAGCCCCTCATAATAAGCACAGAAGGGGTACAGCAAACTTCCTCCTGGGGCTGTATCCCTGCTGTGCTCATTATGAGGGGCCTCCACCATCCCTGTGCTGTGCTGACTTCCTGGGGCTGTACCCCTGCTGTGCTCATTATGAGGGGATGCCACCATCCCTGTGCTGTGCTGACTTCCTGGGGCTGTACCCCTGCTTTGCTCATTATGAGGGGCTCCCACCATCCCTGTGCTGTGCTGACTTCCTGGGGCTGTACCCCTGCTTTGCTCATTATGAGGGGCTCCCACCATCCCTGTGCTGTGCTGACTTCCTGGGTCTGTACCCCTGCTGTGCTCATTAAGAGGGGTTCCCACAATCCCTGTGCGGTACTCATTATGAGAGGCTCCCACCATACCTGTGCTGTGCTGACTTCCTGGGGCTGTACCCCTGCTTTGCTCATTATGAGGGGCTCTCACCATCCCTGTGCTGTGCTGACTTCCTGGGGCTGTACCCCTGCTGTGCTCATTATGAGGGGCTCCCAAAGCAAATGGATGGTGGGAGCCCCCTCATAATGAGCACAGCAGGGGTACAAACCAAGGAAGTCAGCACAGCACAGGCATGGTGGGAGCCCCTCATAATGAGCACAGCAGGGGTACAAACCCATATTGAGAAAGGTATTTTTTGCTTTTTAAATTCATCATAACAAACATTCGTAATTGTTATGAAAAGTTAACGAACCTAAAGAAAATTTGTATTTCGTCCGAATCCAAATTGAATTTCGGATACGAATTACGAAATACGAATTAACGGCTAATACGGAAAGAAACAAATCGTGTGTTGAGTTATTTTGAGGGGACAACAAATTGACACTGTTATACAAGCTGTACACTCACTACTTTACATTGTAGTAAAGGGGGTTATTTACGAAAGGCAAATCCACTTTGCACTACAAGTTGGAAGTGCAGTCGCTCTAAATCTAAGAGGTAAATCTGAAATGAGGGGAAGCGCTGCTGATTTTATCATCCAATCATGTGCAAGCTAAAATGCTGTTTTTTATTTTCCTTGCATGTCCCCCTCGGATCTACAGAGACTGCACTTCCAAGTACACTTGTAGTGCAAAGTAGATTTGCCTTTAGTTAATAACCCCCAACGTGTAATTTCTTCAGATTTCAGTGTCACATGAAAAGATAAAATAAAATATTTACAAAAATATGAGGGGTGTACCTACTAGGGATGGGCCCGGTGTTCGATTCGAACCCATGTTCTAATCGAACATCGGGCGTTCGGCTGCTCGTCGAGCTCAGAACTATGTGGGCCGTTTGCATCAAATTCGTGTAATGCGAACGGTCCACAATGCACTGCGCCAGACGCAGTGCATTGCTGGCTGATGATTGGCCAAGCATGCACTGTGACCCCGCATGCTTGGCCAATCATAGAGCCATCGGCGAGGAGAGCAATAATTGGCCACAGGCAGGATGCCTGTGGGCAATTATAGCTCAGGGGGTTTAGTACACGCCCCACACTATATAAGGCTGCCGCGCCGGCGGCCTAGTGTAGTGTGTTCCGGCGTTAGTCAGTGACTGTTTCAGTCACATTATCTGCTGTGATTCATTCTGCATTGCTGACAGACAGTATCTGCTGTGTTATTCATTCTGCTGTGTGCTCACAGTATCTGCTGTGTTATTCATTCTGCTGAGTGCTGCTGACATTATCTGCTGTTTTATTCATTCTGCTGAGTGCTGAAATTATCTGCTGTGATTCTGGGGATTAGTCTAGTGTGTGCGTGCTGTTAGTACAGCATTGCAGTATCACATTAAACCACTTTTACCCTTCTGGCCTGTTGTCATCAAAGGCAGCCAGCCAGGCATTTGCAGGAGTTAGCGTGTGTGTGAGCTGTGTGAGTATAGCACAGCACACAATAAACCACCTCAGCCTCTATCTGCCCTAAGGCCCTGTTGTTGTCATCTAAGGCAGCCAGCCAGGCATTTGCAGGATTTAGCGTGTGTGTGTGCTGTGTGAGTATAGCACAGCACACAATAAATTACCTCAGCCTCTATCTGCCCTAAGGCCCTGTTGGTGTCATCTAAGGCAGCCAGCCAGGCATTTGCAGGATTTAGCGTGTGTGTGTGCTGTGTGAGTATAGCACAGCACACAATAAACCACCTCAGCCTCTATCTGCCCTAAGGCCCTGTTGTTGTCATCTAAGGCAGCCATCTGCAGGAGTTAGTGTGTGTGCTGTGTGACTCCAGCACAATATACACTACCCACTACAATGCCTGGAAGACCGACAAGGAGAGGCAGACAGTCCTGAGGCAAGAAAACAGGGCAAGCAGGCTCTGTGTCTAGAGACAACAGTGCTGGTCGTGGACGTGGTGCATCATCATCAGCACGTGGCCATGGGACACGCGTGTCCTTCTTTTCGGCAGCTGGACATGTTGAGCCTCATCATGTCGAAGGCTTGGTAGAGTGGATGACCAAGCCCTCCTCATCCTCCTCATCCTCTCTCACCCAGGCTCAGGGTACTGGCAAAGCAGATGCCAACGCATACTCAATGGCATCATCAGGCACCCCTTCCCTAGACCCACCATGTCCTCCTGAGGAGTCCCCCGAACTGTTTGAGCACAGTGTTGGGTACATGCTCCAGGAGGATGCCCAGCGTTTTGAAGGATCGGATGATGATACCCATCTAGAGGAAGGCAGTAGCGTGAGCGCAGAGAGAGGGGATGCTCAAGGACAGCAATCTGGCAGTCATGTTCCACCAGTTTCAGCTTACTGCCAGGTTTGCTCCAGTGGTGAAGAGGGAGGGGATGATGAGGTCACTGACTCCACGTGGTTGCCTGAAGGGAGAAAGGAGGAGGAGGCGGCACATCTCCAACGAGGCAGGATGCCATCCAGGGGCCAGCTTGAGGCCAGCACACCAACTGAATCACACCGCAGAGCTCTGCATGTGCAGGGCGCTGCCTCTGCACGTTATTACAAAAGTTCTTTGGTGTGGGCCTTTTTTGAGACGAGTGCATCAGATCGCACCACTGCTATTTGCAACATATGTCTCAAGCGTGGCCAAAACATCAGCCGCTTGGGCACCACAAGCATGACCAGACATATGTTGACCTGCCATGCAGCTCGTTGGCAAGCGCACATTAAAAAACCCACACCAAAGAACAAAGCGGACCTCTCCTTGCTCCTCATCAGCTGGGATCTCCAACCCCACTATACCTTCAGTCCTCTCCTTCAGTCCTCTCTGAAAGCTGCACTGAGAGGAATGAAGGTGTAGATTTAGGTATGTCACAGCCAAGTATTTGTGGGCACTCTGCTAGCAGTACACCGATGTCCGATTCTACCAGGCAAATTTCCCTGCCCCAGCTGCTGGACCGTCGAAAGAAGTTTACTCCCAGCCATTCACATGCCCAGCGGTTGAATGCTAGCTTGGCTAAATTGCTAGCACTTCAACTGCTGCCTTTTCAGTTGGTAGACTCGGCCCCCTTCCATGAGTTTGTTCAATGTGCGGTTCCTCAGTCACAGGTTCCCAAACGCCACTTTTTCTCACGGAAGGCGATTCCGGCTCTCTACCGGCATGTGGAAGGCAATGTCCATGCCTCGCTGGACAGGGCGGTCATCGGTAAGGTGCATATTACCGCTGACTCGTGGTCCAGCAGGCATGGACAGGGACGTTACCTGTCTTTCAAGGCCCATTGGGTCAATCTTTTGGCAGATGGGAAGGATGCAGTACAAGGTGCAGTAATGTTGGAGGTTGTTCCGCCACCACGCCTCCAAAATGCTACTACTGGTTGTGACACACCTCTCTCCTCCACCCCCTCCTCTTCTTCTTCCTCAATGGCCTCTTTGAGTGCTCTGTCCTCGGAACCATTGGTGCTCCATAGGCGTCCAAGGGGCTACGCAAGTATGCAGGCAAAAAGATGCTATGCCGTGCTTGCGCTGGTGTGTTTGGGGGACAGGAGCCACACTGGGGCAGAGGTTCTGTCAGCTCTGCAGGGGCAGGCCAAGAGGTGGTTGACGCCATGCCAGCTTAAGCCAGGAATGGTGGTTTGTGACAATGGCACCAACCTCCTCTCTGCCCTGCGACAGGGACAGCTGACCCATGTGCCCTGTATGGCTCACGTCCTTAACCTGGTGGTGCAGCGGTTCTTGGGCAGGTACCCAGGCTTACAGGATGTCCTGAGGCAGGCCAGGAAAGTCTGTGTGCATTTCCGCCAATTATATAATGCCAGTGCTCGGCTGGCTGAGCTGCAAAAGGAGTTGAACCTGCCCAAGAACCGCCTTATATGTGACATGCCCACCAGGTGGAACTCAATGTTGGCCATGCTGCAGCGACTGCACACGCAGCAGAGGGCCATCAATGAGTACCTGTGTGACTACGGCACCAGGACAGGGTCAGGGGAGCTCGGATTTTTTTCCCCACGCCAGTAGAGCCTGATCAGGGATGCATGCACTGTCCTGTCACCATTTGAGGAGGCTACGAGGATGGTGAGCAGTGACACTGTACCTCTTGTCCACCTGTTGGAGCATACGCTGCGTGGGATAATGGACAGGGCACTTGAGGCAAAACAGAGGCAGGAAGAGGAGGACTTCCTTGCCTCTCAAGGCCCCCTTTATCCAGACAGTGTTCCTTCTCTCCCACCCATCACACAGGAAGAGGATGAGGAGGAGAAGGAGGAGGAGGAGGATTGTGTCAGCATGGAGGTGGATTTTTTAGTCCGCAGCCCCAAGGTATGATTGGTTCCAGCAACCATCGCCAGCGTCTGATATACATGGTGCAGGAATACCTAGGGGCAAGGTCAGACTTGGACACCTTTCCCACCGAAAATCCTCTGGCTTACTGGGTCTTCAGGATGTATCACTGGCCAGAGCTTGCACAGTATGCAATTAAGCTACTGGCCTGTCCTGCATCCAGCGTTCTTTCCAAACGCACATTCAGTGCTGCTGGAGGCTTTGTCACCGATCACAGGGTGCGCCTGTCCACCGACTCGGTTGATCAACTGACCTTCATAAAGATGAATCAGTCTTGGATCACCACCAGCTACCAGGCACCTGAAGCTGATATAACTGAATAATTTATAATGTCACATCCCTTCAAGACTGCCTATGCTGATGCTGAGTGACTGTCCTGTTATGTTGACTGACTATCCTCTTCGTCCTCAATGATCCTGATGATAGCTTGGAAGAACATTTTTGTTTCTGGGTGCCACCACCAGTGGCTAAGGCCCAATTCTTCAGCCCCTGTTTAACAGGGGCGTGTAATTTTTTATGCAATGCTTTGCAACAGGTCTCATTTCTGTGCTCAGAGTACAGTATCTGTGAAAGGTTGCAGTGTTGTGGCACCAGCACCAGTGCCTAAGGCCCAATTTTTCAGCCCCTGTTTAACAGGGGCGTATAATTACAATTTTTAGGCAATGCTTTGCAATAGGTCTGATTGCTGTGCTCAGAGTACAGTATCTGTGAGGGGTTGCAGTGTGGTGGCACCAGCACCAGTGCCTAAGGCCCAATTTTTCAGCCCCTGTTTAGCAGGGGCGTGTAATTACAATTTTTTATGCAATGCTTTGCAACAGGTCTGACTGCTGTGCTCCAAGTACAGTATCTGTGAGGGGTTGCAGTGTTGTGGCACCAGCACCAGTGCCTAAGGCCCAATTTTTCAGCCCCTGTTTAACAGGGGCGTGTAATTACAATTTTTTATGCAATGCTTTGCAACAGGTCTGATTGCTGTTCTCAGAGTACAGTATCTGTGAGGGGTTGCAGTGTTGTGGCAACAGCACCAGTGCCTAAGGCACAATTTGTCAGCCCCTGTTTAACAGGTGCATGCAATTACAATTCTTGATCTAATAATTCACAGCAGGGCCCATTCCTGCGCTCACCAAGAGTAACTGTGAGGGCTTACAGTGTTGTGGCAACACCAACATCTAATTCTAATTCAATTTCTGCAGAGTATATACGGCAGGCATGTAGAAAAAATTGGGGAAGAAACTGCGCTATGGGTTGCAACAAAACAAGTAAGCCGACCGCTTACTGAGGAAGTTAAATAAATAACTTCATATCAATCTCTGCAAGACACAACAACACACAAAACCCTCAAAATTATGTCAGGCTAAACTCTCCTAATCTTCTCCATAAAGAAGCCTCAAGTTCAAATCAGTCTAGGCTAGTTATGTACCAACGTTAAATTGTACCTTCGTTTTGTAGCGATCGTCTCGTGTGAGTTTTCTCTCCCTCGTCTCCCAGATCGTGGCTACGACACAGGCGTGTGACGTTTTATATACACTGCGCATGCTTCAAACTCCGCCCGCCCCTGACGATCTTTCTCGTCTATTCCCCACCCCTTCTCTTACGGCGTAGTGGGGAGAGCACATGGCGGGGACACAGCAGGTGCGCCACAAATATCCCACCAACGAGGAGGAGGACGAGGAAAGTCCGGAGGCAGAAACGTCCCGATCCCGGAACCTGAAATTCAAGGCCTCCAATATGTCATTTGGAGAAATGTTGGAGATGGTGGACATATTAAAGAGGAGCGACTATGATGGGAAGTATGGGCCTTACCTCAACCCCAATGTCCGCAAGGCCAAGATCATGTCTAAAGTTGTGAGAAGGCTGTACAATAATTTTGGGGTACAACGATCCAAGGAGCAACTCAGGAAACGCTGGTCAGACCTGAAACTGAGGGAGGCCGATCAGTACAGAAAGATCAAGAGAATTCTTCAAAAAAGTAAGTAGTTGTGTTTGTGTTTGATTTCTTGCTTGCATACTGCTCCATTGTGTTTTGATTTTTACCAAGTTGTACATTCCAAAATGGCCACTTTCAGGTTCGTCTGTGCATTCGATCGTACTCAGCCTCGATCTTTCTGCCACTGTCATGGTCGTGTGTGCATTCGATCGTACGCAACCTCGATCGTTCGGCCACTTATAATACGATGTTTGGTGTTTTTTTTGGGGAAAGGAAGTTTGTTCTCACTAGAAATGTCATCAAGAATGTAAAGCCAATTTATTCAAAGTAAAGGAGAGGTCACTCAGTAGCTGTTTACCCATCTGGACTCTAGAGCACTAGTGCTGGGACACCCAAACCCCCTTTTTATTATGCTTTTCCACACATGTGCTCCAGTGGATACTAGAGGGGGGTCTCCATCACACAAACTTCTACCAAAAAGCTAGTCAGTTTAGCACCTTTACAAAGTGACTTCATTCATGTAGTTGACATTTGTAACTGGCCAAACTAAAATAGTGTCCGTCACTTTCAAGCAATGTTTGTCATTTCCTATTTCTGCCCTCAATAGCTTGTGTTGCTAAATCTTCCTTTTGGACATTCTCATAGGGGAGCGAAAACTTGGGCCGTCTGAGGAAACCCCCAAACCAACACCTACCAAAAAGGGGAAAGAGCAGAAGCAGAGGAGGAGGAGGAAGGAGAGATCATCGAACTTGGAGAAATTGTCACCACAACAGGTGAGTGTGGGAGAACACAGCTACTGGTAAGCTAATCCATGTATGGCTGCCTCATTTCCAACACCCCATTTTTTTTGTTTGTGGTTTTTAGGTGACGTGGATGTTGTGGAAGAAAAATCGCACTTTACCACAGAGAGTGCCACGTACTCATCGGAGAGATAATGGTCTGCAATCGAGATCTAGATTACATAAAGCAAAACATCAATGATGTTCAACAAAAATTGAAGAACATCATTGATGTTTTAGGAAAAATATGAAAAAGCACCAAGTAATTTACACACATTTGTGCCAGCTTCTGAACACATTTGCAACTTAAAAACTGTGTGAAATTTGGAACATGCACACATTGTGTCCACATGTGCTAGCTCCCATCATGGTGGATGAATGGCAACGTTTTTTTGGGGTGCAAACACTTTACGAACTACGAAAGTGGTTGTGGTGAAGGGGTTGCACCCCCAAAAAACGTCCATTCATCCCCATGATGGAAAATGGCACTTTTGAAGCTTCTCGGCATGTGTTTTACCATCTAATGACCATTTTCAGAACCAAATTGTGTGCATGTTCCAAATTTCCACTTTTCGGGGGTGACCCCCCCCATGTGATGAAGGCAAGATCAAACACACTTTGAACATATAGTCATGTCTGATCTTGTCTTCACTTTACAAAGTTGAACTTTCCTACTTCATAGGTTCTGCTTAGCTCCATGCCTGGTTTTACCAATTGCGTAATCTTTGTAAATAATGTTGTAAATCACCAAGATGTTGTCAGTTTTGGCGTGAAGATTGTAAACGCACTTGTGAATGTTTTCCAAGTAAACTTTTTTATTTTTCAAAATGTGTGGCTTCCTTATTTAAATAAAACAATGCATTATGTATGTAAAATGTAAAGGATATGGGGGGCAATGGGTGTTATTTACTAAAGGCAAATCCACTTTGCACTGCAATTTCCTTTCCCAGGGAACTTTTTCAATGCACTTGTAGAGCATAGCGGATTTGACTTATGTAAATGACACCCACAGTGCTTTGTACGAAAACACGGAGCACAGCATTTTGGAGAATACACACATGTCAGACCTGGTGCTGAAAAGGAGTATTTTGGGTGTCAGTTATGCAGGACAAACCTTCTCTAGACCAAAGATTAGGTAGCAAACACACATGAGAATAATCTTTTTGGGAAGAAGAGACTGTTACCTCCTTTTGCCCAGAAAGTGCATTACCACTGTCGAAGGCAAAGGGAAAAAAATGACAAAGTAAAATAAGCTAAAAAGAAGACTGAAATGACAAGAAATCCGAGGTTGGTTAAAATATCAGATTTATTAAAAAATGCCTCTCACACATCGTCAGGCAGAGCAATGGCCCCCCCCCCCCCCCCCCCCCCTACCCACAAAGTATTCCATATATTGGTCCCGGACCACGCGGGCATTGAGAGGGGGCAAGCCTGGACGTGCCACTCGAAGGGCTGTGAGGTCCGCATTTGGAGGGCCCTCCACATCTGGGCCAACGGGCACCACATAGTTCCTGTTATGTCTTTTGAGGAAGTTGTGCAATATGCAACAGGCAAGAACTATGTGGTTCAGTTTGTATTCCGCCAAGTTAAATGCCGTCAGGAACAGGCGGAAGCGGCTGGCCAGGATGCCAAAAGCGTTCTCCACCACTCTTCTGGCTCTGGACAGCCTGTAGTTGAAGACCCTCTGGTCCGGGGTGAGGGTCCTCATCGGGAACGGCCTCATCACATGGGGAGTCAGCGCAAACGCTTCATCTGCGACAAAGACGAAGGGGAGTCCTTCGGCATTCTCCTCTGGAGGTGGCAAGCACAGACTGCCACTTTGGAGACGCCAGTAGAACTCCGTGTGCGTAATGGCCCCACCATCCGATATCCGGCCGTTCATCCCACGTCCACATACATAAACTCGTATGTTGCCGACACCACCGCCAACATCACTACACTATTAAACCCTTTATAATTATAATAGTAGGACCCCGAGTTGGGCGGTGGGACGATGCGGACGTGTTTCCCATCAATTGCCCCTCCGCAGTTAGGAAAGTCCCAACGGCTGGCAAAGTGGGAGGCCACAGTCTGCCATTCCTGTGGCGTGGAAGGGAACTGTGGAGTGAAACAAGAAAAAAAAATTAGTCACTTTGCACCTAAACATTGCAAGCAGATTAGACAATCAACATCTTGGAACAAGAGCATTGTATAAAATTGGAGGCTGGAAAGTATTTACACAGAAAAGTAGAGGCTCCCCTTCACAGATTACTCACCCCCCCATCAATCCCCCACTTCTGATGGGACATTGGCAATAACTATGGTTTGGGGGGGGGGGGTGGTGGGCAGGTAACCCTCTGCACTTCATTGATTGGCAAATGGCTCAATAATGTGGCCGAGTTTGGCCAGACCCTCTGTACTTAACACTATTGGCAGGCCACAGGAAAGATCAAATAACATTTCCCCCCCCCCAAAAAAAGGCAGGCACAGTGTGACATTATTAAATTACCAAGCAAGCTAATAGGAGGGAAAGAAGACAAAAAAATAGGAAATGGAATGTATGGAGGCAGTCCCTTGCACTACATGCTTTGCTGAATTCATCCCTAAAGATGCGCACTATAAAGAGGTAGGTATATAGTGTGTATGGACCTTGGGAAAGCCAGCAGATAAAGGATTGGTACCATCTGACAGAGCAGTTGGGGAGGGGGTTCCTAATGAGTTTGCCCCCCCCACCAAAAGAACAAAAAAGGGGGCTCTACATGAAGTAAACCACACAGCAAACATTTGTGCATATTTTAGGGGGTGTTTTGGGGCAAACAATACTATGCAGCAGACAAAAGACATTGCTTAAGTGAGTAGGCCATAGGTGTCTATTGGGGCAGAAGAGCATGCTGGTGAGGTAAGTGAAGGGAAAAATGCATGAAGGAGAAAAGGGGCACAGCATATTAGAACATATTGCAATCATGGTAATTAGGGAAGGAGGTCAAAAATACAAGTCATTAGCAAACAGAGCATACATAGAAGGGAATAGTAAAGTAGAAATGTTACTTAATATAGTCCTCCTGCAGGACCTGAATGATGGCAGAACAGGTCTCTGGAATAATGATTCCCAGGGCCTGGGGAGAGATACCTGAAGAGAACTTCAAATCCTGAAGACTTCTCCCTGTCGCCAAGTACCTCAACGTGGCAACAAGCCTCTGCTCCGGAGTAATGGCTTGTCTCATGCAGGTATCCTGCCGGCTGATAAAGGGGGTCAGCAAAGCCAAAAGACGGTGAAAATCGGGGTCCGTCATCCTGAGAAAGTTCCTGAAATCATCAGGATTATTCTCCCGGATCTCACGAAGCAAAGGCATGTGCGAGAACTGGTCACGCTGAAGCAACCAATTCTTGGTCCACATACTCCTCATCACTCTGTTCATGGACGGGTCTTGGGTCAAAGCTAAAAGCCCGACACCAATTCCGCGTACAGCACGAACTCGGCGACGAGTACGCACGGGAAACATCGCTCAGAAGGTCACAAAAGGTCGGCTGGTCAGAACGGACAAACAGAAAGCACCGATAAACAGCAAGGCCTGTAAGCCGACCGCTTACTGAGGAAGTTAAATAAATAACCAATGGGGCAGCAGCAACTATACTGTGTACAACAGTGACAAAAGATTTAGAAGAAACAAAAAGCTGTGCATACCAATGGACGTGAAAGAACCTTATTGAATGAGGACTCACGTTAACTGTAACCCCTAGTGATGGGGAACAAGTGGGTGTACTAAGTACCAATATAATATCTAATCCATTGAGAATTACATTGTGGACTAAGCATTAGCATAAACAGAAAAAAACCCTGTGAAGAACCTATCAAAGGTCATGGTATCAAAGTAAAATGTTGAAAAATGAAATCATAAATCAACTAAAAATGCATAGATATCCAAAATAAAGTTCATATGAACAGTGAAAGTTTATGTGAAAAATTTGAATATTGAAATCATAAGAGTTCATGTGAAAAATTAATAAAAATTTTTGTGAGAAATATTTTGACAAAAACAATCCAATGTTAGTTGCGTATGTTTCCACAATGAGGAAAATTAGTGGTGATGTAGAAAGTTTTCTTAAGGTGAACATCCAATGGTGAATATCCTTATCGAGTTATGTGAATTATCAAAAACACCACCACCAGAGAAAATTGGCCGCTTACCAGAGGTATGGGATCCTCCGTTACAGAGGGTCAAACGAGTATTACGATGGATTTTCTTTAGGGTAACTTCCACTCGTACACCGCTCACAGCCCCCTGCTTGCTCAAGATACTGGACTCAGGATAAGTATCCGAATCTTTCTCCAAAGTAATAGCCACCAATATGGGTAGGTATATATGTATCCCTCCAGGTGTCAGAATACGGCAGGCCCCTACTTTCAAACATCCAACTTACAAACGACTCAAACGGAAGGAGAAAACAGGAAGTGAGAGGAATTCTATCCCTAGGAAGGGAAATTCTATCCTGTTAGATTTAATTTGGGAAAAAGGTATATCTCCTCTCTACTGATGCTTTATCACCAATCCTTGTTTCAATAAAAAAAACACTTTTCCAAAAACATTTGTCATTGGGACAGAAAGTGAGGTGAAATGTTCTGAACAGGTGCACAGACAGCAAAACAAATGTTACAGGGGTGATAACCCTTCCTATGTTCTCCAAAAAGCTTAAAAATAGATTTTTTTTTTGGATGGAGCTACACTTAAAAATTTACCTGTTCAAAATTACAAACAGATTCTACTTAAGAACAAACCTACAGTCCCTGTCTTGTTTGCACTGCCTGTATACTGCTGTTCAGATTATATAGGGTTGTAGGTATAGGGTATTATTGTGGGTGCAGGGTTCCCCTTAATAGCCATACAAGACCCAAAGGGGCTGGTAATGGGCTGGGGTGGGAGGGTGATGGGGTAGCCATGCCATTTTTCTCAAATATTTTCAGCCATATTGCCAGGACAAGACATGACATTAAAGCCGCAAGCAGTTTTAACCACTTTCCGACCGGCGCACGACGATGTACGTCCCTTTTTTGAAGAGGGATATCTCGGTAACGGCAGCAGCTGCTGCCACAACCGAGATATCCATCTCTTCAGGCGCCGGTCGGCTGTCCGATAATGGTGGTCATCGCGGCGGAATCGCCGCGAGATCACCGTTATCGGCGGCGGGAGAGGTGCCCCCTCCCACCGCTCTCCCGCGCCTTCCGCCGCTTACCGGAACCGTCGGCAGCGGCGGAGGCGATCGGGTCCTTTCCCCTCCTGTGCATAGAGATGAGTGACGCTAAGATGGCCGCCACTCATCTCTATACCATAGGAGGGCGGAAGCGACGTCAAAAACGTCACTTCCGCCCATACCTCTTAAAGAGGAATTTTCAAATGTCGTTTTTTTAAATGACATATTTATTTTTTTTTTTTTCATTGAAGTCCAAATATGAGATCTGAGGACTTTTTGACCCCAGATCTCATATTTAAGAGGACCTGTCATGCTTTTTTCTATTACAAGGAATGTTTACATTCCTTGTAATAGGAATAAAAGTGAGCCAATTAAATTTTTTTTTAAAAACAATGTAAAAATAAATAAAATCAAGAAAAATAAATAAGAAACACAAAATTATTTTTTTTTAAAGCGCCCCGTCCCGACGAGCTCGTGCGCAGAAGCGAACGCATACGTGAGTAGAGCCTGCATATGAAAACGGTGGTCAAACCACACATGTGAGGTATCGCCGCGATCGGTAGAGCGAGAGCAATAATTATAGCCATAGACCTCCTCTGTAACGCAAAATATGCAACCTGTAGAATTTTTTAAACGTCGCCTATGGAGATTTTTGAGGGTAAAAGTTTGATGCCATTCCACGAGCGGGCGCAATTTTGAAGCGTGACATGTTAGGTATCAATTTACTCGGCGTAACATTGTCTTTCACAATATATAAAAAAAGTGGACTAACTTTACTGTTGTCTATTTTTTTATTCAAAAAAGTGAATTTTTTCCAAAAAAAGTGCGCTTGCAAGACCGCTGCGCAAATACGGTGTGAAAAAAAGTATTGCAACGACCGCCATTTTATTCTCTAGGGTGTTAGAAAAAAAAAAATATATAATGTTTGGGGGTTCTAAGTTTTTTTCTAGCAAAAAAAACTGTTTTAAACATGTAAACACCTAAAATCCAAAACGAGGCTGGTCTTAAGCCCCATACACACGGTCGGACTTTTTCATGGATTCTGTCTGATCGGACAATGTTGTTGAAAAATCAGACCGTGTGTATGCACCATCGGACAGTGTACGTCGGTTTGTCCGACGGACAAAGTCTTATCTCCTGCTGGAAAGATTTGCCGACAACACGGTCCGATCACACCAAATCCGATCGTGTGTACGGTTGTCCGACCGGACAAAGTGCTACGCATGCTCAGATCACATTACAAGAAAGTTGTAGGCTTGGCAATGAACACATATGTATAAAGAGGGGAATTTTTTATAGCATGCCACATCCTATATATAAATGAAAAAAGTGGGGGTTCCCCTGAGGGTTTGGACTTTTAAGGCATGCTCAATGTGTGACCCCAGACAAAACGTAAGATGATATGTATTAGAAAAATGTTTATTACAAAAGTATAAATAAAAGAGGAAAATTTTTGTTTTGACAATGTTACAATAAAAAACTTTTGGAAATGTTTGGACAATATTGGATTTAAAGAATACAATATATTACATCAATGTATGTTGTAGGCGTTGACTCAAACCTGACGCGTTTCGGAGGTTTATTTAAACAAATTTTTCTCCTTCTTCAGAGGTAGGAGCACAACAATCCTAATATCTAAAAGATATTATGATAGAACAAATTGTCAAAAGATAAACCTCAATAAATGTAATAATATTTACAAAATAAAATAAAAAGGTTTTTTGCATATAAATACACATATAGACATAATGAATTCACATACCGTTTCCAAAGATATTCCAATATGATTAAAAACAATGGCTGGGAGGAGGAGCTTCTTATTCTGGACTTTCTTAGAAGATGTGATTTAATCAAGAATTTGTATCCGTATATTGGATTTGATGGCTCACCGGGATTTATATCTATGTCTCCGGTGATTGAAGTCCCTGGACTGATTGTCCTGGCGTGATAGCGACAGGGGGCGTCTGTGAGACACACTGAGGTCGGGTATAGTGGCCCTGATGAATCAAAACATTTATGAGTCTTTTTATACATAGAAGGTGAAATGAATCTAAAGTATAATAGGAAATGCCACTCAAAGTGTATTGTATATTTTTTTCACAGACCTGTATTCTGTGTTTTTTTGAATGAATCTTCGTCGGGTTAGGCTGGTACTTTTAGTGTCATAAGTGGTTCGATGGGTCTGGAAAAAAAATTAACCAGAGATGTCCAAAGTAAAAGAACCATAGTCACCAGCGAGTGGCCCCCCTAAAAGAAGGAAAGTTCCCCTATATAGATCTTTGTAGGTTAAATTGTAACTGGGGAGTGTGACTCTATTTTAAATTATATTTATATTTATATGTATAGATAAATATATGGAGTATTAGTGGGTACATTATATATATGCTTTTATGTATTTTGTGCAAAGAGAACAGTGCTCACTGCATCTGGATATTTTGTTGGAATAATTGATTACTTTATTTGTCAACAAATGTCCCAGTTTATACTCCAATGACTTTCCATAAAGGGACAGGTGGAGGAAAGTTTTTTCTCATTGAATGGCAGGGGGCCTATAAGCCCCAGTATACTAACCAGTGTACAGCATATTGGAGAGTCCTCAGTAATTAGCTTACAACCCAGCAGGGATTGTAATGCCAGATGAAATATGTGTGCACAAGCAATGAAAGCAACCCGACATTGAAGATTAGGGATATTCTATGACTATTAAGATCTAGTTTTAGAAAAAAAAGGGAAAGAAAAAAAAACAGGCTTGTACTCACTCATCTATTTGTTTAGGATCCGCTCGTCTCCTCCTCAGACTGGCAACTGCAATCTAATGAGTGAGACGGGCGGTCTATTTGAATCAACTTCCCCGCCTGACAATCAGCTGTTTGTGATACAGCTGATTGCAGAGTGGCAGGGGAATGTTGTAGCGCCTTCCTAACCCGGCCCCCCGAGTGCTGCGCGCGCATCCGGGTCCCGCGCACCAATCAGGAGTGCGTGTTGTGACCCGGACACGCCCACAGCTCCCGCCGGCACGTCAAGCTTCAACGGCGAGCAACGTGTGCTCGCCAGGTGAAGCAATATGGTGTCCCAACGCCAGACATTGACGTAGGACATCCCCAATGTGCCGCTCCGTCCATTCAAAAGAGTGGGCGGGCGGCTGGGCGTGCCGGGCGGCTCACTAGACAGCCCCTCAGCTTAAATCACCACCATATATGTATTTAGAATAGAAGACTGACGTCCTTGGAAGCTCCTTCGACCAGGCATTTCACAGCGGGTCTGAAATGTAAGGAAGGGAATAGAAGGGGGACGGGAAGTACAGGAAAAAATAGTTATATAGATGGATCATAAAACAATGGCATATACAAACATATTGTTACCTAAAGATTCACATAGATCTATAAAACTTCAAAGAGAAGCAGTTGTATAGGTGGACTGTAGCCAATGGTATATGTAACCATATTATTACCTGGAGATCCATACAAATTTATAGCATAACAGTATATTGTAATACAGTCGAGGCATATATAGAGCCATCATATGTTATTATATTTGTTCATTCCTAGGTTCAAGAGATTGAATACCAGAAGTTGGAGTGCTTATAGTGATTAATACAAAAAAAAGGGGAGGGATTATCTCCAACAGATACATTGTACATTCTCAAGGTTATATATATATCATTATAATGATTAATACAGAAAAGAGGAGAGATAATCTCCAACAAATACATTGTGCATTCTCAAGGTTATATACAGCATACCAGGTCGAGAGGGACAACAAATTGGAGTATCTGGATGTAGTTGTTATATTTTCTATATCGGGCCCAGAGTCACATTCACGGCACGTGTATGTGTATAAGGGGTTATTATATATAGTCCCAGATTATACTGGGAGACATCTAAAGCAAAGGGGGAAGGGAAGGTTGAGGTGTAATTTTCAAAGGAGTGGTAAAATTGTTTATTTCTCCATCCCACCGGAGGAAAAACCTTCCAAGAATGGTTTAAACCAGATAGCCTCATTGAGGCCTGGAGTGTGGGTTGCCCTAAGCTTGAAAATCCATCGTGCTTCCAATTGGAGGAGAGATTTGTTCCAGTCTCCTCCTCTTGGATTGGGATGGATGCGATCTAGGATGAGGAATTTGATATTTGGGAATTTACCCGCATGTATAGTGATGGTGTGTCTCCCAAGGGGGAGA
Organism: Lithobates sylvaticus; assembly: GCA_028564925.1. NCBI lineage: Eukaryota > Metazoa > Chordata > Amphibia > Anura > Ranidae > Lithobates > Lithobates sylvaticus. Next base: position 24,605,452 of record CM053026.1, read on the forward strand.
TCTGGATCGCATGTTTTCATGCTGTGAATGTGTCTATAGGCCCTTTTCCAGAACTCCAGTTTGGTTTTCCCTATATAGAAACAGGAACACTCACATTGTAATAAATAGATGACTCCTAACGTTTTGCAGTTAGCAAAATGTCTGGCTTTAAATGTTTGGCCATCTGGTAATTTGGGGTTCTTTTCCACCCACATATATTTGCAATATTTGCATGACCCACACATATAGGTACCTTTGTATTTGCAGTGTGTCTTGGTATTAACATTGTATTCACTGCTAGTTATTTGATCTCTCAGGGAAGAAGTTCTCCTGAATGTAAATAAAGGTTTTTCTGTAACATATGGGCCCAGGGTGGGGTCCTCGGTTAAAAGATGCCAATATTTATGTACTATTTTTCTGATCTGCTGCTCCTGATTCCCAAATCTAGATATGATTCTCAAAGGATTGATGTCATCTTTGGATTTTTTTGAATGTAGGAGATGGTCCCTACTGCGTATGCAGGCCTGTTGAAAAGCCCTTTTCAATGAGGCATGTGAGTATCCCCTTTCTAGGAGACGGTCACGAAGGTTATCAGCCTCTTGTTTAAAGATGTTGTCATCCGCACAATTTCGTCTGATTCTTAAGAATTGACCGTATGGTATAGAGTTTAATAAGGGTTGTGGATGGAAGCTGGTCGCATGCAGAATTGCATTTCCAGCTGTTGGTTTTCTATAAAGTTTAGTAAGTAATTTACCTTCCTCGCCCTTATAGACTTCTACATCCAAGAACGCAATGTTAGTGTGGCTGTATGACATAGTAAAATTCAAGTTGAATTCATTCCTGTTCAACCTAGCTAGACATTGTTGTAACAGGTCCGATGGACCGTCCCAGACGATGAAGATGTCGTCGATGTACCGGTACCACCCCAGGATGTGGTCCGTGTACATCGACAAGTCTTCATCGTCTAGGACCGTTTTCTCCCACTCCCCCAGGTACAGGTTGGCGTAGGATGGGGCACAGCAAGTCCCCATCGCTACCCCCTGTACCTGGAGGTAGTGGGAGCCATTGAAGGTGAAAGCATTGTGCTCTAATATGAATTCAAGTAGAGTAGTCATGAATTCGCCGTATGCGGGATCGACACCGATGTCATTTGATAGAATGTGTTTAATTGCTGCTATACCTTTACTGTGAGGGATGGAACTATAAAGCGCCTCAACATCAATTGTTACTAGTAGTGTATAGTCCGGTACAACAATATTGTCTATGATTTGCAAAAAGTGCATGGTGTCTTTCACGTATGACGGTAGATTCATGACAAAGGGTTTAAGGAATTCGTCGATTAATCGACTAGCGTTCTCGCTTATGGATCCCACCCCTGAAATAATGGGTCTCCCAGGTGGTTTATCTCTATTCTTATGGACTTTGGGAAGTGCATAGAACGTGGGTGTTTTGGGGAAGTCATTGCGGATAAATTTCCACAATTGTTTAGTGATGGTATTGTTTCTAAAGGCGGAGTCAACAATGTTGTAGAATTCTCCATTAAATTTATTAATGATGCTGCTGGGCATACCTCTATACCAATTCTGGTTTTTAAGGATATCAGTACACATATTGGTGTATTGTTCATTATCCAAAATGACAACATTGCCCCCTTTATCTGACGATTTTATCACGATATTGGTGTTTTTGGCCAGATTTTCTAAAGCTAAGGTTTCGTTTTTCGTTAGATTGGTTTTCACAGGGGTGGAGATTTTTAATTTGTTTAAATCTTTGTCTACTAATTTAAGAAAGGCTGCTGCATTGGCATTCGTGCTCGGTGCTGGACAGAAATCTGATTTCTTTTTAAGCTTTGACGTGTTTTTAGTAACTGGTGGATCCTCTTTATCCACAGATTCCAAAATTTTTTGGAGATCGATCCGGTCGATAAGGTCGGCTGGGTCACTCTCCTCTAGAAGTGAGATCAGGTGATTTAGTGCTTGATTTTCTTGAGGGGTACATTTTGCGGAGACCCCCTGTTTATCAAACAATTTTTTTAGAATTATTTTTCTGACATATAACTGCAAGTCTTTATAGACATCAAATTTATTGGTGTTTTGATGTGGACAAAAATTGAGGCCTCTCTTAAGTAGAGACGTCTCATCTGTGGAGAGTACGTGAGATGAAAGATTAATTATATTAAAGTCTGATACAGTGGATGTGTCAGAGGAGGTGTTGGTGTCTACAAATTGACCTGTGTGTACGTGTTTGGGTTGGTGAGAGATGGTTGTACCCCCGCCAGGATCTTCTCTAAAAAAGAGGGATCACTGGAGAGGGTCTCAAAGGATTCTGTACCACCATTATTGGTTGAAACTGGTATTTTCTTGTGAATTACTTTAGTAGTAGGTGCCTGAGAGTTGGACGTGGTGTCTGTGTCTATATTGTTACTATTAGGTGTGGGTGTTATTTTATAAGTGGGGATTAAAGGTGAGGGTTTTTTTGCCAGGTGGCCTTCCGGCGAATCACTCTGGTATTGGCGTTTATTACTGTAGTTCGCCTTAGTTTTTTGAATTACGTGCGGAATGGTGTTTGAGTGAGGAAGAGTGCCCTGGTTTTTATTCCAGGGTTTTCCAGAGCTCGAGCCATCTCTATTAAAACTGCCTCTATAATTATATTGTGTCCATTTGTATGCCCTGCCGTTTTTAAAGGCGTCCCTGTCACGATTGAATTTAAAGCTTTTCTTCCCAAGGATGACTTTGTTGAAAGTCTCTAAATGGGTTTTTAGTTTTTCTTCTCTGTTTGTTATGGGTTTATGGGTTTTCAGTTTTTGTAATTTGCCACAAATATTAATTATTTCGAGGTCTAGGGCCGATGATCTCTTGTTGTATTCCTCTATCAGAGTTTCCATCAAGCTACGTGAACAGACTTTCAAAATCTCCTCCCATTTTGTTTTGAAGTCAGAGTCCAGACCTTCCAGTGTAGGGAAGATCTGGACTCTGAGTCCTAGGGGGTTGATGTCTTCCTGGATATAATTTTCAAAAGATCTGGAATGCCAGAAAAGAGTGGATTTCCTCTCCAGAATTTTTGACAGTTTGAAAAATAACGATGATATCTCAGCATCGATTTCCTCTTTATTACCGAATTCCTTTAAATACCCTTCCATGAGGGATTTCCACTCACTGCCCGTGAATTCTGTCATATTTGAAACGGAGTTTTTCTAAAAGATGGATCGTCTATATATGTCTATGCAAAATTAGAAAAAAAAATATATAATAATAATTTGATCAGAAGATATGTTCAATGCTAGCCTAGGCGGGGAATGGTATCTACTACCTAATAATTGAAGAAAGTTGTAGGCTTGGCAATGAACACATATGTATAAAGAGGGGAATTTTTTATAGCATGCCACATCCTATATATAAATGAAAAAAGTGGGGGTTCCCCTGAGGGTTTGGACTTTTAAGGCATGCTCAATGTGTGACCCCAGACAAAACGTAAGATGATATGTATTAGAAAAATGTTTATTACAAAAGTATAAATAAAAGAGGAAAATTTTTGTTTTGACAATGTTACAATAAAAAACTTTTGGAAATGTTTGGACAATATTGGATTTAAAGAATACAATATATTACATCAATGTATGTTGTAGGCGTTGACTCAAACCTGACGCGTTTCGGAGGTTTATTTAAACAAATTTTTCTCCTTCTTCAGAGGTAGGAGCACAACAATCCTAATATCTAAAAGATATTATGATAGAACAAATTGTCAAAAGATAAACCTCAATAAATGTAATAATATTTACAAAATAAAATAAAAAGGTTTTTTGCATATAAATACACATATAGACATAATGAATTCACATACCGTTTCCAAAGATATTCCAATATGATTAAAAACAATGGCTGGGAGGAGGAGCTTCTTATTCTGGACTTTCTTAGAAGATGTGATTTAATCAAGAATTTGTATCCGTATATTGGATTTGATGGCTCACCGGGATTTATATCTATGTCTCCGGTGATTGAAGTCCCTGGACTGATTGTCCTGGCGTGATAGCGACAGGGGGCGTCTGTGAGACACACTGAGGTCGGGTATAGTGGCCCTGATGAATCAAAACATTTATGAGTCTTTTTATACATAGAAGGTGAAATGAATCTAAAGTATAATAGGAAATGCCACTCAAAGTGTATTGTATATTTTTTTCACAGACCTGTATTCTGTGTTTTTTTGAATGAATCTTCGTCGGGTTAGGCTGGTACTTTTAGTGTCATAAGTGGTTCGATGTGTCTGGAAAAAAAATTAACCAGAGATGTCCAAAGTAAAAGAACCATAGTCACCAGCGAGTGGCCCCCCTAAAAGAAGGAAAGTTCCCCTATATAGATCCTTGTAGGTTAAATTGTAACTGGGGAGTGTGACTCTATTTTAAATTATATTTATATTTATATGTATAGATAAATATATGGAGTATTAGTGGGTACATTATATATATGCTTTTATGTATTTTGTGCAAAGAGAACAGTGCTCACTGCATCTGGATATTTTGTTGGAATAATTGATTACTTTATTTGTCAACAAATGTCCCAGTTTATACTCCAATGACTTTCCATAAAGGGACAGGTGGAGGAAAGTTTTTTCTCATTGAATGGCAGGGGGCCTATAAGCCCCAGTATACTAACCAGTGTACAGCATATTGGAGAGTCCTCAGTAATTAGCTTACAACCCAGCAGGGATTGTAATGCCAGATGAAATATGTGTGCACAAGCAATGAAAGCAACCCGACATTGAAGATTAGGGATATTCTATGACTATTAAGATCTAGTTTTAGAAAAAAAAGGGAAAGAAAAAAAACAGGCTTGTACTCACTCATCTATTTGTTTAGGATCCGCTCGTCTCCTCCTCAGACTGGCAACTGCAATCTAATGAGTGAGACGGGCGGTCTATTTGAATCAACTTCCCCGCCTGACAATCAGCTGTTTGTGATACAGCTGATTGCAGAGTGGCAGGGGAATGTTGTAGCGCCTTCCTAACCCGGCCCCCCGAGTGCTGCGCGCGCATCCGGGTCCCGCGCACCAATCAGGAGTGCGTGTTGTGACCCGGACACGCCCACAGCTCCCGCCGGCACGTCAAGCTTCAACGGCGAGCAACGTGTGCTCGCCAGGTGAAGCAATATGGTGTCCCAACGCCAGACATTGACGTAGGACATCCCCAATGTGCCGCTCCGTCCATTCAAAAGAGTGGGCGGGCGGCTGGGCGTGCCGGGCGGCTCACTAGACAGCCCCTCAGCTTAAATCACCACCATATATGTATTTAGAATAGAAGACTGACGTCCTTGGAAGCTCCTTCGACCAGGCATTTCACAGCGGGTCTGAAATGTAAGGAAGGGAATAGAAGGGGGACGGGAAGTACAGGAAAAAATAGTTATATAGATGGATCATAAAACAATGGCATATACAAACATATTGTTACCTAAAGATTCACATAGATCTATAAAACTTCAAAGAGAAGCAGTTGTATAGGTGGACTGTAGCCAATGGTATATGTAACCATATTATTACCTGGAGATCCATACAAATTTATAGCATAACAGTATATTGTAATACAGTCGAGGCATATATAGAGCCATCATATGTTATTATATTTGTTCATTCCTAGGTTCAAGAGATTGAATACCAGAAGTTGGAGTGCTTATAGTGATTAATACAAAAAAAAGGGGAGGGATTATCTCCAACAGATACATTGTACATTCTCAAGGTTATATATATATCATTATAATGATTAATACAGAAAAGAGGAGAGATAATCTCCAACAAATACATTGTGCATTCTCAAGGTTATATACAGCATACCAGGTCGAGAGGGACAACAAATTGGAGTATCTGGATGTAGTTGTTATATTTTCTATATCGGGCCCAGAGTCACATTCACGGCACGTGTATGTGTATAAGGGGTTATTATATATAGTCCCAGATTATACTGGGAGACATCTAAAGCAAAGGGGGAAGGGAAGGTTGAGGTGTAATTTTCAAAGGAGTGGTAAAATTGTTTATTTCTCCATCCCACCGGAGGAAAAACCTTCCAAGAATGGTTTAAACCAGATAGCCTCATTGAGGCCTGGAGTGTGGGTTGCCCTAAGCTTGAAAATCCATCGTGCTTCCAATTGGAGGAGAGATTTGTTCCAGTCTCCTCCTCTTGGATTGGGATGGATGCGATCTAGGATGAGGAATTTGATATTTGGGAATTTACCCGCATGTATAGTGATGGTGTGTCTCCCAAGGGGGAGATCTGGATCGCATGTTTTCATGCTGTGAATGTGTCTATAGGCCCTTTTCCAGAACTCCAGTTTGGTTTTCCCTATATAGAAACAGGAACACTCACATTGTAATAAATAGATGACTCCTAACGTTTTGCAGTTAGCAAAATGTCTGGCTTTAAATGTTTGGCCATCTGGTAATTTGGGGTTCTTTTCCACCCACATATATTTGCAATATTTGCATGACCCACACATATAGGTACCTTTGTATTTGCAGTGTGTCTTGGTATTAACATTGTATTCACTGCTAGTTATTTGATCTCTCAGGGAAGAAGTTCTCCTGAATGTAAATAAAGGTTTTTCTGTAACATATGGGCCCAGGGTGGGGTCCTCGGTTAAAAGATGCCAATATTTATGTACTATTTTTCTGATCTGCTGCTCCTGATTCCCAAATCTAGATATGATTCTCAAAGGATTGATGTCATCTTTGGATTTTTTTGAATGTAGGAGATGGTCCCTACTGCGTATGCAGGCCTGTTGAAAAGCCCTTTTCAATGAGGCATGTGAGTATCCCCTTTCTAGGAGACGGTCACGAAGGTTATCAGCCTCTTGTTTAAAGATGTTGTCATCCGCACAATTTCGTCTGATTCTTAAGAATTGACCGTATGGTATAGAGTTTAATAAGGGTTGTGGATGGAAGCTGGTCGCATGCAGAATTGCATTTCCAGCTGTTGGTTTTCTATAAAGTTTAGTAAGTAATTTACCTTCCTCGCCCTTATAGACTTCTACATCCAAGAACGCAATGTTAGTGTGGCTGTATGACATAGTAAAATTCAAGTTGAATTCATTCCTGTTCAACCTAGATAGACATTGTTGTAACAGGTCCGATGGACCGTCCCAGACGATGAAGATGTCGTCGATGTACCGGTACCACCCCAGGATGTGGTCCGTGTACATCGACAAGTCTTCATCGTCTAGGACCGTTTTCTCCCACTCCCCCAGGTACAGGTTGGCGTAGGATGGGGCACAGCAAGTCCCCATCGCTACCCCCTGTACCTGGAGGTAGTGGGAGCCATTGAAGGTGAAAGCATTGTGCTCTAATATGAATTCAAGTAGAGTAGTCATGAATTCGCCGTATGCGGGATCGACACCGATGTCATTTGATAGAATGTGTTTAATTGCTGCTATACCTTTACTGTGAGGGATGGAACTATAAAGCGCCTCAACATCAATTGTTACTAGTAGTGTATAGTCCGGTACAACAATATTGTCTATGATTTGCAAAAAGTGCATGGTGTCTTTCACGTATGACGGTAGATTCATGACAAAGGGTTTAAGGAATTCGTCGATTAATCGACTAGCGTTCTCGCTTATGGATCCCACCCCTGAAATAATGGGTCTCCCAGGTGGTTTATCTCTATTCTTATGGACTTTGGGAAGTGCATAGAACGTGGGTGTTTTGGGGAAGTCATTGCGGATAAATTTCCACAATTGTTTAGTGATGGTATTGTTTCTAAAGGCGGAGTCAACAATGTTGTAGAATTCTCCATTAAATTTATTAATGATGCTGCTGGGCATACGTCTATACCAATTCTGGTTTTTAAGGATATCAGTACACATATTGGTGTATTGTTCATTATCCAAAATGACAACATTGCCCCCTTTATCTGACGATTTTATCACGATATTGGTGTTTTTGGCCAGATTTTCTAAAGCTAAGGTTTCGTTTTTCGTTAGATTGGTTTTCACAGGGGTGGAGATTTTTAATTTGTTTAAATCTTTGTCTACTAATTTAAGAAAGGCTGCTGCATTGGCATTCGTGCTCGGTGCTGGACAGAAATCTGATTTCTTTTTAAGCTTTGACGTGTTTTTAGTAACTGGTGGATCCTCTTTATCCACAGATTCCAAAATTTTTTGGAGATCGATCCGGTCGATAAGGTCGGCTGGGTCACTCTCCTCTAGAAGTGAGATCAGGTGATTTAGTGCTTGATTTTCTTGAGGGGTACATTTTGCGGAGACCCAGAGAAACCTTTTTATTTTATTTTGTAAATATTATTACATTTATTGAGGTTTATCTTTTGACAATTTGTTCTATCATAATATCTTTTAGATATTAGGATTGTTGTGCTCCTACCTCTGAAGAAGGAGAAAAATTTGTTTAAATAAACCTCCGAAACGCGTCAGGTTTGAGTCAACGCCTACAACATACATTGATGTAATATATTGTATTCTTTAAATCCAATATTGTCCAAACATTTCCAAAAGTTTTTTATTGTAACATTGTCAAAACAAAAATTTTCCTCTTTTATTTATACTTTTGTAATAAACATTTTTCTAATACATATCATCTTACGTTTTGTCTGGGGTCACACATTGAGCATGCCTTAAAAGTCCAAACCCTCAGGGGAACCCCCACTTTTTTCATTTATATATAGGATGTGGCATGCTATAAAAAATTCCCCTCTTTATACATATGTGTTCATTGCCAAGCCTACAACTTTCTTCAATTATTAGGTAGTAGATACCATTCCCCGCCTAGGCTAGCATTGAACATATCTTCTGATCAAATTATTATTATATATTTTTTTTTTTTTTTCTAATTTTGCATAGACATATATAGACGATCCATCTTTTAGAAAAACTCCGTTTCAAATATGACAGAATTCACGGGCAGTGAGTGGAAATCCCTCATGGAAGGGTATTTAAAGGAATTCGGTAATAAAGAGGAAATCGATGCTGAGATATCATCGTTATTTTTCAAACTGTCAAAAATTCTGGAGAGGAAATCCACTCTCTTCTGGCATTCCAGATCTTTTGAAAATTATATCCAGGAAGACATCAACCCCCTAGGACTCAGAGTCCAGATCTTCCCTACACTGGAAGGTCTGGACTCTGACTTCAAAACAAAATGGGAGGAGATTTTGAAAGTCTGTTCACGTAGCTTGATGGAAACTCTGATAGAGGAATACAACAAGAGATCATCGGCCCTAGACCTCGAAATAATTAATATTTGTGGCAAATTACAAAAACTGAAAACCCATAAACCCATAACAAACAGAGAAGAAAAACTAAAAACCCATTTAGAGACTTTCAACAAAGTCATCCTTGGGAAGAAAAGCTTTAAATTCAATCGTGACAGGGACGCCTTTAAAAACGGCAGGGCATACAAATGGACACAATATAATTATAGAGGCAGTTTTAATAGAGATGGCTCGAGCTCTGGAAAACCCTGGAATAAAAACCAGGGCACTCTTCCTCACTCAAACACCATTCCGCATGTAATTCAAAAAACTAAGGCGAACTACAGTAATAAACGCCAATACCAGAGTGATTCGCCGGAAGGCCACCTGGCAAAAAAACCCTCACCTTTAATTCCCACTTATAAAATAACACCCACACCTAATAGTAACAATATAGACACAGACACCACGTCCAACTCTCAGGCACCTACTACTAAAGTAATTCACAAGAAAATACCAGTTTCAACCAATAATGGTGGTACAGAATCCTTTGAGACCCTCTCCAGTGATCCCTCTTTTTTAGAGAAGATCCTGGCGGGGGTACAACCATCTCTCACCAACCCAAACACGTACACACAGGTCAATTTGTAGACACCAACACCTCCTCTGACACATCCACTGTATCAGACTTTAATATAATTAATCTTTCATCTCACGTACTCTCCACAGATGAGACGTCTCTACTTAAGAGAGGCCTCAATTTTTGTCCACATCAAAACACCAATAAATTTGATGTCTATAAAGACTTGCAGTTATATGTCAGAAAAATAATTCTAAAAAAATTGTTTGATAAACAGGGGGTCTCCGCAAAATGTACCCCTCAAGAAAATCAAGCACTAAATCACCTGATCTCACTTCTAGAGGAGAGTGACCCAGCCGACCTTATCGACCGGATCGATCTCCAAAAAATTTTGGAATCTGTGGATAAAGAGGATCCACCAGTTACTAAAAACACGTCAAAGCTTAAAAAGAAATCAGATTTCTGTCCAGCACCGAGCACGAATGCCAATGCAGCAGCCTTTCTTAAATTAGTAGACAAAGATTTAAACAAATTAAAAATCTCCACCCCTGTGAAAACCAATCTAACGAAAAACGAAACCTTAGCTTTAGAAAATCTGGCCAAAAACACCAATATCGTGATAAAATCGTCAGATAAAGGGGGCAATGTTGTCATTTTGGATAATGAACAATACACCAATATGTGTACTGATATCCTTAAAAACCAGAATTGGTATAGACGTATGCCCAGCAGCATCATTAATAAATTTAATGGAGAATTCTACAACATTGTTGACTCCGCCTTTAGAAACAATACCATCACTAAACAATTGTGGAAATTTATCCGCAATGACTTCCCCAAAACACCCACGTTCTATGCACTTCCCAAAGTCCATAAGAATAGAGATAAACCACCTGGGAGACCCATTATTTCAGGGGTGGGATCCATAAGCGAGAACGCTAGTCGATTAATCGACGAATTCCTTAAACCCTTTGTCATGAATCTACCGTCATACGTGAAAGACACCATGCACTTTTTGCAAATCATAGACAATATTGTTGTACCGGACTATACACTACTAGTAACAATTGATGTTGAGGCGCTTTATAGTTCCATCCCTCACAGTAAAGGTATAGCAGCAATTAAACACATTCTATCAAATGACATCGGTGTCGATCCCGCATACGGCGAATTCATGACTACTCTACTTGAATTCATATTAGAGCACAATGCTTTCACCTTCAATGGCTCCCACTACCTCCAGGTACAGGGGGTAGCGATGGGGACTTGCTGTGCCCCATCCTACGCCAACCTGTACCTGGGGGAGTGGGAGAAAACGGTCCTAGACGATGAAGACTTGTCGATGTACACGGACCACATCCTGGGGTGGTACCGGTACATCGACGACATCTTCATCGTCTGGGACGGTCCATCGGACCTGTTACAACAATGTCTATCTAGGTTGAACAGGAATGAATTCAACTTGAATTTTACTATGTCATACAGCCACACTAACATTGCGTTCTTGGATGTAGAAGTCTATAAGGGCGAGGAAGGTAAATTACTTACTAAACTTTATAGAAAACCAACAGCTGGAAATGCAATTCTGCATGCGACCAGCTTCCATCCACAACCCTTATTAAACTCTATACCATACGGTCAATTCTTAAGAATCAGACGAAATTGTGCGGATGACAACATCTTTAAACAAGAGGCTGATAACCTTCGTGACCGTCTCCTAGAAAGGGGATACTCACATGCCTCATTGAAAAGGGCTTTTCAACAGGCCTGCATACGCAGTAGGGACCATCTCCTACATTCAAAAAAATCCAAAGATGACATCAATCCTTTGAGAATCATATCTAGATTTGGGAATCAGGAGCAGCAGATCAGAAAAATAGTACATAAATATTGGCATCTTTTAACCGAGGACCCCACCCTGGGCCCATATGTTACAGAAAAACCTTTATTTACATTCAGGAGAACTTCTTCCCTGAGAGATCAAATAACTAGCAGTGAATACAATGTTAATACCAAGACACACTGCAAATACAAAGGTACCTATATGTGTGGGTCATGCAAATATTGCAAATATATGTGGGTGGAAAAGAACCCCAAATTACCAGATGGCCAAACATTTAAAGCCAGACATTTTGCTAACTGCAAAACGTTAGGAGTCATCTATTTATTACAATGTGAGTGTTCCTGTTTCTATATAGGGAAAACCAAACTGGAGTTCTGGAAAAGGGCCTATAGACACATTCACAGCATGAAAACATGCGATCCAGATCTCCCCCTTGGGAGACACACCATCACTATACATGCGGGTAAATTCCCAAATATCAAATTCCTCATCCTAGATCGCATCCATCCCAATCCAAGAGGAGGAGACTGGAACAAATCTCTCCTCCAATTGGAAGCACGATGGATTTTCAAGCTTAGGGCAACCCACACTCCAGGCCTCAATGAGGCTATCTGGTTTAAACCATTCTTGGAAGGTTTTTCCTCCGGTGGGATGGAGAAATAAACAATTTTACCACTCCTTTGAAAATTACACCTCAACCTTCCCTTCCCCCTTTGCTTTAGATGTCTCCCAGTATAATCTGGGACTATATATAATAACCCCTTATACACATACACGTGCCGTGAATGTGACTCTGGGCCCGATATAGAAAATATAACAACTACATCCAGATACTCCAATTTGTTGTCCCTCTCGACCTGGTATGCTGTATATAACCTTGAGAATGCACAATGTATTTGTTGGAGATTATCTCTCCTCTTTTCTGTATTAATCATTATAATGATATATATATAACCTTGAGAATGTACAATGTATCTGTTGGAGATAATCCCTCCCCTTTTTTTTGTATTAATCACTATAAGCACTCCAACTTCTGGTATTCAATCTCTTGAACCTAGGAATGAACAAATATAATAACATATGATGGCTCTATATATGCCTCGACTGTATTACAATATACTGTTATGCTATAAATTTGTATGGATCTCCAGGTAATAATATGGTTACATATACCATTGGCTACAGTCCACCTATACAACTGCTTCTCTTTGAAGTTTTATAGATCTATGTGAATCTTTAGGTAACAATATGTTTGTATATGCCATTGTTTTATGATCCATCTATATAACTATTTTTTCCTGTACTTCCCGTCCCCCTTCTATTCCCTTCCTTACATTTCAGACCCGCTGTGAAATGCCTGGTCGAAGGAGCTTCCAAGGACGTCAGTCTTCTATTCTAAATACATATATGGTGGTGATTTAAGCTGAGGGGCTGTCTAGTGAGCCGCCCGGCACGCCCAGCCGCCCGCCCACTCTTTTGAATGGACGGAGCGGCACATTGGGGATGTCCTACGTCAATGTCTGGCGTTGGGACACCATATTGCTTCACCTGGCGAGCACACGTTGCTCGCCGTTGAAGCTTGACGTGCCGGCGGGAGCTGTGGGCGTGTCCGGGTCACAACACGCACTCCTGATTGGTGCGCGGGACCCGGATGCGCGCGCAGCACTCGGGGGGCCGGGTTAGGAAGGCGCTACAACATTCCCCTGCCACTCTGCAATCAGCTGTATCACAAACAGCTGATTGTCAGGCGGGGAAGTTGATTCAAATAGACCGCCCGTCTCACTCATTAGATTGCAGTTGCCAGTCTGAGGAGGAGACGAGCGGATCCTAAACAAATAGATGAGTGAGTACAAGCCTGTTTTTTTTCTTTCCCTTTTTTTTCTAAAACTAGATCTTAATAGTCATAGAATATCCCTAATCTTCAATGTCGGGTTGCTTTCATTGCTTGTGCACACATATTTCATCTGGCATTACAATCCCTGCTGGGTTGTAAGCTAATTACTGAGGACTCTCCAATATGCTGTACACTGGTTAGTATACTGGGGCTTATAGGCCCCCTGCCATTCAATGAGAAAAAACTTTCCTCCACCTGTCCCTTTATGGAAAGTCATTGGAGTATAAACTGGGACATTTGTTGACAAATAAAGTAATCAATTATTCCAACAAAATATCCAGATGCAGTGAGCACTGTTCTCTTTGCACAAAATACATAAAAGCATATATATAATGTACCCACTAATACTCCATATATTTATCTATACATATAAATATAAATATAATTTAAAATAGAGTCACACTCCCCAGTTACAATTTAACCTACAAAGATCTATATAGGGGAACTTTCCTTCTTTTAGGGGGGCCACTCGCTGGTGACTATGGTTCTTTTACTTTGGACATCTCTGGTTAATTTTTTTTCCAGACCCATCGAACCACTTATGACACTAAAAGTACCAGCCTAACCCGACGAAGATTCATTCAAAAAAACACAGAATACAGGTCTGTGAAAAAAATATACAATACACTTTGAGTGGCATTTCCTATTATACTTTAGATTCATTTCACCTTCTATGTATAAAAAGACTCATAAATGTTTTGATTCATCAGGGCCACTATACCCGACCTCAGTGTGTCTCACAGACGCCCCCTGTCGCTATCACGCCAGGACAATCAGTCCAGGGACTTCAATCACCGGAGACATAGATATAAATCCCGGTGAGCCATCAAATCCAATATACGGATACAAATTCTTGATTAAATCACATCTTCTAAGAAAGTCCAGAATAAGAAGCTCCTCCTCCCAGCCATTGTTTTTAATCATATTGGAATATCTTTGGAAACGGTATGTGAATTCATTATGTCTATATGTGTATTTATATGCAAAAAACCTTTTTATTTTATTTTGTAAATATTATTACATTTATTGAGGTTTATCTTTTGACAATTTGTTCTATCATAATATCTTTTAGATATTAGGATTGTTGTGCTCCTACCTCTGAAGAAGGAGAAAAATTTGTTTAAATAAACCTCCGAAACGCGTCAGGTTTGAGTCAACGCCTACAACATACATTGATGTAATATATTGTATTCTTTAAATCCAATATTGTCCAAACATTTCCAAAAGTTTTTTATTGTAACATTGTCAAAACAAAAATTTTCCTCTTTTATTTATACTTTTGTAATAAACATTTTTCTAATACATATCATCTTACGTTTTGTCTGGGGTCACACATTGAGCATGCCTTAAAAGTCCAAACCCTCAGGGGAACCCCCACTTTTTTCAGATCACATTACAAGACCAAAGCTATTGGCTACTAGCCTCTACGTAGTCCCGTCGTAGGCAACAATCGTCACCACGTTCAGAATGATCGGATTTTCCGACAACTTTGTCTGACCGTGTGTACGCAAAACCAACATCAGACAAAGTTTGACGGACATGGTCCGACGGACCTGGTCCGCGGATTGTCCGACCGTGTGTATGGGGCTTTAAAGTGGTTAAATGGTTTCTTTTTTTCCTTTACAAATGTCATTTTGTGCAGGGACAGTTATAAACACAGGAAACACATGCCACTTCACGTGCATACTTTAGACACCCCCCAGGTACCATATTTAAAGGAATATTTCACTTTTTTTTTCACTTTATGCATCATTAAAATGACTGCTCCCGAAAAAAAACGTCAGTTTTTAAAACTTCTTTTTGCATTGATATATGTCTCCTGGGGCAGGACCCGGGTCCCCAAACCTCTTTTATGACATTAACATGCATATTGGCCGTTATAATTAGCACTTTAGATTTCGAACGTTCGCGTCCATTGTAACTAATAGGGTTCGAATATTGGCGCAAACTTTCGGTCCGTTCGCAGGTTCTGGTGCGAACCGAACCCGGGGGTGTTCGGCTCATCCCTAATCCCTACACAGTGTTGCCTTTATTTTTTAGAACAATGTTATACTTTACAGCGCTTTGTACAAAGGATTATTTGTACCCTTTTCACCCCCCTCACCATAAGATGACTAGCTGTCCTAACCTTATGTAATATAGGAAATTCAGCTTTTCTTACCTGGGTGTAACCATATAGATTCAGCAGCTGGGCCATTTGGAGAGTGGTGTCAGAATTGAGATCTCCAATGAAACCAGCCAGGGCACCCCGCTCCGTACAGGAATAATTTGGAGCTTCCTTTGTATGTCCAGATAATATCTGTAGAACGTCTTTTATAGCTTTATTCACATGTCCACAAGAATCATACACATGGTATCCCAGAGTTATGTTGGGAAGAATATCTGGACTGCGGTTTATCTCATCAATAGCAAATATAAAAGCCAATAGATGTCTGTATTCTCTCCGGTAAACCCTGCAGAAAATGGATAGTTTTTTTATTGGTCTACAGTACAAGGATTTGAGCAGAATATCTTTATGGAAAAATGTATGATACATTTTAACTAGAGATCTATGGTGGGATTGGTGGCCGTGTGCATTGCTCCATGAAACATATAATGACATTCAATCATTCCTGCACTTATATGAGTTATAGCAGTGGTTGGCTGTTTACAGGGCATAGAGGACCTCATCTGTAGCCCCTGATATCACCAAGTAGGCGCACATAATATTCAGTATATGTAATGCTACAGAAGAAGGTCAGAGAATGCAGACTTACTAGAGGAAAGGGTCAGAGACTACAAACTTGCTACAGGACTGGTTGGAGCCTCCAGACATTCCATAGGAGACAGTCAGGACCAGAGATAAGACGATCTTCCTGGGTTTAGTTTGTGAAAAGTTTCCCAAATCTTGCTTACATTCTGAAGTTTGTGAACTGTCAGCAAACCCCCTGAAGTCTATGGGGGTAAATTATGTTTTTTATTTTTGTCAATTTCTAGAGCTAATAGGCAAACTATTGTCAAACAAAAAGGCATGAGAACTGGCCACTGCCATGATGAGGGGGGGGGGGGGCATGTACCAATACCATAAATAGTGTCTCTCCCTACACAGTATTTTCAGCTCTCCACACATTAATAATATGGCTGATGTAAGCACAACTTTTTTCAGAGAGTGAGTTGGGTCATTGATTTTCATATATTATTGGCTCTCGTGACCGGGGTGATGACTAGTTATGTGGTTTTGGTTTGGTCTGAACCCAGGTTTCAAACAAATTTTGCTTGTGTGAAGGTCAGACAAACGACTGAACAATTTTTGAGTGTGGCCCGGTCAAACCTCCGGCACCAGCTGAAAGCAATACATTTGGCATCAGTATTTCTACCGCTGATAAATGTGACCGCTTCCCTTCTGACTGGTTCTCAGGAAACCGGCAACCGCCAACATAATCTGCTTCGTCATTCATTCGTATTGGCCGATTGGATCAGAAATGTTGGACAAACTGATTGATGATGAATTTATGCTGTGTTTTTTTTTTTTTTTGTGCTAAAAAAAAGGACTTGTCAAAATCTGTGGTGTGTTTATTTTTTCACCTATTCTATGAATGAGTATGGCTACTGTGTATCTCCTACTCATTCACATAGGCGGGAAGGCCGGTATCTGGGGTTTCCAGTTTCCAATAAGCCCCCCAGCATGCAGACCCCCACAACCACCAGACCAGGGTTGTGGGAAAGAGGCTCTTTTCCTTATCATTCTGGTGCTTTGTCAGTGACCTCCTGGCAATTTACCCCCCATGCTGAGGGTATGTGGCCTGTTATTGTTCAGGTGGGGAGGCTGAATTCTCACTTTTCCTGGCCTGACAGGGGCCATGATCATATATAGTAAATGCCACATGTGGATTTTGAGTGAAAATTTTGCTTGATATTTCCCCTTAAAATCAATATCAGACCTTATCGGTCTGGTATGAATATTTATGGGGGGCATATGCCTTTTTTTTGGGTACACCTTGACATCCTTATCAGAACCTCACCAGTGTAAAGGGTCATTTATGCATCCTTAGGGGAAATTGTACACTTGTTTGTTTTGTGTGTGGTCCACCATTATCATCTATACCAGATCCTCACCTGGGATAAGAGTCTGCTATAGATTAGGTGAACCCTCAGCTGATTGGTAGGTGGCTGAAGCTGTAATTTGCCTGCAATTTAAACAGCATTTTTTTTTCCATTTGTAAATGTTAATGTTGCTGTAGTAGGTTGTATACATTATGCTGATGCGCCACATCACCAGCCGAGTCGGGGCATCCCCAAGGTGTGTTAGTTATCTTTTTTCCCTCTTTTTTAACTCTGCCTATGTTACCTCAAAGAATCTTATCAACCCCCAAACACACACACACCCACACTCACAGTTTTTTGTTTTTTATCTGACAACAAAACAATCCCCCCATGTTGTAGAGTTCAGGAGAAGGGGAGACATTATTTCGTTTAGCAAAAGAAACATGGCAGGGCTGACACCATTCCTTGTTTTCTTATTTAACAAATAGAACGGTATTGTCAGTCCACAACAGGAACAGATTGATTGGAATTTGACTGCGTTGTCTTTAATCCTTTCACTGCCAGAGCCGCATTTGTGTGAAATATTAAAATGCCTGATGATTAGTTAAAATTCCCTTAAACATTATATATTTTCTGAAAGCAAAGACCCTGTGATATTAGTGGAGATGTTTATCAAACACATATTTTCAGTAAAAAATACACTAATGTAATGTTACTGCACACAACTGAAATGTGGTAGTCAACTTTTTGGTAAAATATAAAATATGAGGTTTTTCCAAGTAAATAGAAACCCAACATGTAAAGCCTTAAAATTGTGCATGCCGGTGAAAAGGTAAATGGAATGTCGGCCATCAGAAACAGAAATACTATATAATGTTATTGTGGTGCCTTAAAATTCATGTCCAACTAAAACTTTTTTTCTTTTGGACAGCCACTGTCCAGGGCTCCATTAAAGAGATTTCCCCTCACTTCCTGTCCTGCAGATAACAGTTTTACCAGACAGGAAGAGAGGAAAAATCTACTATAGGGACACGAACAGAAATACAAGGCTGACAGGGATTTCAGCCTTCCAGTACTTTAATAAAAAATTGTGTTTATTTCTGTGCTGCTATTGGAGAGATTCCCTCACTTTCTATGGTAAAAAGTTATCTGCAGGACAGGAAATGAGGGGAATCTCTCGAATGGAGCCCCAGATAGCAATAAAAAACCTGACAGGGATTCTTTATCCTTCCCCACTATATTTGAAAGTTAAAAAAAAACAAGATATGGAGTCAATAAGGGCCAAAGTAATTCAATTCCCATTTATACTTGTGCATTATGGTAACACATAACAATGCAGGGCAAAGCACCTTCTCTATGGACAGTGCAATGCGGTGTCATTCATTGTGAATTGCCCCCCAATGCATTGTACAGTAGATCCCAACACACAACACACCTCTAGGCACCATAATACACATACCATGCTCTGCGGTGTGCTGCCTTATTAAAAAAAGTAATTGCATGTTTTTTCCTCTATTGTGGTGCATTGGCAGCTATTCAATATGAATGAATGTGACCATTAATATCCTGCAATGGAACACCTAAATGTGAAAGGGCCCTACATGATTTTCACTAACACATTGAAGGATATACTTTGATTTGATATGAATGCAGAGTAACAGACTGAATGAGTCCTGCACATTATCACACATATCTCCTAAAGACACAGCTCTGTAGATCAGATTGGAAGATTTGCTCTTCATATTTCACTTACGCTGAACACATGAGATTTTTAATAAGACTTCCCTTCTGACTCCACACTGACACTGCAGAATGTACAGTGAATATCCCTCCTATAATGATGTCTCCATCCTGAGAATACTTGTACTCAAATGTATAATTCCTCATAGTCATATAACAGCGGTGAGCAGAGTTCTGGGTGTCAGATGTGCAGGGGGTCACACACAAAGACAACATCCACAATATTCTAAGTGGATATCTGAAGACAACATGACCGAGTCTCTGATAGACTCCAATGACTTCTTCCTCTTCTCTCACCTCATTATCACTGACATCAGCCCAGAATCCTGACACTGATTTCATGGCTCAGCTGAAGGCTGTGAGAGTGTCAGGTTTATAAAGAATAATTCTGTTATTTATTACTGATAGACTGGAATATGAATCTGCTTATAGAGTAGAAAGAAAAGGCAAAACATAAAATACACAGAATACATCTTTGTCGGCACCGTAGAAAATGAAAGTTAAAAAAAAAAAAAAACATTATGAAGCAGTAAAAATTAGAAGTTTGATGGCCAAGAGTGCCATGTGTATTATAATTATTATTATTATTATTATTATTAATAATATTATTATTCATAACATTAATTTAACCACTTCAATACCCGGCACTTATACACCTTCCTGCCCAGACCAATTTTCAGCTTTCAGCACTGTTGCACTTTGACAATTGCGCGGTCATGCTATACTGTACCCAAACTAAATTGTTATCATTTTGTTCACACAAATAGAGCTTTCTTTTGGTGGTATTTGATCACCTCTCAGATTTGTATTTTCTGCTAAACAGATAAAAAAAAGACCAATTTTTTTAAAACAAAAATTTATTTTAATTTCTGTTACAAAACTTTGTAAATAAGTAAGTTTTCTCCTTCACTGATGGGCACTGATGGGGCTGCGCTGATGGGTACTGATGGGCACCGATAAGGTTGCACTGATGAGGCGGCACTGATGGGCACTGATGATAGGCACTAATATGCGGCACTGATAGGCGAAAATTGATGGGCACTGATAGGTGGCACTGATAGGTGGCACTGATATGCAGCACTGATGGGCACTGAAAGGTGGCACAGATGGTCACTGATAGGTGGCATGGATGGGCACTGATAGGGGGCACAGGTGGGCACTTATAGGCAGCACTGATGGGCACTGATAGGCGGCACAGATGGGCACTGATAGGTGGCACAGATGGGCATGGATGGGCACTGATAGGTGTTGCTGTACACTAATAAATGGTACTGATGGATGCCAATCAGTGCCAGACAATAATGCCTGCCAATCAGTGATGTCCATTGTGGGCACTGATTGACATCCATTGTGGACACTGATTGGCATCCATGGTGATCTAGGGTGGCATATCTGGTGGTGACTAGTGATGGCATCCCTGGTGATCCTGGTGGCATCCTTGGTAGTCCAGTGTGGGCATCCTTGGGGGCTGTGCTGATAATCGATCAGCACAGACCCCCCTGTCAGAGGAGCAGACGATCGGCTCTCCTCTACTCGCGTCTGACAGACACAAGTGAGGAAAAGCCGATCACCAGCGATTCCTGTTTACACTGTGATCAGCCGTGATTGGACATGACTGATCACGTGGTAAAAAGTCTCTGTCAGAGACTCTTTACCTAGATCGGAGTTCCGGTGTGTCAGACTGACACACCACAACAACGATCATTGCGATGCGCATCCCCCAGGGGCACGCAATGACTTGATATCCTGCTGGACGTCATATGATGTCCGGTCAGGATATTGAAACTACTTTGCCGGCTTCATTTTGCTATATGTCGGGCGGTAAGTGGTTAATATAAATATAGGTGTAGGGATGAGGTTCAGCAGTTACCATAGATTTGGGGTGAATCTCTGGGATTCAAAACATTTGGGAATCACAAAAAAATTCCAGGTTCACCACAAAAATAGAGAACAACCTCTATTGTTGTGCACAAGGAATGGATGAAGGAATGGATGACCTATTAATGAAAAGGTGGGGTCACAACAGCCTTATTATCAGTGTTGTTAGGAACATGTCCCCACATGGCAGTGCATAAATCAAAACATTAGCATGTTACTGACCATCTGCCCTTTAAGCTGCCTTTTGTTTGAACTATGCCACAGGATTGTTTGAAAGACTAAGTGCAAAAACAGTGTGCCCCTAAATCACCACCCATCATTCACCAAACCCCCTATCCCAACTGATAAGATAAAAGTTAGGCATACACCAGTTAGGCCTATTATCCTTGATTAAAACTATCCTGCTGCTGGACAATTTTATATTGCTGTTTGCGTGCAATATCCTAATTTCTAATGATAATTTTAAATCAGTATAGAAACCTTTCCATGTGAGGCAAGCCAAGGTCTCTATATTGATGTCTGACTGTTTGTGACTTCTACTATGACAATAAATCTGTGATCCAGCAAATGGTATTATAGACCTGTTTTTTTATTTGATGTGTATTGGGACAAGGTCCACAAGCTGAAATGTTCTGCTGGCAGAAAAATGTATTAATGACAAAATAAAAAAACCTTTCCCTACACAGAATTGTCAGCCACCCCTACAAATTCCATCACGCACTGACAATATGGCTGCTAGGGATGAGCCGAACACCCCCCCCCGTTCGGCTCGCACCAGAACCCGCGAACGGACCTAAAGTCTGTGCGAGCTTTAGAACCCTATTAGTTACAATGGATGCGAACGTTCGAAATTAAAAGTGCTAATTTTAAAGGCTAATATGCATGTTAATGTCATAAAAAGTGTTTGGGGACCTGGGTCCTGCCCCAGGGGACATGTATCAATGCAAAAAGAAGTTTTAAAAACGGCAGTTTTTTCATTAGCAGTGATTTTAATAATGCTTAAATTGAAACAATAAAAGTGTAATATTCCTTTAAATTTCGTACCTGGGGGGTGTCTATAGTATGCATGTAAAGGGGCGCATGTTTCCCGTGTTTAGAACTGTCTCTGCGCAAAGTGTCATTTTTGAAAGTAAAAAAGCTATTTAAAATCACTTGCGGCTAATGTTAATTGACGGCTCCCGTAATACAGAGAACAGTCATTCATTGAAACTCATTCATAAAAAAAAGTCATTGATAAAAAAATAAAAAAAATGAAAAAAAAAAGCTTAGGGGTCCCCCCAAATTCAATAACCAGGCCCTTCAGGTCTGGGATGGATATTAAGGGGAACCCCAGCCAAAAAAAAAAAATGGCGTAGGGTCCCCCTCAAAATCCATACCAGACCCTTGAGGTCTGGTATGGATTTTAAGGGGAACCCTAGCCAAAAAAAATGGCGTGGGGTCCCCCTCAAAATCCATACCAGACCCTTATCCGAGCACGCAACCTGGCAGGCCGCAGGAAAAGAGGGGGGGACGAGAGCACAGGAAACCTCCCCTCCTTCACAGGCCACCTATAGACACCCCCCAGATGTGATACTGCAATGCTGTTCTAACAGCACGCACACACAAATCCCCAGAAATAAAGCACATATTGTCAGCAGCACACTGACATGCTGACACTGACTGAAACAGAATATGCGAGGCCGCCGGCACTCTTATACCGTGGGGCGTGTACTAAAGCCCCTGCCTGTAGCCAATTATGGCTCTCCTCGCTGCCGGCGCTGTGATTGGCCAAGCATGCGGGGTCACAGTGCATGCTTGGCCAATCATCAGCCAGCATTGCACTGCGCGGGCCGCAATGCATTGCGGGGCCGCTCGCATCACACGAATTTGATGCGAGCGGCCCCAATAGTTCTGGGCTCGCCGAGCGAGCGAACGCCCGGTGCTCGATTCGAACATGGGTTCGAATCGAACACCGGGCCCATCCCTAATGGCTGCTGTAAGGCTGCTTATATAAGAAGAGGTCTGGATTATCCATTCCTTTACATTATTGGCTTTTGTGACACAGCTGACTGGGGGCAATACGTTTGCACTGCATTATAAGTTGCCCCTTATTTCTGTTGGTGAACCTGCAAACTTATCAGCCAAAAGTCTAAAATGTGCCAACTTTGTATATGCCAGGGAACTGCTGCAAATTCATTGTAGCGAGGTAGCCAAACTTTATGCCTTTTAACCTGTAATTTTCGCTGCCAGGCCCTGCGCTGCACTATTAAACGCAGCTAGCCAGACCATTTGCAAAATGTTTCCATTGTTTTTTTTATTTTTCTCTTACAGCTTTTAGTGTAAGGAAAAGACCCCCCTAACCATATATTTTCTGAAAGCACAAAACCAGTAGAATACAGATAAGGTGCTACTGATTTTTACGGCACAATGATATTTGCTTGAATGTTTATCAAAACAATATTGTTAAAAAAAAAATCACAAAAATCTTTATTAGCAGGTTAAAACAAAGCACATTTTACAACATGTTTACTAAATATAAAAGTTAACTTGTATTGAGGTATTAACTAAACCAATATTTGTAAATTTTAGATTGTGACTTTTTGCGAAATGGTGAAAATCAAACATACGAAAAAATGTAAATATCCAAATTTCTCTTTAAAAATGTAGAGGTTTAGGAGTGCGCATCCGCACCGCTCCCACCCTTCTCAGTCACAAAGCCATCTGATCAAGCGGGACCCACCTCACACAAACCCTCACACCTCCCAAAAGACCCAGGGCACAGTATTACATGCCGGGCGACCCCCCCAAGAAGTACTTTAGCCAGCAGCTGGACTTTGGCCTGGCAGCCCCTGCAACGTCCAAGGTGGCAGTCTCGGCGCACACACGGGGAGGCCTGGAGGACCAGGAATCCATAGCTGACCCTCCTCCACCACTCCGGCAGCATCCACAGAATCCCTGCTGAGCAGGACTATGGGCGATCTCCTCCACACTCCCATGATGAACTCCCCCCCTTGGCCTCACAGGCTCACAACAGACTTCTCCCACGCTGCCTGGCTACCCCCTGACATGTCACAGCTGCTACACAGCTTCTCTGAGATCCTGGCTGCAGGCCTAGCTCAAAATGCTACACAAATCACAGCTACCATTAAGGCTCATTTGCAGAGCCTAGGAGCCCGCATGGATGCCATTGAGCAGGCAGTAGACAAAATAGCTGCACGCACCAACCAAAATACCACCTGTATCCAAACGCTACAAGATCAACTTGAATCTGCATTAGCCAAATTGGATGACTTAGAAAATAGAAGCAGGAGATATAATTTCCGTATACGGGGATCCCTGAATCAATCACCAATATACCAAGCACCGTTAAGCTTTTCATTAAGGACATTATACCTGACATCCAGGGCCACAGACTTGAGCTTGACAGAGCACATAGAGCCTTGCAACCCACCCGCCAAGATGGACTCCCGAGAGATATTGTGGTTAAACCCCACTATTTTGGAGTAAAATTAGCCATAATGAGAAGAACCTGCAATCTGTAAAACATCTCCTTCCAGGGAAACTAAATTCAAATTTTCGCTGATATCTCCCCCACCACTATCCAAAAACAGAGATCCCTTAAGCCTCTCCTTGAAATTTTGGCTCAAAAATCCATCAAATACTGCTAGTCATTCCCTTTCCGCCTCCAGTTTCGATTTAGAGGCCAATCATATGGATTCATCAACTTTCAAGACAGTGAAAGTTTACTATTGCAACTAGGATTCATCGCTCAAGAATTGCAAATTCAGCAATCTGCAGCCAAACCAGGATCATCCAAGCGACCCCTCCGAACAGCCCACTGACCCCGCTATGGAACAAGCAACTCTCAAAGAGGCACTGAGAGGCTCACCCCCCAAGATGAGCAGCTTCAATCTATATATCTATCTGTTTTACCCTCACTTCTGGAGCCGGATGGCTGCCCTAAACTTTTGTGTAGTGGTCTACCCTACACACATTTGGTGACTGGTTGTGTAGTTGGACCTGTGATCCCCTTAGGTGGGATCCTGTTAGCCTTCTTAGTGGCTAATTGGGATACCTTCCTCTCCTCCAGTCCCCTACCTGGGCAAGCCGCATTGCCCACTTGCCAATGACTGTTTGCACATTGTTATGATCCCGCCAGTTGTCCTCTCACAGACATATTTTGTCCGCCTCCCTTCCCCCCCACCATCCCTTTCCCTTCCCCCCTCCTGACAGAGTCCCCAATATCTTACCATTAACAAGAGACTTATTTTACTGATGTTTTTTGTTATTTTGAACCTGAATGTTCCTCATTTTTCCCTCCTTCAAGGGTCCTGCAACACTATCCTCCCTGGCCTAACATGCCACTCAATCTGTTGTGATGCAAGGGAGCTTCCTCCTCTGGTGAGACCAGGAAAGCAACCCCTTACCAGGATTGCCCCTGCACGACCCCCCCTTTTTCGGGGGTTCGTTTTAGGACTTGGCTTGCCAGTCCTGTTGCTACTTTGTTAGATGATGTATTTGTTTGAATTCATTGATTCGAATATTTTCTTCTCGCCCCGTCTTCTTACTCTTTCTATGCTCTATCTCCCCTCCTCTAACCTCTCCAACTACTTCCCATGGGAACCTTTGCAGAGAATATCCACTGACCTGTCCCCAGGACTCCCAGATACTCTCAGGGTCTTGAGGGTCAATCCCCAATCTACAGAGGCAGAGGTAAGCTCCCCTCACATTTACTCCCTAACCCCCTTAGATGCTCATGGCTCATTTGAACCCCCACCACATGTCTCTCAGCATTGCTTCACACAACAAACAGGGACTCAACTCTCAATCCAAACGACCAGAAGGCATTTCAAAGCTACCACGCTAGAGGCCTTGATATTGTATTACTACAGGAGACCCATTTTCCCACTAGCTACACCCCATCCTTCCTCCACTGTAACTTCCTCACCTTCTATTTGGCGAATGCCGACTCCAATAAAAGAGGGGTTGCCATCCTTTTAGCTAAGCGGATCCCATTTACACACTCACACACAATTAAAGACCCAGATGGCCGATATATTCTGATAAAAGTTCTCATTGAAGGGATAATGCATTCCATCACCTTATACTACACTCCTAACCGAGGCCAAGCACACTTTTTCTCCTCCATGTTGTCAACCCTCTCCCCTTTACTAGAAGGGAAAGTGATTATGGGAGATGACTCCAACATCACATTCGATCTCTTACTAGATAAGTCAAATCACGACAGACCACACCTTAAAGAACATTCTAAACAAAGTCTCCATATAGCCCGACTGTTGCACGGCCAGGGCTTGATTGACACCTGGAGGGAACTGAACCCCACATCTAAAGACTAGACAAGACGTACGCCATAATCGACCACATCTTCATCCCCAACTCAGAGATCACATGGCTACACAAGCATAGATTCACAAAGTTCCCTGGTCAGACCACTTCTTGGTTCTCCTGAGAACCACCAGCTCCCTTTCCCCTCCAGGGCCCCCTCAATGGCGCCTCAGCAAATTCCTCCTTTCCAACCCAGTCCATTGTATTATTCTTGAAAAATACATTTGGGAATTCTTTCTCATTAATGACACAGGGGACACTATGGGGGGCCCATAAAGCTGTCTTACGGGGAAAAATGCTTCCATCTTCCAAAGCTTGCTTCCAAATTAAAAAGAGAAAGGAAAGTAGATATAGAAAAACTATAAGAGAACTTCAATTCCCTCAGCCTGTCCCACAAGCGTAACCCCACTTCTGATACTCAAGCAAATCTTGAATCCACTAGAGTGGCACTGAATCTAGTTCTGACCTCTAATGCAGACAAACATCTTCATTGGATGAGTGGCAGATTTTACTTACAGGCCGACAAAATTGGCCCACACTTGGCAGCCAAACTTTCCCCCAGGATAAAAACGTTCTCCCTCCCCAAAATCAAATTCCTTTCAGGTACCCTGACCCAGAATCCCAAAAGAATTTTGGATACGTTTCACTCTTTTTACTCTACACTCTACTCTGCACATGACCTGAATAATCCCAACTATATTAACTCTTTACTGGAGGACATAAACCTCCCCAAGCTCTCAGACTCACATATTTCTATTCTGGAATCTCCCTTCCAGGAAAATGAAGTCAGAGAGGTCATTAAAAATATGAAAAAAGGCTCTTTATTACCAAAACATTTCTGAAGTCCTCTCTCCTCATCTGGTCTGTCTCTACAACTCCCTGCATGGGGGCTCCCCCCTGGAACCAGCAGCCAACCTAGCTTACATTACTGTTACTTCCAAACAGGGTAAAGACCCCAGTGAAGTGGGGAATTATAGACCGATTTTGTTAATTAATAACGATTTAAAGATTATGATGAAAATCTTAGCTAACAGTCTTCTTTCATCGATACCTATATCCATAAGGATCAAGTGGGATTCATCCCCGGGAGGCAGGGGCCGGACCAGATTAGGAGAGCGGTGGACTTAATTTCCCTCATGCAATCCTCCTGGGATGGAGGACCATCCCAGGAGGGATATATCCTTTCCATAGATCTTCAAAAGGCCTTTGACCCGGCCACCTGGCCCTATCTTTTCACCATCTTACAGAAATGGGGCTTCGGCCAGGAATTTACTAGAACCCTGGAAGCCCTCTATTCTTCCCCTAAAGCCCAAATCAAACTACAAGGCCACCTCTCAGACCAATTCCCCATCCTGAAAGGTAATAGGCAAAGATGCCCCCTTTCCCCCATCCTTTTCGACATTGCGATAGAAACCCTGGCGTTAGCCATCAGACAACACCCGGACATACAGGGGTAAAATGTGGTCGATTGACCCACAAATGTGCTTTATTCTCTGACGATGTTCTTCTTTTTGTCACCTCCACCCTCATATCCACTGCCAATATTCTCAGACTCCTAAAAACATTTGGCTCAGTCTCAGACCTGCAGGTTAACATGACCAAATCAACAGCCCTAAACATCTCCACCCTCAAGACTTAGTTGATAGATTAAAAAAAAACACTTCCCCTTTTCCTGGAACCCATCCTTTCTCCCCTACCTGGGCTTTCAGCTCACCTTTAAAATTGAGCATCTACACCACTGCAATTATCCTCCTATGTTTAAGAGACTGTCGGAAGACCTCTCTCAATGGTCCTTATATAAAATGTCCTGGCTGGGGAGAGTGAATGCGGTCAAGATGACCTTGCTACCCAGAATGTTGTACCTCTTTCGCTCCATCCCCATATCCATAACAAAACATCTATTAGATAAACTGCAATCAGCAATCATATGCTTCATCTGGGGCAATAAGGGCCATCGTCTATCCAAGACTGTGCTATTTAGATCCAGGAAAAAAGGGGGACTAGGACTACCTAATCTATGGTGGTACTATCAGGCTGCCCAACTCTGTCAATTCTCTGTCATTTACTCCAAAGGCCCGAAACCAGACTGGGTAGACATAGAAAGACAGGCAACCCCCAACCATACCCTAGATTTCCTAGTCTGTAGCCCACAGAAAGAGTGACCCCAATTCTTTCCCCCACACTCTCACATTCCATGACCCTATGTGACTCCCTACATAAACGACACTCCCTTACATTGGCCTGGTGTCTGCTCTTGCATATTTTTCATAACCCTCTGTTCCCCCGGGTCTGAATATCAAGGCCTTCAGGTGGTGGCTCGACAAAGGCCTCTACAGAATAGGGCAATATTTCAATGGTAATGGCCCCATCTCTTTTAGCTATTGCATTTCTAAACTAGATATGCCACCCTTGGAAATGTTCCGATACAACCAACTATTACATTTCTTGCGCCAGGTGTGGAAAAGTTCTGATAACCAGCTCTCTGTAACTCAATATGAGCTTTGGTTTTCCTCAGCCTTGAGCGTAAGAGGGGGAATCTCCCTGATCTATTCAGCCTTAGCCGAACCCCAGGAGAAAGTGACCTACATGCTGAAATGGGAGCTTGATCTCTAGTTTGAGTGGGACCTAGACAAATGGCACACTAATTTTGCCCGCTCCTACGGGGGAATCCTCAATAGTTCCCTTGTGGAGGCGGATCTCAAAGTTATTTCTCGCTGGTACCTGGTTCCCACACGTCTCACTAAATTTTATCCTCAGTCCTCTCCACATTGCTTCAGAGGATGTGGCCACATAGGCTCCCTCCTCCATACATAATGGGAATGTCCCAGAATAAGAGGGTACTGGAACAAAATCTTTTACCTCATCCGCAAATCCACTGGATACGCGGTAAAACAGGATCCCACAAAAGCTCTCCTCGATAACCGAATCCCTTATGTACCCAAACTGACCCTATCCCTAATCCACTTTATCCTCCTGGGGGCCAAGCTTTCAATAGCTTGGGCATGGAAATCCCCCTCGATCTCCTTTCACCTAACTAAACAAAAAATTTCCTGGATCATGTCTCAGGAAAAAAATTCCAACACCATTCTCGATATTTCAGAGAAATTTTGACTCACTTGGGAACCATGGGCTAAATATATAGGAATTTCTCTACTACCATGAGGAACAATAGATCCTTTAAGCCTGAGCAAGTCCTGCTGCTGGCCCACACCCTTTACACTTCGCAAAAGGTTCCTCCCTCCCCTTCTTCCCTTTTTCTTTTCCTTTTCTCTTCTTTCTCAATCTTCTTTCTTCCCACTCTCTCTTCTCCCCTTTCTTCTCCTCTTCCCGCTTCTTCCTCTCCTTCTACCCTATTATCAACCTTAGTTTGAACCAGCCTACTACAAGTTCTGGAGTTTATTAAAACTCCAGAATGGCTCGTCTGTCAAATGTTCCAATTCATTTGAGGAAAGAGGAAACTCCTTGTGTACCCTCCTCTATGATCTCCAATTGAACACCATGGGATTTGGTTATTAGCATAATTAACCTAATTAACATAACTCCCATTGTGTTCCTCTTTTTTCATGATCACGGGAGTGGCTTAGCCCCCCCTGCAGTACCTGGTCGTGCACCCGATTGCCCCTAGCACAACAGGTTCCCATTTGGGGTGCTTGGGATGATTGGGGGTGACCTTAAGCGGAGTCATTTAGGATTGTTTTACCTATCTAACCTTGTTCATTCCCTTGTCTTGTTTGTTTTGTATACTCTATGTATATGATGGAGATTCCCCTCATATTGCATTAGCTCCTCATATGGGCTATATTCATCTTTGTTCAACTGTTATATTTGTGGAATAAAAATTTAAAAATTTGAAAAACCTATCCAGATCAATTTTCAGCTTTCGGTGCTCTCACACTTTGAATGACAATTACCCAGTCATGCAACACTGTACCCAAATTAATTTTTTGTCCTTTTTTCCCACAAATAGTGCTTTCTTTTGGTGGTATTTGATCACCTCTGGGTTTTTTATTTTTTGCACTATAAATGAAAAAAAAAAAAACGCATTTTTCTTTGTTTCTGTGATAAAATTTTGGAAATTATTAATTTTTCTTCATAAATTTTTGCCACAATTTATACTGCCACATATCTTTAGTACAAATAACCCAAATTAGTGGATATTATTTAGTCTTTGTGAAAGTTAGAGAGTCCACAAACCGTGGTGTGAATCATACAAAATGTATCACACCTGATGTACTGGTGACCTATCTCATTTCTTGTGACACTGATGACAGATGGCACCGATATGTGGCATTGATGACAGGTGACACTGATAACAGATGGCACCGTGACACTGACAGGTGGCACTGATGACAGATGGCACTGATACGTGGCACTGATGACAGATGGCACTAATATGTGGCACTGATGACACGTGACACTGATATGGCACTGATGACAGATGACACTATGTGGCACTGATGACAGATGGCACTAATATGTGGCACTGATGACACGTGGCACTGATGTGGCACTGAAGACAGATGGCACTTATACATGGCACTGGGGATAGGTGGCACTGGGGACCGGTGGCACTGGGGACAAATGGCACTGGGGACAGGTGGCACTGACAGATGGCACTGGGGACAGATGGCACTGGCAGATTGCACTAGGGACAGATGGGACTGGGGACAGATGGCAGTGGTGGCAGTGGGGACAGATGGCAGTGGTGGCAGTGGGGGCAGATGGCACTTTATTTATTTTATTATTATTTTTTTCTACTTACGGCCACTGCAGCCGTTCATCTCTCCCTCCTCACATGCTGTCTCTGTGTGAGGAGGGAGAGCGGAGCTGAGAGATGATCTCATATGTTTACATATGAGATCATCTCCCATTGGACACGCCGATCGCGCTATAAACGGCCGCTATGATTGGACGTTTACAGCGATCTGTGATTGGCTGTGTCCAAGGGACACGGCCAACACAGAATTTGCCCGCTGCGCGCTCGTGAGTGCGCACAGGGAGTGAGGAAAGGGGAGGACGTCATATGACGTCCTCCCGGGAGTTGACATCCATGCCGAAGCCGTCATTCGGCTATGGCCGGATGTCTAGTGGTTAAAGATCCCCAAACCATATATTTTCTGAAAGCACATGACCTGTAGAATAAAAAGAAGGTGCTACTGATTTTAACGCTTTTCAATATTTGCTCAAATGTTTATCAAAACAATCTTTTCGGTAAAAAATCTCTAAAATCATTATTAGAGGATGTAAACACAGCAAATTTTACAAAAAATTCCTGCTAAATTCCTACTAAAAATAAAATCTAAACCTGTATTGAGTTAATAAATAACAAATATTTGAAATTTTTAAATTATAGCTTTTTACAAAATGGCAAAAATGTAAATAACCGCATTTCTCAAAAAATCGGAAGGTTTTAATTATTCCTTTACAGCTTTCAGAGTTTGTAAAAGACCCACCAAACCATATATTTTATGAAAGCATAGGACCAGTAGAATGAAAGGAAGTTGCTACTAGGGATGAGCCGAACACCTCCGGGTTCGGTTCGCACCAGAACCCGCGAATGGACCTAAAGTTTGTGCGAACATTAGAACCCTATTAATTACAATGTATGCGAATGTTCAAAATCAAAAGTGCTAATTTTGAAGGCTAATATGCATGTTATTGTCATAAAAAGTGTTTGGGGACCTGGGTCCTGCCCCAGGGGACATGTATCGACGCAATTTTTTTTTTTTTAAACGAACGTTTTTTCAGGAACATGGATTTTAATAATGCTTAAAGTGAAACAATAAAAGTGTAATATTCCTTTAAATTTCGTATCTGGGGGGTGTCTATAGTATGCCTGTGAAGGGGCGCATGTTTCCCGTGCTTAGAACTGTCCCTGCACAAAGTGTCATTTTTGCAGGAAAAAAAGCTATTTAAAATCACTCGCGGCTAATGAATTGACGGCTCCAGGAACACAGAGAACAGTCATTCATTGAAAGTCATTGATTAAAAAAAAGCGTGGGGGTCCCCCCAAATTCAATTACCAGGCCCTTCAGGTCTGCTATGGATATTAAGGGGAACCCCGGCCAAAAAAAAAAAATGGTGTGTGGTCCCCCTCAAAATCCATACCAGACCCTTGAGGTCTGGTATGGATTTTAAGGGGAACCCCGGCCAAAAAAAAAAAATGGCGTGGGGTCCCCCTCAAAATCCATACCAGACCCTTTATCCGACCTGGCAGGCCGCAGGAAAAGAGGGGGATGAGAGCGGCCCCCCTCCCTCCTGAACCGTACCAGGCCATATGCCCTCAACATTGGGAGGGTGCTTTGGGGTCCCCCAAAGCACCTTGTCCCAATGTTGATGAGGACAAGGGCCTCGTCCCCACAACCCTGGCCATTGGTTGTGGGGGTCTTCAGGCGGGGGGCTTATCAGAATCTGGAAGCCCCCTTTAACAAGGGGACCCCCAGATCCCGCCCCCCCTGTGTGAAATGGTAAGGGGGTACCTACCATTTCACCAAAAAAGTGACAAAAATGGTAAAAATTACAGGAGACGGTCTTTGACAATTACTTTATTAAAATCTTCTTTCTTCTGGTCTTCCTTTCTTCATCCTTCCGTTTCTTCATCTTCTCCTTCCGGCATCTTCTTCCATCTTCTTCTTCTATCTTCTTCTTGCTCTGATCCGCTTCTTCTTGCTCTGGTCTTCTCGTCCGGCATCTTCTTCCATGGCTAGGGAGAGAGATGACCACCGCCCCAGAGGGATCCTTCAAGGTGAATGCTTCTACTCCTAGTGTGGAGCTCCAGGTGCAGGCTAATAACAAGGTAGTTAGAAAGTAACAAGGGGAACTCTGGACAGCCGCACACCAGATGAAGATGAAAAATCAAATAGATTTATTTAAAAACAGGAATCACATCAAAGTCCAAAAACACAGCAAAAACAGGGAAGGGGGGGGGGGGTCACACAGCTGTGTGCCCCCCTTCCCTGTTTTGCTGTGTTTTTGTTTGTTTGTTTGTTTGTTGATGTGATTCCTGTTTTTAAATAAATCTATTTGATTTTTCATCTTCGTCTTGTGTGGCTGTCCAGAGTTCCCCTTGTTACAATCTTCTTCCATGGCATCGGTGTGGATGGGCAAAGCCGTAGGGAATTCCCCATGACGTCGCCGTGCATCAGAGGGGGCGGGGTTACCAGGTGGCCCCGCCCTCTGTTATAAAAGACCTGTCAGACGCAGCGAAGCCTCACACAGGGGGAGTCTCCCATTGCGCGGAGCGGCCCAGAAGAGACACCGGCGCCGTGGAAGAAGATGCCTGACGAGAAGACCAGAGCAAGAAGAAGCGGATCGGAGGAAGAAGAAGATGGAAGAAGATGCCGGAAGGAGAAGATGAAGAAACCGAAGGATGAAGAAAGGAAGAAGGAAGACCAGAAGAAATTAGAAGATTTTAATAAAGGAATTGTCAAAGACTGTCTCCTGTAATTTTTACCATTTTTGTCACTTTTTTGGTGAAATGGTAGGGGTACTTTTGTACCCCCTTACCATTTCACACAGGGGGGGCCGGGATCTGGGGGTCCCCTTGTTAAAGGGGGCTTCCATATTCCGATAAGCCCCCCTCCCGCAGACCCCCACAACCAATGGCCAGGGTTGTGGGGAAGAGGCCCTTGTCCTCATCAACATGGGGACAAGGTGCTTTGGGGGGGACCCCAAAGCACCCTCCCAATGTTGAGGGCATGTGGCCTGGTACGGTTCAGGAGGGAGGGGGGGGCGCTCTCGTCCCCCCCTCTTTTCCTGCGCCTGCCAGGTTGTGTGCTCGGATAAGGGTCTGGTATGGATTTTGAGGGGGACCCCACGCCATTTTTTTTTTTTTTTTGGCTGGGGTTCCCCTTAAAATCCATACCAGACCTCAAGGGTCTGGTATGGATTTTGAGGGGGGCCCCACGCCATTTTTTTTTTTGGCCGGGGTTCCCCTTAATATCCATAGCAGACCTAAAGGGCCTGGTAATTGAATTTGGGGGGACCCCCACGCTTTTTTTTTTATCAATGACTTTTTTTTTATCAATGACTTTCAATGAATGACTGTTCTCTGTGTTACCGGAGCCGTCAATTCATTAGCCGCGAGTGATTTTAAATAGCTTTTTTTCCTGCAAAAATGACACTTTGTGCAGGGACAGTTCTAAGCACAGGAAACATGTGCCCTTTCACAGGCATACTATAGACATACCCCCAGATGTGATACTGCAATGCTGTACTAACAGCACGCACACACTAATCCCCAGAATCACAGCAGATAATGTCAGCAGTCAGCAGCACATAATATCACTGACACTGGAACACAATATACGAGACCGCCGGCGCGGCGGCCTTATATCAAGTGGGCGTGTACTAAACCCCCTGAGCTATAATTGGGCACAGGCATCCTGCCTGTGGCCAATTATTGCTCTCCTCGGCGCTGGCTCTATGATTGGCCAAGCATGCGGGGTCATAGTGCATGCTTGGCCAATCATCAGCCAGCAATGCACTGTGACTGGCGCAGTGCATTGCGGGCCATTCGCATCAGACAAATTTGATGCAAATGACCCAAATAGTTCTGGGCTCGCCGAACGGGCGAACGCCCGATGTTCGATTCGAACATGGGTTTGAATCGAACACCTGGCCCATCGCTAATTGCTACTGATTTGACTTCTATGGCTCCACAATATTTGCACAAATGTTTACAAAGCAATATTTTTGCTAAAAAAAGACTAAAATAATTATTAGCAGAAACACGGCAAATTTTACAAAATTCCTACTAAATTTAAAAACTCAACCTGTATTGAGTTAACCAATAATAAATATTTGTAAATTTTAAATTGCACCTTTTTGCACAATAGTGAAAACCGAACATATGCAAAACTATAAATAACCAAATTTCTCTAAAAATCTGGAGGTTTTCCTTTTTCACTTACAGCTTTTTAGAGTTTGTAAAAGACCCCCCAAACCATACATTTTCTGAAAGCACATGGCCATTAGAATGAAAATAACCTGCTACTGATTTTTAGGGCCCCATGATATTTGCGCAAAAGTTTACCATAAAAATATTTTTGCTAAGAATGCACTAAAATCATTATTAGCAGATACAAACACAGCACATTTTACAACATTCGTGGTAAGTTCCTTCTAAATATAAAAGCTAAACTGGAATTGAGTTAATAAATAACAAATATTTGTAAAATGTTGTCTTTTTTGAGAAATAGTGAAAATTGGAAAATTGGACCGTGATATTTGCGCAAATGTTTATGAAACAATATTTTCACTAAATACACTTAAATCATTAATTGTGGATTCATACATGATAAAATGTACAACATTTCTGCTAAATTCCTGCTAAACATAAAATTTAATACTGTATTGAGTTAATAAATAACAAATATGTGTACATTTAAAATTGCACCTTTTTGTGAAAAAGTGAAAACTGAAGGTACGCAAAACATAGAAATATAAATTAATAATAAATAAATAATATAAACAATTTTACTCTAAAAATCCAGAGGTTACCATTTTTCACTTACAGCTTTCAGAATTTGAAAAAGACCCCCCAAACCATACATTTTCTGAAAGCACATGACCAGTAGAATAATAAAAGTGCTACTGATGATCGTTGGGGCCCTACAATAATTGTGAAAATGTTCATCAAATCGCTATTTTGCACTAAAAATACACTAAAATCATTAATAGTGCACACAACATAACTTACAAAATTCCTGCTAAATTGCTACTAAAGCATCATTCACATGTGGCATACTAAAGTGTACACCTATGGAGGGCCATGTTTACTCTCACAGGCAGTCCCATTTATGTCAATTGGGATGCAATGGCTGTAAAAGCATAGTTTCTACTCCCATTCTGACATCCGTGTGGGTACATGACCCTGAATGCAGACAGTGTGAGCTCAGGGACATGAACCCGGAAACTACATGGATGTCAAATTGGGAGCAAAGGCTCTGTTCACACAATTGTTACATCCCAAATGACATTAAAGGGACTGCCTGCACAGGGATGTAGGGAACACCTGTGCATCCCTGTACATGTAAATACAGCCTTGCAGGGGTGTACGCTGTGTATGCCCTGTGTGAACAAGGCCTTAGTCCCCTTTTACACAAGCAGACCGATTGGGTCCGCATGTTCATTTCTTAAGACAGGCTAGATCGGACCCCCCATTGTTCTGTATGATGAGACTGATGTTCATTCACACCTGCCTGCATCTGATCCAATCCACTAAAAACAGATGGAAAAAACAGATGGACAGGGATCCCATTCCCCATCCATTTGGCAGATCAGATGGAAATAGACAGATGGTTCGTTTCCATCTGACCACTCCATAGAGAAAAGCGTCCTACTGCATCAGCAGAGTGGAAGTGGACCTGTCATCTACCTGCTCAGTGAGGATCAGTGGACAGATCTCCCGCTGAGCAGGTGGATCTGCTTGACAGAGTTCACTCCATGTGAAAGGGGCCCTACTTTGTTTTTTTTTATTTCTTTTTTTTTCCTTTTTTTTGCAATTATATATATATATATATATATATATATATATATATATATATATATATATATATATATATATAGTCTTTAGTGAGATATCAGAGGTCTACACAGATCCCCATATCTCTTTTTTGAGACAGAGAAAGGGACTGAAGATAATTCCTTTCTCTGCAGCATATTACATGAATTAACACTCAGTTTACTATGTTCAGCTGTCAGTGGATACAGGAATGGTTGGTAGTGATCACTGCCTGTGTCCACTGTACTAGAGGGAGGGGGCTGGTAAACACATGTTTACCAAGCCCCAACCTTACCCGCTGCTGCACCACTGCCGCACTGCCCCCTTTTCCCCATGCTCTCCAGCCTGTCAGCTTGCTGGAGCTCAGTGTGGACAGCAGCTCCAGATGGCAGGAGGGTAAGGAGGGATGCCTCTGGAGCAGGGATGGATCGGAGGTGCAGGGGCCATTGTGGGGGGGTGAACAAAATCATGGGGGGCACACTGTGATCCCCTCTAAGCCCCTGCAGAACTTGAAGCCAGCGGGAGTGGCAGAGAAGGAAAGCCGGCTTCTGAGGGTACCTGCAGGGGAATGGGTTTGCAGAGGAGTTTAATTTTGTGTGGGGGGTGGTAATCAGCGTTGGAGGGAAAGAAGGAAGATGAAGGGGATAGCAAAGAAGAGGGGGGAACGTTTTAGAAGAATAGGAGCTGAGGGAGTTGGCGAGGCTGGGATTAGGGAAGCAAAATTATGGGGGAAGTGGGCGGTCACATTTGAGGTTAATAACTCTGATCAGTGGATTGTAATCTACTGATCAGAGTTATAAAATTGTTCACTGAAGTGACTATGAGCTTATAGCATAAGGAGAAATGAGGTCCGTACGGCGTACAGACCTAGCCAGCTAGAAGCAGTGCTGTAGGTCCGATTCTGAGGGCCAGCACCAGCCACACCATAAATATTTTGTAGACTCACTGAACATTATACAAATATTTGTTCTTGTCCACCAAATTAAAGAAATTGAGAAGACATATGTTATTGTGAGATAAAATCCAGTTTGTATTCTCACAAGAACAAGAACTGTCAAGAACCGAAAATGTTTACTGGACACAATGCATACCATAAAGGGGTTTTTACAAGGCTCAGTTGAAACTTTTTCAAGATCTACTATTTCAGAGAAGGCAGATTGCATGTCTAAAAATGGTTTATTATTGTCTATCTCCTAAGACTGAAGACCGAAAAACTAGATTTCCAGCACATATTTTAACTGCTTGCTGACCGCCTCACGCAGATATACTTCGGTAGAATGGCACATACAGGCAAACTAACGTAGCCCATACTCATTCAAATGGGGGCGAGATCTGGGGCCCCCTTGTTATAAGATAAGCCTCTTGTCTGCATACGCCCACAACCACAGCCTAGGGTTGTGGGGAAGAGACCCTTGCCCCATCAACAAGGTGCTTTTGGGAGAGGGGCAGACCCCCCTGCCCCAAAGCGCCCACCCCCCCATGTTGAGGGCATGTGGCCTGGTATGGTTTGGGGGGGGGGCGCTCGCTCATCCCCCTTTTCCTGACCTGCCAGGCGGCATGCTCAGATAAGGGTATAGTATGGACTGGGGGGCCAAAACAGTTTTTTTTTAACTAATTTTTTACCAGAAATGTTTTTTTTTATTCAGGTGTTAGTGGGGAAGCCCATTGACAGCTGATATATCATTGGTTGTTAAGGACGCCGCAACCGGCTTCCCGACCTTGCTCCTTAAGAACCAGGTTTTACTGCACCCTGATTGGGCAAAGCTTTGCCCAATCAGGGCGCAGAATACACACATGCCAAACACCCTGCAAATGTGGGTGTTCCCCGAACGGGGGAAACAGCCAATGTTCGGCCCAAACTCATACTTGGGCCAAACTGTTCACCCAACTCTACTGAATATGTAAAAATGTTATATGTTACTACCACAGATATTAAGTCTGTATAGACAGGTTGAACTCTCTGAGTGGTTAGGCAGGAATAATATATCTGGAAATAAAAAATAGTGAGTCAATTTGGAGACTGACAAGGCAAAATGTTACAGTTTGATAGAAAAGATATAAAGCCCTAATGAGCAGATTGCAAATTTTGAGTGGCTGTGTAGGAATATTGCATCTGAAAATAAAAGCAAGTATGAGTGTCTTAATTCAGAGACTGAAAAGGGAAACATTAACAATTTTGCACCAAATTTGGTCAGGCCACAAATTCTGAGGGAAAAAGCGAGAAAATTGCATCTTGAAAGAAAAAAAATCAGTGCCTATTTGATTCAAATTCAAAGAAAAAATTGTAAAGACTTGCAGCACAACTTTGAAGCTTTTATTGGATAGGCCGCAATTTCTGAGGGAGAGAGCAAGAAAATGACATGCAGATTTAGAAAAATTATTGTCTTGCTTTGGAGACTGAAGATGGGAAAAGGTTAGAGATTTACACCAACAGGCCTGTAGAAGGAGCAGTAGACTCCGAACGTGTAGCCAGTTTGTTCTTTCCAGACTCCCCTCTCCTTGTTGTTTCCTCTGGTTCCTCTTCCTGTGACATTGTCACCTGCGTTCCACCTGTGTTCCATGTCGGACTTAGCAGACTTCCTGGAGGCCGCAGGAAAAGGACTGAACACCTCGTCTCCCATCACTGCCTTCCTGTGGAATAGGATGGACTAGGGACCAGACCGGACTGCACCACATGCCACCAGCACAAAGATGAGCCTGTTTTTAATCTCCTTCCTGTAAGTGCATTACCTGTTGTGTCATTAAACCAAACTAAGTTTATTGCACTTAGGAGGCACTTCCTTTTGTTCCCTTGTCTTTCTTATACAGAGCTGGCTTCTCTCTTAGGACAGCTGCCGCCTACCACCATCCATTTTTACTTTGTTCTATGCTCCATTTATGGACTAATGAACTGCGAGTAAGCTTGCTTCGGACATTATCTGCCACATAGATAGGGGTACAGGTATCATTGTGCTCACAGTTTTACTTTTCCTGTATATTGAGTACAAAAAAGGGCAACAAAGCTAATAAAGGGTCTGGAGGATATTAGTTATGAGGAAAGGTTGCGAGCACTGAACTTATTCTCTCTGGAGAAGAGAACCTTGAGAGGGGATATGATTTCAATGTACAAATACCGAACTGATGACCCCACAATAGGGAGAAAACTTTTTTGCAGAAGGGAGTTTAACAAGACATGTGGCCACTCATTAAAATGAGAAGAAAAGAGGTTTAACCTTAATCTATGTAGAGGGTTCTTTACTGTAAGAGCGGCAAGGATGTGGATTTCCCTTCCACAGGTGATGATTTCAGCGGGGGGCATTGATAGTTTCAAAAAAACTATTAGATAAGCACCTGAATGACTGCAACATACAGGGATATACAATATAATACTGACATTTAATCACACACATAGGTTGGACTTGATGGTCTTGTGTCTTTTTTAAACCTCACATACTATGTAACTATGTAACATAAAATTTCTTCACAAATAATGGTAAAAATTAATAATAATAATAATAATAATATTTATTGAACAGTACATTTAATCTTTAATTATAATATACATTTGTCTTAATATTTTACATTCTAATACAAATTAAATTATTTTGTAATCTTGCATCTATATTGTAAATGTAATATATCCTGAATATCCAGCAAAATAAACTATTAAACTTTATAACTTCTATTCCTCTGCATTGCTGATACTGGAAAGCAGTTCTTTAGTAAAGTATTATTAGACATCTTGTTCAGGGAACAGCCGCAGTTTGTTCTATTGGATGAAAGTTTAGAGTCACATTTAGAATGTTGTGACAATATCTCACACATGGCAGCAGATTGTAGAGAATAGTAAAGCCGGTGACATCATTATTAGAGTGATTGCAAACCTTCTGTGTGCCGTTCTTCCAGGACTACTGACACCTGAGCTGAGTGCCCCCTAGAGGCACCACAAGACCGGCACATGATTACAGTGGTGGGACCGCTCCATTCACAATACAACAAAAGTCAACAAAGAACAACAAACCTGACATTTTATTGGATGACAGTTTCTGCCGGATTCCCCCAGGAAACAGACGCTGAATTTACTGATCACCATCTGCTTTCCAATACAGACTGTCATCATTAGGGATGAGCCGAACACCCCCGGGTTCGGTTCGCACCAGAACCTTCGAACGGACCGAAAGTTCGCGCAAATTTTCGAACCCTATACATAACGTACGTACGCGAACGTTCGAAATCAAAAGTGCTAATTACAACGGCCAATATGCATGTTAATGTCATAAAACAGGTTTGGGGACCCGGGTCCTGCCCCAGGGGACATATATCAATGCAAAAATAACTTTTAAAAACTAACGTTTTTTTGGGAGCAGTCATTTTAATGATCCATAAAGTGAAAAAAAAAAAGTGAAATTTTCCTTTAAATATGGTACCTGGGGGGTGTCTAAAGTATGCCTGTGAAGTGGCATGTGTTTCCCGTGTTTAGAACTGTCCTTGCACAAAATGACATTTGTAAAGGAAAAAAAGAAGCCATTTAAAACCACTTGCGGCTTTAGGTTTGTTCTTAAGTAGAATCTGAACAGGTACATTATGAAGTGTAGCTCCATCCCAAAAAAATCTATTTTTAAGCTTTTTGGAGAACATAGGGAGGGGTTATCACCCCTGTAACATTTGCTGTCTTTGCACATCTGTTCAGAACATGTCACCTCACTTTCCGTCCCAATGACAAATGTTTTTGGAAAAAGTGGGGTTTTAATTGAAACAAGGATTGGTGATAAAGTATCAGTAGAGAGGAGATACCTTTTTCCCAAATTAAATCTAACAGGATAGAATTTCCCTTCCTAGGGTAGATTTCCTCTCACTTCCTGTTTTCTCTTTCCATTTGCAAGTAGGAGTCGTTTGTAAGTTGGATGTTTGAAAGTAGGGGCCTGGCGTATATACTCTGCAGAAATTTGCCCTATTAGATGTTGGTGTAGCCACAAGACTGGTGGGCACAGGAATGGGCCCTGCTGTGAGTTAATAGATCAAGATTTGTAATTGCATGCACCTGTTGAACAGGGCAGAAAAATTGGGGGTGGTGGTGGTGGTGGACGGTGTTGCCACAAGACTGTAAGCTCTCACAGTTACTCTTGGTGGGCGCAGGAATGGGCCCTGCTGTGAGTTATTAGATCAAGATTTGTAATTGCAAGCACCTGATGAACAGGGCAGAAAAATTGGGCCTTTGGCGGTGGTGGTGGACGGTGTTGCCACAAGACTGTAGGCCCTCATAGTTACTCTTGGTGGGCGCAGGAATGGGCCCTGCTGTGAACTATTAGATCAAGATTTGTAATTACCCGCCCCTGTTAAACAGGGGCTGAAAAATTGTACCTTAGGCACTGGTGCTGGTGCCACAACACTGCAACCCCTCACAGATACTGTACTTGGAGCACAGCAGTCACACGTGTTGCGAAGCATTTTTAAAAAAAATTGTAATTACCCGCCCCTGTTAAACAGGGGCTGAAAAATTGTGCCTTAGGCACTGGTGCTGGTGCCACACAACACTGCAACCCCTCACAGATACTGTACTTGGAGCACAGCAGTCACACGTGTTGCGAAGCATTTTTTTTAAAAATTGTAGTTACCCGCCCCTGTTAAACAGGGGCTGAAAAATTGTGCCTTAGGCACTGGTGCTGGTGCCACAACACTGCAACCCCTCACAGATACTGTACTTGGAGCACAGCAGTCACACGTGTTGCGAAGCATTTTTTTAAAAAATTGTAAGTACACGCCCCTGTTAAACAGGGGCTGAAAAGTTGTGCCTTAGGCACTGGTGCTGGTGCCACAACACTGCAACCCCTCACAGATACTGTACTTGGAGCACAGCAGTCACATGTGTTGCGAAGCATTTTTTTCTAAAAATTGTATGTACACGCCCCTGTTAAACAGGGGCTGAAAAATTGTGCCTTAGGCACTGGTGTGGTGGCATGGATCATTGAGGAGGAGGAAGAGGATAGTCAGTGAACATAAGAGGACAGTCACTCAGCATCAGCATAGGCAGTCTTGAAGGGATGTGACATTATAAATTATTCGGTTATATCCGCCTCAGGTGCCTGGTAGCTGGTGGTGATCCAAGACTGATTCATTTTGATGAAAGTCAGTCGATCAACCGAGGCGGTGGACAGGCGCACCCTATGATCAGTGACAAATCCTCCAGCAGCACTGAATGTGCGTTCGGAAAGAACGCTGGAGGCAGGACAGGCCAGTAGCTCAATTGCATAAGGTGCAAGCTCTGGCCAGTGATCCATCCTCAGGACCCAGTAAGCCAGAGGATTTTCGGTGGGAAAGGTGTCCAAGTCTGACCTTGCCCCAAGGTATTCCTGCACCATGTATATCAGACGCTGGCGATGGTTGCTGGAACCGATCATACCTTGGGGCTGCGGACTAAAAAATTGTCTGAACCAGATAGCGATGATGGAGGAGCTGATTAGCACGGCCCATGATAGGATCGATACATATTCTGCAATCTGGTCACCCTGGCTTGACTATCGCCAGACACAAGGCTGCCAAGACCTGATTCACGGTAACCCCCCTTAGGGCAAGACAGCACGTAAATAGCTTGGTACACCCAGAGGAGGGTAGTTGGTGGTGACCCCACCCCCTCCTCGGTAGACTCTGAAACGGTGCCTCCCCCAGTCCTTCCTGTATCCCCCCCCCCCTTCTTCCCAACCTTCACTACCCATTCTCACCTCTCCTCCCCTCTTCTTTCTTTTTACTTTTACTTCCTCCACCCATGTCCTCCCAGACTATCTTACTCTACCCTGCATCTAATATCCTTCTGTACTGTAGGCAATGGTCTTGCACACTCAACGCTTCAGTAAAGAGTGTCGACCATAAACGTTGTCGCTTCCCGGGCCTTCACAATAGGATAATGAAAAAGCTCCGATTGCCACGAGTGGAAGCGACGCAGGTCACCAAACAAGTATATCCCTCGCATTCCTAGTCTGTATGCAGGCCCAGATGCCACCGATACGGAGGCCACTGTAATGGCATACTTCCCTGGCACCTCGTCCCCCTGAATCATATCGCCCCCC
The DNA here is from genome assembly GCA_028564925.1 of Lithobates sylvaticus. NCBI lineage: Eukaryota > Metazoa > Chordata > Amphibia > Anura > Ranidae > Lithobates > Lithobates sylvaticus. The sequence goes on from CM053026.1 coordinate 24,649,444, forward strand.
TGACCCAGGGAGGGCCCCTAGATGCGGAATTATCCCTGCCAAACTGTACAGTCAGGACGGGCCGAATGGCTGACATAACCAGGGACTCTAGGTACAGGACCAAGTGATGTAATGTTTTTGGAACTATGTGCTTATGTTGGTCAAAGTTATTGTGACTGTTCTGCTTATTTCATGACACGACAAGTGATGCATATATGTATATTTTGTACACGGCAGTACTGCTTTGATTATTTTGTTATGTTGAAAATTCTTAATAAAAATCTTTATGGAAAAAAAAAAAAAAAAAAAAAAAATTGTCTGAACGCATCGGTCAGACGTCCACCTTCCCCACCGTTCCTTCTGCTACTGACCGAAGCCTCAGCAACTCGTCGCCCAGGACCAGGAGTTTGTAACCTCCCAGTTTCTGGGAACGCGTTGCACAGACCTTTCTGCAAGGCCTCCCTGAGATGTCTCATCCTCTGCTCCCTCTGCGACGGCAAGATAAGGTCCGCAACCTTACCCTTGTACCACGGATCAAGGAGAGTGGCCAGCCAGTAATGGTCCCTCTCCTTGATCCGAAGAACACGAGGATCCTTCCGCAGGCTTTGCAGGATCAGGGAGGCCATGCAGCGTAGGTTAGCTGAGGCATTCGGTCCGGAGTCTTCTGGGTCACTGAGGATGACATGATCGCCAGCCACCTCCTCCCAGCCACGTACAAGTCCACTGGTTTGTTGGGACTGTACATCATCCCTAAAAGACTGCTGCTGCTGATGCTGAGTGCCAGGCTCCACCTCCATGCTCACACAATCCTCCTCCTCCTCCTCCTCCTCCTCCTCCTCATCCTCTTCCTGTGTGATGGGTGGGACAGAAGGAACACTGTCCGGATAAAGGGGGCCTTGAGAGGCAAGGAAGTCCTCCTCTTCCTGCCTCTGTTCTGCCTCAAGTGCCCTGTCCATTATCCCACGCAGCGTATGCTCCAACAGGTGGACAAGAGGGACAGTGTCACTGATGCATGCACTGTCACTGCTCACCATCCTCGTGGCCTCCTCAAATGGTGAGAGGACAGTGCATGCATCCCTGATCATGCTCCACTGATGTGGGGAAAAAAAACCAAGCTCCCCTGACCCTGTCCTGGTGCCGTAGTCGCAAAGGTACTCATTGATGGCCCTCTGCTGCGTGTGCAGTCGCTGCAGCATGGCCAACGTTGAGATCCTCCTGGTGGGCATGTCACATATTAGGCGGTTCTTGGGCAGGTTCAGCTCCTTTTGCAGCTCAGTCAGCCGAGCACTGGCATTATAAGATCGGCGGAAATGCACACAGACTTTCCTGGCCTGCCTCAGGACATCCTGTAAGCCTGGGAACCTGCCCAAGAACCGCTGCACCACCAGGTTGAGGACGTGAGCCATGCAGGGCACATGGGTGAGCTGCCCCTGTCGCAGGGCGGAGAGGAGGTTGGTGCCATTGTCAGAAACGACCATTCCTGGCTTAAGCTGACGTGGCGCCAACCACCTCTCGGCCTGCCCCTGCAGAGCTGCCAGAACCTCTGGCCCAGTGTGGCTCCTGTCCCCCAAACACACCAGCGCAAGCACGGCATGGCATCTTTTTGCCTGCGTACTTGCGTAGCCCCTTGTACGCCTACGGAGCACCGCTGGTTCCAAGGACAGAGCACTGGAGGAAGAAGAAGAGGAGGGGGGGGGGTGGAGGAGAGAGGTGTGTCACAACCAGTAGCAGTAGTAGCGTTTTGGAGGCGTGGTGGCGGAACAACCTCCAACACTACTGCACCTTGTCCTGCATCACTCCCAGCTGCCAATAGAGTGACCCAATGGGCCGTGAAAGAAAGGTACCGTCCCTGTCCATGCCTGCTGGACCATGAGTCAGCGGTAATATGCACCTTACCGCTGACCGCCCTGTCCAGCGAGGCATGGACATTGCCTTCCACATGCCGGTAGAGAGACGGAATCGCCTTCCGTGAGAAAAAGTGGCGTTTGGGAACCTGCCACTGAGGAACCGCACATTGAACAAACTCACGGAAGGGGGCCGAGTCTACCAACTGAAAAGGCAGCAGTTGAAGTGCTAGCAATTTAGCCAAGCTAGCATTCAACCGCTGGGCATGTGGATGGCTGGGAGTGTACTTCTTTCTACGGTCCAGCAGCTGGGGCAGGGAAATTTGCCTGCTGCAATCGGACGTCGGTGTACTGCAAGTACTTGGTTGTGACACACCTAATTCTACACCTTCAGTCCTCTCAGAGCAGCTTTCAGAGAGGACTGAAGGTGTAGTGGGGATGGAGATCCCAGCTGATGAGGAGCAAGGAGAGGTCCGCTTAGTTCTTTGGTGTGGGTCTTTTATGTGTGCCTGCCAACGAGCTGCATGGCAGGTCGACATATGTCTGGTCATGCTTGTGGTGCCCAAGCGGCTGATGTTTTGGCCACGCGAGATACGCTTGAGACAAATATTGCAAATAGCAGTGGTGCGATCTGATGCACTCGTCTCAAAAAAGGCCCACACCAAAGAACTTTTCTGATAACGTGCAGAGGCAGCGCCCTGCACAGGCGGAGCTCTGCGGTGTTGTACAGTTGCTGTGCTGGCCTCTACCTGGCCTCCAGGGGGCATCCTGCCTCGTTGGACATGTGACGCCGCATCCTCCTCCTCCTCGTCCTCCTCCTCATCCTCTCTCCCTTCAGGCACCCACGTGGAGTCAGTGACCTCATCATCCCCTCCCTCTTCACCACTAGAGCAAACCTGGCAGTAAGCTGCAGCTGGTGGAACAGTACTGCCAGATTCCTCAAGCTGGGTATCATCATCCGAGCCTTCGAATCGTTGGGCATCCTCCTGGAGCATGTAACCAACACTGTGCTCAAAGAGTTCGGGGGACTCCTCAGGAGGACATGGTGGGTCTAGGGAAGGGGTGGCTGATGATGCCATTGAGTACGCGTTGGCAGCTGCTCTGCCAGTACCCTGAGCCTGGGTGAGAGAGGATGAGGAGGATGAGGAGGGCTTGGTCATCCATTCTACCAAGCCTTCAGCATGATGCGGCTCCACATGTCCAGCTGCCGAAAACAAAGACGCGCGTGTCCCATGGCCACGTGCTTATGACGATGCACGACCACGTCCACGGCCACGGCCACGTCCACTAGAAACAGAGCCTGCCTGCCCTGTGTTCTTGGCTCTGCACGCTCTGCCTCCCCTTGGCGGTCTTCCAGCCATTGTAGTCGGTAGTCCTGTGGGTGCTGCTGAGAAGAAAATATAGGAGCTCTGTGTGATGCCACTAACACACTAGAAGTCCTATGGGTGCTTCTGCAAAGAAAATAGAGGAGCTCTGTGTGATGCCACTAACACACTAGAAGTCCTGTGGGTGCTGCTGAGAAGAAAATATAGGAGCTCTGTGTGATGCCACTAACACACTAGAAGTCCTATGGGTGCTTCTGCAAAGAAAATAGAGGACCTCTGTGTGATGCCACTAACACACTAGAAGTCCTGTGGGTGCTGCTGAGAAGAAAATATAGGAGCTCTGTGTGATGCCACTAACACACTAGAAGTCCTATGGGTGCTTCTGCAAAGAAAATAGAGGAGCTCTGTGTGATGCCACTAACACACTAGAAGTCCTGTGGGTGCTGCTGAGAAGAAAATATAGGAGCTCTGTGTGATGCCACTAACACACTAGAAGTCCTATGGGTGCTTCTGCAAAGAAAATAGAGGAGCTCTGTGTGATGCCACTAACACACTAGAAGTCCTGTGGGTGCTGCTGAGAAGAAAATATAGGAGCTCTGTGTGATGCCACTAACACACTAGAAGTCCTATGGGTGCTTCTGCAAAGAAAATAGAGGAGCTCTGTGTGATGCCACTAACACACTAGAAGTCCTGTGGATGCTGCTGAGAAGAAAATATAGGAGCTCTGTGTGATGCCACTAACACACTAGAAGTCCTATGGGTGCTTCTGCAAAGAAAATAGAGGATCTCTGTGTGATGGGACTAACACACTACAAGTCCTATGGGTGCTTCTGGGAAGAAAATATAGGTCTGTGTGATGGGACTAAAACACTTCAAGTCCTATAGGTGCTTCTGGGAACAAAATATAGGATCTCTGTGTGATGGGACTAACACACTTCAAGTCCTATAGGTGCTTCTGGGAACAAAATATATGATCTCTGTGTGATGGGACTAACACACTTCAAGTCCTATAGGTGCCTCTGGGAACAAAATATATGATCTCTGTGTGATGGGACTAACACACTTCAAGTCCTATGGGTGCTTCTGGGAAGAAAATATAGGTCTGTGTGATGGGACTAACACACTTCAAGTCCTATAGGTGCTTCTGGGAACAAAATATATGATCTCTGTGTGATGGGACTAACACACTTCAAGTCCTATAGGTGCTTCTGGGAACACAATATAGGATCTCTGTGTGATGGGACTAACACACTTCAAGTCCTATAGGTGCTTCTGGGAAGAAAATGTAGGTCTGTGTGATGGGACTAACACACTTCAAGTCCTATAGGTGCCTCTGAGAACAAAATATATGATCTCTGTGTGATGGGACTAACACACTTCAAGTCCTATAGGTGCTTCTGGGAACAAAATATATGATCTCTGTGTGATGGGACTAACACACTTCAAGTCCTATAGGTGCCTCTGGGAACAAAATATATGATCTCTGTGTGATGGGACTAACACTCTTCAAGTCCTATGGGTGCTTCTGGGAAGAAAATATAGGTCTGTGTGATGGGACTAACACACTTCAAGTCCTATAGGTGCTTCTGGGAACAAAATATATGATCTCTGTGTGATGGGACTAACACACTTCAAGTCCTATAGGTGCTTCTGGGAACACAATATAGGATCTCTGTGTGATGGGACTAACACACTTCAAGTCCTATAGGTGCTTCTGGGAAGAAAATGTAGGTCTGTGTGATGGGACTAACACACTTCAAGTCCTATAGGTGCCTCTGGGAACAAAATATATGATCTCTGTGTGATGGGACTAACACACTTCAAGTCCTATGGGTGCTTCTGGGAAGAAAATATAGGTCTGTGTGATGGGACTAACACACTTCAAGTCCTATAGGTGCTTCTGGGAACAAAATATATGATCTCTGTGTGATGGGACTAACACACTTCAAGTCCTATAGGTGCTTCTGGGAACAAAATATATGATCTCTGTGTGATGGGACTAACACACTTCAAGTCCTATAGGTGCTTCTGGGAAGAAAATGTAGGTCTGTGTGATGGGACTAACACACTTCAAGTCCTATAGGTGCCTCTGGGAACAAAATATATGATCTCTGTGTGATGGGACTAACACACTACAAGTCCTATAGGTGCTTCTGGGAAGAAAATGTAGGTCTGTGTGATGGGACTAACACACTTCAAGTCCTATAGGTGCTTCTGGGAACAAAATATAGGAGCTCTGTTTGCTGCCAGTGCCTGCCTGCCACGAACACACTACAAGTCCTATAGGTGCTTCTGGGAACAAAATATAGGAGCTCTGCCTGCCTGCCACAAACACACTACAAGTCCTATAGGTGCTTCTGGGAACAAAATATAGGAGCTCTGCCTGCCTGCCACGAACACACTACAAGTCCTATAGGTGCTTCTGGAACAAAATATAGGAGCTCTGTTTGCTGCCACTGCCTGCCAGTGCCTGCCTGCCACGAACACACTACAAGCCCCTCTTTCTAAATCAATCAAGTAAATCTCTCTAACTAAATCTATCAGAGTGACACAGAACGATCCTGCTCTATCTACGCCGGAACAGCCGGCGCCGACAGCGTGGCGCCCTTTTATAAGAGTGTACTAAAGCCCCTGAGCTGTAATTGGCTACAGGCGTCCTGCCTGTAGCCAATTATGGCTCTTCGAGTTTCCGGCGCTGTGATTGGCCAAGCATGCGGGGTCACAGTGCATGCTTGGCCAATCATCAGCCAGCAATGCACTGCGCCGGCCGCGCCGGCCGCAATGCATTGCGGGGCCGCTCGCATCACACGAACGTGATGCGAGCGGCCAAAATAGTTCTGGGCTCGCCGAGCGAGCGAACACCCGGTGCTCGATGCGAACATGGGTTCGCATCGAGCACCGGGCCCATCCCTAGTCATCATACAAGTCTTACTATGTCTCTTCACTTTAACTATTCATTCACCCACCTACTTTAGGTGAATAGTAATAAAACGCAAATACAAAATGAAAATAATAATAAGATAAATTAATTAAATTATAATTAAAATCAATAAATTAAAGTATAATTAAGCTAATATAAATTAAATTGGATTTTTTTTTTAGTAACAACAACATTATTATTTGTATTATTATATATATTTTTTATAACTAGCACTTTACAAATAATTGATAAATTGTACAGTGCTGTTTAGTGTGTACATTGCAGCTCTAGGTTGTTATTATTTTGAAATGACAATTATTGATGCTTTTGGACATGATGCCCCTATAAGATGCAGTACATAATGCAGGTCAACATTTTTCTTCTAAGGTTAATTCATCAATAAATAAATATAACAATGTTAGTGGCTTTCTGTGTAGTAAATTGTGCATGGACTAAGCTAAATTACATGTCTGAAAAAATCCTGTACACTGTCCTGTCATAGAAAAAAAATAAGAAACACAAACAAGTATGAGTATTTATCTCACATTAGCTACTGTGTAGCACAAATATACAGTAAATGCATGAGCGGTTCAAAATGCTTCATGTATGGTTTACTAGGGTTTTTTTTTTTTTTTTACTAATTACTGTTTTTTTACAGTGTTCCTTTTGAGAAATTTGTCTGGCAAAAGTTATTTAACTTTAATTGTGATGAAAAAGATAACTAACCTATATATTTACTAAGTTTGCAAATAAAAAAATATAAATAATAATAATATTAAATAAATAATAAATTAAATGAATTAAAGTATAATTAAGTTAAAATAATTAAAGTATACTTAAACTAATATAAATTTAAAAAATTAAATTTTAGGAACAACAACATTATTAGTATTATTTTTATTAATAACTAGCACTATGCAAACAATTCATTTATTTATTCAAATATTATTATTAATATTATCAAATGCATTAAATAATTATACAGTGCTGTTCAGAGGGTACATTGCAGCTCTAGTTTTCTATTAATGTTGAAATTCCTTTTGGATATTTTACTCCTATGAGATGCAGATCATAATGCAGATCAACATTTTAGTTAAGATTAATTCATCAATAAATAAATATAACAATGTGAGTGGCTTTCTGTGTAGTGCATCCACTGGGCTAAATGGCATGTCAGAAAAAAATTGTACACTATGATGTCAGAAAAAAAAAAAATGTATGAGTGTTTTTCTTGCATTAGCTACTTTATAGTACACATATTCAAGCATGGATGGTTCAAAATGTTCCATGTATGGTTTACTATGGTTTTTATCTTTATTTTTACTAATTACTTTTTTTTTACAGTCTCCCCTAGTAATAGACAGGATTTAATTTATTCAAATTATTTAATTTTCAGCATGATGAAAAAATATAACAAACTGTATACTTACTATGTCTTAGTATGTCTACTTTACCTTAACTATTAATTGACCTATATGCAGTAGTTTAGGTGAATAGTAATAGAATGCATATATAATAATATATAAATAAATATAATAATAAATTAAAGAATTTAAAGCATAATTCAATTAAATAAATTAACTTATAATTCAACTAATATGCATTAAAACAATAACATTTTAGTAATAATATCATTATTGTATTGTATTTTTTTAATAACTAGCACTGTGCAAATACTTATTAAGTATTATTAAAATAGTATTACTATCATTATTATTATTATTATTATTATTAATAATGAATTGTGAGGTGCTGTTTAGTGTGTACATTGCAGCTCTGGTTTGCTATTGACATTGAAATTCCAATTATTGATCATTTTGCCCCTATAAGATGCAGTACATAATAAAGATCAACATTTTACTTAAAATTTATTCTTAAAAAAATAAAATAATATAAAATAATGTGAGTGGCTTTCTGTGTAGTAAAATCTGCACTAAACTAAATGACATGTCAGAAACAAATTCTGTATGCTGTGATGTCATAGAAAAAAAACAAAAAAAAAACAAAAAACAAATAAATAATACATGAGTGTTTATCATACATTGGCTAGTATATATACAGGAGCCATGCAATACACTCCACGTATGGTTTACTGGGGATTTTTTTAACAAATAATTTTTTTTTATAGTCTCCTCTAGTAACAGACAGGCTTTCTTTTTAGAAATTTGTCTGGAAAAAAATACTTAATTTTCAGTATGGTGAAAAGATATAAAAAAAACTGTACATATACAAACAACAAATAATCTATACATGTGTGATATTTCCATGACCGTCAGGGGTAGAAACATTTATTTTTGGGGGTATTTTGGGTGGTGGGTCATGGCAATGACATAAAAATATACAGCCACAGTAAAAAAAAAGTTAGTTTTTTTTACTATTTATAGTATTTTTTTTTTTCATTTGAAAGCAAAATCAGGAGATATCCATTAACATTTCCCACCAAATGAATCAATCTTTTCTGATAAAAATGCAGAATAATTCCCCTGGATACACAAAGTAGTTGTGATGATATGTACAGATTTACTAACACATGTCACAGATATGAGATGTGTTGTAACCAAATCTCTGGAAATACCATTTTTGTGGGATGTCTTATCGCTGCATGTGACGCTGTGCACCAGGACGACGCACTCCTGAAAAAGTGAAATTAATTCCTGGTGATAAATGACCTCCAACTTCCTGACTTGGCTTTGTACTGCTCAGAAACAGATCCCCTCAAAACCCAAACCTGTAGGGTCCCTTCAAAACCCAAACCTGTCCATTGAAAGGACAGTACACATGGCTTATTAAACTTGTATATTGTTCCTTTACAAAAAAAAACATGGCGTGGTGTCAATGTTAAAATAAATTTTAATGCACTTAATCCCAATATAATATCCAATTTTTTGTAAAAATTATAAAGGACTGGGATTCATCGAGTAAACGGATACCAAACATGTCCATCCTCATGTGTGCACAGGGGGTGGGGCTGCTTTGTAATTGTTTTACATTTATTTTATTATCTTTTGAATTGTTTAACAATGTTTTTTAGTTACCTTTATTGCTGTCACAAGGGGGCTAACAAGTCTCAGTGTGATAGTATGAACAGATGACAAGTTCTCCTTATGGAGACATCAGGGGACTATTAGACCTCTAATATCTACCCTGCCCCCCCCCACTGCAGCTAATAAAGCACAGACAATGCTTGAGTAGCCCCTTTCCCAGCTATAGAATCCGGGAATGACAGCTCCTCCCCCTGTGGTGATGAAATGCTCATCTCTTCTGGGTTCATTAGTCACAGAGGAGATTTGGTACTGGAAGTCCTGTGGCCCCAGCTCCCTGAAGAACAGTAGAGCCCAGGTGAATGGTGAATGGAGGCGGAGGGGGAGGGGCACTTCCAAGTGCAGTAAAAGTGATCAGATGGCTCTACAGCCTCACCAATCATTTTCACAAAAAAAACAGTCACTGGCTGAAAAACTTCTACTGGGATGACAGATAGAGCTGCAGCCATGAGATTGTTTTCTCTTCTTACACCCAGGCTGTTTATAAGGAATGTATGGAGGGGAAATGGATCTCTGGATAACCAATAATTTGTCTGAATTTGTATTCGTACCATAACATTTATAATTGAGGCCAAACACTTCCATTTTGGTTTCATCAGATGAGAGAATCTTGGTCCTCACAGTCTGAGATTTTTCAGGGGATTTTTTGCAAACTCCAAGAGGACCTTTATGTGATTTGCATGGAGGAGAGGCTTCCATCTAGCCAGTAGACATGTGCAATTCATGTATTTATGATTTAAAATTCAGACAAAATTTTCATTAGTTGGAGATTCGGATGTATCTGAATTTCCAAATCACAATTTCAATAAATGTTAACTAATCTGAAATAAATTATAGCAAAATGAATTATACAAATTTGCAAATTTGAATTTGAAACATATTGTAATAACACTGGTCTAAAAAGAGTAGAAATGAAAGGAGAATAGCTAAATTGTACCAGAATTGGGTTACTAATAAAGGAAAACCATGTCCGGAGTATTCATTGGCTCCAGTTTCCAAGATACAACTTCAGGACAAAATTGCATCAAAATAATTCAAAATTATGAGGGGAGCATGCGATTATACGCCATGGGGTAAAAGATGCAGTGCGGATGGAATGTTTAGATATTCTTTTTTGAGATCCTTTTACAATTGGGGGAACCATGCAAACATAGCAGTCACTACTGTGATTGGTGGGTTCCCTCCACACCATTGGGACTGTGAAAGGCATGGACTTTTTTCTTTCTTTCTTTTAGCCAATGACGCAAATAAGTTGCACATGTTATGCAACAATAATGAGGGGCCCAACTCTTGTCTTGATCCCCTATTTTGCATCCAAAATATAGGTGGTATGCCTTTTTTACCACTGCTGTCACTTCTGGGGTGCAAATGTAACATTGCCACAAATGTATCAGAAGTTATCTGCATTGTTTACACAGTTTGGAGACATCTTGGATAGACATGTGCACTGCCGAAAAATCTATTTGTTTTAGTTTTCGTTTCATTCAGTCATTCGTTATTATCGCAAATCGTAAATTCGTAAATGAAAAAATTCATGAATTTGAATATTTGTAAATGAGAAAATTAGAAAATCTGAAAATAAGAAAGAAAATCCTAAAAAATTCTAAAGAATAGCTAACAAACTAACTAACACACTAATACTAAATAAACTATTAAATTATAGGTATTGGAATTTCCATTTAAATTTGGCTGTTCTTGAACAAAGCGAATACAAATTTATTTGAAGTTACAAATTATCCTAAACAACGGATCCTGCATCTAAACAAATGGAGTGGAAAAAATAATAATGAATAATAATAATAAATAATAATAATAATAATAATAATAATAATATATTATTATTATTGTTATTTATTATTATTCATTAGTTACATTCCATTTGTTTAGATACAGCATTTGTTGTTTTGGATAATACATAACTTCAGATAAATTTGTATTCGTTACATTCACTAACAGCCAAAATTGATAGGAAATTCCAATACCTATAATTTAATAGTTAGTAATAGTTAAGTTATTAAAAAAAATATGTCTACACCCTGCACCCTAAGGAGATATAGGAATTAGCAGCGCTAAACTCTTGTATAAATCCCAGAAAGGTATTAATTTAAACACAATAATATATAAATCCACCATTTGTATAAGAAATTTCTGGGGTACATATGATTAATGCTGCTAAATTGTGCATTCCAGCCCACTGGGGATAACCCCACGCCCCAACTATTTCTAAATGGCTTACAAGTGTGGGAAAAATGGAGACATGGAAATGGAGCCAAGATGGAGGAACTAATCCATATCGCACGAGACTCCCCAGCAAAATTCTCACGCACCTGGGCCTGCTGGACCCATTTCTGTACCACAGAGAGATATACATCCATCATGGGCCTAAACCACCCTAAACCCTCCAACAGCTGACCGAGATATCCCAAAAAAATCTAACCTAGAAGACTACCTTGCCAATATGGTTCACATAATATCTCACCTTCATCATGAAATAGATACCGAGATGGAATCCCTCTAGACAGGGACTCTCTCATGAGACCCTCAGTATCCTCAATGCTTGGTGGAGTCCGAGGGGGCGACACCCTAGAATTTCCTCCCCTCCCCCTCTCTTCTGGTACTTCCCCATACCCCCCCTCAAAGCATTTCCCCTCTCGCTTTCACCCCCCTACCCAGACTATGACTTCCCCACCTATCCCCGTGACTATTTTGGCCCAGGTGATTGACCACCCCCCTTACTCCCCACACCATACAAGACGGATGGAAATACCACACTATATAGCTTCACCCCACCTTAAAGATTCAACACCTCCATACCTGACCAGGTACAAACAGACAGAAATCTACGTATAACATTATTGCCTCTCTTATAATTAGCCCCATACAGGAGCTACATCCGAAGTGGCTACTTCGCTTTACCCGGTTATAGATCTCAGAACACGATTGAGGCCTCCAGCTTTATGACTAGCTCATCTGCTAAGCTAAAATCCTGAGCGTAAGGGCATATCATTATGTAAATGTTCAGATTGTTCAAACACCTATTGTATGTATTAAACTGTGTATAAACACTTTGTTCATAATAAAAAAATTTATGGAAAAAAAATATATAAATCCAGCACAATGTCCTCATTATAAACGATAATAAAAATATATAAAAACGTCTCTGTATAGTAATCAGCTGTAACAAAATAACCAACAGTGCATGGGGGGTAGGGATGGGCCCGGTGCTCGATTCGAACCCACGTTCGAATCGAGCACCGGGCGTTCACTCGCTCGGCGAGCCCAGAACTATTTGGGCCATTCGCATCATATTCGTGTGATGCGAGCGGCCCGCAATGCATTGTGGCCGGCGCAGTGCATTGCTGGCTGATGATTGGCCAAGCATGCACTGTGACCCCGCATGCTTGGCCAATCACAGCGCCGGAAAGTAGGAGAGCAATAATTGGCTACAGGCAGGACGCCTGTAGCCAATTAAAGCTCAGGGGCTTTAGTACACGCCCCACCATATAAAAGGCCGCCGCGCCGTCGGCCCAGGGCACATGTGTTCCGGCATCTGGAAGAGCAGTCTGTTGATTGATATTCTTTGCTTGATTGCTATTTTTCTTCTTTGCTAAACCATTGCTGACTCCTGACCTGATTCATTCAATTCATCATCATCATTACTGATCATTTATTGCTGCTGATTGCACAGAGTGTGATATTAGCTGCTGCTGGGGATTAGTCTGGTGTGTGCGTGCTGTTAGTACAGCATTGCAGTAGCACCAATCGCAGTGCTGTTAGAACAGCATTGCACCCAAACTTCTGTCCCAACCTTATGTCCCATCCCAGGCAGGGATTTATAGGAGCCATATTGTGTTTGTGGCAGCACACATAGGACCTATATTTTTTGTCAGCAGCACACATAGTACTTATAGTGTGTTTGTGGCAGCACCCATAAGACTTATAGTGTGTTTGTGGCAGCACACATAGGACCTATATTTTCTTGTCAGCAGCACACATAGTACCTATAGTGTGTTTGTGGCAGCACTCATAGGACTTATAGTGTGTTTGTGGCAGCACACATAGGACCTATATTTTCTTGTCAGCAGCACACATAGTACTTATAGTGTGTTTGTAGCAGCACCCATAGGACTTATAGTGTGTTTGTGGCAGCACACATAGGACCTATATTTTCTTGTCAGCAGCACACATAGTACCTATAGTGTGTTTGTGGAAGCACCCATAAGACTTATAGTGTGTTTGTGGCAGCACACATAGGACCTATATATTCTTGTCAGCAGCACACATAGTACCTATAGTGTGTTTGTGTCAGCACCCATAGGACTTATAGTGTGTTTGTGGCAGCACCCATAGGACTTATAGTGTGTTTGTGGCAGCACACATAGGACCTATATTTTCTTGTCAGCAGCACACATAGTACTTATAGTGTGTTTGTGTCAGCACCCATAGGACTTATAGTGTGTTTGTGGCAGCACACATAGGACCTATATTTTCTTGTCAGCAGCACACATAGTACCTATAGTGTGTTTGTGGCAGCACCCATAAGACTTATAGTGTGTTTGTGGCAGCACACATAGGACCTATATTTTCTTGTCAGCAGCACACATAGTACCTATAGTGTGTTTGTGTCAGCACCCATAGGACTTATAGTGTGTTTGTGGCAGCACACATAGGACCTATATTTTCTTGTCAGCAGCACACATAGTACCTATAGTGTGTTTGTGGCAGCACCCATAGGACTTATAGTGTGTTTGTGGCAGCACACATAGGACCTATATTTTCTTGTCAGCAGCACACATAGTACCTATAGTGTGTTTGTGGCAGCACCCATAGGACTTATAGTGTGTTTGTGGCAGCACACATAGGACCTATATTTTCTTGTCAGCAGCACACATAGTACTTATAGTGTGTTTGTGGCAGCACCCATAGGACTTATAGTGTGTTTGTGGCAGCACACATAGGACCTATATTTTCTTGTCAGCAGCACACATAGTACTTATAGTGTGTTTGTGGCAGCACCCATAGGACATACAGTGTGTTGTGAGCACACATAGGAGCTCTATTTTTTATACAATATACACTACCCACTACAATGGCTGGAATACCGCCAAGGAGAGGCAGACCGTCCCGAGGCAAGAACACAGGGCAAGCAGGCTCTGTTTCTAGAGACAACAGTGCTGGTCGTGGACGTGGTCGTGCATCGTCATCAGCACGTGGCCATGGGACACGCTTGTCTTTGTTTTCGGCAGCTGGACATGTTGAGCCGCATCATGCCGAAGGCTTGGTAGAATGGATGACCAAGCCCTCCTCATCCTCCTCATCCTCTCTCACCCAGGCTCAGGGTACTGGCAGAGCAGCTGCCAACGCGTACTCAATGGCATCATCAGCCACCCCTTCCCTATACCCACCATGTCCTCCTGAGGAGTCCCCCGAACTGTTTGAGCACAGTGTTGGGTACATGCTCCAGGAGGATGCCCAACGATTCGAAGGCTCGGATGATGATACCCAGCTTGAGGAAGGCAGTAGTGTGCGCGCAGACAGAGGGGATGCTGAAGGACAGCAATCTGGCAGTAATGTTCCACCAGCTGCAGCTTACTGCCAGGTTTGCTCTAGTGGTGAAGACGGAGGGGATGATGAGGTCACTGACTTCACGTGGGTGCCTGAAGGGAGAGAGGAGGAGGAGGAGGAGGAGGAGGAGGATTCGGCGGCACATGTCCAACGAGGCAGGATGCCCCCTGGAGGCCAGCTAGAGGCCAGCACACCAACTGAATCACACCGCAGAGCTCCGCCTGTGCAGGGCGCTGCCTCTGCACGTTATCACAAAAGTTCTTTGGTGTGGGCCTTTTTTGAGACGAGTGCATCAGATCGCACCACTGCTATTTGCAATATTTGTCTCAAGCGTATCTCGCGTGGCCAAAACATCAGCCCCTTGGGCACCACAAGCATGAGCAGACATATGTCGACCTGCCATGCAGCTCGTTGGCAGGCGCGCATTAAAGACCCACACCAAAGAACAAAGCGGACTTCTCCTTGCTCCTCATCAGCTGGGATCTCCATCCCCACTATATCTTCAGTCCTCTCTGAAAGCTGCTCTGAGAGAACTGAAGGTGTAGAATTAGGTGTGTCACAACCAAGTACTTGCAGTACACCGATGTCCGATTGTAGCAGGCAAATTTCCCTGCCCCAGCTGCTGGACCGTCGAAAGAAGTATACTCCCAGCCATCCACATGCCCAGCGGTTGAATGCTAGCTTGGCTAAATTGCTAGCACTTCAACTGCTGCCTTTTCAGTTGGTAGACTCGGCCCCCTTCTGTGAGTTTGTTCAATGTGCGGTTCCTCAGTGGCAGGTTCCCAAACGCCACTTTTTCTCACGGAAGGCGATTCAGTCTCTCTACCGGCATGTGGAAGGCAATGTCCATGCCTCGCTGGACAGGGCGGTCAGCGGTAAGGTGCATATTACCGCTGACTCATGGTCCAGCAGGCATGGACAGGGACGTTATCTGTCTTTCACGGCCCATTGGGTCACTCTATTGGCAGCTGGGAGGGATGCAGGACAAGGTGCAGTAGTGTTGGAGGTTGTTCCGCCACCACGCCTCCAAAATGCTACTACTGGTTGTGAACCACCTCTCTCCTCCACCCCCTCCTATTCTTCCTCCATGGCCTCTTCGATTGCTCTGTCCTCTGAACCAGCAGTGCTCCGTAGGCGTACAAGGGGCTACGCGAGTACGCAGGCAAAAAGATGCCATGCCGTGCTTGCGCTGGTGTGTTTGGGGGACAGGAGCCACACTGGGGCAGAGGTTCTGGCAGCTCTGCAGGGGCAGGCCGAGAGGTGGTTGATGACACGCCAGCTTAAACCAGTAATGGTGGTTTCTGACAATGGCACCAACCTCCTCTCTGCCCTGCGACAGGGGCAGCTCACCCATGTGCCCTGTATGGCTCACGTCCTCAACCTGGTAATGCAGCAGTTCTTGGGCAGGTACCCAGGCTTACAAGATGTCCTGAGGCAGGCCAGGAAAGTCTGTGTGCATTTCCGCCGATCTTATAATGCCAGTGCTCGGCTGGCTGAGCTGCAAAAGGAGCTGAACCTGCCCAAGAACCGCCTAATATGTGACATGCCCACCAGGTGGAACTCAACGTTGGCCATGCTGCAGCGACTGCACACGCAGCAGAGGGCCATCAATGAGTACCTTTGCGACTACGGCACCAGGACAGGGTCAGGGGAGCTTGACTTTTTTTCCCCACGCCAGTGGAGCATGATCAGGGATGCATGCACTGTCCTCTCACCATTTGAGGAGGCCACGAGGATGGTGAGCAGTGACAGTGCATGCATCAGTGACACTGTACCTCTTGTCCACCTGTTGGAGCATACGCTGTGTGGGATAATGGACAGGGCACTTGAGGCAGAACAGAGGCAGGAAGAGGAGGACTTCCTTGCCTCTCAAGGCCCCCTTTATCCAGACAGTGTTCCTTCTCTCCCACCCATCACACAGGAAGAGGATGAGGAGGAGGAGGAGGATTGTGTGAGCATGGAGGTGGAGCCTGGCACTCAGCATCAGCATCAGCAGCAGCAGTCTTTTAGGGATGATGTACAGTCCCAACAAACCAGTGGACTTGTACGTGGCTGGGAGGAGGTGGCTGGCGATCATGTCGTCCTCAGTGACCCAGAAGAGTCCGAATGCCTCAGCTAACCTACGTTGCATGGCCTCCCTGATCCTGCAAAGCCTGCGGAAGGATCCTCGTATTCTTCGGATCAAGGAGAGGGACCATTACTGGCTGGCCACTCTCCTTGATCCATGGTACAAGGGTAAGGTTGCGGACCTTATCTTGCCATCGCAGAGGGAGCAGAGGATGAGACATCTCAGGGAGGCCTTGCAGAAAGGTCTGTGCAACGCGTTCCCAGAAACTGGGAGGTTACAATCTCCTGGTCCTGGACGACGAGTTGCTGAGGCTTCGGTCAGCAGCAGAAGGAGCGGTGGGGAAGGTGGACGTCTGACCGATGCGTTCAGACAATTTTTTAGTCCACAGCCCCAAGGTATGATCATCAACCATCGCCAGCATCTGATATACATGGTGCAGGAATACCTTGGGGCAAGGTCAGACTTGGACACCTTTCCCACCGAAAATCCTCTGGCTTACTGGGTCTTGAGGATGGATCACTGGCCAGAGCTTGCACAGTATGCAATTGAGCTACTGGCCTGTCCTGCATCCAGCGTTCTTTCCGAACACACATTCAGTGCTGCTGGAGGATTTGTCACCGATCACAGGGTGCGCCTGTCCACCGACTCGGTTGATCGACTGATCTTCATACAAATGAATCAGTCTTGGATCACCACCAGCTACCAGGCACCTGAAGCGGATATAACTGAATAATTTATAATGTCACATCCCTTCAAGACTGCCTATGCTGATGCTGAGTGACTGTCCTGTTATGTTCACTGACTATCCTCTTCCTCCTCCTCAATGATCCATTCCTTGATAGCTTGGAAGAACATTTTTGTTTATGGGTGCCTGCCACCACACCAGTGCCTAAGGCACAATTTTTCAGCCCCTGTATAACAGGGGCGTGCAATTACATTTTTTTTTAAAAATGCTTCGCAACAGGTGTGACTGCTGTGCTCCAAGTACACTATCTGTGAGGGGTTGCAGTGTTGTGGCACCAGCACCAGTGCCTAAGGCACATTTTTTCAACCCCTGTTGGGGCGTGTAATTACAATTTTTAGGCAATGCTTTGCAACAGGTCTCATTGCTGTGCTCAGAGTACAGTATCTGTGAGGGGTTGCAGTGTTGTGGCACCAGCACCAATGCCTAAGGCACAATTTTTCAGCCCCTGTTTAACAGGGGCGTGTAATTACAATTTTTTAAGCAATGCTTCGCAACATGTCTGACTGCTGTGCTCCAAGTACAGTATCTGTGAGGGGTTGGAGTGTTGTGGCACCAGCACCAGTGCCTAAGGCACAATTTTTTCAGCCCCTGTTGGGGCGTGTAATTACAATTTTTAGGCAATGCTTTGCAACAGGTCTCATTGCTGTGCTCAGAGTACAGTATCTGTGAGGGGTTGCAGTGTTGTGGCACCAGCACCAATGCCTAAGGCACAATTTTTCAGCCCCTGTTTAACAGGGGCGTGTAATTACAAATCTTGATCTAATAGTTCACAGCAGGGCCCATTCCTGGGCCCACCAAGAGTAACTGTGAGGGCTTACAGTCTTGTGGCAACACCGTCCACCACCACCACCAAAGGCCCAATTTTTCTACCCTGTTGAACAGGTGCATGCAATTACAAATCTTGATCTAATAACTCACAGCAGGGCCCATTCCTGTGCCCACCAGGAGTAACTGTGAGGGCTTACAGTCTTGTGGCAACACCGTCCACTACCACCACCACCAAAGGCCCAATTTTTCTGCCCTGTTCAACAGGTGCATGCAATTACAAATCTTGATCTAATAACTCACAGCAGGGTCCATTCCTGTGCCGACCAAGAGTAACTGTGAGGGCTTACAGTCTTGTGGCAACACCGTCCACCACCACCACCACCACCACCACCACCACCAAAGGCCCAATTTGTCTGCCCTGTTCAACAGGTGCATGCAATTACAAATCTTGATCTAATAACTCACAGCAGGGCCCATTCCTGTGCCCACCAAGAGTAACTGTGAGGGCTTACAGTCTTGTGGCAACACCGTCCACCACCAAAGGCGCTATTTTTCTGCCCTGTTCAACAGGTGCATGCAATTACAAATCTTGATCTAATAACTCACAGCAGGGCCCATTCCTGTGCCCACCAAGAGTAACTGTGAGGGCTTACAGTGTTGTGGCTACACCAACATCTAATGGGGCAAATTTCTGCAGAGTATATACGGCAGGCCCCTACTTTCAAACATCCAACTTACAAACGACTCCTACTTGCAAACGCAAAGAGAAAACAGGAAGTGAGAGGAAATCTACCCCTAGGAAGGGAAATTCGATCCTGTTAGATTTAATTTGGGAAAATTGTATCTCCTCTCTACTGATGCTTTATCACCAATCCTTGTTTCAATTAAAACCCCACTTTTCCAAAAACATTTGTCATTGGGACGGAAAGTGAGGTGAAATGTTCTGAACAGATGTGCAAAGACAGCAAATGTTACAGGGGTGATAACCCCTCCCTATGTTCTCCAAAAAGCTTAAAAATAGATTGTTTGGGGATGGAGATACACTTCATAATGTACCTGTTCAGATTCTACTTAAGAACAAACCTACAGTCTGTGTCTTGTTTGCACCGCCTGTATACTGCTGTTCAGAGTATATAGGGTTGTAGGTATAGGGTTTTATTTTGGGTGCGGGGTCCCCCTTAATATCCATACAAGACCCAAAGGGGCTGGGGTGGGGGGGGTGTGATGGGGTAGCCATGCCATTTTTCGCAAGGATTTTCAGCCATATGGCCAGGAAAAGACATGACATTAAAGCCGCAAGTGGTTTTAAATGGCTTATTTTTTTCATTTACAAATGTCATTTTGTGCAGGGACAGTTCTAAACACGGGAAACACATGCCACTTCACAGGCATACTTTAGACACCCCCCAGGTACCATATTTAAAGGAAAATTTCACTTTTTTTTCATTTTATGCATCATTAAAATGACTGCTCCCGAAAAAACGTTAGTTTTTAAAAGTTCTTTTTGCATTGATATATGTCCCCTGGGGCAGGACCCGGGTCCCCAAACCTGTTTTATGACATTAACATGCATATTGGCCGTTGTAATTAGCAATTTTGATTTCGAACGTTCGCGTCCATTGTAACGAATAGGGTTCGAAAATTTGCCCGAGCGTTCGGTCCGTTCGAAGGTCCTGGTGCGAACCGAACCCGGGGGTGTTCGGCTAATCCCTAATGGGGGGTGTTTAAATTGGAATTATAATTAATTCTTCAGAATCTTCATCCCTTCACCACACCACATCAGACACCGCTACCTTAAGATTTTACACTCACCAGAAATCAGGTGAAAATCAGCCTTAAACTCCACAAATAAGCGGACTTCCATCTCTGGTCATTGGATCATTGTACAGACTACCTCTTTAGCTTCTAACGTAATTTCACCAGTATTAGGTCTGTTTGGGTTCACACTGTGTTTTCCTGGAATGCCAGACTCCAATAGATTGCTACTGGATCCCAAGCTCATCAGCGATCATGCCCAAAGGATAAAGATCTGCACTGATTGAAATTGGAGGCAGTTAATTTACCTGAAGACCCCCATAAAAATAGAGTGAACCATGCCATGTAGCCATGCCCTCTGACAAAGTCCACAACGATACGCATTAGGGTGAAGCTACACGGCCACTCAGCTTGTCTACCCTCGTGGAGCTCAACCCGGGCATCATCGTGACCGTTTCAATACTAGGAGCGGTGCGGGCGTGGTTTCCGCATGGCGCTGGTCGGACGCTTCTAGACAGAGCTCCGTCCGTGTTCTGACTTAATACCTCTGGCAATGCCTTCTAAAGCAACCAAATCCCATCCCAACACGGGTAAGAATGACGGGGAACATTACCGCTGCCTCGATCGCCGCGTCGGGATCCATTAAAAGGTTCCTAGCCACCGGCAAACACAGCCCCAGCATGCGGCCCTCACAGACCAGAGCTTCGAGGTCGTGTGGATCTCGCTCCGAGCGGACGGCGTCACCACGTGAGAGCTCCCCGGCATCCTCTTACGGATCGGAGCTGATGGAGGACCCAGGTTCCCCGGCTGGCTCGGAACTTTCTTCGCTGGTAAGCGGGCTAAAAAAGGAGATGGCGGGGATGTTTAAGAGCCTTGAGAAATCCCTTAAAAAAGACATTGCTGCGGTCCGGACGGATGTACTAGAAAGGGTGGAGGAGACGGAGAAGCGGCAAGACTCACAAGCGGCCGCCATTACTGAGCTACAGACTGTTGTTAAACGTTTGGCAATTGCTCACAGATCCTCTCTCTACAAATTAGAAGATTTGGAGAATAGGAACCGGAGGAACAATCTCCGTATCCGGGGATTACTGGAGGCAACCAGGGATTCAGATCTGGAACCCACGATACAGGGCATCCTAAACACGGTTCTGGGAAAACCGGTCACAGACCCCTTGCGATTCGACAGAGTGCATAGAGCTCTTCGCCCGCGCAATTTAGCCTCAGATCTCCCGAGGGACGTGGTGTGTCGTTTACACTATTTTGAGGAGAAAAACGCCATCATGCTTAAACTACGTGGCATGCCGGACATTGACTTCGATGGCGCCATACTGAATATTTTTCCTGACCTTTCTAAGGAGACGCTTGAAAGGTGCAGGGCCCTTAAACCGCTACTGGACACCTGAGGGGAGACGGCATCACCTACAAGTGGGGCTTTCCCGCATGTCTCATAGCAACAAAAAATGACCGCTCCTCCACGCTGAGATTTCCAGGAGATCTGCCAGCATTCTCGAAGGAAGTGGGCATCCCGCTGATAGACCTACCCGGCTGGCAAGACGGGATCCTTGAGTTCGCGGAGATACTGGAGCAAGAATGGAAGAGTTCCCCACGCAAAAAGCAGCGTTCCAGCATCCCAGGATCGGCCCAAAAGAATGGCTAAGTTTTGCAGAAAAATAAGTTTTGTCTTTCCTGCACTCCTGTTGTTTTTACTGTGTTTCATCTTCTTTTTACTAATACCTGCTCGGTACCATGCTGGCTACCTCTTTCAGTGCCACGCAACATGGGGCTGAAGACCCCGCGATTTCTTCCCGCCAGCAGGTACTCCCGGAGGAGGTATGGAGGTTTACATATTTGAGGTGGTGACCCACTACTGTTGCTACATGACTGTTTTTCTTCGTTACAGTGGGGCATTGTCGCATACTACATACTTGAGACTTTCCAAGGTTGCTTTGCTTTAAAGCGTAGTAGTTAATAATGTTTTTGATGCCAGAGGTATATTTTTTCTTTATATAACTGATTTTTATTATTTCAGAAGGTATTGGGCCAGGACCGGAGGGACTCCACGGGAGTCTCCCCAGGCCCTACAGGTTATGAGTGCTTGCCACTCAGGTTGCGGGCTTACCGCCCCCTCACTTTTCTCATGGGGGAAGTGGAGGAGAGTCTCCCACATGTTTTCACAGAAGTTTCCCCCTCGGGGAGCTCTTGGGGTCCTCTCCCACACATTCCCCCACGGGAACACTGCGGGTTCCCGCATGATCACAGATGGTCTCCCAATGGTCGTTTTGTGATGTATTTCACACTGTTTTACCTGCTTGTTTCCCCCCTCCTCCCCCCCACCTTTTTCTCTGTCTTCTTCTCTTTCACTTTTTATTTTTCCTCTACTCTCTTACTTGCTTTGGTGGGCTTGGCTATCACCCTAAGCTGTGCGGGCGGATACTGATACTCCAATGGCCACCCTGAAAATTACATCATATAATGTCAGGGGCTTGCATCATGCTGCTAAACGTCACCAATTGTTAAGGGAACTGAAGCTAGCCTCAAGTTCCATAGTGTTTCTGCAAGAAACACACCTCACTCACACTACTGCTGTGAGGATTTCCTCACCACATTTCACTAAATGGTATTACAGTCTCTCTGACGTTACTAATGCAAAGGGTGTGGCCATTGGATTTCACAGGGATGTGCCCTTCCAGCTTGAGGAAATGTCCTCTGATGATAGAGGTAGGTTTTTATTTCTGAGGGGTTCTATAGGAAATACTCAGTGCACTCTGGTCAATGTCTATAGCCCTAACTCCCAACAACCAACCTTTTTAGCTAGTGTCCTATCTAAACTGTCCGCTTTCGCGAAAGGTATTATCATTTTGGCAGGGGACTTTAATATACCTCTAGACCCGGTGCTTGACACGTCCCAAGGTAAGACCACTATCTCATTTAAAAGGATAGCTTTTCTTAAGAAGAAACTGCACGAACACCAACTTATTGATGTGTGGCGCACATTGCACCCAACGGATACTGATTACTCTTATTACTCTAAAACCCACCAATCATACTCGAGAATTGACAACATTCTACTCGACCACTTTCATTTACCCCTCTTAAAGTATGCCTCCATCGGGTTCGCCACTATATCGGACCATGCTCCGGTACCTATGCAACTGTCTATGCCCTCCCTCATTAAGCGGTCACCTAATTGAAAGCTTAATGAATCCCTACTGAATAACTCTGTTGACGCGGCCCTCTTGGAGAGGGACCTTAAGCAATACTTTGTGGACAATAGGTCCGCTGAGATCTCCCCACCTCTGCTGTGGTAAGCACATAAGGCCACAATGAGGGGGAAGCTCATAGAACTGGGGGCTAGGAGGAAAAGAGAACAGACTAAACAGCTGCAGGACCTGATGTTACAGGTGTCTGCCTTGGATAGACAGCATAAATTGTCACAACATAAAGCCCATCTAAACACCCTGACACAGAAAAGAGAGGAGCTATCCAATTTACTGGAGTCTCAAACGAAGAGACAGTTTCAAATCTTTTCTCAAAAGTGGTATGAGTGGGGAGACAAGCCGGATAAACAACCGGCACGCTCGATTAGAGCGAAAAAATCTGCTTCATTTATTTCCAAAATTCAAAACTCCTCAGGCACTATGGTACACTCTTCCCCTCAGATTGCCAAAGCCTTTCAGGCCTACTATGCAGAACTCTACCACGTTAAGGGCGACCTAGATGGGCTTACACCCCCTGCTAAACGCTCACGTATTTTAAAATACCTGAAGCAGGCCAATTTACCCAAACTTTCCAGACAATCCCTCAAACAATTAGAAGCTGAGTTTACGATTGAGGAGTTCCAGATGGTGTTAAAAAATACCCCCGCTGGAAAGGCTCCTGGCCCTGACGGTTTTACCGCAAAATATTACAAGACTACGGGCTACAGACCAGAATCCTTAGCCATAAGCTTCAAATCAAGATTTAAAAGGGAGATGGGGCGATAGCTGGCGCAGAGTGTGGGATCTTTGCCAGGTTTGGGAATGATTGTAATATCATTCCCAAACCTGGCAAAGATCCCACACTCTGCGCCAGCTATCGCCCCATCTCCCTTTTAAATCTTGATTTGAAGCTTATGGCTAAAGTTATGGCTACCAGACTTCTCCCTCTCGTCCCCAAATGGATCTCAAATGACCAAACAGGCTTTATCCCTACTAGAGAAGCGAGGGACAATTCCCTCCGCTCAATCTCGTTGATACACTATGTCCAAAGGTGCTCCCAGTCCACCCTTCTCCTTTCAACAGATGCAGAAAAAAATTTGATAGGGTGGACTGGGACTTCCTCAAGATGACATTGCGCCATTTTGGTCTCGGACCTAAGATGTTTCATAGAATAACGTCATTATACTCCCACCCGATGGCCCAAATTCGAATTAATGGTACACTGAGTGACCCCTTTACCCTACATAATGGAACTAGGCAGGGGTGCCCGTTATCCCCCCTGCTTTTTGCCATTTCCCTAGAACCCTTCTTAGCACACATCAGACAGAATAACAGTATTCATGGAATAAAGATAGAAGCTAGTAGCCATAAATACGCCGCCTATGCCGATGACATACTTTTCTTTATACAGCAACCTCACATTACTCTCCCCAACATCATGTCTGCCTTTCGGACCTATAAAACCTTGTCTAACTTTAAAATAAATGTATCCAAATCTGAAATCCTTAATATAAATACTCCCTTCTCAGTAGTCGCCCTTCTGAAACCTCAGTTCCCCTTTCAATGGCAGCAGAAATCCCTGAAATATCTAGGGATTTATCTTACGCCTGACCCTAGATCCCTCTTTAGACACAATTACATACCTCTTTTGAATGTTATTAAATCTGACCTTCGCCATTGGGCCCCACATTCACATTCCTGGCTGAGCAAAATAAACATAATTAAGATGAATATTCTCCCTAGGGTGCTGTTCATCCTCCAGATGCTGCCACTGAGTGTTCCTATAGGATTTTTCTCCATTTTGCAGTCTATGATATCTCGATTTGTTTGGAAGGATAGACACCCCGGGATCTCTAGACTAACACTGTAGCGATCTAAAAACGCGGGGGGGGTCTCGCCCTCCCAAACTTTAAAGCCTACTACCAGGCAATTGCTCTCGCCAGGATGGTGGACTGGAAGTATGCAAGGAAGTCAAAACTGTGTGTGCAAATTGAGCAGAATTTAAGTGGTGTAGACTTATCTATTGTACCTTGGATTCCAAGAGCCTACAGGGACATATCGCCTCACGCTTCACCTTTAACCAGCTCCACCCTGGCACTATGGGACTCACTGCACAGACAGTTTTCCTGGCAATTCAACTCCCCCCTGATGTCGATTCTTTCACATAACTTCTTCCTGCCAGGTCAAATGGATAGCGGCTTTAGGAATTGGCATCCTAATGAACCTATCCTCCTTCATCACATTTTGGGCTCAAACGGTATTAAGCCTCTTGCAGAAATACTGTCTCCTAATCCCATTACCCACATGGACATGTGGAGGTACAGACAGATTCAGGGATTTGTACGCTCCCTCCCTCTTCCACTACGAAGTTTGAAAGACCCAACGCCAATTGAGTATGTGTTTTCGCTTAAGGATCCACCGCTGCATTGCATATCTCTATTATACAAGGGCATTATACAACTGCTCAACCCGGCCTACCCGGACTTCTTCCACAAATGGGAAATGGACCTGCAAACGACAATCCCTGATACCCAGAAAGATTGCGGCTGACACATGTGTCTTCTATTTCCTCCAAAACCTCAGAAATTAACTATAAGTTACTTTCGAGATGGCATCTCACAGCAGTCAAGCTTCACACCATGTTCCCCTCCAACTCCCCGTTATGCTGGAGGAGTTGTGGGAAAGCAGCCTCACATGCACACATCTGGTGGTCGTGCCCAATCATTCAGCCTTTCTGGCTCAAGATTGTTCAGCTGGTCAATCAAATTGCCAGCACGTCCCTTCCTATGGAACCATGGACTATCTTATTGCATAACACAGTGGAGCCGGTAGGCCCATACAAAAGTTCCATCGTGCCCCACCTCCTGAATGCTGCCAAGGCCCTCATCCCAGCAAGATGGGGACAACCTGCGCCACCTGTGCTGAAAGACTGGGTAAAAACAGTGAATCACATCTGCCTCATGGAGGAACTTACCCTCACGGCAAAAGATAATTTCCATAGACATGCTACTACTTGGCTATCCTGGTTAGAATTTAAGAACTCACCCAGCTACTTGGATATCCTAAAACCTCCCAAACGGTAGCTTGATCTCGACTAAATACCTGACATGCTGCAATTTTTTCTTTTGTTTTTGCACCTAGAAACTGAGTAGATATCAATGTTTGGAGAATGGAGACCCCATGCCAAATAAGTGAGGTCCTTGTAGACCCATTTAACTTTCCCAGTAGTCTAACCGGTCATGCTTAAGGCAAATATGCCAACCGTTTCATATTATATGTGTTGTACCTAATTTCACCTGTACTTGCTCATCGTACGTAAATCAAGCTCACACCCTCTTTTTCTTTCCTCTCATCACATTCTTTCTCCTTCTCTGCTTCTCTCTCTCTCTCTTCTTCCTGCTCTTGCTCTTCGTGTTCTTCTTACTCTCCTCTCCTCCTTCTCCCCCCCTACCCCTTCCCCCTCCGCCTTGCCACCCCTCTCCCCCCCCCAGTAAATGGTGTAATGCTGTTAGTAAATGTTTGTAGAGTGAAGTCATGATTGTATTTTTCTACAAAGCTAAGTTATATTGTATACCCTGTATACGCTGTTTTCTAAAAACTGTTCAATAAACAAAAATTAAACAAAAAAAAAATACTAGGAGCGGTGGAGTGACACCAGACAGTCAAGCAGTCAAGTCAAGCTACTTTTTCCATGCTAATTTTTAATCCTATATTTGTAAGTGCAATATGTAAAGGGGGATTTGGGGTTTAATTAAAAACTATTTAAAACGGAATTATACTATGAGAGTTTCTTTATCCTTTGGGCATGATTGCTGATAAGCTTGGGATCCAGTAGCAATCTATTGGAGTCTGGCATTCCAGGATAGCATTCCTAAAGGGTGAAATTACATGATAAGCTAAAGCGGTAGTCCATACCATGAGCCGATGACCAGAGGAGGAAGTGCGCTTATTTGTGAAGTTTAAGGCTGAGTGTAAAATCTTAAGGGCCCTGAATGGATGAAGATTCTGAGGAATTAATTATAACTACAATTTTTCAACACTCCCCAATGCACTGCTGGTTATTTTTTTACAGCTGATTACTCTACAGAGACTTTTGTATATATTTTTTTTATTCTCGTTTATAATGAGGTCATTGTGCTGGATTTATATATTATTTTGTATTTAAAATGAATACCTTTCTGGGATTGATACAAGAGTTTAGCTCCGCTAAAGCCTATATCTCCTTAGGGTGTATAGACATATTTTGTACTTCTTGATTCACTTAATAGCAGCAGCTGGAGGGTCTGTGACCTGTCTAGGTTTTAACAGATTCATAAGCACTTAGGGAAAGTGGATGTTTTCTATTTAGTGATTATTTACTTTTACTGATTCGGAAATAAATAAGTTATTATTAGTTTGTTATTATTTCAGATTTTAAAATTTTTGGGTCTTTGGATTTTCAAAATTTGAATTTCCGAATTTTTAAATTTTTGAATTTTCGAATTTATGAATTTTCGAGTATTCTAATTTACGAACATTTGGAAACATTTGTTAAACAGTTTTTTGTTAATTTGGATACTTCCAAAATAAGGAATTTATCTAAATTAATTAAAAAACTAATTTGGAAAGAAACAAATTGCACGTGTCTAATCTGAGGAAAAATATCACAAAACTGTTCCTTGGAAATGTAAAGCCTCGTACACACAATCAGATTTTTGCCTGGGAATTATGTGATGATAGACTGTTTGCCTAAAATCTGACCGTTAGTACGCTCCATCAGACAATTGTTGAACAACTTTCGACCAACAAATCCTGGTTAGCAGGCTAATAAATTTTGGGCGTACCACGATCTGTTGTCAGATTTTCGTATTGTGTGTACTCAAGTCCATCACACAAAAGTCCAAAGTACAAACACACATGCTCGGAATCAATGCTCACCAAACATGACATTAGCAGAAGCTGCCCCAAGGGTGGCGCTCAAGAGCTGAAATTACATTTTAGTATGTCACTACGTTCGGGTTTGTTAGCCGACAATTGTGTGCCAATAGTATGCAAGACAAAATCCAGGCACACGCCCTTTGCTCAAAAGTCTGGCACTTTGTCTGCCGAAAATCTGATCATGGGTATGAGGCTTTAGGCAATGACACTTTCACAAGCCACCAGATGTAACTGTATGAGGCGTAGATCTGACCAAGACAAATGTACATTGTAATAAAAGAACAATAAATTACAGTCAGGTAATAATCTTTAGTCTCACAGTGAAGATTCATTTATATACTTCCATGTGGTACCATTTTCATTGTTCTGCCGTACTTTGTGGAGAAGTTACGAGGCATCATGACCATCAGACACCTCCCTCTCTTGTATGCAAATATATTCACCTGTGTATAAATATTTATTGTGAAATATCTTGAAAACTTTAGCTAACAATTCCGGTTATCATCTGTATTCTAATTCATCTAATCCAAATATGTAAGAATTAGCAACATTTTATCTCGGATGGTGATAATTTCCCAAAATTTGTAGACATGTGCATTCGTTTTTGTCCGAATGCATTTTCGGACGATTTTCGGGTATTTTCGTTATTGTTTTAACAAATGATAACGAACGTTTTCATTGTGACAACAGTTCAATATAGATAGGAGATTCGACATGACGCTGACAATAGTGATCTGTGTCCATTGAACCTGTGGTCAAATGTGCCTAACCTTAGCTCTATTAGTCCAAGATTATTCTACATAGAGAGAAAAGATTTGACATAGAGAGAAAAGATTAAACATTATAGAGACAATAGCTAAAAAGTTTGAATGTGCCTAACCTAACTCTATTAATCCAAGATTATTCAACATAGAGAGAAAATATTCAACATAAAGATTCGACGAAGCAGTTGGCGCAAACGGACATTTATGGTCAAATGCTCCACCCATAGGCTATAGAAGAATTCTAATGTTGGTTGACTAGTAATAATAATTAATAAATATAATTATTACTAGTGTCATACAACATTAGAATTCTACTATAGCTTGTAGGCAGAACATTCGACCGGAAATCTACGATTGCGGCGTCGTACAGTTTAGGTGCTCCATCTAATCTTCTTAGAACATTCGACAGACACACCATAAGCCTTCAATCAGATTCAACCTTAATTATTTAGGATTTTCGGACGAATGCATTTTTTAACGAAACAAAATAAATAAAAATGAATTTCGGGAGTAACTAAATAAATGGATTTTTCGGATGAAAACGAAATTCCAAAACAAAATATTTGTAGACCAAAGTAAGAACATTAAGGTTTAAAAGAAAAAAAACTATGCTGATTCCTACTTGGGCAGCTTTATAGAATAGAAAATAATAGAATAAAACAGAATAAAATTGAATAAAATATATAAGATAAGAGCATAATAAAATAGAATAGCATATAAAAGAATAGAATAGAATAGAAGAATATCATGGAAAATAAAATATTAGAATAGAATATGATAGGATAGGATATAATAGAATAACAAGTATATAAAGAATAGAATATAAAAGACTAGCATAAAACAGAATATAATAGAAAATGAATAAAAAATAATAGAAAAAAAGAACAGATTAGAATAGAAAATTATAGAATAGAATAGAATTTACAATAGATTAGAATAGAATAGAATACTCACCCCCCCGGGTGGGACTTTCCCTTTTCTACATAACCCCTCACCCTCTACCCCCTTTTTATCTCTCTCTTTCTTTCTTTCTTTGTCCTCCTCTTTATTTATTTTCTCCATTTTAATTTAAACATTGGTATGTTTTGACCCCAGTGGGACACCCATCATAACACTTCCCCCATGTACTAATGACTGTTTTCCAAGAATAACATGACTTACCTCTATTGAAGTGTGAGTGATTACACAATCCGCCTATGCAGATCCCTATTCTTGTACATCCTAGGTACCTGGGTTCCCTGCACACCTACAGCTTTATTCTCTGGTAATTACCCTGAGTGACCCTATATTTGTTAGGATGTATTCATTTATATGCTATTTTGTTTGGACTGCCTATTCTGTGAAGTTATATTTTCATTGTTTATGTCGCATACCACTAAATAAAAAAATAAAAATATTTATTTTTTAAATGTAAAATAAAAGAATAGAAAAAATCGAAAGACTAAAACTGTCTTCCAATATTTGAATTAAAAAATGTGAATATAATCAAATTATATAGAATGAATATAGCCATCTTCTGAAAATCTAAATTTAAATAGATTAAAATAGAAGCCAATAGAAAAAAAACAGAAAGAATATAGCCATTTTCTGAAATTTGTATTTCAAGTATGAAATAATAAAACAATCTGTCTTCAAAAATTCACATTTTGAAATAGGAATTTTGAATAGAAAAGAATAGAATTTAATAAAATAGAAAGAATGTAACCATCTTCCGTAATTTTTATTTCAAATTTAGACTAGAATAAAATAGAAAGAATATATCTTTAATTCAAAATTAGAATTAAGAATTTCAAAGTTTGAATTTTGAATTGAATAGAATAGAATAAAAGAGAAAAAATATAGCCACCTTCCAAATATCAAAT
This sequence comes from Lithobates sylvaticus, assembly GCA_028564925.1. Lineage (NCBI taxonomy): Eukaryota > Metazoa > Chordata > Amphibia > Anura > Ranidae > Lithobates > Lithobates sylvaticus. The sequence goes on from CM053026.1 coordinate 24,680,194, forward strand.
TTCAAAAATTGGATTTTGAATAGAATCAAAAGAATATAGCCTTCTTTTGAAATTCAAATTTCAAATATAATAGAATAAAATTGAAAAATATAATATATGTGACGTTCACAATTTTAGAAATTCAAATTCAAATTTTGAATTTTAAATATAATATAATAAAATAGAAAGAATGTAGATGATTTCAAAAATGTGTATATTAAAAAGAATAAAACAAATAGAAAATAATACATCTGTCTTCCAAAATTCTAATTTAAATGTTAAAATGTTAATTTAATTAGAAAAACAGAATAGAATAACATAGAAAGAATGTAGCTGTCTTCTGAAATGTGAATTTCAAATGTTAAATTGAATATAACAGAATAAAATATAAAGCATATAGCCCTCTTCTGAAATGCTAAATTTGAACAGAAAATAATAGAATATATCATTTAATAAAATAAAAAGAATATATAATTCTTCTAAAATTAAAAGTTTGAAATGTGAATTTCAAATTTTGAATACAATGAAATAGAAAGTATATAGACATCTTTTAAAATCCATAATTTCAAATACAATAGAATAGAATAAAATCTATAGCCAAATTCCAAACTTTGAATAGAATAGAATAGAATAGAATAGAATAGAATAGAAAGAATATAGCTGTCTTCTGAAATGTGAATTTCAAATGTTAAATTGAATATAACAGAATAAAATATAAAGCATATAGCCCTCTTCTGAAATGCTAAATGTGAACAGAAAAGAATAACATATATCATTTAATAAAATAAAAAGAATATATAATTCTTCTAAAATTAAAAGTTTGAAATGTGAATTTCAAATTTTGAATACAATGAAATAGAAAGTATATACAGTGCCTTGCGAAAGTATTCGGCCCCCTTGAACTTTTCAACCTTTTGCCACATTTTAGGCTTCAAACATAAAGATATAACATTTTTATTTTTTGTGAAGAATCACCAACAAGTGGGACACAATTGTGAAGTGGAACGAAATCTATTGGATATTTTAAACTTTTTTAGCAAATAAAAAACTGAAAAGTGGTGCGTGCAAAATTATTCGGCCCCTTTACTTTCAGTGCAGCAAACTCACTCCAGAAGTTCAGCGAGGATCTCTGAATGATCCAATGTTGTCCTAAATGACTGATGGTGATAAATAGAATCCACCTGTGTGTAATCAAGTCTCTGTATAAATGCACCTGCTCTGTGATAGTCTCAGGGTTCTGTTGAAAGCGCAGAGAGCATCATGAAGACCAAGGAACACACCAGGCAGGTCCGTAATACTGTTGTGGAGAAGTTTAAAGCCGGATTTGGATACAAAAAGATTTCCCAAGCTTTAAACATCCCAAGGAGCACTGTGCAAGCGATCATTTTGAAATGGAAGGAGTATCAGACCACTGCAAATCTACCAAGACCTGGCTGTCCCTCTAAACTTTCAGCTCAGACAAGGAGAAGACTGATCAGAGATGCAGCCAAGAGGCCCATGATCACTCTGGATGAACTGCAGAGAACTACAGCTGAGGTGGGAGAGTCTGTCCATAGGACAACAATCAGTCGTACACTGTACAAATATGGCCTTTATGGAAGAGTGGCAAGAAGAAAGCCATTTCTCAAAGATATCCATAAAAAGTCTCGTCTAAAGTTTGCCACAAGCCACCTGGGAGACACACCAAACATGTGGAAGAAGGTGCTCTGGTCCGATGAAACCAAAATCCAACTTTTTGCCCACAATGCAAAATGATATGTTTGGCGTAAAAGCAACACAGCTCATCACCCTCAATACACCATCCCCACTGTCAAACATGGTGGTGGCAGCATCATGGTTTGGGCCTGCTTTTCTTCAGCAGGGACAGGGAAGATGGTTAAAATTGAGGGGAAGATGGATGCAGCCAAATACAGGACCATTCTGGATGAAAACCTGTTGGAGTCTGCAAAAGACCTGAAAGTGGGACGGAGATTTATCTTCCAACAAGACAATGATCCCAAACATACAGCAAAATCTACAATGGAATGGTTCACAAATATACGTATCGAGGTGTTAGAATGGCCAAGTCAAAGTCCAGACCTGAATCCAATCGAGAATCTGTGTAAAGAGCTGAAAACTGCTGTTCACAAACGCTCTCCATCCAACCTCACTGAGCTCGAGCTGTTTTGCAAGGAAGAATGGGCAAGAATTTCAGTCTCTCGATGTGCAAAACTGATAGAGACATACCCCAAACGACTTGCAGCTGTAATCGCAGCAAAAGGTGGCTCTACAAAGTATTAACGCAAGGGGGCCGAATAATTTTGCACGCCCCACTTTTCATTTTTTTATTAGTTAAAAAAGTTTCAAAAATCCAATAGATTTCGTTCTACTTCACAATTGTGTCCCACTTGTTGGTGATTCTTCACAAAAAATAAAATTTTTATATATTTATGTTTGAAGCCTGAAATGTGGCAAAAGGTTGAAAAGTTCAAGGGGGCCGAATACTTTCGCAAGGCACTGTACAAATCTTTTAAAATCCATAATTTCAAATACAATAGAATAGAATAAAATCTATAGCCAAATTCCAAACTTTGAATAGAATAGAATAACATAGAAAGAATATAGCTGTCATCCAAAATTCTATTTCAAATTTCAAAAAAAATTTTTGAAACAAAATAGACTAAAATAGAAAGAATATAGCGGTCTTTCAAAAATCAAAAGCCAAATAGATTAAAGTAATATGAAGTAGAATAACATAGAAAGAATATAGCCATCTTCCCAAATTTGAAATTTGAAAAGAATAGAATAAAATACAATGAATATAGCCATTTTCCAAAATGTGCATTTCAAACATAATGAAATTAAATATAAAAATATATATTTGTCTTCGGAAATTCAAATTCTGAAATAGGAATTTTGAATAGAAAAGAATAGAATAATATGGAAAGAATATAGCCATCTTTCGAAAATTCTAATTTCAAATTTAGAATAGAATTGAATAAAATAGCTTCCATGCTAAATTTGAAATTTGAATTTCAAAATGTTAATTGAATAGAATAGAGTCAAATAAAAGGAATATAGCCATCTTCTGAAATTCTAATTTCAAATAGAATAAAATAAAATAGAAAAAATACATAGCTAACTTTCTACATAAAAAAATATTCAATTTTTGAATATAATAGAAAACAATAAAGGATAAAGAATGTAGCCAGTTTCCAAAATGATTATTTTAAATAGAATAAAATAAAATAGAAAAAAAAATATATCTGTCTTTCAAAATTCGATTTCAAAATTTGAATTTAGGCATCTTCTGAAATTCTAATTTCAAATTTTGAATAGAATAGAACAGAATAAAATATAAAGAATATAGCTGTCTTCTGAAATTCAAATACAATAAAATAGAAACTATATAGTCATCTTCTAAAGTACATAATTTCAATTAAAATATAATAGAATAGAAAAAAAATAAAAAGCCAACTTCTAAAATTTTAATTTCAAAGTTTGAATTAAAAATTTTGAATATAATATAATAAAATAAAATAGAAAGAATATAACTGTCATCCAACATTTAAATGTACAATTTCAAAATTAGAATTTGGAATAAAATGCACTAACAAATAAAGCATATATCTGTCTTTCAAAATTTAAACTTTGAAATTTGAATTTTAAATTCAAAACACAATAGGATAAAATAGAAAAAATATAGACATCTTCTGAAATTCAAATTTCTTAGAGAACAGAATACAATTAATTTAATTTTGAAATTTGAATTTTGAACTTTGAATAGAATAGAATAGCATAAAATAGAAAGAATATAGCCATTTTCCTAAATTCTAATTTCACATACAATAGAATAGAATATAATAGAAAATAATAGAATATAAAAAATATGCTGTCTTTCGAAAATGTAATTTTTTAAATTTGAATTTAAAATAGAATAGAATAACATAGATAAAATAGCAGTCGTCTGAAATTAAAAATTTAAATCTTGAATAGAATAGAATAGAAAGGCTCAAATCATCTTTCGGAGTTCAAAATTAAAATTTGAAATAGAATAAAATAGAATGAATATAGCCATCTTTCAAAATTATAATTGCAAATCAAATTAAATAGAATAGAATAAAATAGAAACAAAATTTAGCCGACCTTTGAAATTTAAATGCCAAATCAATTTGAAAATAGCGAATATACTAAACAAATTCCAAAAACAAATGATTCTAACATAACAAATATGAAGAAATTAAATGAGGAATATAATGAACAAATCTGAAATCAAACAAAACAAATGTTTCCGTTGTGCAGATCTCTACTAGCCCCTCCCCCATGAAGCCCAGATCGGGGGAGGGCTGCAGTGATGTCCTTCTGGAACTTCATTCCATCTCCACACAGGATCTCTGGAGCTCAGTCAGAGTCACCATCGGGGTCACCTCTCTTATTAAGGCCCTTCTCCCCCAATTGGTCGGTTTGGTCAGGTGACCAGCTCTGGGAAGAGTCCTGGTTGTGTCATTCTTATTCCATGTGAGAATTATGGAGGTCGCTGGGCTCTCGGGAACCTTCAGTGCTGCAGAAATGTTTTGTACCCTTCCCCCTGATCTATGCCTTGCAATAATCCTATCTCTGAGCTCTGCAAGCACTTCCTGTGACCTCATGGCCTTTGCTCTGATACAGAATACATTGTCAGCTGTAATCCCTTTTATAGAGAGGTGTACGCCTTTCCAAATCATTAGTTTCCCACAGGTGGACTCCAATCAAGGTGTAGAAACATCTCACCAACCATCCAGAATCGGGAGCTCCTGAGATAAATCCCAAGTGTTGATGTGAAGGGTGTGAAGACTTCTGCCAATGTGAGATTTCAGATTTCACTTTTTCATACATTAGTAACATTTCTAATACTGTGATGTCACTTTGTCATTATGGGATGCTGAGCGTAGATTAATGAGAAAACAATGAATGGAACATCTGTAGTATCATCCGGGGGCAACATAACCCTGAGAGAAGTGAAGGGGGATTTATGAATGATCTGTATGAAGATCTGCACACAAATGATGAGAAAATTATCCATTCACCAAAAAAATTGTCCGTTTCATCCAAGAGACGTTCATCTTATTTGAATTTTAAAATTTCCGAATTTTAAAATTTCCGAATTTTAAAATTTCTGAATTTCCGAATTTCCAAAATTCGAACTTCTGAATTTTCAAATTTCCGAATTTCAAATTTTCTAATTCAGAATTTCCGAATATTTGAATTTCAAATTTTCTAATTCAGAATTTACGAATTTTTGGAAATTCAAAAATTAGAAAATCCGAAAATGTGAAAACCTGAAAAAAGAAAGAGAATCAGTAAAAAGCCAAATTTGAAAGGAAATTCCAATACCTAAAATATAATAGTTATTATTAGTTAGGTATTATTTAAAATTTTACAGAGTTTTTCTTTTTTTCAGATTTTCAAATTTTCGGATAATAAAATTTCCGAAATTTTGAATTCCAAAAATCCTGAAATTCGGAATTCAAAAATTTGGAATTCAAAAATTCAAAAATTCTGAATTCAAAAATTCGGAAATTCGAAAATGCGGAAATTTGAAAATTTGGAAATTCCAAGTTCAAAATTAGGAAATTAGGAAAATTCAGAAATTCAGAAATTCGAAAATTCAAATTCGGAAATTTGAAAAATCTAAATTAGGAAATTTGAAATTAGGAAATTTGAATATTTGAAATGTCATAAATTTGAAAATTCTAAAATTTGGATATTTGAAAATCCAAAAAAAGAATCAAAATTCAAAAGAATTAAAATCAGACAAATTGAATGCCTGGAAATCAGAAATAATAACTAACTAATAATAAATATTACAGTAAATTATAGGTATTGGAATTTCCTTTCAAATTTGGCTGTTTGTGTTATTTATTATTAATTTGTTCCATTCCATTTGTTTATATGCCACATTCCTTATTTTGGATAGTTTGTAACTTTGGATAAATTAGCATTTGTTACATTCACAAAAAGCCAAACTTGATTGGAAATTCCAATATCTATAATTTAATAGTTACTTATTATTAGTTAGTAGGGATGGGCCCGGTGCTCGATGCGAACCCATGTTCGCATCGAGCACCAGGCGTTCGCTCGCTCGGCGAGCCCAGAACTATTTTGGCCGCTCGCATCACATTCGTGTGATGCGAGCGGCCCCGCAATGCATTGCGGCCGGCGCGGCCGGCGCAGTGCATTGTTGGCTGATGATTGGCCAAGCATGCACTGTGACCCCGCATGCTTGGCCAATCACAGCGCCGGAAACTCGGAGAGCCATAATTGGCTACAGGCAGGACGCCTGTAGCCAATTACAGCTCAGGGGCTTTAGTACACGCCCCACCATTTAAAAGGCCGCCACGCCGTCCGGCTTTAGGAGTTCCGGCTTTAGGAGAGATCAGGCTGATTCTGTGTCTTTGCTAGATTCATTCATATAGAAAGATTTGCTCTACTTTGCTAAACCATTGGCTATTTATTTGATAAACCATTGCTACCTGTCATTGATCGTCCATTGCTGATGGTTAGTGTGTTTTTAGCTGCTGCTGGGGATTAGTCTGGTGCGTGTTTTACTGTTAGTACAGTATTTCAGTAGTACCAACCGCAGTGCTGTTAGCACAGCATTGCACCCCAAAAACACCCATAGGACTTCTAGTGTGTTAGTGGCAGCAAACAGAGCTCCTATATTTTCTTCCCAGAAGCACCCATAGGACTTGTACTGTGTCAGTGGCATCACACAGAGTCCCTATATTTTCTTCCCAGAAGCACCCATAGGACTTGTACTGTGTTAGTGGCATCACACAGAGTTCCTATATTTTCTTCCCAGAAGCACCCATAGGACTTCTACTGTGTTAGTGGCATCACACAGAGTTCCTATATTTTCTTCCCAGAAGCACCCATAGGACTTCTACTGTGTTAGTGGCATCACACAGAGTTCCTATATTTTCTTCCCAGAAGCACCCATAGGACTTGTACTGTGTCAGTGGCATCACACAGAGTTCCTATATTTTCTTCCCAGAAGCACCCATAGGACTTGTACTGTGTTAGTGGCATCACACAGAGTTCCTATATTTTCTTCCCAGAAGCACCCATAGGACTTCTACTGTGTTAGTGGCATCACACATAGTTCCTATATTTTCTTCCCAGAAGCACCCATAGGACTTCTAGTGTGTTAGTGGCAGCAAACAGAGCTCCTATATTTTCTTCCCAGAAGCACCCATAGGACTTCTACTGTGTTAGTGGCATCACACAGAGTTCCTATATTTTCTTCCCAGAAGCACCCATAGGACTTCTACTGTGTTAGTGGCATCACACAGAGTTCCTATATTTTCTTCCCAGAAGCACCCATAGGACTTCTACTGTGTTAGTGGCATCACACAGAGTTCCTATATTTTCTTCCCAGAAGCACCCATAGGACTTGTACTGTGTTAGTGGCATCACACAGAGTTCCTATATTTTCTTCCCGGAAGCACCCATAGGACTTCTACTGTGTTAGTGGCATCACACAGAGTTCCTATATTTTCTTCCCAGAAGCACCCATAGGACTTCTAGTGTGTTAGTGGCATCACACAGAGCTCCTATATTTTCTTCTCAGCAACACCCACAGGACTTCTAGTGTGTTAGTGGCATCACACAGAGCTCCTATATTTTCTTTGCAGAAGCACCCATAGGACTTCTAGTGTGTTAGTGGCATCACACAGAGCTCCTATATTTTCTTCTCAGCAGCATCCACATGACTTCTAGTGTGTTAGTGGCATCACACAGAGCTCCTATATTTTCTTTGCAGAAGCACCCATAGGACTTCTAGTGTGTTAGTGGCATCACACAGAGCTCCTATATTTTCTTCTCAGCAGCACCCACAGGACTTCTAGTGTGTTAGTGGCATCACACAGAGCTCCCATTTTTTCTTTGCAGAAGCACCCATAGGACTTCTAGTGTGTTAGTGGCATCACACAGAGCTCCTATATTTTCTTCTCAGCAGCACCCACAGGACTACCGACTACAATGGCTGGAAGACCGCCAAGGGGAGGCAGAGCGTGCAGAGGCAAGAACACAGGGCAGGCAGGCTCTGTTTCTAGTGGACGTGGCCGTGGCCGTGGACGTGGTCGTGCATCGTCATCAGCACGTGTCCATGGGACACGCGCGTCTTTGTTTTTCGGCAGCTGGACATGTGGAGCCGCATCATGCTGAAGGCTTGGTAGAATGGATGACCAAGCCCTCCTCATCCTCCTCATCCTCTCTCACCCAGGCTCAGGGTACTGGCAGAGCACCTGCCAACGCGTACTCAATGGCATCATCAGCCACCCCTTCCCTAGACCCACCATGTCCTCCTGAGGAGTCCCCCGGACTCTTTGACCACAGTGTTGGGTACATGCTCCAGGAGGATGCCCAACGATTCGAAGGCTCGGATGATGATACCCAGCTTGAGGAAGTCAGTAGTGTGCGTGCAGAGAGAGGGGATGCTGAAGGACAGCAATCTGGCAGTACTGTTCCACCAGCTGCAGCTTACTGCCAGGTTTGCTCTAGTGGTGAAGAGGGAGGGGATGATGAGGTCACTGACTCCACGTGGGTGCCTGAAGGGAGAGAGGATGAGGAGGAGGACGAGGAGGAGGAGAATGCGGCGTCACATGTCCAACGAGGCAGGATGCCCCCTGGAGGCCAGCTAGAGGCCAGCACAGCAACTGTACAACACAGCAGAGCTCCGCCTGTGCAGGGCGCTGCCTCTGCACGTTATCAGAAAAGTTCTTTGGTGTGGGCCTTTTTTGAGATGAGTGCATCAGATCGCACCACTGCTATTTGCAATATTTGTCTCAAGCGTATCTCGCGTGGCCAAAACATCAGCCACTTGGGCACCACAAGCAAGCAGGCAAATTTCCCTGCCCCAGCTGCTGGACCGTCGAAAGAAGTACACTCCCAGCCATCCACATGCCCAGCGGTTGAATGCTAGCTTGGCTAAATTGCTAGCACTTCAACTGCTGCCTTTTCAGTTGGTAGACTCGGCCCCCTTCCGTGAGTTTGTTCAATGTGCGGTTCCTCAGTGGCAGGTTCCCAAACACCACTTTTTCTCACGGAAGGCGATTCCGTCTCTCTACCGGCATGTGGAAGGCAATGTCCATGCCTCGCTGGACAGGGCGGTCAGTGGTAAGGTGCATATTACCGCTGACTCATGGTCCAGCAGGCATGGACAGGGACGTTACCTTTCTTTCACGGCCCATTGGGTCACTCTATTGGCAGCTGGGAGGGATGCAGGACAAGGTGCAGTAGTGTTGGAGGTTGTTCCGCCACCACGCCTCCAAAATGCTACTACTGCTACTGGTTGTGACACACCTCTCTCCTCAACCCCCTACCCTTCTTATTCCTCCAGTGCTCTGTCCTCGGAACCAGCGGTGCTCCGTAGGCGTACAAGGGGCTACGCAAGTACGCAGGCAAAAAGATGCCATGCCGTGCTTGCGCTGGTGTGTTTGGGGGACAGGAGCCACACTGGGCCAGAGGTTCTGGCAGCTCTGCAGAAGCAGGCCGAGAGGTGGTTGACGCCACACCAGCTTAAGCCAGGAATGGTCATTTCTGACAATGGCACCAACCTCCTCTCCGCCCTGCGACAGGGGCAGCTCACCCATGTGCCCTGTATGGCTCACGTCCTCAACCTGGCGGTTCTTGGGCAGGTTCCCAGGCTTACAGGATGTCCTGAGGCAGGCCAGGAAAGTCTGTGTGCATTTCCGCCGATCTTATAATGCCAGTGCTCGGCTGACTGAGCTGCAAAAGGAGCTGAACCTGCCCAAGAACCGCCTAATATGTGACATGCCCACCAGGTGGAACTCAACGTTGGCCATGCTGCAGCGACTGCACACGCAGCAGAGGGCCATCAATGAGTACCTTTGCGACTACGGCACCAGGACAGGGTCAGGGGAGCTTGTTTTTTTTCCCCACGTCAGTGGAAAATGATCAGGGATGCATGCACTGTCCTCTCACCATTTGAGGAGGCCACGAGGATGGTGAGCAGTGACAGTGCATGCATCAGTGACACTGTACCTCTTGTCCACCTGTTGGAGCATACGCTGCGTGGGATAATGGACAGGGCACTTGAGGCAGAACAGAGGCAGGAAGAGGAGGACTTCCTTGCCTCTCAAGGCCCCCTTTATCCGGACAGTGTTCCTTCTGTCCCACCCATCACACAGGAAGAGGATGAGGATGAGGAGGAGGAGGAGGATTGTGTGAGCATGGAGGTGGAGCCTGGCACTCAGCATCAGCAGCAGCAGCAGCAGTCTTTTAGGGATGGTGTACAGTCCCAACAAACCAGTGGACTTGTACGTGGCTGGGAGGAGGTGGCTGGCGATTATGTCATCCTCAGTGACCCAGAAGACTCCGGACCGAATGCCTCAGCTAACCTACACTGCATGGCCTCCCTGATCCTGAAAAGCCTGCAGAAGGAGAAGGAACCATTACTGGCTGGCCACTCTCCTTGATCCACGGTACAAGGGTAAGGTTGCGGACCTTATCTTGCCGTCGCAGAGGGAGCAGAGGATGAGACATCTCAGGGAGGCCTTGCAGAAAGGTCTGTGCAACACGTTCCCAGAAACTGGGAGGTTACAAACTCCTGGTCCTGGACGACGAGTTGCTGAGGCTTCGGTCAGTAGCAGAAGGAGCGGTGGGGAAGGTGGACGTCTGACCGATGCGTTCAGACAATTTTTTAGTCCGCAGCCCCAAGGTATGATCGGTTCCAGCAACCATCGCCAGCGTCTGATATACATGGTGCAGGAATACCTTGGGGCAAGGTCAGACTTGGACACCTTTCCCACCGAAAATCCTCTGGCTTACTGGGTCCTGAGGATGGATCACTGGCCAGAGCTTGCACAGTATGCAATTGAGCTACTGGCCTGTCCTGCCTCCAGCGTTCTTTCCGAACGCACATTCAGTGCTGCTGGAGGATTTGTCACCGATCATAGGGTGCGCCTGTCCACCGACTCGGTTGATCGTCTGACCTTCATCAAAATGAATCAGTCTTGGATCACCACCAGCTACCAGGCACCTGAAGCGGATATAACGGAATAATTTATAATGTCACATCCCTTCAAGACTGCCTATGCTGATGCTGAGTGACTGTCCTGTTATGTTCACTGACTATCCTCTTCCTCCTCCTCAATGATCCATGCCACCACACCAGTGCCTAAGGCACAATTTTTCAGCCCCTGTATAACAGGGGCGTGTAGTTACAATTTTTTAAAAAAATGCTTTGCAACACGTGTGACTGCTGTGCTCCAAGTACAGTATCTGTGAGGGGTTGCAGTGTTGTGGCACCAGCACCAGTGCCTAAGGCACAATTTTTCAGCCCCTGTTTAACAGGGGCGTGTAATTACAATTTTTTTTAAAAATGCTTCGCAACACGTGTGACTGCTGTGCTCCAAGTACAGTATCTGTGAGGGGTTGCAGTGTTGTGGCACCAGTGCCTAAGGCACAATTTTTCAGCCCCTATTGGGGTGTGTAATTGCAATTTTTAGGCAATGCTTTGCAACAGGTCTCATTGCTGTGCTAAGAGTACAGTATCTGTGAGGGGTTGCAGTGTTGTGGCACCAGCACCAATGCCTAAGGCACAATTTTTCAGCCCCTGTTTAACAGGGGCGTGTAATTACAAATCTTGATCTAATAGTTCACAGCATGGCCCATTCCTGCGCCCACCAAGAGTAATTATGAGGGCCTACAGTCTTGTGGCAACACCGACCACCACCACCGCCAAAGGCCCAATTTTTCTGCCCTGTTCAACAGGTGCATGCAATTACAAATCTTGATCTAATAACTCAAAGCAGGGCCCATTCCTGCGCCCACCAAGAGTAACTGTGAGGGCTTACAGTCTTGTGGCAACACCGTCCACCACCACCACCACCACCACCAAAGGCCCAATTTTTCTGCCCTGTTCAACAGGTGCATGCAATTACAAATCTTGATCTAATAACTCACAGCAGGGCCCATTCCTGCGCCCACCAAGAGTAACTGTGAGGGCTTACAGTCTTGTGGCAACACCGTCCACCACCACCACCATACAGCACCTTGAGGCGATTCAGTTCGCATTGTAGCGCTATACAAGTTATTCATTCATTCATTCATTCACCACCACCACCACCAAAGGCCCAATTTTTCTGCCCGGTTCAACAGGTGCATGCAAGTACAAATCTTGATCTATTAACTCACAGCAGGGCCCATTCCTGTGCCCACCAGTCTTGTGGCTACACCAACATCTAATAGGGCAAATTTCTGCAGAGTATATACGGCAGGCCCCTACTTTCAAACATCCAACTTACAAACGACTCCTACTTGCAAACGGAAAGAGAAAACAGGAAGTGAGAGGAAATCTACCCCTAGGAAGGGAAATTCTATCCTGTTAGATTTAATTTGGGAAAAAAGTATCTCCTCTCTACTGATGCTTTATCACCAATCCTTGTTTCAATTCAAACCCCACTTTTCCAAAAACATTTGTCATTGGGACGGAAAGTGAGGTTACATGTTCTGAACAGATGTGCAAAGACAGCAAATGTTACAGGGGTGATAACCCCTCCCTATGTTCTCCAAAAAGCTTAAAAATAGATTTTTTTGGGATGGAGCTACACTTCATAATGTACCTGTTCAGATTCTACTTAAGAACAAACCTACAGTCCGTGTCTTGTTTGCACCACCTATATACTGCTGTTCAGAGTATATAGGGTTGTAGGTATAGGGTTTTAGTTTGGGTGCGGGTTCCCCCTTAATATCCATACAAGACCCAAAGGGGCTGGGGTGGGGGGGGTAATGTTGTAGCCATGCCATTTTTCTCAAGGATTTTCAGCCATATGGCGGCCAGGACAAGACATGACATTAAAGCCGCAAGTGGTTTTAAATGGCTTATTTTTTTCCTTTACAAATGTCATTTTGTGCAAGGACAGTTCTAAACACGGGAAACACATGCCACTTCACAGGCATACTTTAGCCCCCAGGTACCATATTTAAAGGAAAATTTCACTTTTTTTTTCACTTTATGCATCATTAAAATGACTGCTCCCGAAAAAACATTAGTTTTTAAAAGTTCTTTTTGCATTGATATATGTCCCCTGGGGTAGGACCCGGGTCCCCAAACCTGTTTTATGACAATAACATGCATATTGGCCGTTGTAATTAGCACTTTTGATTTCAAACGTTCGCGTTCATTATAACGTATAGGGTTCGAAAATTTGCGCGAACTTTCGGTCGGTTCGAAGGTTCTGGTGCGAACCGAACCCGGGGGTGTTCGGCTCATCCCTATTAGTTAGTTATTATTTCGAATATGAATTATCCGAAATGATGAATGCCGCATCTAAACAAATGGAATGGAACAAATGAATAATAAATAATAATAATAAAAAGGTTTTATTAATATTATTGTTATTTATTATTATTATTATTATTCCATTTGTTTAGATACAGCATTCATTATTTCAGATAATTTGTTCAAATATGTTCACTAACAGTCACATTTGAAAGGAAATACCAATACTTCTAATTTTAATTCTATAATTCAAATTTTTGAATTTCCGAATTTCTGAAATGTAGTAATTCAAATTTTGAATTTCCGAATTTCTGAAATGTAGAATTTCCGAATTTCTGAAATGTAGAATTTCCGAATTTCTGAAATGTAGAATTTCCGAAATAATGAATTTCAGAATTTCCAAAATTTTCCAATTTCAGAATTTCAAATTACTGCATTTCGAATTTCTGAAATTTAGAAGAGAGTCTCTTCTTCATGGAGGAATTGGTGGATACTGTATGGAATATTCTACATATGATAATAATGTGTCTCTAGTCTGTAAATCATTTCTATGACATTGTTATGTCAGTATTTCTAGAATATTGGAGGCTCCTCCCCCTCCCCCGATATCTCCTGATGAAGAAGATCTATGGACTGAGAATCTGCTGCAGAAATCATCATCAGATGAATGTTAGAAATCATTCTGTATTTCTCTGTAGAGACCTCTTAAGCCCCATACACACGGTCAGACTTTTTCATGGATTCTGTCCGATCGGACAATGTTGTTGAAAAATCAGACCGTGTGTATGCACCATCGGACAGTGTACGTTGGATTGTCCGACGGACAAAGTCTTATCTCCTGCTGGAAAGATTTGCCGACAACACGGTCCGATCACACCAAATCCGATCGTGTGTACGGTTGTCCGACCGGACAAAGTGCTACGCATGCTCAGATCACATTACAAGACCAAAGCTATTGGCTACTAGCTTCTACGTAGTCCCGTCGTAGGCAACAAACGTCACCGCGTTCAGAATGATCGGATTTTCCGACAACTTTGTCTGACCGTGTGTACGCAAAACCAACATCAGACAAAGTATGACGGACATGGTCCGACGGACCTGGTCCGCGGATTGTCCGACCGTGTGTATGGGGCTTTAGACTGCTGTGTGGGGGAGGGGCAGGTGATAGGACATATGGAAGAGATGGATTGGAAGATTTAATACATAAAAGAACATTACAATGTGGTCCAAACTCTTCCTCTAAATGTGGCCACCTTCAATTCCCATCCCCCACCTATGTCCTCCAACAAATCCCTTTCTAGTCCCTAATCTCGAGTACGCGTCGTGCACCGGTGAATGAAATGTGTAGTCTTTTTACTTGGTTATATTATTCTCCATGCATCAATTAACTGCTGGCTATACATCTTTTTCTTTAGAATTTTTAATTGTTTATTTTCCCAAATCGGTGCACGAGACGTATTATCAAGATTGTGATCTAAAGAAAAATTTAAATCCCCTGATAATACTACATGACCCTGTTTAAAGTCCAATAATGCATTAAGGATCCCATTTAAGTATTTTTAGACTCTTAATGTTACCTCTGCTCTCTGTAGGAACAAAGCACAATCATGCTCAAATAACGTCTTCCCTGTCTATGGAGATCGGGGAATGACAACACTGAACCCAGAAGGGATCAGAACACATCACTTCTGGGTCCATTCTTCACAGGAAGATGAGGAGAATGTTCCCTCATCTGCTGTTCTCATACCTGACTCTCACCTTGGAAATCCTGGGCACCCAGGTGGGACTGGTAATTCCTAGACACAGAGTTGGGGGCAGGGGCAGAAGAGGCGGTAAACATTTTACAGTATTTGGGGAAATGATTGGACTTCCACATGAAAGCTGACATGAAAATATTAACAATCTCCCAGGTGCTATAATGGTCAGGAGTCTGTTTACAGGTCAGTGTTGTCACGAACATAAGCCTTAAGTTGGTGTAACAGAAAAAGTTAAACCAATTTTTTAATGACCTCTGTAGCCGAAGGCACCATGGAGCAATTCATCCTCAAATTCTTGAATGTACAGTAGCCATTATTCAGGACTCAGCACTCTACTCTCCCCTCCTCCTGTGTACCTGATCTGTGTATACATTAGAGATTAGAAGTCTGTCCGGCTGTCAAGCATGGAAGGTGGATCAGAATGAAAGGACTTCTGCTGGAAACTTTGAATAGTATTTACTTCACAGTGTCTGTACCTACAGAGATGAGTAGGAGTTTATCTGAACAGACTCTAGACTTAAGCAGGTATGGACCACCTGACATACTGTTCAATATTGACAAATTATGAATTCAACTTTTTGAAAGAGACAAGGAAGGAATCCAGCAGCACAATGAGATATCATTAGAAATGTTTACAGATATTCAGAAATGCAAGTTTATCAGGAGATTGCATTCCACACATATGATATATGGCCAAATATTTGTAGTCAACTGACCGTCACACCTATATGGGCTGGTTGGGCATCTTATTCCAAAATTATGAACATTAATATGGAGTTGCCCCTCCCACCTTTGTGGCTATAACTGTCTCCACTTCTCACTAGATTGTGGACCGTATTTGTGGGAATGTGTGCCCATTCAACCAAAACAACTGATGTTGGATGAGAAGACCTGACTCACACATCAGGTTTAGGTCAAATCTGTGTTCATGACATTTGAGTTCCTCCACATCAAACATATCAATCCATGCCTTTATGGAGCTGGATTTGTGCTCAGGGGGACAGTCATGCTGGAACAGAAAAGGTTGAAAGAAAGCAATTGCCTACATATACTGTAGAAGGGTAAATGTTCTTGGACCTCTTCTATTCTTAATCTACACCTCCCCCCAGGGTCAGTTGATTGTCTCCCATGGCCTTCAATACCACTTCTATGCAGATGACACCCAAATCTATCTCTCTACCTTAGCTCACTCCATCGGTCTTCTTACTTTTCACCAACCTACGAACAGAGATATCAGCCTGGATTTTACACAACTTCCTCAAACTTAATCTATCCAAAACCAAGCTCATAATATTTCCTCCCCCTCGTGCCTCTTCCCCTGAATTCTCTGTCAAAATCAACAGCTATCAACCCATCTCCCCATGCCATGGTCCTAGATGTAGTCCTGGACTCTGAACTCTCCTTTCAACCCCATATCTAATCACTGTCCAAAGCTTTACACCTCAACATCCGCAACATCTCCAAGATACGCCCCTTCCTAAACAATGACACCACAAACCTTCTAAATCACTCCCTGAGTCATCTCTCACTATCATCAGGTTCCGCTGATGAAGTCCTGCATATGGACGTAATGCATACGGACGAAAGTGACATCACCCGCAGCCCAATCTGTGCACTTTGCTATACGCTGTACCCTCCTAGCACCGGGATATAGGTGCTCTCTTTGTAAGTTTTTATATTCCCATCTCTTTTTTTAATAAACTGTTTATAAGCAGAGAACACTATGGTTTTTTAAATTTTTCATTCACATGATTGATAGCGATATGGGATTGAGCTTTTCCGTGAGGACTGACTGACATCCATCCGGCATATCTGCCAAGTGTGACGTATTTCTCCAGTGGATCATTATCATTTAACCCCTGGTGGGAAGGCTTTAGTGACCCTTTATGATCTAAGGGTCCACTTGGTGAGGTGAGCGGCCATTTCATCTGTGGTGGAGGTTTTCTTTCAAGTTGTCACCTGCATATGTATGCCTCCGTCATCACCTTAGAAAGACACCATTGGACTGTTTATGGACTTATTTTTAATTGAATTTTTCAATTGTTTTTTATTTATGTGTGTTTAGCGCTGCACCTTTTTTATATATGTTTCTACAGAGGGAATTTTGAAGGTTGACCCTTGGTGTTCAGCTGCTTCTAATAATTTTACATAATATTTGATATACCATTGCGCTGATTTATTTTATTATCATCTCTCACCTTGACTACTGCAACTCCCGCCTCATTGGCTTACCTTTATATAGGCTATCCCTCCTTCAGTCCATCATGAATGTTGCTGCTAGACTCATCCACCTTACAAACCGCTCAGCGTTTGCTACCCCTCTCTGCCAATCCCTCCACTGGCTTCCACTCACCCAACAAATTAAATTCAAGATACTAACAATAACTTACAAAGCATCCACAACTCTGCCCCCAGCTACATCACTAACCTAGTCTCAAAATACCAACTAAATTGTTATCTTCGTTCCTTCAAAGGCCTCCTGCTCTCTAGTTCCCTTGTCGCATCATTCAACACTCACATCCAGGACTTCTCCAGAGCCTCTCCTGTCCTCTGGAACTCTATACTCCAATTTCTGATTATCTCCTACTCTGTCCACTTTCAGATGATCCCTGAAAACTCATCTGGCCAGAGAAGCCTATGTGGCCCTCACTTAAAAACTGTACATTCATTTTCTCAGCCCATCCCCCACAGTTATTACCTCTTGTATCTCTTGACCCATCTTCTTAGAGGGTAAACTCGAATGAGCCGGGCCCTCTGATTCCTCCTGTATTGAATTGTATTGTAATTGTACAGTCTGACCTTATGTTGTAAAGTGCTTCTTAAACTATCAGCGCTATATAATTCCTGTATAATATTAATAATCAGTGGCGACTGGTACTCAATGTTTTTTTTTTGGGGGGGGGCGCAAACAAACTGAAAAAAAACATAAATTTCAGCCACTGTGTCCATCAAACGCAGCCACTGTGCCATCAAATGCAGCCACTGTGCTCATCAAACGCAGCCACTGTGCCATCAAACGCAGCCACTGTGCCCGTCAAACGCAGCCAATGTGCCCATCAAACACAGCCACTGTGCCATCAAATGCAGCCACTGTGCCCACCAAATGCAGCCACTTTGCCCATCAAACGCAGCCACTGTGCCCATCAAACGCAGCCACTGTGTCATCAAACGCAGTCACTGTGTCCATCAAACGCAGCCACTTTGCCCATAAAATGCAGCCACTGTGCCATCAAACGCAGCCACTGTGCCCGTCAAACGCAGCCAATGTGCCCATCAAACACAGCCACTGTGCCATCAAATGCAGCCACTGTGCCCACCAACTGCAGCCACTTTGCCCATCAAACGCAGCCACTGTGCCCATCAAACGCAGCCACTGTGTCATCAAACGCAGTCACTGTGTCCATCAAACGCAGCCACTTTGCCCATAAAATGCCGCCACTGTGCCATCAAACGCAAACACTGTGCTCATCAAACGCAAACACTGTGCCATCAAACCCAGCTACTGCGCCATCAAACGCAGCTACTGTGCCCTCAAATGCAGCCACTGTACCTATACATTGCCACCACTGTGCCATTCAAATGCAGCCACTGTGCCCATCAAATGCAGCTATTCACAAAAAAATTGGGATTTGTTTTTACCAAAAAACATTTAGCAGAGTACATATTGGCCTAAATTTATAAAATTAGATTTTTTTCAATTTTTTATTGGATGTTTTACACCAGGAAATAAAAAAATATTGTTTTTTTTTTATTTTATTCATTTTTTTGTTCATACCGCAAAAAAATGCAGAGGTGATCAAATACCACCAAAAGAAAGCTCTATTTGTGGTAAAAAAAAGGGCATCAATTTTGTTTGGGTACAACGTCACACAACCGCATAATTGTCAGTTAAAGCAAGTACAGAATCACAAAAATGCTCTGGTCAGGAAGGGGGGTAAATCCTTCCGGGGCTGAAGTGATTAAACAGGGACCTGGACAATGCCATACACAGTGGTGTGTGAAGGAGAGGGACTGTGTACTGTGACATGCTGTGTATACAGTGGGGGAGCTGTCTCAGTGTAGCACACACACACACACAGGACTCTCCTAAGGACTCTCATGGTTCATGCTTCACAGCCGGGTGTGATTGTTCCAGCATGACCCAGGCATTCCAAGCAGGCAGGTTAGGGAGAGGGGGAAGTGGAGAAAGTGAGTGAGAGGAAGTAACAAGATGCACACAGACCTCATTATCTCCCCTCTCTATACAGTGCACTTGTTCCCCGTTCCCTTACCTAACATCATCTTATCTATAGAGCAGAGGCTGGCCATTCACCCTTTCAGACACTTACTGTGTGATTGTTGTAGTGACGTCCATCGCTGCTGCCGGCTGCTCCAGGGGAATTCAGTCCCATGCTGTGATGGGTCAGGAGCCCAGAGTAGCATCCCAGGGAGGTGAAACATTTGTAGAAACTCCAGCATGTTTCTACGTGATGCCCAGTCCACAGCACAGTGAGCCGAAACCGAAAGTGACTCAGAAAAAGGACCGCCCACCGTCCTCCGGTCCCCGCCAATAAAAATAAAGAACAGGTGGCCAGTGCGGGCGCAATGCTTGTGCCCTGCACACGCCCTGAACACAGGCAAATCAGCTGATTGCAAGCTGGGAAGCTTCCCATAGACTGCTGTGTCTCCGGCGCCTGGTCACTCTTAAAGTGATACTTTATTTTTTATTTTTTTTTTGTGAATAGCTTGGGGGGGGGGGGCAGCGCCCATGTGCCCCCTATGGATGGACGGCCACTGTTAATAGTAATAATAATAATAGACGGATGGATGAAGCTGTTTCTGGTACTGGTACTGGGTTGCACTTCTACTGGATTAAAATGTTACTGGCTGGTGATCTTGAAGCTTTCTTTCCTCTAACACACTAATCAGTATGTGAGAGCAAAGTCCTAGCAAGATGCTAACTGCAGGTGTTGGTTACATGGTGTGATGCTTTGATTGATCATAGCATATTTTCATGATTGGCATCATCCAATGGACAGTGCAGTGACAGTACGTTGCTTGTGCATGCTAGGGGGCATGTAAGAACAAGAAAAAAAAAAGCTGTATTATAGTTTCCCATCCTGTAACATCCACCTTCCATTCACTTATACACAATAGGCAGACAGAAGGCAGTTAATATACACAAAATAATCCTAATGATGATGATAAAGTCATTCATAATGATGATTTAACAATGTGGCTGCATTTGTTTAATCTGATCTACAGTATTATACATTGAATCAATGGGTTACATTTACAACATTTGTTTCCCCAGCATTGTTTTCTTTGTATTCAGTTCAGGTTTGAAAAGTAAAATGTAGAGTTTTGGAGAAAACATACACAATAATATTCCAGCACTGGAGGTCAATATGGCGAATATCTCCACAGCCACCATGTATTTCCCTCTGGTGCTCAGATAGGCCGGGATCATGGCAATCCAGACACTGCAGAACACCAGCATGCTGAAGGTGATGTATTTGGCCTCATTAAAACTGTCCGGTAATGTCCTCACCATGAAAGCCAGAACAAAACTCACAGCTGCCAGAAACCCCATATAACCCAACATAAAGTAGAACCTGATAACTGACCCTTCATTACATTGAATGAGGATCTTCCCAGGATAGGAGTCCATGTCATACTCCTGAAATGGTGGAGAGATGGACAACCAGAGAATGCAATTCATAACCTGAATGGATGAGCAGAATAGCATGACTGTATTGGGAAGTTTGACTCCCACCCATTTTCTACAAGAGCTTCCAGGTCTGGTGGCTTTAAAAGCAATGAAGACCATGATGGTTTTGGCTAGAATAGAAGATGCTGAGATGGTGAAGGGAATTCCAAAAGTGACTTGTTGCAGCATACAGGTAATATCCACAGGACGGCCAAGGAACAGGAATACAGAAAGGAAGCTCAGTATGAGGGAGAGGAGCAGAATGAAGCTGAGGTTCCGGTTATTGGCTCTGACTATGGGAGTCCTCCGAAACAAAAAAAATAGTCCAAATATAAGGAGAGATGTTGTAGCAAATATGACTGAAGTTATAGAAAAAAATAAAACTAGAATGTCCTCCTCATATGATAAATACTCATTGACCTTGTCAATACAAATAGTTTTAGCTTTGTTAGGCCATTCATTTATAGGACACTTCTTGCAGCTTTTACTGTCTGTAGAGTAAAAATAAATGAAAATAACATTAAGCATGGTATACCGAGAGTGCAACTATTTGACAGTTTTGGCCTCTTTCGTGTAATCATTTTCAAGACCATTACTTTTATATACTGTAGGTGCAAAACTGTTGGAGGCTTTCTCAAGCAGACAGAAGGAGGAAGCTGATTGCCATTGCTTGCTTGAGAAAGCCTCCAACACTCCCAGAAGGGTCAGAGGTAAAAGAAAAGTGCAGCAATCTTTCCCCTAAAAATGGCAGAAAGGCTTCATCAGTAATCATTCATTTCATACAATTTGGGGAGATGTTCAGCCTGCAAACTGTAAAGTGGTTGCAGAATCACTTTAAATTACTTTGAATTTTTCTAATACAATATCAGAGTTTATATTTAAAGAAACATAAAGCTTACCAGAATGGTTTGATATTTCTCCTTCTGAACATGGAGCACAATTATAACAACATGGGTGATATCCTTCTCTTATGGATTTTCTGAACCCTGGAAGACATTCCTCGGAGCATTGACCTCTTGGGACCTAAGATTATATAGAACGATATGAACTTTTCAAGAACAAAAATACAGATGTAAGTAAGTTTAGATTCTGGTGTTTAAAATAATGTAGAATGCATACCTTGGTATAAACACATGAACCTTTCCAGAAGGTGACATGAGTGTGTGTAGTGTGGAAGGGTTCATTGACCCTAAAGGGGGCACCTGGGGAGTGCCAAAATACAACACCAGAAGCCTGAGCCTGCTTAAGTTTTTTTGAACAACTCAACTGCTGATGAGGGTTTCCACCCTACGAGAGGCTAAGAAAACGGCCACTGTATCTATACACACCCATCACCTGGAGTATGTGCTTCCTGCTTATGAATTGTGATTTCCATGTTTTGAAGGAGCTGCAGTGACCTTATAACAGATATGGATGACCATTTATCCCCTTGGTACATGCAATCTTTGACGCTTTTGTAAATTTTTTCCAGTAAGCAGGATTGGCTCTATTTGCACGGTGGTGCTGGCACTATATCTTTTCCACCACCTGAGCATTCATCGTTGGTGGTCTTTATTGCAGGACTTTATAAACTGGCGCTGCACATTTTATAATTCATTACAGAAGGTGGCCCTTCTTCTTTAGTCTGGATACCACAGAATATGCTCCGAACCAGAATACAGAAATAGAAATCGAGGGGGTGATTTACTAAGAAGAAGGCACTGCACCAGTTCATACATTAATTGGTGTCCCGGAAAAGTAATGAATTGAACGTGCGAACCAGCGCACATTGAAGCGCAAATAGCGATAATAAATACCTGCATATGTAAACTGTTGCTATGGTAAATGTGGTTTTCTCATTGATAATACCTCATGCCCAATACAATTGGTTTATTTCATCTCATAGGATGATGACCTGACTTCTCTCTGCTGGTGGACACAAGAACCTACGTATATAGATATATAGATATATCTATATATACACACACAGTAAAGCAGGAAGCAATATACATTGGCCCAGAAGTGAATCTGTACACAGAAAGTAGATGTGTGTTTTGAGGCCAAATCATTTAGACATACACACATGACCCACACAAACAACCCATGTAAAAATAAATTAAAAATTATCTTAATTTTCAAATAAGGATCATCTCTTCCTCTGAAAACAGTGTGTGGGGCATGGTGGTGGGAAGAAATTAGCAGCAGTACAAGCAACTTCCTGTAGCGGCATGATGTAATTTCTGTGTGCTGGCCACTGCTTCCGGGAACCAGATATGTGCCACGGGTACAAACCTCCGCGCACACAGCAGTTGCACATCTCACATACACAGCGGTCATGCATATAGATGCATTTGGCGCATCTAGCTGCAGGAACACAATTTTTATGGAAATTAATCGTAAAGCAAATGCAGATTTCTAGGAATGGACTAACAAATTTTTCTAGTGAAAGGTAACTGGTGTTTTCTATTAAACGAGGTCTAAATGGGCCATTGACCTATATCACAGTTGAACTGTTGAAAACGGAAGGTGTCTTTAGAAAGTTAAACTAAATGAAATCCTTTCTTATTTTGCTTGGGGATAGAGTGCAGAGGGATTGGAAGTCTTGTCAGTTTTTGGGGATGTCTGCACCCCTGATAGGGTGAAGACACCTCCCAAATTTTGCCAGTTTCGCCTTCAAATTTATTCACTTTCTGTCACATAGCCAAACAGGAAGTGAGGGTAAAACCATACCAATGTCTTTCATTGAAGACACACAGATCAATCTAAATAGTTTCCCCATTAGGTAAATTGCACTCTAGCATTTTACTGTGTACACCCCAAATCATTACGTATCTTGGACTTTGGGGTTTATTTACTAAAGGCAAATCCACTTTGCACTACAAGTGTACTTGGAAGTGCAGTTGCTGAAGGTCCGAGGGGGACATGCAAGGAAAATAAAAAAAACATCATATTTGCTTCTACATGATTGGATGATAAAATCACCAGTGCTTCCCCTCAGATTTACAGCGAGTACACTTGTATTGCAGAGTGGATTTGCCTTTAATAAACCCCAAAATACCAAATAATTTGGGGTGTTCACAACAAAGTACTATATTTCAATTTGCCTAATGGGGACACTAGTTAGATTGACATGTGTGTCCCCAAGAAAAGACTTTGGTAGGGTTTTACCCTCACTTCCTGTTTGGCTATGTGACAGGAAGTGAAGCCAATTTTCAGAAAAGGAACACAAAGCCCAACCTAAAAAAGACAAGCAGGGGTTGCAACACTCGCTTGGTTTCCCTCAAATGCCCACAATTAGAATAGTATTGTCTTAAGCTAAATTTTAGCTCAATGCTCTAAATCAGTGCTTCTCAACTCTGTCCTCAAGTACCCCCAACAGGCCATGTTTGCAGGTTAACCTTCATCTAGCACAGGTGCTTTAAATCAGAGTCAATGGCTTGCTATTTTGGACAGCTCTTTTAGCTAAGATACATTCCCAAAACATGTCCTGTCGGGGGAATTGAGGAAAGAGGCTGAGAACCACTGCGCTAAAATGGAAAATTATCTTATCTCTGTAATTTTCCTTTCCTGATGCCTATCCATGGCAGCGTAGCATATGCTACCATGAAGGCACCAGGAAAGTAACTTTTAGACAAATCACACCTTTTTTTGTTTTGCATGAAAATTGTTTAGGGGGAGAGTGTGAAAAATGCATTACTTGGATTGAGCATGCATCTGCAAAACAATTCATTAACAAAACATGGAACATAAAAATTTGCTACAAATTTTGTTGGTCAACAAAACAGGACTTTGAAAAGAGCAAGGAAAGCAAAAAAAACATGTATGTTAATTTGAGACACTAACAGAATATGGTTTGGAGGTCTGACCATTTTTCAGAGGATATTAACAGGAGTTAAAAGGACTGCGCCCACAAACGGACAGTATCTTAAGGATTTAAACATTTAGTAGTCACAACAGCTTGAGGAATATTTAGCAAAATAACACAGCACAGACAATTAAATCAAAGTGAAACTAACAACCTAAAAACAAAATAACTATAAACTTATTTACAGACAATGTCATTCTACTACTTACCAACCCGCTCACATCCCTAGAACAGGCCCACAAAATCTGGATTTCAGTGATATCTCATATTACAAAGTTTACTTTACTAAATCCCTAATTTTTAACGTAAAGTAACTGAGTACCACCATTTATACAAAATACACTACAAAAATAACTCCTGTATACATGGGGTAAGAATGGTATTACATATCTAGGAATTATGCTAACAAATACAATCTCTGCATTAACTGAAACTAACATGAAACCGCTAACAGCCAGACTGGAAACCCAACTAAAAGAAATGTCAAAAAATCACGGGGAAAGCTATAGGGAAGTCCCTGTGCATCAGAGGGTCACCGGGGGGCCACAAACTCCATTATTTAAGAAGTGTCAGAAGAATTGAAGCGTCACATGGCTGAAGACTCCCACAGAGGCGGATCGTGCGGACGGAGCGGAGAAGAAGTCTGGAGCAAGATGCGGGACGAGAAGAGTGGAGGAAGAAGAAGATGAAAAAGAAGATGGAGAAGAAGAAGATGGAGGAACAAGAACAACACCGAAGGAAGACCAGAAGAAAGAAGATGAAAGAAGAAGAATTTAAAAAAGGACTTGTCAAAAAACGATTCTTGTGTTTTTTAACCTTTTTGTCACTTTTTTTTGTGAAATGGTAGGGGTACAATTGTACCCCATTACCAATTCACACAGAGAGTGCAGGATCTGGGGTCCCCTTGTTAAAGAGGGCTTCCAGATTCCGATAAGCCCCCCACCCGCAGACCCCCACAAACACCGGGCAAGGGTTGTGGGGATGAGGCCCTTCTCCCCATCAACATGGGGACAAGGAGCTTTGAGGGGTTACCTCAAAGCACCCTCCCAATGTTGAGGGCATGTAGCCTGGTATGGTTCAGGTGGGGGGCGCTCTCTCATCCCCCCTCTTTTCCTGCAGCCTTCCGGGTTGCGTGCTCGGATAAGGGTCTGGTATGGATTTTTGGGGGGACCCCACGCCATTTTTTTTATTTTGGTGAAGGGTTCCCCTTTAAATCCATACCAGACCTGAAGGGTCTGGTATGGATTTTGAGGGGGACCCCCAGGCCATTTATTTTTTAATTTTGGCACCAGGTTCCCCTTAATAACCATACCAGACCTGAAGGGCCTGGTATGGAATTAAGGGGGACCCCCACGCATTCTTTTTTTAATTTTGGTTCAGGGTTCCCCTGTGGGGAAATTCCCATGCCGTTTTTATCAATGAACTTTTATGTGTATTGCGGATCGACAATTCACTATAGCCGCTTTTACTTTTAAATGACCTTTTAGAAATTAAATTTTTCTGTCAGACTGTTCTAAATACGGGAAACATGCACCCCTTTACAGGCATACTATAGACACATGTACGAAATTTAAAGGAATATTACACTTTTATTGTTTCACTTTAAGCATTATTAAAATCACTGCTCCCGAAAAAACAGACATTTTTAAAACTTTGTTTTGCATTGATACATGTCCCCTGGGGCAGGACCCGGGTCCCCAAACACTTTTTATGACAATACCATGCATATAAGCCTTTAAAATTAGCACTTTTGGTTTCTCCCATAGACTTTTAAAGGAGGTTCCATGGCTTTCAAATTTGCAGTGAACACCCAAAATTGTTTGCTGTTCGGCAAACTGGCCAACAGCCAATGTTCGATTCGAACATGAAGCTCATCCCTGCTCACCTTACACAAAAAGGTAGGAGGAGCTGGACTAGTGGACTTATATGACCATCTCTGGGCAGTTAGACTGGACCATATTAAACGAGATACGACATGGTTATACGAGAATAATAAACCACTATGGGTAGACATATAAAAGACAAAGTCCCCAACGACTGACCTAACAACACTTCTCATGGGTGACATCTGGATACCATGGGACATTTAAAATATATCCCCTCCCATTCAGACATCACTGCAGGCGTGGAGATTCCTCCTAAACCAAAACCACACTGATGCACGCGAGATAGATTACAATCGACCTAGAAACAAAAATCCCTATGTTATCAGTTAAGGAACTGGCAGCTCATGGCATCACACACATATTAGACCTCTTTAATGGACTTCAGCTTAAATCTGCAGAAGAAATACTGACGCAGTACCAACTGCTGAACAACATGCTATTCTCATGTATATGAATAACACATTTCCTCAAATCACATCCGATTCCAAAGTATGGCAATTTTATTCAACTCCCCAAACACAACTTAAAAGGAATATCATTATTTTACAACCTCACCCACAACAAATTAGTATTTAAGACAACCACAGCAATGGGGAAATAGGAGACAGACTTGGGCACCACTTTCTCAGACCAACAATGGCAACATACATTCAGAGAAACCCACAAAGCTTCTCACTGTGTTAATCATTGGGAACAGATGATCAAACTGGAAAATAGATGGCATTACACCACATATAGAATAGCAAGCTACTTCCCAGAAACATTGCCACAATGCTGGAGGGAGGAGCTGCGGCCAAATAGGACTCTTATTACATATGTTCTGGCAGTGCCCAAATAAACAAAGCCTATGGAACTGAATATTCCAGCTAATTTCCTCCCTCACAGGAATTTTAACCCCTCCCGACCCAGCACTAGCAATCCTACACTTAGCAATAGAGAAATTCCCACCCAGTTTCCGAATAGTAATCACCCCTATTCTCCTAGAGACCTGTATATTGATACTTTGCAATCGGAAAATAATACCTCTATAAATCTCTTTTACCGCGTACACATGATCGGAAATGCCACCAGCAAAAGACCAATGTGAGCTTTTGGTCGGAAAATGCGACCGTGTGTAGGCTCCATCAGACTTTTGCTGGCAGCATTTCCGCCAGCAAAAGATTGAGAGCAGGTTCTCTATTTTCAGTCGGAAAAAGTTCAGATAGGAAATTCCGATCGCCTGTACCAATTCCGACACGCAAAATTCCTACGCATGCTCAGAAACAATTTTGACGCATGCTTGGAAGCATTGAACTTAATTTTCTCGGCTCGTCGTAGTTTTGTACATCACTGTGTTCTTGACGGTCGAAGGTTCAGAGAACTTTTGTGGGACCGTGTGTATGCAAGCCAAGCTTGAGCCGAATTCCGTCGGAAAAACCATCCAAGATTTTTCCCACGGAAATTCTGCTTGTGTGCGGGGCATTAGATGTGACAAGAGCAGTAAACCGAAATTACACTTTTGAGCAACTCATTGCAATCAACTCTATGCACTGTAAAATATTTGTCAAAAATTGGTCTGTATGGACCAAACGAGACAACATTACGCAAAGTCTCTCTGGCTTGATAACTTTTCTGTTCTTTTGCTTCCCTTGATTTGTTATTATTTTTTTTTTTATAACCACTCGATGATCTCATATGGATGTAACAAACTGCCTTATGTGTTCAAAATATTCTTATTGACTTGTTAATATCTGAAAAACTCAATAAAAATGTATTGAACAAAAAAAGAATAGTGCTCTGTGGTCATTGTGACCATTTGAAAACTTTAGAAGAAATGAGGATAAAGGAGCGCCCGGTGATTAAAGAAGTAACTAATTTGTATTTTATTTGAAGTTTCATCAATAAAAAGTAGCCAATGTGTTTTAGGGGGACTAGAGACTCCCCCTTCATCAGGGCTGCTAGCAAAAATTTAGAGTAGTAAACTCTAAACAGTTTTTTTTTCTTTTTCCAGTCAGATTAATTCAGAAGGTCTGGCAAGAATCTGACCATGGGTAATACTGGCTTTCATTCCACTCCAAAGTATTTTATCTTCTTCTGTGCACAGGAGTCGGGATCCTTCTATGAGTGTCCATGTCCCGGTCTGTGTGATGAGGAGTTTGGTAGCTAGTAGTAGTCAGTCACATTCAGATGGACTTGTTCTGTAATGCAGAAGATGTTTTGTAGTTCATATCCACATAGCCAGCACTGACACCTTCATCTAATCACCATGGAATGAGTCAGGGCAGATGTTGGCCATCTATGAACAGGATGGGGGGAGGGGGTTAGGTTTTGTCTAAAGATGGGCTTTAGCGTCAAAACTAGTATGTTTCTTGTATAAGTTCTGGATCAGCTTCCCCAGTGTAACTCACCTTGTCTCCTTTCCATGATATTTGCTCTGGTTCTAGTGTAAGTTGCTGACCCTCTGAAAGGGACCCATCAAAGTGACCCACAGTCATACAATAAGTAACATTTTTATCTTTAATTCTTGTAATCCAATTTACAATTTCCAGTGGGCTGGGCAGTTCTCCTTTATCATTAAAAATCATGACCTTGCCATTCGGATCCTTGTACTGGACTTCTTTTACATAGCGGAACAGCTTAAAAGATGACAAATTAAATGATTATAGGTAACAATCATATAGAACGTTTAGTAAATTTTTGATTATAGATTGTTTATCTAGTTATATCTCATTTACAGAATCCCATCGGGATGAGATGACCTGTTTGCTGAGCACTTATAATACATTTTATTGGGACTATCTATAAACAATTTACTTTGTGAATAGCAAAAATTCCAGAGATAAATCAATAATTCTACCCCTTTACAATACACTGGCTCAGCCTCATCTTGGATATACAGTTCAGTTTTGGTCACCAATCCTCAGGAAAGATGTCGAAGAATTAGAAAGTTCAGCAAAGGGCAACATAATTAACAAGGAGGACAGAGGATCTCATCTATGAGGACTGACAGATTACAGGTATTCACTCCGGAGAAGAGGCACTTTTGCACATTTTCTTTGCACTTTTTTTTGCACTTTTGCATTTTTGCATTTTTTTTGCACTTTTGCACATTTTAAAAAAAATTATAATATAGTGTATACAATTGCTCAAGACATATTGTAATTGAATGTTATTAAAAATGACCTTTTCTTTCAATCTGCAGCTCTGTAATGTTCTGTAAAATGCAATATGGCCACCTGGAGGCGTTCTTTACACAGATGGTGTACAGAACGCCCCTCCCCAAGACATGTCATTTCCTGCTTGTGTGATTGGCTCACTGATTTTCCCAGAAGTCAAATACAAATTAGTCAGATACAAATCAGATACAAATCGGATTTTGTGCATTCCCTGCAACAAAAATTTCATTTTTGGTAAGATACTCCCAAAGGAAAATCATGTCTAGGAATGCAGACCCTGCCACTTTCAACATTAGATCCCTTCAGGTGCAGCAGCTGATTGATAATTATGTAGAGCACCCCCTAAGGAGCTGCAAGTGTAAAAGGATCCCCCACTCTGCACAGCCAGGCACACCACCTCTTCACATGATACTTGAGTTAGAATAACTTGTCAGAAGTGCTTTGTTTTATTAAGGGGAAAAAACTGGGATAGGGATATCATGGGATGCCCACTTGATCAAAGCAGTAAAACTCTTCAGGGACACAACTGTATACAGTCTGTATATACACTTCTCCTCTACCTCCAGCACAAATCGTGCTTGTAGAACTAAAAACTCTCAGGACCAGCTGGCACTGTTTGGATGATCTGCCAAAGGCTCAATCAGATCAGTTGCACAAAACTCTTTACAGGCTGGGACCATGGGTCCCTTGTTTGTGTAGCAAAGTCCTAGTGCCTAGCTGTTCTCCTCATTTGGCTACTGATACCAGCACCACCCTTCAGGCACTACCAGCCCAGCAGCTGCCCCTTTTTCCAGCCCTCCTAGCCAAGAATCCACAGTCCTCCCAGACTGACTCTGAATCCATCCTAGACTGTTCTCCTCAGTCCTCTCAGGCATGCCTCTCAGTCCTCCCCGACTGTAACACTCACCTCCCAGACTGTAACACTCTCCTCCCTGGATATTTGCCTGGTGTTCTTCTGTTGCTCTCCACCTGCTCCCATGACTCCGGTAAGGACAACCCTGTGTGTCGTGAATAGTGGTCACTTCCACACCCAAGCCCAGGCCCGAGGTCACCACCCAGACTAGGGGGCACCCTCAAGGGCCACCGACAGTTTAACACTCCTCTCAGGCATGCCTCTCAGTCTTCCCTGACTGTAACACTCACCAGCCCCCCTTGCTGTCATCTTCCCTGGAGATTTGCCTGGCAGTGAGAAGACATTGGTGGAACTAGCAGCAGAGGAGATTCCTAATGAGCAAGTGGAAGTTTAATGTCCCACAACCTTGATCGGTGGATGCTGTGGATTGGGAGATAGAGAAGCCAAGGACACTCATAACAGATACCGATTGGTTTTTCAGTAAAGCTTTACTTGCTTTACCGTCTGGTAAGCATATAGTGATCTAGGGTGTCAGGCACTTTGTTTCACCTTTGTACATACAAGTCACCGAGGTGCACTATCTGAATTACGTCTGGATGTGTGTAGTGCGATGGCACCATCATCCCTTTTTGCTGCCAGAGGACTTTTAATTTTAATTGTACTCATTGAGCAAATGTTTTCACCTTAGGAACTTGCATATAAGACCTTTTTTGAATATTTGCTTTATGTTCATGTGTTGTGTGTCACAATAGGATTCATATCTCTAAATATTGTGGACATTGGTATATTTTTATGTATTGGAAGTGTGTTCAGTCTTTCCATTTGTCTTAATTGGCGCAGCTTCTTATAATCTATGTACTATTAGTGTGTGTATCCCACCTTGAGCAGCAGCCTGTATATTTGTCAGAGTTCTGTATTTGGTTTAGTGCGGTTTTATTTTTTTGTCTTTTGTATTGGTACATGTTCCCCAGGGGGGGAGCCGGGATATGGGGGTCCCCTTGTTAAAGGGGGCTTCCAGATTCTGATAAGCCCCCCACCCGCAGACCACCAGAAACCACTGGGCAAGGGTTGTGGGTAGGGATGAGATTCATGTTCGAGTCGCACCCATGTTCGACTCGAACATCGTCTGTTCGCCCGTTCGGCGAATCCCAAACATTATGGTCCGCGTTGTGGCCTATAATTCATTGCGGCATCGCAGTGAATTTCTGGCTGATGATTGCACTATGACCTGCATGCTTGGTCAATCACAGCGTCATCTGTCTAGCGAGCAGTAGTCACCCTGGCTTTGGCCAATTATGGCTCAGGGGTTTAGTACACGCCCCACACTATATAAGGCCACCTGCGCCACAGCCTTGTGTAGTGTGTTGCGGCGGGGGAGAGAGATACACAGAGAGACACTGATTTCATTTCATTTTGAAGCTGTTGCAAATACACTTTTCAAAGTTATTGGTTAAAGACTAGTTCCTGAACAATCAATACATGTATAGTACCATCATCCCAGAATTTGAAAATACTAGAAAGCTTGGAGATACGGGACTGTCAAAGGTACATAAATTCAGCAAGATACCATTTATATATAAAATAGATTTATTAGAAAAAGCATAAATTAAGAACAAAAAGAAAAAAAGGAAAAATTTGTGCAAATTACAGTATTTCCTATAGTTTTAGGTCTATACATACAACCTATAGTGAACACACAGAAAAGTGCTACAATTAAATGCACAATAGATTTTTCATCCAAATTTTCCAACATGTTTCGCCGGTGTGGCTTCCTCAGGAAAAGGACGTATAGCATTTATTTTGCATAAGAGAAGTATATTTCACTCTAGATGTATATATAAAAAAAAAGACATTTTTTTATATAATAAATTTAACAAACAGATTTTGCAAATACGTGACCACACATCTCACACAGCAGGCAAATGATCCCTTGTTGGGACCCCCCTTAAAGTAAAGTCCCCCCACCTCTAAAAATAGAGGACATGAGAGTCAACAAGTTCCAATGAAGGAGATTCCCTAGCGAAGCTCATCAGATTCACGCCCAGAGATTGTCCACATATAGCCAGATAACCCGTAGAGAGGGATTAGGTTCATGGAGGTTTGGCCCTAGATACATGTGGAAGACCTGCGATAATATCAAACATTCATAAGAATATATGAGTTATAATATATGTGATAAAGGCAGGATTGCTGTTCAAAACAGGTTTGAAAATGCATGAACCTCATAGTTTACCTCATAGTTGAGATAAAATTCTAAAAGGTTCAGGGAGCTCGGATGAACGTTTATAGGAAGACACTATGTCTAGACATGAACAGTGTTCATGATTAACAAAATGTAGAGTCTATGAGAAAAATATCATACTCCATAAGCTCCAAAACACCAGTTATGATTCATAATATATCCATTATTCTATAAGAAAAATTTATCAGGCTTTATAAAAAAAACCCGACTTTATCACCTTAAATTACCACTGAAATCCCATGAATTTCCATGAAAGACTGGCCAAACGGCCACACTAGACAGCGGATCAAAGTGTGCCAGACAGCAGGGTGGGTTTAAGGTCCTATTCCTAGTAAATTAAAGTAAAGGTAAAAGAGAATCTGTATTGGAGTTCTATACAGGATATAAGTTTAAATTGATGATGCAAAAGTCTCCAGATTTTTACCTCTAGATGGTTGTCCGAGCGTCTCCCAAGCTCCCAAGTCCTCCCAGCCTGATAAACATCAGACTGGGCTTAAATATCCCTCCCCGTGGTGCCAAAACACGGCGTGTGATGTCACGCCGTGCTGACACCACGCGGACACTAACGCGGAAGCCCACGAAACTCAGACTGACACACAGGAACCGGAAGTCACCAAGACTTCCGGTGTGCTCACACAGTCTGCAGAGGAAGTACTAACCGTGCAGACACTGCGTAGAGTGCTGAGATGATATTGGCAGTTCGGCGAGAGTGCAACAATTGAGTTAGCGCACTATCACTGTAGGGCTGAATTACAAAGCGGATCTCCAAAGCGGGCATGCGGCTGGGTCAGTACATCCACAGCAAGGTGGATAGAACGAAAACTCTGCTGCATACCCTTGGGTGTCTGTACAGGCATCCAAGGCCAATGGGCCAAATCTAAGGGCGTGAAATCCAAAGAGAAAAAAAGGGTTTTTTTGGGGGGAAAGGGAAAAAGGGCAGAAGAGAAGAGGGAAATAATTCAATGAATATGCCCATATTCTGCGTGAGATGTGAAAGAGCCACCCATATGCATTACAAAGTAATGAAATGCTCATTGTACAAAAATAATAGTTGAGTCAAGACACATAGAAATAAATTAACATACATCCCTCAAGTTCCAATAGAGGAGGAATAAGGCAACAAAACTCAGGGCATTCATAATGGGGCAAAACTGGCACACAGAGACACTGTACCCCAAATCCAGGGAGAAGAGATCCCAATCAGGACCCAAGAATGGCACAAGGGCCCCTATATGAGAGGGGTGGGTGCTCCACAAAAGATGGATGCAAGACATAAACCATACAAGTGCATCATAGAAAAGGCTTAAAACTGATCCCCTCATTCAAGCCTGGATATCGGGTCGCTTGTAATGAGTAGATCCACCTTGTCTCTAATTGTAACAGTTTTTTATCAATGTCCCCACCTCGTACCCTGTTGCGGTAAATGTTCCAGGCTAAAGAAGCCAATGAGTTTGAGGTTGAAGTTGCGATACAGTCCTACATGGCGACTAATTGGAGTCTCCATTTTACGTTTTGAAATCAAAGATGCATGGTCCCTTATTCTACAATAGGGGGAACGTTTTGTCTTGCCCACATAGAAGGCTCCATAGGAGCATTTCATTATGTAGACTGATCCGACTGACTGGCAGTTTGTCCTGTGTTTGGGAGTCCATACATTTCCATCAGGAAGTACAATGTCCCTACCTTCTAGTATGTAGTGACAAAAATTACATCTGCCACACCTATAGGTACCTGATGTCGTGTTTTTTTAGAGCCTATATTCACATAATGGCTAGAGACCAAGGTGTCACGCAGTGAGCGTGACCTCTTTTTACGTAATTTCAGGATAGGGTTTAATGTGTCTGGAAATTTTTTGGTCTGTTGCTAAAAGGTACCAACATTTCTTGTAAATATTGCGTACCTTATTATGTTGTCGATTAAATTTAGTTATAATTCGTGTGGTGCTTGATGTCTTGTCTCGGCTTATATAGCAGGAGCTGTCTGTTCAGGCCAACCACTTATTTTTATGCCTTTCTCAGACAAGTCCTGCTATAACCCCTCATCAAGAGGCGATCCCGTAACATGTTTGCCTCCCTCTGAAAATCATTCTGATGTGTGCAGTTGCGTTTAATGTGCATAAATTGGCTATATGGGATGCTTTTAATTAGTTTATCTGTGTGCGAGCTACTGGCATGTAGCATGCTGTTACCTGCCGAAGATTTTCTATATAGAGTGGAACACAAAGTTCCCTTATCATCTACGAAAATTTCCACATCCAAAAAAGTAATCCTTGCCTGATCATAACTATAAGTGAATTATAAATGTTACTGATTAGTTTGTAGAGTTTCTAAAAATCTCAACAAATCTTCCTTTGATCCTGCCCACACCAAGAGGACTTTGTCTATGTAACGATTCCAAGATATTATCCATAGCAACACCCTGTACCTGGAGGTAGTGGGAACCTTTGAACACAAAAATGTTGTGTATCAGTATGAAATTAAGCATTTCTAAAACAAACTCATTGTACTTCCAAAAATCAATGTCTTGTTTACTTAAGAATTCACGCACTACCTCCACCCCCTTTTTGTGGGGTATTGAATTGTATAGGGCCTCTATATCAATTGCAACTAGCCAGGCATTTTCTGGTATTTGTAAACCATCTGCAATCTTTAACAATTCAATGGTGTCCTTCACATAAGAGAATAAACACTTCACATGCGGATATAGGTATTCATCTATTAAAGAGGAAGTAAAGCCTCTTAAAAAAAAGACACCCTGCAAGGCAAAGGCATAATGAGCTAGTATGCATAGCATACTAGCTCATTATAAATGACTTACCTGAAAATGAAGCCCCCGAAGAGGTCCTCATCCACAATCTTATGCGTCGCCATCAAACCCGGAGTGACTTCCGGGTCTCGCCACTCCAGCACTGTCATTCGCTGGAGCGGCGATGACGTCACTACCGCACATGCGCAGGAAAGCGGCATTTCGCCGTGAACCCGGCAATGCGCAGTGCGCCTGCGCGCCGCTGTCTATGCACCATAGACAGCAATGCCTTTTCTTTTCGAAATATCTCCTAAACCATGTAGGTTTAGGAGATATTTATTGGACCTACAGGTAAGCCTTAATCTAGGCTTACCTGTAGGTCAAAGTGGTTTGTAAGGGTTTACAACCACTTTAACTGGCTGGCCTTCTCAGTTAGTGAACCACAACCCGAAATTATCGGGCGACCTGGGGGACATATTAAACTCTTATGCACCTTGGGCAGTACATAGAACATTGGGGTGGTGAAGGTGGTCATGTCCAGAAATTCAAAAGTTTTTAAATCTATTGTGCCCTCTAAACATGCTTTTACTATGATTTCCCTATATTTGTGCATATAATAGTTAACATGGGACGCTGGAACTGATCTATACCATGTTTTGTTTAGAATAATGTCATAACACATTCTCTCATACTGATCTGCATCTAATATCACCAGATTTCCACCTTTATCCAATGGTTTGATTATAATATTTTTGTTAGACCTTAAGTAACTTAAGGTCCGGGTACACTGTGCAGATGGCACAATACAGAATTAGCACCACCCTCAGCACCAGAGGAGTTGAGGGTCCAACCCTCCTCCTCCGGATTGCTCTTGTCCCATAGATCCATTAGATCATGCAAATTTATGTACCTTTGGCAGTCCCGTATCTCCAAGCTTTCTACTGTTGCAAATACAGTGGGTGTATTGTGCCATCTGCACAGTGTACACCTGAAGCTACACCAATTGCTGGTGTTCTGTGCATCCTATCCGTAGGCAGCTGTTGCAAATACAGTGGGTGTATTGTGCCATCTGCACAGTGTACACGCCTAAAGCTACCCCAATTGCTGTTCTGCGCATCCTATCCGTAGGCAGCTGTTGCAAATACAGTGGGTGTATTGGGCCATCTGCACAGTGTACACACCTGAAGCTACCCCAATTGATGTTCTGTGCACCCTATATGTAGGCAGCTGTTGCAAATACAGTGGGTGTATTGTGCCATCTGCACAGTGTACACGCCTGAAACTACCCCAATTGCTGGTGTTCTCATAATAATAATACTACAGGCAGGCAGTTGATTCTGCTAGCTGCAGTATATCAGTATATACATCCCAGCTTTGTGCAGCTACATCTCCCTGCAGGCCATTAGTATGTCTGGAAGGCCAAAAAGGAGAGGCAGACAGTCACGACGCAATAAAAGAGGGCAAGCAGGCTCTGTGTCTAGAGGCAAAAGTTCTGGTCGTGGACACGGTGAATCCTCATCAGGACGTGGCCATGGGACACGCTCGTCCTTTTTTTCGGCAGCTGGACGTGTTGAGCCGCAACATGCCGAAGACTTGGTAGAGTGGATGACCAAGCTGTCCTCATCCTCCTCAGTCCTCTTCCTCTATCACCCAGGCTCAGGGTACTGGCAAAGAGGCTTCCCTAGGCTCAATGGCATCAGTCACTCCTTCCCTAGCTCCACCATGTCCTCCTGAGGAGTCCCCCAAACTGTTTGAGCACAGTCAAACACTGCAACACCTCACAGAAACTCTAGTTGGAGCACAGGAATGAGCCCTGCTGCAAAGTATTGCATAAAAAATTGTAATTACACGCCCCTGTTAAACAGGGACTGAAAAATTGTGCCTTAGCCACTGGTGGTGGGGCAGAGAACCAAAAATGTTCTTACAAGCTATCAACATTATTATTGTGGAGGAAGAGGATAGTCAATCAGCATAATAGGATAGTCATTCAGCATCAGCATAGGCAGTCTTGAAGGGATCTGACATTTCAAAAATACTTTTTTCGGTTACATCACCATCAGGTGCTTGGTAGCTGATGGTTATACAAGACTGATTCATTTTTATGAAGGTCAGTAGATCAAACGAGTCAGTGGACAGGCGCACCCTGTGATCGGTTACAAAGCCTCCAGCAGCATGTGCATTCCGAAAGAACGCTGGATGCAGGACAGGCCAGTAGTTCAATTGCATACTGTGCAAGCTCTGGCCAGTGATCCATCCTCAAGACCCAGTAACCCAGAGGATTTTCGGTGGGAAAGGTGTCCAAGTCTGACCTTGCCCCTAGGTATTCATGGACCATGTAAATCAGACGCTGGCGATGGTTTCTGGAACCGATCATACCTTGGGGCTGCGGACTAAAAAATTGTGTGAACGCATCGGTCAGACTGCCACCTTCTCCACCGCTCCTTCTGTGACAGACCGAAGCCTCAGAAACACGTTGTCCAGGACCAGGAATTTGTAACCTCCCAGTCTCTGGGAATGCATTGCACAGACCTTTCTGCAAGGCCTCCCGAATAGTGATAGACGAACATCTGATGTGACGGTTCGCGAACGTGCGCAAATGTCCAATACAGGCCCCATAAATTAGCCAACAGGCGTTCACCTGACAACAAAGAACTTTGTATTCTGTGGCTGGAGGTACATTAGGCATTCACAGGATAAATACGTTTTGGCTATTACAAGCCCCAAAAATTAGGCATTCAACAAACATAAAAGGCCTTTTAATGCTGCTGTGTTTACCTAAGACAGGGACCATGAATTGTTATGGGTGGTGGCGCATATTTGTGGCCTGTCATGAGGAATTTGAATCAAACATGGTCTACTGGTCACATGTGTTGAATTCCTCTGAGATCCATGCCTCATTCATTTTTAGAAATGTGAGGTAGTCAACACTGTCAAGAAGAGTCCAAATAACCCGCCCCTATCAAGACACCTCCACTGCGCGCAGGATAATTATTCTCCTCACCCTACAGCTGCCACTTTAAATAAAGAACATGTGTAATGAGTTTAAGTCAAGATCTTATAGGTTAAAGATTTAGAATAAACAGTGGCGCTCTATATATATCACAAAGTGTATATAGGCAAATTAAACTAAATAAATTTCACCACCTAGTGCTTAGTGAAAAAATATATAAAAAATATAAATGAATAACATAATAATAAACATCATAATCAAAACAACATGTGCACGTGAAAATGAAAATAGTGTACAAATAATGAGAAGTGTGCTTAATAGTATGGCCACCA
Source organism: Lithobates sylvaticus (assembly GCA_028564925.1). Taxonomy (NCBI): domain Eukaryota; kingdom Metazoa; phylum Chordata; class Amphibia; order Anura; family Ranidae; genus Lithobates; species Lithobates sylvaticus. The sequence goes on from CM053026.1 coordinate 24,718,890, forward strand.
GTGTGAAACTGGTAGCACTAAAATAAGCAGTGAAAAATAAAGTCCATATATGACTCCTCTCAAAAATGTGCAAAATGTCCTTCTTTTGATTCTTCCACCACACCGCAGTGATTTAGTGTTTTCCTCTACCCAACAGAAACGCAGACACTCCTCAGACAATAGTGAACCAGGATCTCTCCATATATGAAAAAAGAAATGCTCAAAATAGTGTAAAACCACTTAAAATTTTATTTGAACCAAACAAAAATCTTCAATCATCTCACTCACATGTTTAAAAGTCAAAGCCAGCATTGATTAGAATACAAACAGCACTGCACTGCACGCTCCACTTCAAAACCACAAACTATTGAGAACCAGCAGTCACGGTGGACTCGAGGTGTACATAGGCTGTTCAAATTGTATCTCACCCCCTCCTCACTGCCCGTACTGCAAGAACGAAAAGTGCCTCTCCTCCGTGAGCTTCTAGCGTTGTAGATCAAACAATCAGTTACCGCTCAGCCACGCCCCCGACATGTTTTGTCATTAAAAACCGACTTATTCATGGGGTTGGTCGAATGGCATGTCACTCAACCTATATATACCCTCCCAACTTTGAACGGGCAGTGTTGCACATGCGCGGTTATTAATACTCGCGCATGCGCCTGACAACCTTGGCGCCTGCGCACTCCTCGTGTCCCCGTTCGTACAAAGAACATACTTCCACATAGTAATTGGTTGTTATATTTTAATATATTAACTCTCCGAGTGCAATCAGCACCTAGATCCCTCACCATTCTCAGGGCCCATCCCGAGCATCAACAGGGATAGGTAAAACGTAAAGTATAATCCGTAGTGCAGTATCGTAACCTATGGCATAGCTTATAGAAACACCATACAATATATTATAATTCGCATGTGTATGATCACAATAATTAACAATGGATATTAGTATAATTATATCCATAATCCTATCTTGAACATAGAGTAATGATAATATTAATAATAGGCGGCAAGGATATATACTGATAGATTAAAGTGGCATCCCCAATACCACGGGGATGCATACTTCACTTGACAGAAATAAACAAATGTGAAGGTAGTGTCCTTCAAGTGCATAGGCTAGTGCCGCTACATTATACATGGAAGATTTAAAAATGAATTAAAAATAATAATAATAATTTGGAAAAATAGTATTAAAACTATTTTCCAAACCGAAGTTTATGGATCTTTCTAACATGATGAATGGCTGCGTGCGTTACGTCCACAAGGACATCATCTGGGGTATGAGTCAGCTTCCCCCACATGGCGCATATATAATAAATAATCCAATTATCTGTAACCTCCAGTGTCAGTCTGTTCATAGCACTGGAACGCATCCAACATGGCAGCTGGCGTGCGCTCCACGCCTCAATCCAAGTGCCGACACAAGGAGAGACACTTGTAGTGTGGCATCCAACATGTAATCCAAGCCTAGATATGGCTAGATAATGTGACACTAGTAACAAGGCGTAGAGTGTGCTATCCATTCCTCAATATGATTGAACAATGTGACCCTCAGGCACGATATATATATATATATACACAATAACAAAAATGAATGTGCAAAACAAATGCATATAGATAGTGTAAACTGAGTGACTAGAATTATTGGCATATACCAATAATAAAGTGCAATGTGCAAAAATAACCATAAAGCTTATGTGAGTATTCAACCTGCAAAGAAAATAAGGTGAAAAAAGCCACCGTATGTTCAAACAGTACAAATAATGGAAGCAGGCTGAAGTTGTAGGTCAGAAACTGTGTTTTTGTTTTTAAATTATTTTTATTAAATTATTGTGAACATACATACAAGTTCTTCCATATCATTTCCAATACAGGAATATAAAACATTCAAATAAAATGCATACACAATTACAAATACGAAAAAGGTCAGAAACTGTGGACTCTACTGCCAGTGGCAACGAGTCAAACAAACATAAAGATGAAACAGCAGGTTGAAGCTCTGGAGGGCCTTCACTGGAAATCGACTGCACAAGGTATCCCAATGTCTCGTTCACCAAAACTAATCATAGGCTCGACCAATCATAGAAGAAAAAGAGCCTCCACTTGGTGCGAGTGCCCGGCGGCCGCGATGTCCGCCAGGCACCCGCGATTGCCCGTTAAAACAACGGGACCGTGCGGGACCGTGGAGCTGTGTGTGTAAACACACAGCTCCACGTCCCGTCAGCAGAGAGGAGACCGATCATGTGATCCCAGTACGGAGGAACACATGATCGGTCTCCTCCCCTTGAGTCCCCTCCCCCCACAGTTAGAATCACTCCTATTAGGGAACACATTAACCCCTGCAGCGCCCCCTAGTGTTAACCCCTTCCCTGCCAGTCACATTTACACAGTAATCAATGCAATTTTATAGCAACGATCGCTGTGTAAATGTGAATGGTTCCAAAAATGTGTCAAAAGTGTCCGAAGTGTCCACCGCAGTCACGAAAAAAAAATCGCAGATCACCGCCATTACTAGTAAAAAAAAATAAAAAATGCAATAAATCTATCCCCTATTTTGTAGACGCTATAACTTTTGCGCAAACAGATCAATATACGCTTATTGTGATTTATTTTACCAAAAACATGTAGAAGAATACGTATTGGCCTAAACTGACTAAAAAAATCTTTTTTTTTTAAAAAATGGGATATTTATTATAGCAAAAAGTAAAAAATATTGTTTTTTTTTTTTCAAAATTGTCGCTCTTCTTTTGTTTATAGCGCAAAAAATAAAAACCGCAGGGGCGATCAAATACCACCAAAAGAAAGCTCTATTTGTGGGAAAAAAAGGACGTCAATTTTGTTTGGATGTAACCTCACACGACCGCGCAATTGTTAGTTAAAGCGACGCAGTGCCGAATCGCAAAAAGTGCTCTGGTAAGGAAGGGTGTAAAATGGCCCGGTGCTGAAGTGGTTAAAAAACGTAGAACACTTACATCAAGGCTGATGTGTTCAAGCATAAAATCAATGTGATCACAGGGAAAATCCAAATAGAGCAATGTTATTGAGCTGGCTCAATGCAACCTGGTGCGTTACGTCCACAAGGACATCATCTGGGGTATGAGTCAGCTCCCCCACATGGCGCATATATAATAAATAATCCAATTATCTGTAACCTCCAGTGTCAGTCTGTTCATAGCACTGGAACGCATCCAACATGGCAGCTGGCGTGCGCTCCACGCCTCAATCCAAGTGCCGACACAAGGAGAGACACTTGTAGTGTGGCATCCAACATGTAATCCAAGCCTAGATATGGCTAGATAATGTGACACTAGTAACAAGGCGTAGAGTGTGCTATCCATTCCTCAATATGATTGAACAATGTGACCCTCAGGCGCGATCTTGCAATAACACGGCCGGGTAAGGAGGGAAGCAATACTGCACCTGCCCACTACAGCCGCTGCAAGTGTCAGCGTAAAAAACACATATGGTCTATTCAGTTAGCCAATCAAGTCCATGGATTCATGTGCTGGAGGCCACAAAATGTACCTAAATCAAACCAAACAAAACATATGCAATTCAATTAAATGATCTCCTCAGGAATTGAGGGGGAAAAGGTGGCATTCTACATATACTATGGAATTGTAAAAATGTAAGATGCTTCTGGAATTCAGTTTTCTCCTTGATCACTACTATTACAGGCCTTATAATACACCCTTCTTCCAAACTAGCCTTACTCAACATAGGTATACACAATATACCAACCCAGTTCAGACCTCTGATAACACATATCTTCATTGCTGCCAAACTAACCATTACATCTATGGGGAAATCCACACTCAGTAGGTAATATATAGAGTAAAAACCAATTACACATATGAAAAGCACTTTGCAGCAATCCCAAAACCTCTCCAACTTTAACTTGTCACCCTGTTGATGATTGAAAGGACAACCTAAAAGCCCCTAATGGTTAAACTATATGTGAACTACCTTCTTATCAATATGGTACAAGTTCTTCCTTCTAACGTTATTCTGTTTGGTACGGTCCTTCCTATGTTACTTACCTATATTCTGAAGGTATGTTAACAATATAATTGCGTTAATTTACTAATCCATAATAAAACAATATTGGAGTGTTACAAAATTCGGAGGAGAAGCCCTTAAATCCCAAGGCACAGTATTTTTCCAATAGGGGTGCTCGAGAGGATGGGACAATCCTTCTGACGATGATATATCCAACTTAATGGGTTATCTAAAACTTTGATAATTTCACAGTTCCTATGTATTATTCAATATACATCGATCGCTTTGATTCTTCGATATGTTTATATTGTTTCTGTCATATAAACTTTTTGATCTTTTTTTTTTCTGAAAACACAATAAAAATATTTGAAAATAAATGATCACCTCAATCCTGTAGGTGGAATGGGAATTATGGTGATTATTATCACAATAATCACCATCCTCAGAGGTCACCCATATGTACTCAGAATCGTTTCTTACCCCTTAGAGAGGATTATCCTCATGAGACATGGGATAATGCCTATCCTTTTGTGAGTAGAGATTAGGACAACTATGCCAGATCTCCGTTCAGTTATAATCAGAACAATCCTGGCCAATACAAATATGGGGGTTTTCCCAGGGAAACACAAGTCCACAAATGAGGTCCAATACCAAGTGAGGCACCCAAGGGGGCGGCACATCCAAAGGAAAAAGGAGAAGAACTTTGTAGGCCAAGGTATTTTCAATCCCAGTAACATTGAATAAACAGATTCTGAAAAAACTACTTATGACAAAGGATTAAAATCCATCCCTTCTAAGAAATGTACATCCCCAAACGTTAGCAGGATTGATTCTGTCACATCCCGCATAGGGCAATACATAGATTTTCATATGCCACACCTAGTCAGATGAGCACCCTCTTACTTGAGGGATACCAAAAACACTTTTAGATTGTTAGAGAATATTGCCTATCAATATTGAATATCCTAGTGATTCACAGATTAGTAATAGGCTATTTTAGATTTAACTTAGTATTGGCTCTCTTATGCCGCGTACACACGAAGGGACTATCCCGCGGGATTGTCCGCTGGACTCGAGTCCACCAGACAATCCCCTCGTGTGTGGACGCCGGCGGACTTTTTGGCGCCAAAAGTCTGGCGCACTAGGTTTTAAGTTTTTTTTTTTAATTGTCCGCTGGACTTGGCAGTCCGGCGGACAATCCCGCCATTAGTAGGCTAGTCCGCCGGACTTTTTAAATGAACGGACTTGCCGCTCATCAGAAAGTCCGTTCATTTTCAAAACTCCCGCAGACTTTTTCCAGCGGAGAAGTCCGGGCGTGTGTGGGCAAGTCACACGCTCGGAAGTCCGGCCGTGTGTGGGGAAGTCCCGCCGGACTAGGTCCGGCGGACAAAGTCCGAACGTGTGTACGCGGCATTAGATTTAATAGGTGCTCAAGTCTCTCACATTGAAGATTACTTTTTGGGTGTGGTTTGGTCCTGATCCGAGGTGGCCGCCTAACTTCTGAGCTCCGTCGACCCGAGGTCCAGCAAACACCGTAACAGAAGCTCTCCACAGCGGTAAAATTAACAGAGCACACAGCAGTGCTTCTGCCACAAGGTCCAAATCACCAAGGGAACAAGGAGCGCAACTCAGTGGCACTATTCCGGAGCTATTTCGCTCCCATCTGCAGAGAGACACCATTCCTGCTTTCCAGGCCACCTCCCTCCTAAAGTAGTTAGTGTACAGCTTGTATAACAGTGTAAATTTTCTTTCCCCTTAAAATAAGTCAACACACAGCCATTATTGTCTAAACCGCTGGCAACAAAAGTGAGTACACCCCTAAGTTAAAATGGTGTGATGTGACTCGTTAGTGTTACAAGGTCTCAGGTGTGAATGGGGATCAGGTGTTCAATTTGGTGTTATCACTCTCACTCTCTCATACTGGTCACTGGAAGTTCAACATGGCACCTTATATTAAAAAAAAAAAAAACTCTCTGAGGATCTTAAAAAAAGAATTGTTGCTCTACATAAAGATGGCCTAGGCTATAAGAAGATTGCCAAGACCCTGAAACTGAGCTGCAGCATGGTGGCCAAGACCATACAGCAGTTTAACAGGACAGGTTCCACTCAGAACAGGCCTCGTCATGGTCAACCAAAGAAGTTGAGTGCACATGCTCAGTGTCATATCCAGAGGTTGTCTTTGGGAAATAGATGTATGAGTGCTGCCAGCATTGCTGTAGTGGTTGAGGTGGTGGGACATCAGCCTGTCAGTGCTCAGACCATACGCCACACACAGCATCAAATTGGTCTGCATGGCTATCATCCTGGAAGGAAGTCTCTTCTAAAGAAAGCCTGCAAACTGTTTGCTGAAGACAAGCAGACGAAGGACATGGATTACTGAAACCATGTCCTGTGGTCTGATGAGACCAAGATAAACTTATTTGGTTCAGATGGTGTTAGGCATGTGTGGCAGCAACCAGGTGAGGAGCACAAAGACAAGTGTGTCTTGTCTACAGTCAAGCATGGTGGTGGGAGTGTCATGGTCTGGGGCTGCATGAGTGCTGCCGGCACTGGGGAGCTACAGATCATTGAGGGAACTCTGAATGCCGACATGTACTGTGACATACTGAAGCAGAGCATGATCCCCTCCCTTTGGAAACTGAGCTGCAGGGCAGTATTCCAACATAAGGGCCACAAACACACCTCCAAGATAACCACTGCCTTGTTAAAGAAGCTGAGGGTAAAGGTGATGGACTAGCCAAGCATGTCTCCAGACCTAAACCCTATTGAGCCACTGTGGGGGATCCTCAAACCGAAGGTGGAGGAGCGCAAGGTCTATAACATCCACCAGCACCATGATATCATTATGGAGGAGTAGAAGAGGACTCCAGTGGCAACCTGTGAAGCTCTGGTGGACTCCATGCCCAAGAAGGTTAAGGCAGTGTTGGAAAATAATGGTGGCCACACAAAACACTCACACTTTGGGCCCTATTTGGACATTTTCATTTAGGGGTGTACTCACTTTTGTTGCCAGCAGTTTAGGCATTTATGGCTGTGTGTTAAGTTATTGTGAGGGGACAGCAAATTGACACTGTTATACAAGCTGTACACTCACTACTTTACATTGTAGCAAAGTGTCATTTCTTCAGTGTTGTCACCTGAAAAGATAAAAAAAAATATTTACGAAAATGTGAGGTGTGTACTCACTTTTGTGAGATACTGTAAATACTGTATGGCCCAGTGAGACAAGTGTCTTTCTGGGAGGACGTACCCATATACAGCAGTAGTAAACAATGTCTGTCATTCATGATTGGTCACAGCAATCACATGGTACAAGGCAAATCACAGCAAAAATTTACTATGTGATAGCTGTAGCCAATACCAGCTATCACAGTAGTAAACAAAGGCATTGTGAATTATGCCAAACACAGTTAGAAATGATTGCTTATACAGCGATCATGATTGTATAAGCAATTATAATGTTTTAAAAAATCCCTATCACCCCCACCCCCCGCCCCCCAAGCAGGTGAGCATCACTATGGTGAAACTGCACTGCTCTGGTAAAAATAATTGTTTTTTTTTTTCACATACTGTCACTGACAGGGAACAATCCGCAGAAGAACTGGCATAGCCTGTAAAGCCCAGGAGAATTGCAGATTGGCAAATAGAAAATTTGCCAATGCGCATGCGTGCAATACAATTAATGCGCCAGTTCGCCAAAGCGCATGCAATGCATGACAGACTCTGGTGCCCAGTGGCCTATTTAGAACCAGCATCATCAACCACTAGCTACTTAAGAACAAATGTGACCAGCCACAGGTAGCACCTACACGCCTCCATCCCTAATATGTGTCAAAGGAAAAGAAGGATTAGTGGGACTTTACATGAGGCGTGTCTGTGCATTTGATAATTTAAAATAAACAATATATATTATGTAATAAAATTTGATAATGGTGGGATATAGTGTGGTGGCTTCGCAGATTAATGCAAAGCCACCACACACATCAGACCAATACAAGTATGTTGTTTGTTTAGAATAGTCAAAGTTTAATAGCGGTAATTATAACAATGATACATTACCACCAATGAAATTAATATTCATGATAATAATAATAATACTCATAATAATAATAATGATAATAATAAAATTAACTTCTAGTATCAATATACTTTAATCAAAAATACATCAATTCATAATCAGATGATAAACAGCATTGTTGGTACAGAAATTAAAAATTGTTAATCAAAAGAGCATCTATGTGAAATCACATAGACATGATTAACAGAACAGATCCAGAATGACATGGTACATCCGATATACACCTCAGTATACAGTATTGATAAAATGTTGATATTAAATTAAAATAAAATCCATGATAATAACAAGCTTGTCTGGGCACCCATGTTGTAGACTCTACGTGTTTCGTAGCCTAAAGCTACTCATCAAGAGTGGGATGCACTTGTAGTACTATAATTAAAGAGGGGACCATTAACATAAAGTATCCTCAAAGGGACACCAATATGAAAAAAGGGGGCTACACATTCAATCAAAGGCTTCCGCTCATGGACCAGGCCCAATTCCAAGATCGAAAGGTGGGGGGTTTGGACAAAATGTCTACCTCGGGGTTGAGACGTGGGGTTCCCCCACCGCCTGCCCACCATATGAGATCAGGGGGGAATTCAGATGTAGACCCGGGGAACAGCCAAGAGATCTGTGACCGCCACTCCACAACAACCCCCACATGTGTATAACAAATACGTGCTATAACAGGTGGTAAACCTGTAAAAAATATTTTTGATTAAAGTATATTAATACTAGAAGTTAATGTTATTATTATCATTATTATTATGAGTTATTATTATTATTATTATTATCATGAATATTAATTTAATTGGTGGTAAGGTATCATTGTTATCATTACCGCTATTAACTACTTCAGCCCCGGACCAATTTGCAGCCAAAGGACCAGGCCCCTTTTTGCGATTCGGCACTGTGTCGCTTTAACTGACAATTGCGTGGTTGTGTGTCGCGGCTCCCAAAAATTTTTTTTTTCCCACAAATAGAGCTTTCTTTTGGTGGTATTTGATCGCCCCTGCGGTTTTTATTTTTTGCGCTATAAACAAAAATAGAGCGATAATTTTGAAAAAAAATGCAATATTTTTTACTTTTTGCTATAATAAATATCCCCCAAAAATATATAAAATTTTTTTTTTCCTCAGTTTAGGCCGATACGTATTCTTCTACATATTTTTGGTAAAAAAAATCGCAATTAGCGATTATTGATTGGTTTGCGCAAAAGTTATAGCATTTACAAAATAGGGGATATTTTTATAGCATTTTTATTATAATTTTTTTTACTAGTAATGGCAGCGATCAGCAATTTTTATTGTGACTGCGACATTATGGCGGACACATCGGACATTTTTGACACATTCTTGGGACCATTGTCATTTATACAGCAATCAATGCCATTTCAATGCATTGATTCCTGTATAAATGACACTGGCAGTGAAAGAGTTAACCACTAGGGGGCGGGGAGGGGTTATGGTGTGTGACGTGTGTTTTTTTTTTTACATTAGGGGCGGGGCTGACGTCTGACGTCATTGATCGGCTTTCCCGATGACAGGGAACAGCCGATCAATGACAGGCAGAGTAGGAAGCGCGGGGAGAGGTTTGTTTACACAGACCTCTCCCCGTTCTTCAGCTCTGTGACCAGATCGCGGGACACCAGCGGCGATCGGGTCTGCTGGTCCAGCGGCCGTGGTCACGGAGCTCCCGACAGGGTCACGCGTGCGACCCACGGCTGGCCTCTTAAAGGACCACGTACCTATACGTGGTTTTGCCTAGTCGTGCCATTCTGCCGACATATATGGGCGTGAGGCGGTCGGGAATCGGTTAAACTTTGACTATTCTAAACAAACAACATACTTGTATTGGTCTGATGTGTGTGGTGACTTTGCATTAATCTGCGAAGCCACCACACTACATCCCACCATTATCAAATTTCATTACAGAATATATATTTTTTTATTTTAAATTATCAAATGCACAGACACGCCTCATGTAAAGTCCCACTAATCTTTCTTTTTCTTTGACAGCATCAACCACTAATTGCGGATGATCTTCATTTGAGTTGCTGTTCCTGTTGCTATTGGATTTCCTCTTACCGACCCGGCTTCCCTTTGACCTGACTAGTTTCCACTCCTGGATTTGGCCCTTGGCTTGTTCCTGTGACTCCGCTCCTGCCCGCTGATCCATGTATGACCCTTGGCTTTCTCTTCTGACTTTGCTGCTGCTTGACTACTAGTGTATGACCTCGGCTGACTCCTGACTCTGCTTGCTGCCTTACTCCTGGATGATATTCCATGCATGACTTATGGCCTGGCTTCTGGCTCTCCATGTTGCCAAGTCTCGCCCAGTACTCTTGAGGGATGTCTGCCCAGTAGTGCATCCTGCTAACTAATGGAAAAAAAGAAAACCAAAATAGAGCACCATTCCTGGTCAGATCCCCCAGAATGACTTAACCCCCCCCCCCCCCGCAGTGTGCTCAGAATTATTATATCATCTTGTCTTTTTAAGATAATCATCCAGCTTGCTGGTTACGCATTTTTAAGGTGAAGAGTACATGACCGCTATTACATGTTTACCCTAAAATCGTATAGATGCCTTGCTGTGTGTGACTTCAGTAAAACAGTGCCAGAAATATTTACTGTATAACTAGAGTCAGACAACTGTGAAATAAAAGCATCTTAACAGCCAAAGAACTAGCATTCTCCAAGGAGAGTTCAGCAATGGCAGCCTCCGTTAGGGAGACCAGTGAATGTCTGTTTGTTGATCTCCCCTACCTATTAAGAACCCAGAAGTGATTGGTAAAATGTCACTTTGAGGTCCTGCTGCCACTGGGAAGAATCTAATGAAGAGTAATCTGCACTCTATTAGTTTAATGGATGGCAGAGGAGACATCAGGGGTTTCATTAAAGGGAACCTGTCCCAAAAAATTATCACATAGGGGACTCGTGTCCTCATGTGATAAAAAAATAAAGTGTAAGAAAATAAAGTTAAATCCAAGCACCCCCACATACACGCATATTCAAAAATAAACACAGATGGCACGAGCGCCTTCGCAATAAAGCTTACATTTTTCTGCACATGTTATCAACACACATGCTGGAGTGAGAACAATAATTTTAGACCTGTTATCAGTTATCTGGTATGAATGGATCATGGGTGCAATGTCAGGCTCCTGCAGACAAGTCCTTCAGCTTTCTGCCCATACGTCTGTACAGGATTTTTGTTAGAAAGCTGGCGGACTTGTAGATGGACAATGCGTGCACTGATCAGCACGATTGCAGTCCATTGATACTACAATTCTGTCTGCCACAATGGAGGAGACAGGACTTGTAGTTTATTCATTCACAGATTCTTGTGAATAAATGATATGGCTGTGTGGGAGAAGCTCTGATTTTAACTGTGGCTGCAGTTTTGGGGGAGGGTAACCCCCTACCCACTGGCATGGGGGGGGGGGTGAGGGAACATGTGATGGAACATTTTACACTCTAAATACTGATGTGCCATGTAACATGTTCCAAAAGGTGAACTTAGTCTTAAAACATTACCTATGGAAAAGTGAAGGTACTAAAGTTTGTCACCATTTCAGAGGTGCCGGTCATTTTAAGACTTGACATACTGACTATCTATTTATTCAATGCAATTTGGGTGTAATTTTTGTCTGGGCACATTGTGTTCCAGTACTGAACTGACCGAGTATAAAAAGATACAAGTAAACTTTCATTGGACGCTCTCACCTTATACTTTAGTGTGTGTGGATTTATTTCAGATTTTTTGTTATTTATTTTAAAAGAGAAATCCATGTCATGTAATGCTTGAGCCAAAATGTAGACTGAGATAAACACTCTATAGGATGTTTTCTCATCAGGATAATATAAACCAAGTCGAAGTGTCTCCAAACTGCAGTCCCTAAGAGGATATCCAGTTGTGAGTCTATAAAGGACATTTTTCATTCTGTTTTTTGAAAAGCATCTATATTTAGTTATGATAATATCCTCCATCAGGGGGTCATTTGGGCGGCTGGATGGATTAATACTATAAAAATATTCCAGCAATCCCTTTGTGGAGAGATGGGGGAACGTAAACACCAAACTGCAGTTACTGAAAATAAAAAATATTCCACTTATTGACCAAGAATCTGGTAGAATAAATGTTTTCTCCGTGTAATAAGGGACATTATTATACAAAAGCATGTAATAAGTCATACTAGCGGAGCCACAAATAATAAGAACTTCCGTAGTTGAGGTCCGCAGCTCTGGAGGAATTTTATCACAATTCTTTATAGACATCAGAATCTTGAATTCAATACAAATTCCATGATTAGATAAATGTTTGCTGAGTTGTCGGATCTCCCTCTCTCCGTATTCATCATCAGATGTAAGGATCCCGACCCAGTTCCACTTCAACCTTTCCAGTAACTTTGCTATGGCCACATATTGCATCTCATCATCCGGAACTGTCCGGAAAAAGTTTGGATACATCTTTCTATCACTCAGCAAAGTATCTCTGGCTCCATAACTAATCTAGAAAGAAAGAAAACAGTCTGTATAATTAATCTGGAACTCTTAACCGCTTCAGCCCCAGAATATTTTACCCCCCTCCTGACCAGAGCACTTTTTGCGATTTGCCACTTTAACGATTTAACTGACAATTGCACAGTCATGCGACGTTGCACCCAAACAACATTGATGTCCTTTTTTTCCCCACAATAAGAGCTTACTTTTGGTGGTATTTGATCACCTCTGCGTTTTTTATTTTTTGCGATATAAACAAAAAAATAGCGACAATTTTGAAGAAAAAATTCAATTTTTTTTACTTTTTGCTATAATAAATATCCCCAAAAATATATAAAAAAATTATTTTTTCCTCAGTTTAGGCCGATACGTATTCTTCTACATATTTTTGGTAAAAAAAATCGCAATAAGCGTATATTGATTGGTTTGCTCAAAAGTTATAGCACCTATAAAATAGGTCGTTGATTTAAGGCATTTTTATTATATTTTTTTTTTTACTAGTAATGGTGGCGATCTGTGATTTTTATTGGGACTGCAACATTATTGGCAGACACATCAGACAATTTTGACAAATTTTTGGGACCATTGGCATTTATACAGTGATCAGTGCTATAATAATGCATTGATTACTGTAAAAATGTCACTGGCAGGGAAGGGGTTAACACTAGGGGTGATCAAGGGGTTAATTATGTTCCCTAGTGTGTGTTCTAACTGAAGAGGGGAGGGTAGTGTATAGAGGAGATGACATATCGCTGTTCATACTCTGTAAGAACAGACGATCTGTCTCTTCTCCCCTCAGGGAACCGGAAACTGGGTGTTTACACACACAAATCCCGGTTCTCTGTGTGCCACGAGCGATCACTGGAGCCCGGCGGTGATCGCGACTGCCCGGCACTCACATTGGCTCCATGAGCGGGCAGCGGGTACACACACCCCTAGTTGCCACAGGGTGGAGCGGCATTACATAATGTTGTTTTGCCCAGCCATGCCATTCTAGACATGTGCGATTCGTTTCGTACGAATTCGTAATTCGTACGAATTTTTCGAAATTCGTACGAATTTACGAATCTGTAGTACGAATTTTTTTTTTTACGAATTCCGTACGGAATACGAAATTCCGTTTACGAATTTCGTCGCCGAATGATTCGAATGAATTCGAATGAATTCGAATGAATTCGAATGGATTCGAATGAATTCGAATGACAAAGTGTCATTTTTGCAGGAAAAATTCCGTTTACGAATTTCAGCTCCAAATTATTCGAATCCAACTACCAATATCAAATTTCAACTAATTCAAACGAAATTATTATAGCAGATATAACGAATGAATTCGAATGCATTCGAATGAATTCGAATGACAAAGTGTCATTTTTGCAGAAAAAAAAAGCTATTTAAAAAACAGTCATTCATTGATATAAAAAAAAAAAAAAAAGCGTAGGGGTCCCCCCAAATTCAATAACCAGGCCCTTCAGGTCTGGTATGGATATTAAGGGGGACCCCAGCCAAAAAAAAAAAAAAAAATGGCGTAGGGTCCCCCCCAAATATCCATACCAGACCCTTCAGGTCTGGGATGGATTTTAAGGGGAACCCCGGCCAAAAAAAAAAAGAAATGGCGTGGGGGTCCCCCTCAAAATCCATACCAGACCCTTTATCCGAGCACGCAACCTGGCAGGCCGCAGGAAAGGAGGGGGGACGAGAGCGGCCCCCCCTCCCGCCTGAACCGTACCAGGCCACATGCCCTCAACATTGGGAGGGTGCTTTGGGGTCCCCCCCAAAGCACCTTGTCCCCATGTTGATGAGGACAAGGGCCTCATCCCCACAACCCTGGCCGGTGGTTGTGGGGGTCTGCGGGCGGGGGGCTTATCGGAATCTGGAAGCCCCCTTTAACAAGGGGACCCCCAGATCCCGGCCCCCCCCCTGTGTGAAATGGTAAGGGGGTACAAAACTACCCCTACCATTTCACCAAAAAAGTGTCAAAAATTGTAAAAATGACAGGAGACGGTCTTTGACAATTCCTTTATTAAAATCTTCTTTCTTCTGGTCTTCCTTCTTCATCTTCTCCTTCCGTCATCTTCTTCCATCTTCTTCTTCCTTCGATTCGCTTCTTCTTCCTCCGGTCTTCTCGTCCTTCTCGTCCGGCGTCGTCCTTCTCGCCCGGCATCGTCGTCTCTTCTCGCAGGCCGCTCCTCGCAATGGGAGGCTCCCGCTCTGTGAGGCTTCGCTCCGGGTGACAGGTCTTTTATAACGAAGGCACCTGGTGACCCCGCCCCCTCTGACGCACGGGGACGTCATGTGGAATTCCCTATGGCTTTCCCCATGACGTCAGAGGGGGGGCGGGGTCACCAGGTGCCTTCGTTATACAAGACCTGTCACCCGGAGCGAAGCCTCACAGAGCGGGAGCCTCCCATTGCGAGGAGCGGCCTGCGAGAAGAGACGACGATGCCGGACGAGAAGGACGACGCCGGACGAGAAGGACGAGAAGACCGGAGGAAGAAGAAGCGAATCGAAGGAAGAAGAAGATGGAAGAAGATGCCGGAAGATGAAGAAGGAAGACCAGAAGAAAGAAGATTTTAATAAAGGAATTGTCAAAGACCGTCTCCTGTCATTTTTACCATTTTTGTCACCTTTTTTGGTGAAATGGTAGGGGTACTTTTGTACCCCCTTACCATTTCACACAGGGGGGGGCGGGATCTGGGGGTCCCCTTGTTAAAGGGGGCTTCCAGATTCCGATAAGCCCCCTGCCCGCAGACCCCCACAACCACCGGGCACGGTTGTGGGGATGAGGCCCTTGTCCTCATCAACATGGGGACAAGGTGCTTTGGGGGGGACCCCAAAGCACCCTCCCAATGTTGAGGGCATGTGGCCTGGTACGGTTCAGGCGGGAGGGGGGGCCGCTCTTGTCCCCCCCTCCTTTCCTGCGGCCTGCCAGGTTGCGTGCTCGGATAAGGGTCTGGTATGGATTTTATGGGGGACCCCACGCCATTTTTTTTGGCTAGGGTTCCCCTTAAAATCCATCCCAGACCTCAAGGGTCTGGTATGGATTTTGAGGGGGACCCTACGCCATTTTTTTTTTTTTTTTTGGCTGGGGGTCCCCCTTAATATCCATCCCAGACCTGAAGGGCCTGGTTATTGAATTTGGGGGGACCCCTACACATTTTTTTTATCAATGACTTCAATGAATGACAGTTCTCTGTATTACGGATCCAACAATTCATTTGCCGGCAAATAGCTGCGACTCGTGATTTTAAATAGTTTTTTTTTTCCTGCAAAAATGACACTGTGCAGGGACAGTTCTCTATATTAGATATACTGAATCTCGAATCATTCGAAGCATTCGTTATATCCGCTATTATAATTTCTTTCATATTAGTTGAAATTACATATTTGTTAGTTGTTGTATTCGAATTGTTCTCTGTATTACGGGAATCGGCAATTAGCCGCGAGTGATTTTAAATATTTTTTTTTTCCTGCAAAAATGACACATTGTACAGAGAGAGTTCTAAACACGGGAAACATGACCCCCATTCATAGACGTACTATATAGTATATAGAAGGGGTCATGTTTCCCGTGTTTAGAACTCTCTCTGTACAATGTGTCATTTTTGCAGGAAAAAAAGACATTTAAAATCACTCGCGGCTAATTGCCGATTCCCGTAATACAGAGAACAATTCGAATGTTGTATTGTAACTAACAAATATCTAATTTCAACTAATATGAAAGAAATTATAATAGTGGATATAACGAATGCTTCGAATGCTTCGAGATTCAGTATATCTAATATAGAGAACTGTTCCTGCAGTGTCATTTTTGCAGGAAAAAAAAAACTATTTAAAATCACGAGTCGCAGCTATTGCCGGCAAATGAATTGTTGGATCCGTAATACAGAGAACTGTCATTCATTGAAGTCATTGATAAAAAAAAGCGTAGGGGTCCCCCCAAATTCAATAACCAGGCCCTTCAGGTCTGGGATGGATATTTAGGGGGACCCCAGCCAAAAAAAAAAAAAAAAAAATGGCGTAGGGTCCCCCTCAAAATCCATACCAGACCCTTGAGGTCTGGGATGGATTTTAAGGGGAACCCTAGCCCAAAAAAATGGCGTGGGGTCCCCCATAAAATCCATACCAGACCCTTATCCGAGCACGCAACCTGGCAGGCCGCAGGAAAGGAGGGGGGGACGAGAGCGGCCCCCCTCCCGCCTGAACCGTACCAGGCCACATGCCCTCAACATTGGGAGGATGCTTTGGGGTCCCCCCAAAGCACCTTGTCCCCATGTTGATGAGGACAAGGGCCTCATCCCCACAACCCTGGCCGGTGGTTGTGGGGGTCTGCGGGCGGGGGGCTTATCGGAATCTGGAAGCCCCCTTTAACAAGGGGACCCCCAGATCCCGCCCCCCCCCCCTGTGTGAAATGGTAAGGGGGTACAAAAGTACCCCTACCATTTCACCAAAAAAGTGTCAAAAATTGTAAAAATGACAGGAGACAGTCTTTGACAATTCCTTTATTAAAATCTTCTTTCTTCTGGTCTTCCTTCTTCATCTTCTCCTTCCGGCATCTTCTTCCATCTTCTTCTTCCTTCGATTCGCTTCTTCTTCCTCCGGTCTTCTCGTCCTTCTCGTCCGGCGTCGTCCTTCTCGTCCGGCATCGTCGTCTCTTCTCGCAGGCCGCTCCTCGCAATGGGAGGCTCCCGCTCTGTGAGGCTTCGCTCCGGGTGACAGGTCTTGTATAACGAAGGCACCTGGTGACCCCGCCCCCCCTCTGACGTCATGGGGAAAGCCATAGGGAATTCCACATGACGTCCCCGTGCGTCAGAGGGGGCGGGGTCACCAGGTGCCTTCGTTATAAAAGACCTGTCACCCGGAGCGGAGCCTCACAGAGCGGGAGCCTCCCATTGCGAGGAGCGGCCTGCGAGAAGAGACGCCGATGCCGGACGAGAAGGACGACGCCGGACGAGAAGGACGAGAAGACCGGAGGAAGAAGAAGCGAAACGAAGGAAGAAGAAGATGGAAGAAGATGCCGGAAGGAGAAGATGAAGAAAGGAAGACCAGAAGAAAGAAGATTTTAATAAAGGAATTGTCAAAGACCGTCTCCTGTAATTTTTACCATTTTTGACACTTTTTTGGTGAAATGGTAGGGGTACAAAAGTACCCCCTTACCATTTCACACAGGGGGGGGGCCGGGATCTGGGGGTCCCCTTGTTAAAGGGGGCTTCCAGATTCCGATAAGCCCCCCGCCCGCAGACCCCCACAACCACCGGCCAGGGTTGTGGGGATGAGGCCCTTGTCCTCATCAACATGGGGACAAGGTGCTTTGGGGGGGACCCCAAAGCACCCTCCCAATGTTGAGGGCATGTGGCCTGGTACGGTTCAGGCGGGAGGGGGGGCCGCTCTCGTCCCCCCCTCCTTTCCTGCGGCCTGCCAGGTTGCGTGCTCGGATAAAGGGTCTGGTATGGATTTTGAGGGGGACCCCACGCCATTTTTTTTTTTTTTTTTGGCCGGGGTTCCCCTTAAAATCCATCCCAGACCTGAAGGGTCTGGTATGGATATTTGGGGGGGACCCCACGCCATTTTTTTTTTTTTTTTTTGGCTGGGGTCCCCCTTAATATCCATACCAGACCTGAAGGGCCTGGTTATTGAATTTGGGGGGACCCCTACGCTTTTTTTTTTTCTGCAAAAATGACACTTTGTCATTCGAATTCATTCGTTATATCTGCTATAATAATTTCGTTCAAATTAGTTGAAATTCGATATTGGTAGTTGGATTTACTAACGATTTGTAACTATTCATAACGATTCGTAACGATTCGTAACTATTCATAACGATTCGTAACGATTCGTAACTTGAAATTGAAATTCGATATTTGTAGTTGGATTCGAATTGTTCTCTGTGTTATGAGAACCAACAATTCATTAGCCGCGTTAACGATTCGTAACGATTCGTAACGATTCGTAACGATTCGTAACTTTACTAACGATTCGTAAAAAAAATTACGATTCGTCCGAATTTCGTATTTCGTACGAATTCGAACGGAATTTCGTACACGAATTACGAATTACGAATTTTTTTATATACGAAACGGGACGAAACGAAACGAAACAAATTTTTTGTCAGTTCCCATGTCTATGCCATTCTGCTGCAGTATAACTGCGGCGGCTGGTTGGCAAGTGGTTAATATCCAAATGGACAGAAGAAAACCTTAGAAAATGTTTTAATGTTTTTTATAGAGCAACAAACATGTCATCTGAGCTGTCTACAAGAGATCTATAAGAAGATTTTAGTGGTGCTTTTATTTCACCGGACCAATCAGATAAAGATGTAAGAATAAATGCAATCGCCATCGGCCACCCACGATTTCAGCACGAGAGCCAGAACTGGAGAGAAGAGACAGATCTACTGTTCGTAGTGATTAGGAACAACAATATGTTTCCTCCTCCAGTCAGTCCCATCCTCTACAGTTAGAAACACTCACGAGGGAACACATTTAACCCCTTGTTGGCCCCCTAGTGTTAATCCCTTCCCTGCCAGTGACATTTGCACAGTAATCAATGCATTTTTATAGCTGTATTTTATCGCTGTATAAATGTCACTGGTCCCAAAAAGTGCCAAAACTGTCCGATCTGTCCGCCGCAATGTCGCAGTCCCACTAAAAATCGCAGATTGTCACCATTACTAATAAAAATAATAATAATAATAAAAAATGCCATAAATCTATCCCCTATTTTGTAGACACTATAACTTTTGTGCAAACCAATCAATAGACGGTTATTGCAATTTTTTTACCAAATATATGTAGAAGAATAGATGTGATCGAATACCACCAAAAGAAAGCTCTATTTGTGGGGGAAAAAGGCTTCAATTTTGTTTGGGTACAATTTTGCACGACTGCGCAATTGTCAGTTAAAGCGACACAGTGCCATAACGCAAAAAAATGGCCTGATCATTAAGGGGGGAAATCTTCCGGGGCTGAAGTGGTTAACCACATACCGACCACCCGTCATCATTTGACGGTGGCAGAATGGCTCCCCTGCATAAATTGCCGTATGGTGGCTGCTTTAGGGGTATAGGGTCACTCGCATCCGTGGCGTCACTGATGAGCCAATGCGTGTGGCTGGTGGCTGCGATGTCCGCTGGATACCCACGATCACTCCTAAAAGAGCAGGAACGGGGATCTGTGTGTGTAAACACACAAATTCACGTTCTGTCAGGGGAGAGGAGACAGATTGTGTGTACCTAGTATATAGGAACACAGATCGGTCTCCTCCCCCAGTCAGTCCCATCCCCCACAGTTAGAACACACACTTAGGGAACACATTTAACCCCTTGATCGATCCCTAGTGTTAACCCCTTCCCTGCCAGTGACGTTTATACAGTAATCAGTGGCTATTTATAGCTCTGATCGCTGTATAAATGTCAATGGTTTCAAAAAAGTGTCAAAAGTGTCCGATCTGTCCGCTGCAATATTGCAGTACTGATAAAAAGCGCAGATCACCTAGTAAAAAATAAATAATAAAAATACCTTAAACAATGACCTATTTTGTAGGTGCTATAACTTTTGTGCAGACCAATCAATATACACTTATTGTGATTTTTTTTACCAAAAATATGTAGAAGAATTTATATTGGCCTAAAATAATGAAAAGTTTTGTTTAAAAAAAAATGGGATATTTATTATAGCAAAATTTAAAAAATATTGTTTTTTTTTTCAAAATTGTCACTCTTTTTTTGTTTATAGCACAAAAAATAAAAACCAAAGAGGTGATCAAATGCCACCAAGAGAAAGATCTATTTGTGGGAAAAAAAGGACATTAATTTTGTTTGCGCACAACGTCACACGACCGCACAATTGCCAGTTAAATAACACCGTGCCGTATCGCAAAAATGGCCTGGTCAGGAAAGGGGTAAAGTGGAAATGGTTAAACAATATGCATCATAAAATTAACATGCGGTAGGTAATACCGATTACACCCACTGTAATAATCACTATTGTGCAACAAAAAAAAAACACGCAAAAAAAATAAAATTGCACCAATTTTTTTTTAACAAAGATGCTGTGAATTTTTTTTTGTTAATTACCAGTGTGCTATCAGTGATAACTTAATACACATACATTCAAAATTGAAAATTGGGAAATCCCAAAAACAAAAAAAACGCAAAAAGAAATGCACAAAAAATGCACAAAAACTCCACAAAGATGCTGCGAAAAAAATCCAATTATTAATACCCGTGTTCTGTCAGTGATAACTTAGTGCATATACATATCAAAAATTTAAAAGTGCTGCAAAAATATGCAAATTAAAGTCCTTATTCAACTGTGACCATTTCCAAGTCCTTGCACTTTAATTAAATTATTCCAATCCACTGTGTATCTTTATATGATTCCAAGAAAAATGTGCTCAACCACAAATAATGCAAAGACCGGTCTGGGCACCCTGACATGTAAGCGTGTTGCGCGATCCCCGTGTTTATATTCTTTCTGGGTGATTGGTGTATATTCTGCTGAGGGGAAGGAGCGTCTGTGAGCTGGAAAGGAGAGAACTTGGAACCCCATGCTGGGAGATTGGAATAATATCATTACACACGCTTTGTGGTCCAGCGGGCCTTTGGGTGAGTGAGCATTTATATTATTGGTGGTGGAGCACGTTTTTCTTGGAATCATATAAAGATACACTGTGGTAAAAGGATATACCATCATACTTTGTACCAAGTGCAATGTGCGCCTTTGCTTCTCAGTAGGGATGAGCCGAACACCCCCCGGTTCGGTTCACACCAGAACCTAACAAAATAATTTGTACGAACACGCGAACACCATTAAAGTCTATGGGACACGAACATGAAAAATCAAAAGTGCTAATTTTAAAGGCTTATATGCAAGTTATAAAAAGTGTTTGGGGACCCGGGTCCCGCCCCAGGGGACATGTGTCAATGCAAAAAAGTTTTAAAAATGGACATTTTTTCAGGTGGTTTTAATAATGCTTAAAGTGAAACAATAAAAGTAAAATATTCCTTTAAATATTGTGCCTGGGGGGTGTCCATAGTATGCCTGTAAAGTAGTGCATCTTTCCCGTGTTTAGAACAGTATCACAGCAAAATTGAATTTTTAATTGGAGAATTATGCTCCCCCGGGGGAATGGATTTTACATATTTTTCTCAGGTACATTCTTCTTACTCAAGAATTGATTATGTTTTCCTGGACCATCAGCTTCTAGAGGGGTTATTAAAGGCAGAAGTAAATTCAATCACCCTCTCGGATCATGCCCCGGGTTATAGTTAGCTTGGAATTAAAAAATATACCGGATAGGCATAGAACCTGGAGGCTGGATGAATCACTCCTGTATGATCATGGTATAGTAGAGGAATTGGAAAGAGATATGAATTTGTTCTTCAAAGAGAACAACGTTGATAATATTGACCCAACTATACTATGGGAAACACATAGTATACAAGTATTCATGAGAGGGAGATTAATAGCAGAAGGGGCCAAGAGGAAAAAAATGGACAGCTCAGAAACAATCTCTTCTACAAGAGATTCAAGACTTGGACCAGGTTCATAAAAAATTTAATGATAATAAAGTAAAGATAGAACTGATAGGAAAACCAGAGGCATTGAAGGAATTAATGGAGCAAGAGGCTAAGCGAGCATTTATGAGAACAGCAAAAAGGCAGTATGAATGTGGGAATAGATCCGGGAAAATGTTGGCGGGAGTGATTAAACCTAGAAGGAATGTAAATTATATTGCAAAAATGAAAGATAAAAAGGGGGAAATTAAATACTCTACTGAGGATATAAGCAAAGTATTTTTGGAGTATTATCAATCATTATATAATGTAAATGCCACTCAAGATTATGAAGATAGACAAAATAGAGGCAATATAATAGAACAGTACCTAGAGAAGATCCAGCTGCCGGGGTTATCAGAGGAGGATTCAAGTAAATTAGAAAAAGATATCTCTAGGAATGAAATAGAGCAGGCAATTAGGAAAAGTAAGGGGGTAAAAGTCTGGGTCCAGATGGATATACATCCCTATATTTTAAGAAGTTTATAGGCATCCTGACTCCATTCTATTACTCATACATGAATTCCATCTGGAAAGGCCTGAAAATCCGTCAAGAAGCTTTGGGGGCTTACATATCACTTCTAGGAAAGGAAGGAAATGGTCCAACATTGTGCTCAAGCTTTAGGCCAATATCCTTGTTCAATGAGGATGTTAAAATATATGCTCGGATTTTGGTCGAAAGATTGAGACCCCTTGTGCTTGACTGTATCGATAAAGATCAAGCAGAGTTTGTCCCCGGGAGGGAGGCAAGAGATAATATATTGAGAACAACTTTGTTAATGCATGCCGCAAAAAAGGGAAAGAAACCTGCTCTTTTTCTATCAATAGATGCCGAAAAGGCAGATTGGGATTTTATGTTACGGACATTGCATAGAATTGGTATAGGTCTGTGAATGCTGAGGTGGATAGAGGCTCCATACTCGAATCCTACGGCTAAAATTCAGGTTAATGGAAATCTGTCTGATGCCTTTCGGTTGTTTAATGGTACACAACAGGGCTGTCCACTTTCGCCCCTACTTTTTGTGATCTCACTGGAACCTCTTTTAGCTTCCATAAGAGCCAACAAGAAAATTAGGGGAATAGAAGTCGCGGGACAGGAACATAAGATATCAGCATTTGCGAACAATATCATGTTGTACGTAACAAACCCTACACAAACACTCCCAGATATCTTGATGGAATTGAATAACTATGGGGTTATTTCAAATTTTAAGATAAATATGGAGAAGACTGAGATACTAGATATCTTGGTTCCCTCAGATGAAGGTAGGGATCTTAGAATCCTATACCCCTTCAAGTGGAGGAAAAGAGGATTGAAATATCTGGGAGTGTTTTTGTCAACATCAATAATGGATTTATATAAGGATAATTACTTATTGAATACAATCAAACAAGACTTGAAAGGTTACCCGGTCCATAGACTGTCATGGTTTGGCAGAATAAGCGTGATTAAAATGATGACCCTTCCAAAAGCCTTTTATATCTTCCAGTGTCTCCCGATAAATATCCCTGCTACTTATTTTAAAACCCTTAGATTAATACTACAAAAATGTATATGGAATAATTAAGGGAATCGTATTTCATATAAAGTTCTGAGTAGACCAAAGGAGAGAGGGGGAGTATTTCTCCCAGAGCTTGAAAAATACCATGAGGCGGCGGTACTACGGATAGTTTTGGACTGGGTCCATGGTTCTCCATACAAAAAATGGGTATCACTTGAGTCAGAATTGATTAATTCAGCTCTGAACCAGATTATTTGGATTCCAAGCCAACACAGAGGTTTCCCCAGGGATATGGTCCCAATCACCACAGAGACATTTAGAATATGGGATAAACTATCTAAAAATAGATATTGGTCCTCTGCTACCCCTCACAGGTAATTATTATTTCCCTCCAGGTAAGGATAACAAACTATACTTAAAATGGACATCATTGGACCATCTGAGGTTAAAAGATGTTTTGAAAGGGAACGTCCTTTGTTCATTATCTGAATTACAAGAATAATATGGTAAAATGCCCTGGGATGTATGGAGATATACAGTGGTGTGAAAAAGTGTTTGCCCCCTTCCTCATTTCCTGTTCCTTTGCATGTTTGTCACACTTAAGTGTTTCGGAACATCAAACCAATTTAAACAATAGTCAAGGACAACACAAGTAAACACAAAATGCAATTTGTAAATGAAGGTGTTTATTATTAAAGGTGAAAAAAATCCAAACCATCATGGCCCTGTGTGAAAAAGTGATTGCCCCCTAAACCTAATAACTGGTTGGGCCACCCTTAGCAGCAACAACTGCAACCAAGCGTTTGCGATAACGTGCAATGAGGCTTTTACAGCATCCTGGAGGAATTTTGGCCCACTCATCTTTGCAGAATTGTCCTAATTCAGTTACATTAGAGGGTTTTCGAGCATGAACGGCCTTTTTAAGGTCATACCACAACATCTCAATAGGATTCAGGTCAGGACTTTGGCTAGGCCACTCCAAAGTCTTCATTTTGTTTTTCTTCAGCCATTCGGTGGTGGACTTGCTGGTGTGTTTAGGATCATTGTCCTGCTGCAGAACCCAAGTTCGTTTCAGCTTGAGTACACGAACAGATGGTCGGACATTCTCCTTCAGGATCTCTTGGTAGACAGCAGAATTCATAGTTCCTTTTATAACGGCAAGTCTTCCAGGTCCTGAAGCAGCAAAACAGCCCCAGACCATCACACTACCACCACCATATTTTACTGTTGGTATAATGTTCTTTTTCTGAAATGCAGTGTTCCTTCTACGCCAGATATACTTGGACACACACCTTCCAAAGAGTTCCACTTGTGTCTCATCGGTCCACAGAATGTTGTCCCAAAAGTCTTGGGGATCATCAAGATGTGTTGTGGAGAAATTGAGACGAGCTTTGATGTTCTTTTTGCTCAGCAGTGGTTTTCTCCTTGGAACTCTGCCATGCAGGCCATTTTTGCCCAGTCTTTTCCTGATGGTGGAGGCATGAACGCTGACCTTAACTGAGGCAAGTGAGGCCTGCAGTTCCTTGGACGTTGTTGTGGGGTCTTTTGTGACCTCTTGGATGAGTCGTCGCTGCGCTCTTGGGGTAATTTTGGGCGGCCGGCCACTCCTGGGAAGGTTCACCACTGTTCCATGTCTTCGCCATTTGTGGATAATGGCTCTCACTGTGGTTCGCTGGATTCCCAAAGCTTTGGAAATGGCTTTATAACCCTTTCCAGACTGATAGATCTCAATTACTTTCTTTCTCAATTGTTCCTGAATTTCTTTGGGTCTCGGCATGATGTGTAGCTTTTAGGAACTTCTGGTGGACCTTACTGTGTCAAGCAGCTCCTATTTAAGTGATGCCTTGATTGTGAACAGGTGTGGCAATAATCAGGCCTGGGTGTGGCTAGAGAAATTGAACTCAGGTGTGGACAACCAGAGTTATAGTATGTTTTAACAAGGGGGGCAATCACTTTTTCACACAGGGCCATGATGGTTTGGATTTTTTTTCACCTTTAATAATAAACACCTTCATTTAAAAATTGCATTTTGTGTTTACTTGTGTTGTCCTTGACTATTGTTTAAATTGGTTTGATGTTCCGAAACACTTAAGTGTGACAAACATGCAAAGGAACAGGAAATCAGGGAGGGGGCAAACACTTTTTCACACCACTGTAGATAACTTCAACATTTTGTAGGATCTCTCCCAAAGCCGCTTCGTTCAGACAGGGGGCTGGATCCATGGGAAAAACTAGTTGACCAAGGTGGAAAAAATAGACAGGGGATCTCTAATGTATATAGTCTACTGATAACTCCCCCAGAAGTGGACTCCTTGTGTTTTGTGGAGAGTTGGGAAATGGAATTAAATCACTTGTTGCCTGAAAGAATGAGAAGTAAAGTTTTTGATTATGTTCACTCGTCTTCAGTGGACACAGGGATGAAAGAAATTACCTACAAATGATTAATGAAGTGGTACTATGTCCCAATAAAATTGCATAAAACTAATCCCGATCAATCATCTCTCTGTTGGAGGGACTGTGGGGAGGTAGGTACTCATGCACATATATGGTGGCAATTAGTGGGTCTGTAACTGAATTTGATGCCTGGCGATGCCTGTTTCATGTAACAGGGATACCCAGGAAGAAATATAGAGAAGCTTTTACACCATTCCTGCTGAATGCAGCAAAGATATTAATTCCGAAACACTGGAAGTCAAAAAATATCCCGACAATAAAGGACTGGTTTAGGGAGATAGATAAAATTAGATGTATGGAAGAAGTAATACACATGCAAAATAACTCTGAAATAAAATATTGGGACGTCTGCCTTTACACACACATGAACTTTAATGGCATCCCAGTCTTATTCCTTAGGGTTCAATATTGAGTTGGTTCACCCTTTTCAGCTATAACAGCTTTAA
Organism: Lithobates sylvaticus; assembly: GCA_028564925.1. NCBI lineage: Eukaryota > Metazoa > Chordata > Amphibia > Anura > Ranidae > Lithobates > Lithobates sylvaticus. The sequence continues at coordinate 24,745,388 of CM053026.1, forward strand.
CTCTTCTGGGAAGTCTGTCCACAAGGTTTAGGAGTGTGTCTATGGGAATGTTTGATAATTCTTCCAGAAGCATCTTTGTGAGGCCAGGCACTAATGTTTTACGAAAAGGCCTGGCTTACAGTCTCAGCTCTATTTCACCCCAAAAGTTTTCTTTTGGGTTGAGGTCATGCTCATCCCTGTCTTTATGGACCTTGCTTTGTGCACTGGTCCAAATCATTTGGTGGTGGGGGGATTGTTCTTCAGGGGTTGGGCTTGGCCCCTTAGTTCCAGTGAAGGGAACTCTTAAGGCATCAGCATACCAAGACATTATGGACAATTTCATGATCCCAAATTTGCAAGAACAGTTTGGGGATGGCCCCCTCCTGTTCCAACATGACTGCACACCAGTACACATAGCAAGGTCCATAAAGACATGGATGAGCGAGTTTTGGAGTGGAGGAACTTGACTGGCCTGCACAGAGTCCTGTCCTCAACCCGATAGAACACCTTTGGGATTAATTAGAGCAGAGAATGTGAGCCAGGCCTTCTCGTCCAACATCAGTGCCTGATCTCACAAATCCTTTTCTGGAAGAATGGTCAAACATTCCCATAGACACACTCCTAAACCATGTGGACAGCCTTCCCAGAAAGGTTGAAGCTGTTATAGCTGCAAAGGGTGGGCCAACTCAATATTTAACCCTACGGATGAAGACTGGGATGCCATTAAAGTTCATGTGCATGTAAAGGCAGGTGCCCCAATACTTTTGGTAATATAGGGTATGGTCTGCAGGGCACAGAATGAGCAAAGGTTCAGGCATTTGTCCAAATACAATAACAGACAAAGATTGGACTGAACCATTGGGCCATCCCTACACAGTACTGCCTTGTTTTTTTAGAACACGTTATTCTTTACAATGCTTTGCCACAAGTATTATTTGTACCCTTTTGACCCTCCTCACCATAAGATGACTAGCTGTCCTAACCTTATGTAATATAGGAAATTCATCTTTTCTTACCTGGGTGTAACCATATAGATTCAGCAGCTGGGCCATTTGGAGAGTGGTGTCAGAATTGAGATCTCCAATGAAACCAGCCAGGGCACCCCGCTCCATACAGGAATAATTTGGAGCTTCCTTTGTATGTCCAGACAATATCTGTAGAACGTCTTTTATAGCTTTATTCACATGTCCACAAGAATCATACACATGGTATCCCAGAGTTATGTTGGGCAGAATATCTGGACTGCGGTTTATCTCATCAATAGCAAATATAAAAGCCAATAGATGTCTGTATTCTCTGTCATAAACCCTGCAGAAAATGGATAGTTTTGCATTGGTCTACAGGACAAGGATTCAAGCAGAAATTCTTTATGCCAAAATGGATAATACATTATATCCACAGATCTATGGTACAAATGAAATTCAATCATTCCTGCACTGCTATCAGTTATAGCAGTGGTTGGCAATTTACAAGGCATAGAGGACCTCATCTGTAGCCCCTGATATCACCAAGTAGCCGCACATAATATTCTGTATATGTAATGCTACAGAAGAAGGTCAGAGAATGCAGACTTACTAGAGGAAAGGGTCAGAGACTACAAACTTGCTACAAGACTGGTTGGAGCCTACAGACATTCCATAGGAGACAGTCAGGACCAGAGATAAGACAATCTTCTTGGGTTTAGTTTGTGAAATGTTTCTAAAATCTTGCTTAAATTCTGAAGTTTGTGAACTGTCAACAAACCCCACTGAACTCTATGGGGAGAATCTTGTTTTTTAGTTCTGTCCATTTCTAGAGCTAATAGGCAAACTATTGTCTAACAAACGGCATGGGAACTGGCCACTGCCATGATGGGGGGGGGGGACATGTACCAATACCATAATAATAAAAAATTGTCTCTCCCTACACAGTATTTTCTGCTTTCCTTAACAGATCCCACACATTACTAATATGGCTGATGTAAGCTAACCTTTTTTTTCAGAAAGTGGGTTGGGTTATTTATTCAATTATATTATTGACTCTTGTGACCGGGGTAATGACTAAGGATGAGGTTTTGGTTTGGTCTGAACCCAGGTTTGGATCAAATTTTGCTTGTTTGGAGGTTAGGCAAATGGCTGAACTAATTTTGAATGTGGCCCAGTCAAACCTCCAGAACCAGCTGGAAGTGATGCATTTGGCAGTATTTCTAAATGTGACCACTTCCCTTCTGACTGGTTCTTTCTTTTCAATTATTTTTACAAAATTATTATACATATAAAAACATTCCAATTCAATTCTCATCCATATAAATACATATAAGCATAATATTCAAAACATTCATAATAAACAAAACATAAAACACAATCAACACAAACATGGATTTCATAATATAGTCCACCATGTTAAAAATATTCCGTCATGTTAGAGGTATTCCATCATCCCCGCCATCTGGTCCCCCCCCCCCCACAAAATAAAAAAAAACAGCCTCAACCACACCCCCTAATGTTTACCCTCACCCATTGCCTATAATGTTTAATTCTCACAGTGACTTCCTTCTTACATAAAAAAACGTGAGTTTTCCAAACCCTTTTAAAGTGTTTAAAGTGTACCTAGTTACTTTGTACCAGCCATGCCCTACCCTAATCCCCTAATACTAACATAGAATTCTCTTAGTGACATTCCTTCTTATATAAATAAAACGTGACTTATCCCATCCCTTTATATTAATTTATGGGGAGGAAGAATTCCTCCCTAAAAGGTGTCTATCCCATCAGAAGAAAAAAAAAAAAGGGGGGGAAGAAAGGAAGCCACACCCCTTAGTATTTCCCTCACCCATTTCCACTTCCTTCTTACATAAAAAAAAAAAAAAAAAACTTTGAGATTCCAAAACCCTTTTTATTAATTTATAAGGAGGAGAAATTCTCGATTGTTGGCTTCCATCTAGAATTTCTTCACTAAAGTGTACCTAGTTAGGGGCATTGCCACCATATATGTGCTTGCGTTCCAACCTCCCCGCATACCCTCCAGCATAAAAGGGACAGGTCCGGACTGATTTTATAAAATTTTATTGGGACGTAATACCACTTAATTAATAATTTGTAGTTCATTTCCTTCATCCTTGAGTCTATTAAAGAGGACTGAACATAATCAAAAATGTCACCTCATTGTTTCAGGCAATAACTGATTCCTTTCCAGTTCCCACCCCTCCAAGGGACACAGGGATTCCTCATCTTGGGGCATCATCCCTATCCTATATGCGTTGGAAATCCCCTGTCTATTTATTCCCCCTTGATCGACTAATCTTTCCCATAGATTTAGCTCACCAACTGAGCAGAGGGGTTTCGGAAGAGATTCTACAAAATGTTGAAGTGTCTATACCTCCATGTATCCCATGATGTTAGCCCATATTTTCCTTGCAGTTCCAATAGTGAACAAAGAACATTTCCCTTCAGGACGTCTGTTAACCTCAAATAATCAGAGGAAGTCCATTTTAAATACAATTTATTATCCTTACCTGAAGGGAAATAATTGTTACCTGTCAACGGCACCAAAGGACTATTATATTGCCAAAAGGTATTTTTAAAAAGCTTATCCCATACTCTCAGTGTTTCTATGGTAATTGGGGCCATTTCTCTAGAGGGACCTCTATACTGCCTTGGGATCCAAATAATCTCGCACAAGGCTGATTTACTCAGCTCTACCTCTAGTGACACCCATATTTTATACAGTGAACCATGCACCCAGTCCATGACTCTCCGCAGTACTGCCGTCACGTGGTATCTTTCAAAATCTGGAAGAAATAGTCCTCCCCTTTTGTCTACTCAATATTTTATAGGCAATATGATTGCCCTGTTATTCCATATAAACTTTTGCAGTATCAATCTAAGAGTTTTAAAATAGGGAATGTTTATCGGGAGACACTGAAAAATATACAAGGCTTTTGAGAGAGTCATCATTTTGATGACACTTATCCTGCCAAACCATGATAGTCTATGTACAGGGTATCCTCTCAAGTCTTGTTTAATTCTATTCAATAGGGGCAAATAATTATCCTTATATAGGTCCATTGTTGATGTTGACAAAAAAAACACTCCCAGATATTTTAATCCCCTCCTTCTCCACTTAAAGGGATACATAATCCCCTTCCTTCATCTGAGGAAACAGAGATATATAGTATCTCAGTTTTCTCCAAATTAATCTTGATATTTGATACAGCCCCGTAGTCACTCAATTCTAACAAGATCTCAAGGAGTGTTTGTGTATGATTAGTTATATATAACATAACATCATCCGCAAACACGGATGTCTTATGTTCTTGTCCCACAACCTCTATACGTTTAACTTTATAATTGGCTCTTATAGAAGCTAAAAAGGGTTCCATGGAAAACATGAAGAGAAGAGGGAATAGGTTACACCCCTGGCGTGTACCGCTATATAGCCAGAAGGTCTCGGACAGAGTTCCATTTACTTGAATTTTAGCCGTAGGGTTAGAGTATAGAGCCTCTATCCAACTCAACATTCGTGGGACCATACCAAATTTATATAGTGTCCACAACTGACTGGTTCTTAGGAAACCGGTAGCCACCAACATAATCTGCTCTGGTTGCTCATTCGTGTTGGCGGATTAGATCAGAAATTTTGGACAAATTTATTGATGATGGATTTATATTGTGGATTTGTTTTATTTTTTTTATAAAAAGGACTTGTCAAAAACTATGATGTGTTTATTTTTTTAACTTATTCTATGAATTAGTAGGGCTACTGTGCACCTCTTATTCATTCACATAGGCGGGAAGGCCTGTATCTGGGGTTTCCAGTTTCCGATAAGCCCCCCAGCATTCAGACCCCCACAACCACCAGACCAGGGTTGTGGGAAAGAGGCTCTTGTCTTCATTGTTATGGTGCTTGTCAATAGGGTCCTCCTGGCAAGGTACCCCCCATGCTAAGGGTATGGGGCCTGGTATGGTTTAGGTAGGGAGGCTGAAATGTCACTTCACTTTTCCTAGATTGACAGGGGGCATGATCATATAAAGTAAGTGTAACAGTGGATTTTGGGTGAAACCACATGCTTTTTTTTTGCCTGAAATTTCATCTTAAAATTTGTTAATTAAAAAGACCCAACTGGTCTGGTATGAATATTTATGGGGAGGCCATATGCCATTTTATTTGGGTACCCCATTGACATCCTTACCACACCCTCATCAGGGATAAGGGTCATGTATGCATCCTTAGGGGGAATTATACACTTTTTTGTTTTGTGTGGGATCCACCATTAACATCTATACCAGACCCCCTCACCTGGGATAAGAGTCTGCTATAGATTAGGTGAACCCTAATCTATAGGCTGCAGATGGGCACTGAACAGGCTGCATTGTTGGTCAATTTATTGGCTGCAGATGGGCACTGAACAGGCTGCATTGTTGGTTAATTTGGAGGCTGCAGATGGGCACTGAGCAGGGTGCATTGATGGGCAATTTAGAGGCTGCAGGTGGGCATTGAGCAGGGTGCATTAAAGAGCTGTGACCCTAATTTTGCTTCAAAGTTCCTTATTTAAAATGTAAGTTTTATTGCTTAAACTGCCCTCCTAAAATTGGGGTGTGTGTTATACACCTGTGCGTGTAATACACCGATAAATACGGTAGTTAAAACCCCCAAACTTTATATATTTTCTGAAAGCAAAGACCCTGCAGATTACAATGGTGGTAGTTTTAATTTTTTTTATAATATTAGAGGAGCTGTTTATCAAATAAATATTTTCAGTAAAAAATACACAAAAATCCAACTTTTTGGTAAAATATTAAATATTAGGTTGTTCCAAGCAAATTGAAACCCAACATGTAAAGCCTTAAAATTGTGCATGCCGGTGAAAAGGTAAATGCAATACCGGCCATCAGAAACAGAAATACTATATAATGTTATTATGGTGCCTTAAAATTCATGTCCAACCAAAAATTAGAGAAATTTTCCCTCACTTCCTGTCCTGCAGATAACAGTTTTACCAGTACAGTAAATAGATCCCAACACACAATGCACCTCAAAGCACCATAATACACATACAGAGCACTGCGGTGTGCTGTCTTTTAAAAAATAGGGATCATGTGGGTTTTTCATCCATTGTGGTACATTGGCAGCTATTCATAATAAATAAATGTGAGAATTAACACCCGGCAATAGAATGGGCCATTCATGGTTTTCACTAACACATTCAAGGATATACTTTGATTTTATATAAATGCAGTGTAACAGACTGAATGAGTCCTGCACATTATCACACATATCTCCTAAAGACACAACTCTCTAGATCAGATTGGAAGCATTACACTTCATATTTCACTTACGCTGAACACATGAGATTTTCAATAAGACTTCCCTTCTGCCTCCACACTGACACTGCAGAATGTACAGCGAATATCCCTCCTATAATGATGTCTCCATCCTGAGAATACTTGTACTCAAATGTATAATTCCTCATAATAATATGACAGCTGTGAGCAGAGTTCTGGGTGTCAGATGTGCAGGGGGTCACACACAAAGACAACAAACACAATATTTGAAGTGGATATCTGAAGACAACATGGCCGAGTCTCTGATAGACTCCATTGACTTCTTCCTCTTCTCCCGACCTGATCATTACTGACATCAGGCCAGGATCCTGACACTGATATCATGGCTCAGCTGAAGGCTGTGAGAGTGTCAGGTTTATAAAGAATAATTCTGTTATTTATTACCGATAGACTGGAATATGAATCTGCTTATAGAGTAGGAAAAAAAAAGGCCAAACCTAAAATACACAGAAGCCATCTTTGTCAGCACTGTAGAAAGTGAAGGTTCTAAAAATACCATTATGATATATTGTACATGAAACAGTAAACATGAGAAGTAGAAGTTTGATGGCAAAGAATGCCATGCTTATTATTAATATTCATATTCATATTATTATACTGTATAAATAAAGGTGTAGGGATAAGGTTCAGCAGCTACCATAGATTTGTGGTGAATCCCCGGGATTCATAAAGTTTATGAATCACAAACTTTTGGCTGAAAAGTTTGCAGGTTCACCACCAAAATAGAGAACAACCTATAATGCAGTGCACAAGGAATGGATGAAGAAATGGATGACCTATCAATGTATGGGTTGGGTCACAACAGCTTTATTATCAGTGTTGTTAGCGACAGCTCACAATTCTTTATAGAGAGAGATTATTATAATTATTTTTTTTATTTTTCATTGGTACATGTCCCCCATAGCAGTGCATAAATCAGAATATTAGCATTTTTGAAGTATGCCAAGGGATCATTTGAAAGACTAAGTGCAAGAACAGGGCCCACCTAAAGCACCATCCATCATTCACCAAACCCCCTATCCCAACTGATAAGATAAAAGTTAGGCATACACAAGTTAGTCCTATTATCTCCAATTAAAACTACCCTGTTGCTGCACAATTTTACATTGCTATTTGCTGTGCAGTTTCCTAATTCCTAATGACAATTTGACAATTTGAAATCCGTATAAAAACATTTATATGTGAGGCAAGCCAAGGTCTCTAGATTGATATCTGACTGTTTGTGCCTTCTACTTTGACAATAAATCTGTGATCCAGCAGATGGTATTGTAGACCTGTTTTTTTTTATTTGATATCACATTGTGTAGTGGGACAAGGCAAGGTCTACAAGCTGACATTTTCTGCTGCAGAGGTCAAAGGCTGTACCAATGACAACATAAAAAATATCCCCCTACACAGAATTGTCAGCCGTCAACAATTCCGACACACACTGACAATATGGCTGCTGTAAGTCCACCCTTATATAAGAAGAGATCTGGGTTATCCATTCCTTTACATTATTGACTCAGATGACTAGTAGTAAGTACTACATTATAGGTCCCCTTATTTCTGTCGGTGAACCTGCAAACTTATGAGCCAAAAGTTTAAAATGTGCAAACTTTGTGAATTCCGGGGAATTGCTGCAAAATCAATGTAGTGGTGATCTCTAACAATTTCTTTTTAATATTTTTAAACATTTCAGCATGCTTCAGTTACAGTACATGTCTAAATACTGAGATACAAAATAATTTAAATGGGTGAATAAACACGAGGGGTGGTGGGTGAGGGGCATGGCCTGGACTGCATTGAAGTAGGGTACACGTGTGCTGAGCTCTGCTTCCAATCTATCCTATTCCTGAGATCCTGAGTGCCCCCTTTTGGTATTTTTATCTTCATTTAGTGTTCTGTCAACCCTTCTTCACATGTCCCCGCCCCATAAAGCCGCTACTGCTATGCCTTCTCTGGACAAATATCGGAGAAAGGAACGTAATCCCTCAAAGGAAGATGGTGGCGCTGCAATTTTTGCTTTATCGGCCTCCCTGAGGGCTCAGAAAGTCCAGACTCTGCTACTTTTCTGGAGAATCTCCTGATCACTACCTTTGGCCGGGCTGTCTTGATCTTGCTTATGCCATGGCCCCCATAAAGTTTCTCACGTGGAATGTTTGTGGAGTCTGTGAAAAGCTTAAATGCTCCACTGTCTTTAATTACCTCAAATGACATTGTGTTCCTAGCTGAAACAAGCATTACTGGACAACTTCATATTGCTATCAAGCTCCCCTGGATTGGCTGGGCTTGCCATGCCACACACACCCCTTAGTCCCGGGGAGTTTCTATTCTGATTGCAAAAACTGTCTAATTTGAGATTATATCAGAATTCTTGGACCCTCAGGGCACATTCATTTTTATGCATGTGGTATTGTATGGGAGCCCTTATCTAATTTTGGACTGTTACATTCCTCCCCCCTACAGTTCGGTGGTTAGTGACAGTTTTCTATTTTTGGCCCAATTTCCAGCCATGCCAGCTATTTGGCTGGGAAATTTTAATATGGTTCTCAATCCAGCACTAGATAGGCACTCAATGAAGTTGTTTATTGTGGATTTAGCTTTGACGGGCACTTGGTGTTATAAAGACCTGACCACTCAAGCATTTTCTTTTTTTTCTCAGCAATGCATTCAACCATGTCCCGTATAGATTTTATAGTGGTGTCCACTACCCTGCTACCTCTGATTGAGGACCCTGGACCCCTACTGGGTAACTCTCCAACTTGCTCCTCAGGTTATGCCTCATCCTTAGTGAATACACAATTTTTGGCTGACCGCCCTGCTGGATGAAGAGGACATCCAGCAATAATGACAATTTTAATTTAACTGCATAACACTAACAGCGATATGACTTAGGTGGGGTAGGCATGGGAGGCGTTCAAATTACATGTCCGATCTCTATTATCTAGGTGCATAAACCATCTGAAAGCCTCCTACAAAATTATTCTGCAACAAGCCACCGACTAACTGCACTATGAGAAAGCTTTTCTTTTGTAGGCAATTTTTCAGCAGGGTTAGTGGGCTGGTAAATTGCTGGATCACTTGGCCCACCAAGACTGTAGGCCCCGGTGGTTGTTACTCTGTTGGACATGCAAGGCACCCAAGCCAGTCACTGATTGCTGCAGAATTTTGATTATATTATAAATCCTTATACTCCTCGCAAGTGACTGGTACTACTTCGGACACTCGGCCCCTGAGGACCCCTCTTCACAGATGAAAATACCACTGCAACTGCCACCCTTGCCTATTCAGAGGTCTTAGTCCCCAAATTGTTGTCCCTGTACAAATATATCTTTGAAGCGACTGTTATACCAGACTTCATGAGGGAGGCCTTGAATACTGTGATCCCTAAACTTGGCAAGGACCTCCACTAACCCTGAAACATATTGCCCAATTTTTTTACTACATATGTAGTCCTAGCAAAGGTTCTGGCCATATGCCTGAACTAAGTTATCCTATCACTTATACCAGTGTTTCTCAACTCCGGTCCTCAAGGGCCCCCAACAGGTCATGTTTTCAGGATTTCCCTCAGATGAAACAGCTGTGTTAATTACTAAGGCAGTTATACTGATCAAATTCCTGACGCAAAATAATGGAAAGGCCTTAAAAAATACCCTGTTGGGGTGCCTTGAGTACTGAATTTGAGAAACACTGACTTATACACCCTGACCAAGCGGGGTTTATGCCTGGGAAAAAAAACTGCCATGAAAATCTGTTGCCTGTGCATGAATATCCAAGCCCCTCATGATGCACTAGGCACCCAAGTGGAGGTGTCGCCAAGGAGTTTGATTCTGTGCAGTAGGGATACCTCTGAGAATGTCTACAGGGTTTTGGCTGCAGTCCTAAAGTTATCATATGGGTTCAATTGCTTTATTACTCTCTGGTGGCCCTTGTTTCAGTGAATGGGTGGGTGTCTGACTCCTCCCCTCTTGGGCAAGGAACCTGACAGGGATGTCCATTGTCTCCATTATCATATGGTCTTTCAGCTGAACCCCTGGCCATTTCACTTAGATCACATCCCAATATTCATGGTCTTCGGTCAGGCTCTCTCTTGGAAACCATAAGAATACATGCAGACAACATGAAATTATACTTAGAAGACACCGGTCCCTAGCTGCATACTGCTTTGCAGGTCAATAAGGAATTCGGGCACATTCTGGGTTATGTATTAATTGCAGTAAATTGCAAATCCTCAGCTTCTCTTCCACTAAGCAGAGTGGCAGCTGTCCAATTCCTGGGGGTCCAAGTCACCAGAGAGTTGCAGGAGTACAATACCAACAACATTGAACTACTATTCACCTCCTTTAATATTTATATGCAGTTATAGTAAAGACTTCACCTGGGGGCCATGGGAAGAATAACCCTGGTCAAGATTAGACATGGGCCAAACTACCCCGTGTTCAGTTTGTGGCAGAACTTTCGAACATTGCAAAAGTTTGGAACCGAATAATGAACCCCCAATGAAGACTATGAGACCTGAACTGGAAAAATCAAAAGTGTATATTTTGAAGGTATATATGCAAGTAATTGGGCATGCAATGACAATGGGAGTCCGGGTAATGCCATGGGGGACACAAATAAATGAATTTTTAAATGAGTAGTGATTTACTGATTTAAATCATCAAAATGAGAAATAACAATGAAAATATATATATATATATTTTTTAAATATACTGCCTGGGGGGTCCCCTTAGTCTGTGTTTGCACTTCTCCCTCACATTTCTCAAATGTTGCAATGTTATGACATGTATTGTTTAATATTCTATCAATAAAATTAAATCTACTCTCCTGATGAAGCTCTATTATGGCTGCAAAATTCTATATGTTGAGAAATGATAACCATAAACACTCATCTCACTGTGATCTTCCCTCCTAGGGGACCATAATGCTGCTGGTACATATGGATTGTTACTATGCAGTTTTTATGTACCTAACTATGTGGTTTTAACTTTGTATTAATAAAATTATCTATGTACTTATTATTACTTTTGAATTTATATTGTTCAAGCCAGTATCGAGATAGTCAGTCAGTTTTTTCTGTTTTGGGGGCGACAGGTTGGGGACCGATCTCCCTTTTTCCCCAATTTTCGCAATTTTGGACGATGGTACTTCCTTTCTAAACCTATACCTAGTTTAAACCTCCAGAGGCTATACTCACTTTTAGATATCCTTGGGTGGAAAACACACCCGTATTCTTTATATGGTGAGGGCTGGGGGCATATCTTGAGTGGATACTCCTGTGTCCCTCTCATTTTTTTTCTTCCTTCATCCCCCCTCCATATATCACTTCCTATTTTTGAGGAACCTCTTATTTATATACATTTATCTTGTTATATTGTATTTAACTATAGTGTTACTTGGCCCTTCAATAAATCCTCCATTATGGATGTTCTTGGCACAGCTTTGATTGGCTTCCTGTCTAACATCCAGGCAACCTGCCTGACGAAAAATACAAAATCAGGTGAAGAGATTAAGACCTTCCTAGATCGAATGTTTAATCTCCTCAAACAGAAATCTTATTTACATTGGCACATAGAATACTTTAACCACTTGCTTAGTGGGCACTTAAACCCCCCTCCTGTCTAGACCAATTTTCAGCTTTCAGTGCTGTCACATTTTGAATGACAATTGCGCGGTCCTGCTGCACTGTACCCAAATGAAATTTTTATCATTTTTTTCCCACAAATAGAGCTTTCTTTTGGTGGTATTTGATCACCTTTCCCCAATATAAGCATCAATCTAGAAGCAGTATAGGCCAGTGATGTACCAAGTTAAAATTGTACCTTCGTTTGAACGATCTGCACTTCCGTTACTCCTTCCTCCTTTCACAGATCGTACGTACGACACACGCGTGTTACGTTTTATATACAGTGCGCATGAGTGAAACTCCGCCCGCCCCTGACATTCTTTCTAGTCTATTCCCCGCCCCTTCTCTTTCGGCGCGGTGGGGAGAGCACATTGCAGAGACACAGCAGGTACGTGTCAATTATTCCAGTAAGGATGAGGAAAGCCCAGAGGCAAAAACGTCCCGATCCCGGAGGAGAAGATTTAAGGCCTCAAATATGTCCTTTGTAGAGATGGCGGAGATGGTGGACATATTGAAGAGGAACAACTATGATGGGAAGTATGGACCTTACCCAAACCCAAATGTCAGAAAGGCCAAGATCATGGCTAAAGTTGTGAAAAGTCTGCAGAAGAATTTTGGGGAACGACAATCCAAGGATCAACTGAAGAAATGCTGGTCAGACCTGAAACTGAGGGAGCACGATCAGTACAGAAAGATCAAGAGAGTTCTTCAAAAAAGTAAGTATTTGTCCTGTGTTCATATTATTATTATTAAGTTTGTGCTGCTACATGTGCTTTTCTTTACTGTTGTACAGTTTAAAATGGCCACTTTCATGTTCATGGGTTCAATCGTTCATAGTAAAATTTGTTTGTTCACCCACTTCAAATACGATGTTTTGTTAAGTTGCAGTTAACTACATTTGTTCAGGCCTATTTCTAGTCAAAGGAAGTTTGTTGTCTAGAGGGGTTTGTAACTAGAATGAAATTAAAACTTGATTACGTGTAAAGGAGAGGACACTCAGCAGCTGTTTACACATCTTGACACAACACAATTTTTATTAGGGTGTCCCACACACTTGGATACTATAGGGGTGTCTCCGTCTGTGAAACTTGCTCAAAACAGGTAAGTATTCCAGCTAGAGAAAGTATCTAAAATAATGTTTTCAGTTTTGAACTCTACATCGATTTTATCTTTTAAAAAACAGTTTTATATTTTGACAAAAGCCAAATTTGGAAGATGCACACAGTGTGTCAACATGTGCTATCTCCTATCATGAGGGATCAATGTACGCGTTTTGTGGGTGCAACCCCTTTCTTGCTACTAAAGTGGCTGAGATGAAGGGGTTACACCCCCAAAACACGTACATTGATCCCCCATGATGGGAGATAGCATATGTTGACATTAGGCATGGGATCAGGGGGAAAATGCCCATTTTGAATCCAAATTTGTGTGCATCTTCTAAATTTGGCTTTTACAGGGGTGACACCCCATGTGATGAAGGCAATATCAACACAGAAGAAACTCCAGTTGGAGCGCAGAAATGAGCCCTGCGGCAAAGTATTACATCAAAAATTGTAATTAAACGCCCCTGTTAAACAGGGGATGAAAAATTGGGCCTTAGCCACTGGTGGCGGCACCCAGAACCAAAATATTTCTTTCAAGCTATCAGCATGATCATTGAGGTGGAAGAGGATAGTCACTCAGCATAACAGGATAGTCACTCAGCATCAGCATAGGCAGTCTTGAAGGGATCTGACATTTCAAAAAAATGTATTCGGTTACATCAGCATCAGGTGCTTGCTAGCTGGTGGTGATCCAAGACTGATTCATTTTTATGAAGGTCAGTCGATCAACCGAGTCGGTGGACAGGCGCACCCTGTGATCGGTTACAAAGCCTCAAGCAGCACTGAATGTGCGTTCCGAAAGAATGCTGGATGCAGGACAGGCCAGTAGTTCAATTGCATACTGTGCAAGCTCTGGCCAGTGATCCATCCTCAAGACCCAGTAACGCAGAGGATTTTTGGTGGGAAAGGTGTCCATGTCTGACCTTGCCCCTAGGTATTCCTGGACCATGTAAATAAGACGCTGGCGATGGTTGCTGGAACCGATCATACCGTGGGGCTGCGGACTAAAAAATTGTCTGAACGCATCGGTCAGACAGCCACCTTCTCCACCGCTCCTTCTGTGACTGATCAAAGCCTCAGCAACACGTTGTCCAGGACCAGGAATTTGGAACCTCCCAGTCTCTGGGAACGCATTGCACAGACCTTTCTCCAAGGCCTCCCGAAGATCTTTCATCCTCTGCGACGGCAAGATAAGTAGAGATGGCCTTGCCCGGCAGTCAGTTCGCTGTGAACTTTGCTCGTTCGCGATTCCCAAAACTGGCGGACTTATGGCGATGTTTGCGGCAGCCATATTCTTTTACATTGTGAAGAACTTTGACCCATGACACATCCATCATGGGGTACAGGACAGCCAATTGAGACATTTCAGCACATGGACATACCCCCTACCTTATAAATAGACCTGATCTGGCTGCCATTTTACATTCTGTACTAACTAGCTATTAGGTCCACAAAAGTCCTTTTAAGTTCACTGCAGTGATGAGCAATTCTGCAGTTGTCTTTTCTCAGTTTAGGGAGAGAGAGAGTTTGCTGTTTGGAGCAGGGACAGTCTGTAATAATCACTAGCTACTACTATTAGGGCCACAAAAGTCCTTTTGAGGACTGGTATAGGTGTACAGTATATAGGGGTGTAATACACTTATAATATACTTTCAAATATAGAAAACATATTATAGTTCATTTCTATTGTGCAGCAATTTGCGACTGCAGTGCTGAGCGATTCTGCAGCTGTCTTTTCTCAGTGTAGGGAGAGAGTTTGCTGTTTGGAGCAGGGACAGTCTGTGTAATCACTAGCTACTATTAGGTCCACAAAAGTCCTTTTAAGGACTGGTATAGGTGTACTATTTGGTGTGCAGTATACAGGGGTGTAATACACGTATAAAATAAATATAGAAAGCATAGTATAGTGCATTTCTACTGTGCAGCATTGTGACTGCTGAGCGGTTCTGCAGCGATAATACAATGAGTGACAGAGGCAATTAGAAAAAAGTATTATAACTGGTGTGATAGACCAGTGGCCCCCTAAAACGACAGATTGAAGCGGGGTGTTATATACCTTCTTCCACATATACTGCACTTCTCTAGAGACTTTTGTCACAGGGTCATTTAAAAAATGACAGGCAGAGGAAGAGGCAGGCCCTTCCGCAGAGATGGTAGGGGTAGGGCAGGAGCAACAGGCTTGAGCCAAAGTGGGAAGTTGCAGAAGGTGCGTTTGATTACGTCAAAGGACGCACCAAACTTGGTTGAGTGGCTCACTCAGCCTTACTCTTCTGCACCCTCCCCATCCTCTCTATCTGCACCCTCTTCACTCTCTGCTGTGTGCACCCGCAAAGACACTACCACCAACACCACCATATACCCTCCACTTGAGTCACAGGAATTATTTTCCGATCCATCATCACAAGACATTTCCGATGCGCAGCCATTCTTGGCATTGGATCAGGAAGAGGAGGTAGCAACAACCGCCACTTAGCAGTCTGAAGACAGTACCCAGATCAGCCCAAGAAGGTTGGTCCCCGCTGTTGCTGCCTACTACGAGATCTCTAATTATAGTGGTGGGGAAGGTGATGTCGATGATGACGTGTCTAGGGAGGTCACATGGGTGCCCACAAGAGAGGAAGAGGAGGGGAGTTCAGAGGGAGAGATGGACCAGCAGATAGGGAGGAGAAGCAGGCGGAACTTACATTGCACAGGAGAGACAAACCAGACTGCTAATGTATCAGCAGCGAGCCATCAACCATGTACGGTCAAATCTGGCGCTCCCAGGATGCCGGCACATGGTTCCACAGTGTGGGCTTTTTTTAACGTGTCCGCTGCTGACAATAGTGTTGCCATCTGCAGCCTTTGGAGTCAACGCATAGGTCGCAGTAAGCCCAACACGCACCTAGGGACAACCGCCTTAAGAAGGCACATCAACTGCCATCACCGAGCTCAGTGGGAGCAACGTTGTCAGAACCCACAAAGCCACACTCCAGGATCTCACCGTTCAGCCTCTTCTACTTCTCATTCTCCTCTCTCCTCAGAATTGTCCTCTACTCCACCTTCCATCATGCCGTCCTCACGTTTTTCTGGAAAAAGGCAGGCTTCTGTGGGCCAAATGTTTGAGCGTAAAAAAATGATGACGCCTGATAAACCTCTTGCCCAACGGTGACATGAGTATTAGTACAAGAATTTTAGATATTAGTCCATGTACAAATGCTAAAATTAGAGCATAATTGCTGATCATAAAAGGCTGCCAGTCCATAAAAGCAAGAAGGAGCTCTGAAATGCAAACAGAAAGAGAAAGAGCAAATTAAAATCAATTTATTATAAAACAGGATTAAGAACACTCACAAGATGGATGTGTCATGAAGGCATATCAGGAATTAAAAAGTCATCCGTTTTGGGTCCCGGGTGAAGTGGTGGATATCATCATTTGTCATCAGGTCTGCTATCTCAACCTTGCTGTGTAGTCCAGTGGAGGTCCGGTTGTGCTGTGGGTTCTCAGCGTTTCGGACAGCTGGGGAACAGGATGTGGAGACAGTGGGCTGCTTCATACAGGGCAGCAGCGGTGTTGATGAGAATTCACTTCTGGGTCATGTGGGCGGTGCTTCGGGCATGCGTGCCCCTTCATCAGGCTGTACTAGTGGCTGTTTCCCTCTCCCAATATGGCCACTCTCCGCTCTGAGAAGTGATGAACCCCTGGACTACTGGGTGGGCAGGCTTGACCTCTGGCCAGAGCTTGCACAATTTGCAATGGAACTGTTGGCTTGCCCCTCGTCCAGTGTCCTGTCCGAAAGGACGTTCTGCACCGCAGGGGGGGATCGTGACCGATAAGCGCACTCGCCTAGCTCACGACAGTGTTGACTACCTCGCATTTATAAAAATGAATGAGGCATGGATCTCTGAGGAATTCAAAACATGTGACCAGTAGGCCATGTTAATGCATAACTGTATAAACGATTTATATAATCTAGCACACTGACCTTTTTTCTACCTTTGTCTCACTTGTAGAAAAAAAGCACACCGTACTGTATGCCAGTACCGTCCTGTTTGAAGAGGTTGAGCGGTGTCATATTTTTGGGTCCCGCAGGGAGTTGCTGGTGTCAGTGCTGGTGTCAGTGCTCTCTATCTCGGTGCTGGTGTCAGTGCTCTCTATCTCGGTGCTGGTGTCAGTGCTCTCTATCTCGGTGCTGGTGTCAGTGCCCTCAGTCTCTATCACGGTGCTGGTGTCAGTGCTCTCTATCCCGGTGCTGGTGTCAGTGCTCTCTATCGCGCTGCTGGTGTCAGTGTTCTATCTCGGTGCTGGTGTCAGTGTTCTATCTCGGTGCTGGTGTCAGTGTTCTATCTCGGTGCTGGTGTCAGTGTTCTATCTCGATGCTGGTGTCAGTGTTCTATCTCAGTGCTGGTGTCAGTGAGGGCGATAGCAGTGGGGAAGCCAATCAGCAGGCAGTGCCAGCACCATGGCTGAGGATCAGCACTGGACTGGCACCTCCAGACCACCGCAGTGGAGCCCTGCCTAGGTGGGGGTAAGGGTCGGGCAGAGGGAGGGGTCAGGGGCTCAAGCACAGGTTGGCACACTGGGACACTGGCACAGGACTGCGCTGCCCTGACTGTGGCACTAATCATCTCCTGCACCCCCTTCATAGCCTGGCCTAACCTTGCCTCTCCTCCATGGCCTTCATGCGCTCCTGAATTGACAAAATTTCACAGATAAAAAAAGAATGCTTGTCGTTGTCGATCCCAGATTCACTAAATACTTCTGGTATGTCAGTGTCCATGTTATGGGACTATGTGTGCACAGCTAGTAAGTATTGTGTGGCTGCAAATATCACCTGAAGGTTTTTAATGTTCGCCTGCCATTAAAATGAATGGGGCCCACCGCGAACCTGCGGTTCGCGAACATTTGGGCAAGTTCACACGATCGCGTTCGCAAAACGTCCCGTCAGAAGTTCGTCCATCACTAAAGATAAGGTCCGCAATCGTACCCTTGTAATGTGGATCAAGGAGGGTTGCCAGCCAGTAATGATCCCCCTCTTTGATCTGACGAATACGGGGATCCTTTCGCAGGCTTTGCAGGATCAGGGAGGCCATGCAGCGTAGGTTAGCTGAGGCATTCGGTCCGGAGTCCTCTGGGTCACAAATTAAAATCAAATTACAAGAACTAATGTTACATGACACCTGCAGAACCCTTAACCCTCAAACTAAAGACTTCACATACTTTTCCAACGTCCATCAAAAATACTCGAGAATTGACTACTTTTTTATAACATAACCAGACATAACCCTCTTGAAAAACTCAACAATGAAAACAATGACTATATCAGATCACCATCCAATTACCATGACAATAACCTTTCCAGAGAAAAACGCTAGTACAAAAACATGGAGACTTAACACTACCCTATTGATGTATTACAGTTTAATGAAACATTAAAAGACTATTTCTCATGAAACAAAAACAAAGAGACCTCATCAATTACACAATGGGAAGCACACAAATGTGTTATCAGAAGGAATTAAAAAAAATGGCCAAACTCAAGAGAGAAAAACAAGCCAAAATAAAATCATTGATAGACCATATCCACAAATTAGAAATAACACATAAAAAAAAATATTGCAATCTCAACATTTGAGGAGCTAACAAACGCGAGAAAACCTCTTGCAGAAAAATTAAATATACAAACTAAAAGACAATATATTCTAAGACACAAGGTCTATTATGAGCAAGGAAACAAAAGTGGGAAATTGCTCGCTAAAGCAGTCCAAAACACGAAAATTTCAGCAGAGATTCATCAAATAATTGATAAACAAGGTAAAATACAGTCCTCAAATGAGGAGATTGAAAAACAATTTGAACTCTACTAATAGGGATGAGCTGAACAACCCCCCGGTACGGTTTCCACCAGAACCTTCGAACGGACCGAATGTTTGCGCAAACTTTAGAACCTCATTAATGTCTATGGGACTCAAACGTTTAAAATCAAAAGTGCTAATTTTAAACGCTAATATGCAATATATTGTCCTAAAACGGGTTTGGGGACCGGACTCCTGCCCCAGGGGACATGGATCAGTGCAAATTCTTTTTTTTAAAACTGCAGTTTTTTTGTAAGCATTGATTTTAATGATGATTAAAGTGAAAAAAAGTGAAATATTCCTTTAAATATCGTGCCAGTGGGGTGTCTATAGTATGACTGTGAAGTGGCGTGTGTTTCCCATGCTTAGAACAGTCCCTGCACAAAATGATGTTTAACGGAAAAAAAGTAATTTAAAACTGCTTGCGGTTTTAATATAATGTATGCTTCCGGCAATATTGGATGGAAATCATTGAGAAAAATGGCATGGGTAGCCCCCCCTGCTCATTACCAGCCCCTTTGGGTCTTGTACGGATATTAAGGGGAACCCCATACCCAAATAAAAAAAAAGGAAAGGCGTGGGGCCTCCAGGCCCTATATACTCAGAACAGCAGTATACAGGCGGTGCAAATAAGACAGGGACTGTGTAGGTTTGTAGTGTTAAGTAGAATCTGTTTGTAATTTTGAACTGGTACATTTTTAAAGTGTAGCTCCAGTCAACAAAATCAATTTTTAAGCTTTGTGGAAATCATATGGAAGGGTTATCACCCCAGTATAATTTTTTGGGCCGTCCGTCTTTTTTCATTTCACTTCCTGTTGTCTCCTTCCGTTTGCAAGTAGGAGACGTTTGTAAGTTGGATGTTTGAAAGTAGGGGCCTGCCCTATATGCTCTGCAGAAATTTGGCCCTAAGGTGTTGGTGTTGCCTGTAAGCCCTCAAAGTGACTCTTGGTGGGCGCTGGAGCACCCTGCTGTGAACCATTATATGAAGAATTGTAATTACATGCCATTGTTGAACAGTGGAAGAAAAAGTGGGCCTTTGGTGGTGGTGGTGGGGGTGCTGGTGCCACAACACTGTAAGTCCTCACAGTTACTCTCGGCGGGTGCTGGAACAGGCCCTGCTTTGAAATATTATATCAAGAATTGTAATTACATGCACCTGTTAAACAAACAGGGGCTGAAAAATTGGGCCTTAGGCACTGTTGCCACCACACTGCAACCTCTCCCAGATACTCTAGTTGGAGTGCAGGAATGAGCCCTGCTGCAAAGCATTGCATAAAAAATTGTATTTACCTGCCCCTGTTAAACAGGGGCTGAAAAATTGGGCCTTAGGCACTGGTGCTGGTGCCATGACACTGCAACCTCTCCCAGATACTCTAGTTGGAGTACAGGAATGAGCCCTGCTGCAAAGCATTGCATACAAAATTGTAATTACATGCCCCTTTTAAACAGGGGCTGAAAAATTGGGCCTTAGGGACTGGTTATGGTGCCACAACACTGCAACCTCTCCCAGATACTCTAGTTGGAGTGCAGGAAGGAGCCCTGCTGCAAAGCATTGCATAAAAAATGTATTTACATGCCCCTGTTAAATAGGGGCTGAAAAATTGGGCCTTAGCCACTGGTGGCGGCACCCAGAACCAAA
This sequence comes from Lithobates sylvaticus, assembly GCA_028564925.1. NCBI lineage: Eukaryota > Metazoa > Chordata > Amphibia > Anura > Ranidae > Lithobates > Lithobates sylvaticus. The sequence continues at coordinate 24,765,875 of CM053026.1, forward strand.
AATGTTCCTCCAAGCTATCAGCAGGATCATTGAGGAGGAAGAGGATAGTCAGTCAACATAACAGGACAGTCACTTAGCATCAGCATAGGCAGTCTTGAAGGGATGTGACATTTCAAAATAAATTATTCTGTTACATCAATCAGGTGCCTGGTATCTGGTGGTGATTCATCTTTATGAAGGTCAGTCGATCAACCGAGTCGGTGGACAGGCGCACCCTGTGATCGGTGACAAAGCCTCCAGCAGCACTGAATGTGCGTTCCGAAAGAACGCTGGATGCAGGACAGGCCAGTAGCTCAATTGCGTACTGTGCAAGCTCTGGCCAGTGATCCATCCTCAAGACCCAGTAAGCCAGAGGATTTTCGGTGGGAAAGGTGTCCAAGTCTGACCTTGCCCCTAGGTATTCCTCCACAATGTAAATCAGACGCTGGTGATGGTTGCTGGAACCGATCATACCTTGGGGCTGCGGACTAAAAAATTCTCTGAACGCATCGTTCAGACGGCCACCTTCTCCACCGCTCCTTCTGTTACTGACCGAAGCCTCAGCAACTCGTTGTCCAGGACCAGGAGTTTGTAACCTCCCAGTCTCTGGGAACGCGTTGCACAGACCTGTCTGCAAGGCCTCCCGGAGATGTCTCATCCTCTGCTCCCTCTGCAACGGCAAGATAAGGTCCGCAACCTTACCCTTGTACCGTGGATCAAGGAAAGTGGCCAGCCAGTAATGGTCCCTCTCCTAGATCCAAAGAATACGGGGATCCTTCCGCAGGCTTTGCAGGATCAGGGAGGCCATGCAGCGTAGGTTAGCTGAGGCAATCGGTCCGGAGTCCTCTGGGTCACTAAGGACGACATGATTCGCAGCCACCTTCTCCCAGCCACGTACAAATCCACAGGTTTCTTGGGACTGTAAATCATCCCTAAAAGACTGCTGCTGCTGCTGCTGCTGATGCTGAGTGCCAGGCTCCACCTCCATGCTGACACAATCCTTCTCCTCCTCCACCTCGTCCTCTTCCTGTGTGATGTATGGAACAGAAGGAACACTGTCTGGATAAAGGGGGCCTTGAGAGGCAAGGAAGTCCTTCTTTTCCTGCTTCTGTTCTGCCTCAAGTGCCCTGTCCATTATTCCACGCAGCGTATGCTCCAACAGGTGAACAAGAGGTACAGTGTCCCTAATGAAAAAATGAAAAAATGAAAAGAGTAGCGCTTAACCAGAATGTTAATAACCACGTGATTGGTTAGCCGTGCCTCAACTTTAGTATGAAAAAGTGAGAATATAGATATTGTATGTAAACAGCACAACTAAAATGAAAAAGAATGACCACGGATGGATCATATGTGCAAATAGATCGGTGTAAAATAAACCCCACAGATAAATAAATGCTGTAAAACATATGTGAACAATAAAAATGGATGGTGAAACAAATAAATAGCACAAACAATGCTAAAATTAATTTAAAGTGAAAGTCCAGCAACATAAATCCAAATTATTGAATATGTCTTCAAAAACAGTTCCACCTGTGCAATATATGATGAATAGAAACAATCCAAATAAATCTTCAAAAACAGCCGTTAGTGATCCACCACCAAAGAGAACAGTTGAGATTTACTTCTTACCAGAAGCATATGACACCCCATTACAGGGTGTCATAATAAGCATGTAAAAGATAGTCCTCCTTTAGACTCCCTTGGAATGCAGCAGGTATCCGCAGCCTGGGTAAATCACTCCACACTCCTTTAGTCCAACTCTCATAGATCAACGTTCATAGGTATGGATCAATGCATAAAAGAGATAAGGGGCTCAAATAGTGTAAAACCCAAGATTTTATTTTAAAACATGTGTACTGGTTGCACTTACATGGCGTTTGGGAACCCGCCACGGAGGAACCGCACATTGCACAAACTCACGGAAGGGGGCAGAGTCTACCAACTGAAAAGGCAGTGGTTGAAGTGCTAGCAATTTAGCCAAGCTAGCATTCAACCGCTGGGCATGTGGATGGCTAAGAGTGAACTTCTTTTGATGGTCCAGCAGCTGGAGCAGGGAAATTTGCCTGGTACAATCGGACGTCGGTGTACTGCTAGCAGAGTGCCCGCAAGTACTTGGCTTTGACACACCTAATTCTACACCTTCATTCCTCTCAGTGCAGCTTTCAGAGGGGACTGAATGTATAGTGGGGTTGGAGATCCCAGCTGATGAGGAGCAAGGAGAGGTCTGCTTTGTTCTTTGGTATGGGTCTTTAAAGTACGCTTGCCAATGAGCCGGATGACAGGTCAACATATGTCGGGTCAAGCATGTGGTACCCAAGCGGCTGATGTTTTGGCCATGCGAGATACGCATGAGACATATGTTGCAAATAGCAGCGGTGCGATCTGCTGCACTCGTCTTAAAAAGGGCCCACACCAAAGAACTTTTGGAACAATGCACAGAGGCAGCGCCCTGCAGAGGCGGGGCTCTGCGGTTTGATTAAGTCGGTGTGTTGCCTTTAAGCTGCGATGGAGCAGTGCATTGTGGGCCATTCGTGTCACACGAATTTGGTGTGAATGGCCCACAAAGTTCTGGGTTCGCCGAACAGGCGAACAGCCGATGTTCGATTCGAACATGAGATTGAATCGAACACAGAGCTAATCCCTATCTACTACCAATCCATTTATAACATCCCATCTAATCCCAAATGCCCGCACAATTCAGACATGAGAGCTAAACTTATCCAAGACTTCCTAGAAAAATATAGCCCACCCCAAATCTCAGAAAACTCAGCCCAAGAACCAATTTCTGGCCCAGAATTCGACAAAGCTATAAAAGAGAGGAAAATAGGAAAAGCCCCTGGCCCTGATGGATACAATATTACAAGACGTTCACCAAAATTCTGAAACCATGATTTTTTTAATCTTTCCAATCATTACACACTGAAAAATACCCCCCAAAACAGCTACTAGACGCCCACATAACTGTGATACCTAAAGAAGGCAACTACAGGTCGATTTCTTTAATCAAGGTAGATGTGAAAATATATGCCAAAATACTAGCTAATAGAATTCTTCCTTTACTGACTTCCCTTATAGCATTAGATCAAGTGGGCTTTAAACCAGGTAGAGAGGGACGTGATAACACAATTAAAGCTGTAAATATTAGTCATTGGTTAACTTCAAAACAGAAACAAGGTTTCCTCCTCTCCCTTGATGCTGAGAAGGCGTTCGACAGGGTGGCTTGGGATTTCATAGACGCAGTTTTGAAACATATAGGCATTTTACCTCAGATGAGATCTTACATCAAAGCATTATATTCTAACCCGACAGCACGAGTGAATAGCCACCTGTCGAACGCCTTCAACTTACAAAACGGCAATAGACAGGGATGTCCCTTATCCCCACTTCTATTCGTCCTGACTCTAGAACCATTACTAAATAAAATCAGAGCCAACAAAGACATAAAGGGGATTGAGATTCAAAACAATACATATAAAATTGCAGCATTTGCTGAAGATATGCTTCTTTTCCTATCAGAACCCCACATATCTCTACCAAACCTTCTAAAAGATCTAGAACACTTCCATCTACTTTCAAACCTAAAAGTTAACCACTTCAAATCTAATGCCCTCAACATCACATTACAATCAAGCTCAGTAGAATTATGCAAAAAGAAAATTTCCATTCACTTGGGCTAAACAAAGCATTACATATTTGGGAATTGAAATCCCCTCAAATCTAAACAACCTCTACCAACTGAATTATTTACCCATACTAAAAGAAACACATGAAGATTTGAGGAGATGGAATTCTTTAAATATATCTTGGTTTGGAAGAGCCTCACTGATAAAAATTACAATCCTACCCAGATACCTGTACGTCATGCAAACAATCCCCATCGGATTGCCACCTTCTTTTTTCACAGCCTTCCGAAAGGCGTGCTCCCTTTTTATATGGAGGTGAAAATCTCCCAGAATAAAGTTTGCCAGGTTAAACCTTCCCAAACACAAAGGCGGAATAGCTCTCCCTGATCTTAGAAAATATCATCAAGCAACCCTTTTAACACGTATAGTGGATTGGAACATACATCAAACCGTAAAAGACTGGGTGACACTAGAACAAACCCAATTCACCCTAGAGATTAAGTCTTTACCTTGGATTCACCCCAAATATCACTCTAAGTGCATCAAAACACATCCCCTAATAGGCCCTACCCTAGAAATCTTTTGCAAAACACATTCAAATCCACCAATTCTACCCCTTGGCAAAGTCCTCTCACACCACTAAGAAACAATCCAGATTTCCCACCAGGATTAGAGAAAAACTACCTTACACACAGTTGGCCTCACAAAGAAATCTTGACTAAACATTTCTTTAAAAATTCAAAAAAAAAATCCTTTCTAGAGACAACCTTCATACAGCCATTAAACCATTCCAAATCCCACAATGGAATTACAATCAAATTAGACACTTCCTGACCAACAGACAGTCAACACATTCTTGGACGCAACCCCTTTTGACGATAGAAGACCTTTGTACAAAAAAACACAACACAGAAATATTATCTCAACCATTTACAATTCACTATTTGAGGGACAGACGGACTTCTCCAGTATGTCATGTCAAAACTGGGAAAGAGACCTTGATATCTCACTATCAAAAGAAAATTGGGAGAAAATATATATATATATATATATATATATATATATATATATATATATATATATATATATATATATATCTGTTATGGGAGATCTCCGCGCTTAGGACCGGAAATAAGGTGTGCAGCCTGTCCGGAAAAAATGAACCCCCTAGAGGGCAATTTAAATGTAAAGTGCAAAATATGAGGGACAAATGGCACTCCCTGTAAGTAATAAGTATGGTGAACCTAAAAAGGTATAAGTGAAAAAGTGCGTACCTATAGAGAGTATCTACCTTATTATTCCTGCTAGGTGAAAAGTAGATGTTGTGATATAGGTGGAGTGTACCACCCTAAAATACAATATTAGTGAACTACTCCAATCTGTGAATACCAGTGCTAGTGAGCGTGAGCAACTTAATTAATAGAAAATAAATAGATAAAAAATAAAAACACAAATATAAATGATATGTAGTGTGTATTATAAATGTGGCTAATTAGGTAAGTGGCTAAACCACAGGGGAAGGGAGGTAGCAGCTAACCAGCTAGCATGTATCCTCTACCCAACCATAATATACCATTAATACATGTAGATTTAGAATTGTACCAACACTACCAATGGTGAGTAACTTTGGTAATGTAAGAGCCAAGTGAGCAGTGTGCTATAAATAAGCAGGTGACAGTCCCAATACAAAAGATCAAAGATTAAAAAGTGAATAATAATAATAATAATAATAAAAATCAAAAAATATATAATAATAAAAAACCCTGTATAAACCATACACTCAGTGTGTGAAAGTTGAACAGTCCAATAATACGGTTGTGAAAAATACAAAAATCATAGTATTAAAGGGAGGGAGTCCAATCCTATGCAGGGACCCACAACAAGATCAGTAGGCAATGTGTTGATGAGTGAGTGGGGATATATGGGTAACAGTTGTGAAGATAATTCCACCGGTGACTTGTAGTGCTTCAGGCAGTAGTAGGTGACTGTTGTGCTGCCCCCCCAAGGTTTCCTCACTCACCAGACGTAGGTACCCCTGCAGGGGTAAACAGCATCAGAATATGGATGTCGGATGGTCCTCCTGGTGGTGGTCTGGATCGGGTCCTGGTCCAGTAACTTTCTCCAGTGAATGCAGCCAAAACCCTCAGATGCGGGGGAGGGGGAATACCCCAGGTAGTAATCAGATGGTGCCTCACAGAAAAAAGCAGAAGGATATACCCATGTGTGGTATCAGGTGGCTAGTTTATTGGTAAATTTAAAATTGGAATTAAAATAAAAAATTAAAATAAAACCCAGGGTGTCTCACAGGATCAGCCTGGTTCCACCGTACACATTAAAAAGTAGCAAGCAGGGGCGGTTTAGGGCTGGTTTGCTGTTTGCGCTCCACAAGCGTACCAAGCCTCTAAGTCCCGCTCCAGAATTGACGTCAGCGCGCCTTACCGGTTTCGTTATTGAACGTTATCAAAGGCGCCCTTTGATAACGTTCAATAACGAAACCGGTAAGGCGTGCTGACGTCAATTCTGGAGCGGGACTTAGAGGCTTGGTACGCTTGTGGAGCGCAAACAGCAAACCAGCCCTAAACCGCCCCTGCTTGCTACTTTTTAATGTGTACGGTGGAACCAGGCTGATCCTGTGAGACACCCTGGGTTTTATTTTTATTTTTTATTTTTATTTTAATTCCAATTTTAAATTTACCAATAAACTAGCCACCTGATACCACACATGGGTATATCCTTCTGCTTTTTTCTGTGAGGCACCATCTGATTACCACCTGGGGTATTCCCCCCTCCCCCGCATCTGAGGGTTTTGGCTGCATTCACTGGAGAAAGTTACTGGACCAGGACCCGATCCAGACCACCACCAGGAGGACCATCCGACATCCATATTCTGATGCTGTTTACCCCTGCAGGGGTACCTACGTCTGGTGAGTGAGGGAACCTTGGGGGGGGGCAGCACAACAGTCACCTACTACTGCCTGAAGCACTACAAGTCACCGGTGGAATTATCTTCACAACTGTTACCCATATATCCCCACTCACTCATCAACACATTGCCTACTGATCTTGTTGTGGGTCCCTGCATAGGTTTGGCCTCCCTCCCTTTAATACTATGATTTTTGTATTTTTCACAACCGTATTTTTGGACTGTTCAACTTTCACACACTGAGTGTATGGTTTATACAGGGTTTTTTATTATTATATATTTTTTGATTTTTATTATTATTATTATTATTCACTTTTTAATCTTTGATCTTTTGTATTGGGACTGTCAACCGGCTTATTTATAGCACACTGCTCACTTGGCTCTTACATTACCAAAGTTACTCACCATTGGTAGTGTTGGTACAATTCTAAATCTACATGTATTAATGGTATATTATGGTTGGGTAGAGGATACATGCTAGCTGGTTAGCTGCTACCTCCCTTCCCCTGTGGTTTAGCCACTTACCTAATTAGCCACATTTATAATACACACTACATATCATTTATATTTGTGTTTTTATTTTTTATCTATTTATTTTCTATTAATTAAGTTGCTGACGCTCACTAGCACTGGTATTCATAGATTGGAGTAGTTCACTAATATTGTATTTTAGGGTGGTACACTCCACCTATACCACAACATCTACTTTTCACCTAGCAGGAATAATAAGGTAGATACTCTCTATAGGTACGCACTTTTTCACTTATACCTTTTTAGGTTCACCATACTTATTACTTACAGGGAGCGCCATTTGTCCCTCATATTTTGCACTTTATATATATATATATATATATATATATATATATATATATATATATATATATATATATACACACAAATGATCACTAAATGTAGCCACTCAGGAAAGTGGTTTTAAAATTCTAACCATATGGTATAGAACCCCCTCTATTTTAAATACATTTTCTCCCCAAATTTCAGACAGATGCTGGAGATGTAAACAGGATAAAGGCTTGATGCTCCATATATGGTGGTTTTGTCCACTAATTCAGGGCTTTTGGGAATCAGTACACAAAACCATCAACACTATCACTTCAGAACATTTGTTCTTTAATGTGGCACAATATCTTCTACACTTCAAATCTATTCCCAGGAAAAAATACCTGAAATCACTACCTATGTTCATGGTTAATGCAGCGCGTCACTGTATCCCCTATCATTGGCGCTCAGAAATTACTCAACAAAAGCTGAAAGGTTTAGGAGAATAAATAACAGAAAAAATCGAAGAACTCATAAGTATATCCCAGGAAAATATTACAAGATTCTCTGCAACTTTGCAACTTGGCAAGACTGGACAGAGTTTAAAAACTCTCAGACCTACAAATCAATTATCAAACAGGAACATGATTTATTTCTAAGAAAACAGCTACCACATATCTTGGGAAAAATACGACATTAAGAGTCTTAATTTCATTAAATTGCTCCCCCCTTTTTTTTTTTCCTTCTCATTCCCCCCTCATCCCTTTATCTACCAAAAACTGAGTATCTATAAATTAATAATCAGCATTTTCTTATAAAAATGGTGGAATATTCTATAATTTTGAGCACAAACCAAATGTTATATTTGTTTAAATATGGATATCATTACCTTCTGTAATTGTACTTTACTTCAACAAACAATTGTTGATAATGTTCAACTGTTTATTCCTGTATTATGTTGTAATATGTTTTATTATTCACCTAATAAAACTTTGTGAAACAAAAAAAAAAAAATAGTTATTTTTTCTTTTTCTTTATATTCATATATACTTAAAAAATGTAATCCCTGTAGAAAAAATATGTTTTATATAATAAACGTGCCTTAAAATTTTGTAAAAAAAAGGGGCGGGAGGGGGGGGGTTAAGATTCAATCAAAAAGGGAAATAGTTCAAAAATATATTTAAAATATATGGATTTCCACTACCCGGAGTTCCCTAATCTTTGGGAGGTGTCCTTTTATTAATCCATAGGTATTCTTGGGCTTGTTCAGCTGTGGTGAAAAACAAAACCCTCCCTCTATCCTTCACTTTTAACTGAGCTGGGTAAGCCATTGAATACACTGTCCCATTTTCTCATAGCTTCTGCTTGATTTCATTAAAGCCAGCACGCTGCTTTTTTAGCTCTTGGAAGAAGTCTGGGAATATTGAAATTTTATCATTTTCATATTGTATCACACCCTTTTGTCGAGCTTTACGCAGGACTAAGTCACGATCTTTACAGTTCAGTAAGCATGCTAAAAATGGCATTGGAGGGGCCCAGGTTGTGGTGGTTTTGCGGGTACTCTGTGTGCTCTCTCAATTGTGAACGCACATGAAAATTCGACATCTGGGAATGTGACTTTCAGCCACCTTTCAACAAACTCTCCTGCATTCTGACCTTCTGCTCTTTCTGGTAAACCTACGATTCTGATATTGTTTCTGCGCATGCAATTCTCAAATTCTTCCAATTTCTGCTGCCATATTGCTACCTGCTTCTCAGTTATTTGTTTTTTATTAACCATAGGTAACACAGTATCTTCCAGAGCTAACACTCTATTTTCTAGCTTCAGTAATCCGCTCCCGTATACATTGCATGTCCTGTCTCAAAAAGCCAATATCAGTCCTAATTTCTTCCATTTTACCTGATAAAGCCACGTTGGAGGTTTGTATTGCTGCCAGCAACTGAGCAATTACCTGTTCCAGCGTTAGTTTGCTCTGTCTCTCCATCTTCTCTTTCTTTTGTACAGGTCTTTACTTAGAAGGTTCTGAGGTCACAGCCGATCCTCCGCTCCGGGTGCTTGGGGGGCTCCATCCAGCCCCCTGTCCATCAGAGTGAGCATATGCCTTCAGCTTCCTAGCTGCCAACTGTTGTCTACTCATCTCCCTCACAGTCAACAGCAGGGGAGGGAAAGTCAATCTCACACCAGCTGCTAGGTAATGTATGGAAAATCAGCTGCTTGGATCAATTATGCTCATACCGGCTTCTATATAGGAGAAAGCCGCTACAAGCCGCTGCTAGTTGAGGATGCTGCCGGAGGCTTAGGCATGGACACAGGTTCTGCTACTAACGTCCGGCCGTAACTGCGGAAGCCACGCCTCTTCCTGGAAGGTCTGGGGGGCCTACAGTCTTGGTGGGCCAAGTGATCCAGCAATTTAGCAGCCCGCTAACCTTGTTGAAAAATCGCCTACAAAAGAAAAGATTTTGTTTAGCGCTCTCATAGTGCAGTTGGTTGGTGGCTTGTTGCAGAATAATTTTGTAGGAGTCTTTCAGCTGGTTTATGCACCTAGATAATAGAGAGCGGACATGTAATTTGAACACCTCCCATGGCAACCCCACCTAGGTTGTATCGCTGTTGGAGTTATACAGTTAAAGTAAAATTGTCATTCTTGCTGAATGTCCTCTTGATCTGGCAGGGCGGTGAGCCAAAAACGGTGTATTCACTAAGGATGAGACATAACCTGAGGAGCAAGGTGGAGAGTTACCCAGTAGGGGTCCAGGGTCCGAAAGTATTCTAGGGTGGAATCCTACTTCCTCAATCAGAGGTAGCAGGGTAGTAGGACACCACTATAAAATCTATACAGGTTAAATGCATTGCTGAGAAAAAGGAAAACACTTAAGTGGTCGGGTATTTATAACACCAAGTGTCCGTCAAAGCTAAATCTGCAAATAAACAACTTCATTGAGTGGCCGATGCGATAGCAGAGGATGAGTGCAGGCAATCTAGTGGTGGATTGAGAACCATATTAAAATTTCCCAGCCAAATAGCTGGCATTCCTGGAAATTGGGCCATAAATAGAAAACCGTCACAAACCACCGCAGAACTGTAGGTGGAAGGAATGTGACAGGCCAAAATTAGATAAGGGCTCCCATACAATACCACATGCATAAAAATGAATCTGCCCTGAAGGTCCAAGATTACTGATAGAATCTAAAATTAGACTGCTTTGCCAATCAGAACAGAAACTCCCCAGGACTAAGTGGCCCAGTCAATCCAGGGGAGCTTGATAGCAATATGAAGTTGTCCAATAATGTATGTTTCAGCTAGGACCACAATGTCATTTGAGGTAATTAAAGACAGTGGAGCATTTAAGCTTATCACAGATTCCACAAACATTCCATGTGAAAAACTTTATGGGGGCCATGGGATAAGCAAGATCAAGATCATCCTGCCAAATGTAGTGATCAGGAGATTCCCCAGAAAAGTAAGTTCGGGACTTTCTGAGCTGTCAGGGAGAACGATAAAGCAAAAAATGCAGCACCGGGCTCGATTCTCCAGGTCAACTAGTTTCTAGGTGAGTTGTTGGATATGATGCTGCATGGATCCTGAGGTGTGCTGCTGGGGGTGTCCTCAGTTCCACTGATCCTGGCCTCAACCTCTGAGATATGATCCTGCAGTTTGTGCATATTCTGTCTTAAGAGGGAAATGTCCACTTTCACCTCCTCTATCTTTTTTTTCATTTAAAAAGAGTTTTATTGAAATTCAAAATGTCATACAAAGGAATATAGGCATATACTACATATTACAGGTGATTAGAGTATTACATGTTCATTCACAGATTGTCATAACAGAAGAAGGTGATACTAATGATATTAGCACAAGGTTAAGTCTTCTAATACCATTGAATAGATAAAGAGCAGATAGAAAAAGAAAAAAGAAGAAAGGTCACACTATGGTGTGGTGACAGATCCTTCCATTACAACTCATACTATAGTTTCTGAGGTCTCCAGCCATTTACCCCATATCAGGCCATATTTAGCAGGGCATCCTCTATGTGAGTATATCAGTTTCTTGTAGGGGAGAGAGTTATTCACCTCTGCTATCCATTGTGATATCCCAGGGGGATTTGGTATCATCCATGTTCTAGCTATAACTTTTCTAGCTGAAAAGAGGGTTTCCAGTAGGAATATTTTAGTGTATTTATTCAGTTCTGAGTCAGGGAATATTCCCAAAAGACATGCTTTGGGTTGTAGCGTTATAGGGGAGCCCATATTGTAGTGAAGAAATTGTACCACTTGTGTCCAGTATGGCAGTATTCTAGGGCAACTCCAAAGGAGGTGATAAAATGAGCCTGCAGTCTGATTACACATTGGGCAGAGGGCAGTTTGAGAGGTTTTGTATTTAGCTATCTTGATTGGCGTAAGGTATGCCCTATGTATAATAAAGATTTGAGTGAGTCGGTCAGACAGTCTGGGAGAAACGAATTTGCAGGTGTCTAGAGCCTCACTCCATTCCTCGTCCTCCAAATGGCCCAGCTCCCCCTCCCAATTGTGTTTTAGCTGGTATGCTGCTACTGTAGCTTGTGGAAGTGTCAGCATACTGTAGAACTGTGATATTAGCTTTTTGGGGTCCGGATATTTAACTGCCTCCATCAGTGGATTGCTGGGCGGGGGTGTGTCTCCCACCGGAAATTGGGTATGGTATGCATGATGCATTTGTATATATTTAAAGTGCATTTGGTCCGGGAGGTCAAAGTGGGTTTTCAGCCTCGCAAAGGTTTTAAGTGTATTGTTGTCAACAATATGGGAAAGATATATTGCATTTTATTTTTTTTGGGGTCCGGATATGTGTCTCCCACCGGAAATTGGGTATGGTATGCATGATGCATTTGTATATATTTAAAGTGCATTTGGTCCGGGAGGTCAAAGTGGGTTTTCAGCCTCGCAAAGGTTTTAAGTGTATTGTTGTCAACAATATGGGAAAGATATATTACCCCTTTAGAACTCCATGCCTCACTATCAGGGATTAAGTTAAATTCTGGTAGTGTCTGATTGTGCCATAAGGGGGTGAAGCTATTGATCTCCGGTATTTTCAGTTTGGTGAGGGCGATGTCCCAGATTTTAGCAAAATGATACATCAAGGACCCACGATCATGTGATCTACCCATTCCCCCAACCTTACTAGTGAGTACTGCAAGGGAGTCTTCTGTAATGCGCGCCCATCTTGGGCATATAAGCGCCAGGAACCTGTCTTTATCTACTTTATCAATATGGAAGAGTTGGGAGAGTTGAGCTGCGACATAGTACTGGTTAAAGTCGGGTAAGGCGGTACCTGCGAGGTCGGTAGGGTTTTTAAGTTTGGTCCATGATATCTTGTGTCTGTTATTACCCCAAATAAAGGGTTTAAGTATGGTTTCTATCTGCTTAAAGTATCTGAGTATCAGATATACTGGGGAATGCCAAAGAATGTAAAGGATTTTTGGTAACAGAACCATCTTAACCAGATTAATACGGCCCATGACACCCAAAGGAAGCCGGGTCCAGGTCTGGGTTCTGGCTTTAAGCATAGCATATAGAGGGGTGACATTTAGTGTTATTTAGTCCCTTGGGTCTCTAGTGGTTTGGATGCCTAGGTATTTGATGCTTGCAACCCTCTGCAAGGGTAGTTCGGCCCTATTTCTGGGAGGTGGGAAGCTATCTAATGGTAGAATTTGGGACTTGTCCCAATTGATGCGGAGGCCAGAAAAGGTTCCAAAGGTCCACTGCCAGGGGTTCGGCTGCAAGAGCGTACAATAGTGTAGACAGGGGGCAGCCCTGCCTGGTCCCCCTAGTAAGGGGGAACTGGTCTGAGGCCCATCCGTTTGCCACCACTTTCGCAACAGGGTCCTGATACAATAGTTGTACCCACTTAATAAATTTGGGGCCCAGCCCGAATTCACAGAGGCAGGACCAGAGATACCCCCATTCGACCAAGTCGAAGGCTTTGGCTGTGTCTAACGCAACTACAATTCGGGACCCGGGGTTATCATGTTTTGATTGTAGGTTAATAAAAAGTCGTCTTAAGTTAAAGGAGGTATTCCTACCAGGCATAAAGCCTGCCTTATCTGCATGAATGAGCATAAGTATAACTTTATTAAGTCGGTTGGTAAGAACTTTCGCAAGAATTTTCACGTCAACTTGTAATAAGGATATAGGTCTATAGGACTCTGGGAGGTGGGGATCTTTACCTGGTTTGGGAATCAATACTATGGTGGCTTCACGCATTGAGACCGGAAGTACCGAAGTCTCAAAGTACCGAAGTCTCAAATATTGAATTATACAGCGCCAGTAGTTTGGGGACCAATAGTTCTGAATAGTTGGAATAAAATTCTATCGGCAGGCCATCCGATCCTGTTGTTTTGGCCCTGGAGAACTGTGCTATGGCTGTACTAATCTCTTCCACCCCAAGAGGTGCTTCTAGCTCTTCCACCTGCTCCTCCGTTAACTGAGGGAGGAACAGATTGGAGAGGAACAGATCCATCTCAGAGGTGTGAGAGTAGGGGCTCTGGTAGCGTATAAGTTTGCAAAGAAGTCTCTAAAACATTTGGTCACCTCTCTAGGTTTTGTCAGCAAAGTGTCATCAGGAGAGCGAAGTGAGATTACAACCGGTGGTCTTTCCTCTGAATGCACTAAGTAGGCCAAAAGTTTTCCCGCCCTCTCCCCATGTTCAAAAGAGTTTTGTTTATGGAAAAATAGTTTACGTTTAGACTTTTCATAGTGTAGTTGGTCCAGTAACCTAGTCCTTAATTTTATGATCTGGGCTTTCTCTAACGTTGGGTCCCTAAGATATTCGGATTCTGCTGTTGTCAAGTCTTCTGTTGCTTTGTCTATAGTTGTTATAGATGTGCGGAATTTCCCTTTATCTGGTTGATGAGCATCGTGAGGGTCATACGAGCATGCATTTTAAATGTTTCCCAGACCGCCTGGGGTGGTGCGGTACCCTCATTGATGCTCAGATATTGTTCCCAGTCTGACATTAAATTGTCATCCTCTGGAAACAATGTCAACCAGAATGGGTTTAGTTTCCAGGCAGTTGGTGGCCTATCATGAGGTACAGACAGTTTGGCCCAGCAGGGGGAGTGATCAGACAGCGATCTAGGGGAGAATCCTGCGTCTATTAATCTTGGCTGAAGCACCCTGGAGATGAGAATTAAATCTATGCGAGACATAGAGTGATGGGAGGGGGAGAAACAGGAGTATGCCCTAATAGTGGGGTGTTTAGTCCTCCAAGTATCCACCAACCCGAAATCAAGGAGCAATCTGGCAAATCGAGTCTGGTGGGTAGGTGGAGGAACAGTTGCATTTCCACAAAGTCTATCCATATTGGGATCCAAGACATTGTTGAAATCCCCCGCCCAAACTGCAGGAATGGAGGGGTGCATTGCCATAAAGTCAAAACCCGCAGATAAAACATGAGCATTAAACGGTGGAGGTACATAAAAAGCCAGTAGCAGCAAAAGGTCTGCGTGTATTTTAACCTTTAATAGTAAATGCCTTCCCTCTGGGTCAATTACTGAGTCCTGGAGCTTAAAATGTGTGTGTTTGGAGACAAGAATTGATACTCCTCTAGATTGGGTCGTGTGGACCGAATGGTAGGCCCATCCTATCCATGGGCGTTTTAAAGCCTGCACCAAGGACCCTCAGCATGGGTCTCTACTAGGACCATAACTTTAGCCCTCTCTTTTTTAAGTAAGGAGAAAACAGCTGACCTTTAACTGGATCCCTCATACCGTGGACGTTCCAGGTAAGAAACTTCAAGGAGGCCATAGCAGATGGTAAGAAATATCACTCGGAGCTCCAGGACTCAGCAACCCAGGATTACATTCGAGTAAAGCAGGTAAGTGTTCACCATAGCATGAAAAGTAAAATGAGAAATGTAAGCAATAAAACTCAATCACAAAATAAAGACATTTGCCTTCCGGCCTTAGTTCCCATATAGCCCCCCTCCCTGCCCTGCACAGACCCAACCTTGTGCGGGCTTGTTCCCTAAACTGCCAACATGGCATAAACAATGTCCAACCTGTGGAGAAAGGGTTAGAAGCATTAATTATCCGTAGGATATGTTTCAGTGGTGTACACCCCATAGTGCGTAGCTTCCTCTTCTCCCTCAGGTTGTAGGAGTAACAATAAACTGGGGCGAAACTTCGCTGCATAAAGGTGCATAATGTAGGACTATGCTCACTAACCGTGAGCTCTCTAGGGGGTGCTGTCCTCCACCGGCGTGGAGTGTGGTTGGTGGTCATCAACCCGTGAATGTGGGAGGGCAAGGGGATGTTCAGGATAGCGTCTGTTGAAGACAGGGGTACCGGGGGGGGGGGTCATCCAAAGTTCAGATGTCAGTACAGTTGTGTTATGGCATCAGGGGGTACATTCCCATGGGGAGCAGGTATAGGATATCCTGGTGTGTTGGGGGTGGGATAGTATCCCCATGGAGGTACACTATCTCTTACACGAGTATAGCATTGTAAGTATGCAGCAGGGACAAGATCTGCTCACTTGACTGAAGCAATGGTAAAGTAATAAAAGTGTGGGTGACCTTCGTGCTGTTGGTAAACTAGATCGTCAACACAGACTCTATGATAAACAATAAATACAAAATAAAACAAACAAAATATGTAACCGCTGTGTGCTAGCTACAGGTGACAAGTGTGGAGGATAACTCCTAAAAGAAGCAGCAAAATCTAATGGTAAAACACAATCCCATAAGAAACATAAAATACTAGAGTGATTTCGTGCTCATATACACCAAAAAATATAATATATTATTAAAACACACACTCCAGATAAGTATAAATAAATATAAATACCTATAGTGCACCAAGTGCTACAAGTGATAAAAGTGTGCAAATATGTTAAATAAAATATATAATAAGTGAGTTTATAATGATAATACAGTATAATAGTAATAAAGTGCTCAATGTGCTAATATCCACAAATAAATAATGTGCCACAGCCCTAATAGGCCTCAAGTGGGGTGGGTGTTTAATGAGAGATGAATAGTCTATCAATGATGGACTGAAGTGGTCAAGTCCAAATGGTGAATGGTGATAATTATTAGCCCAAAACAGTCTCTCAGACTCTGGGAGGAGGGTAAGCCAAGACGGGACAATGATGATGTTGATATTGGAACTCCAAAGTGGGGTGCGGTGGATGTATGGGAGTGTGATCCTTAAGCATGCTCTCTAGCCTCTCACCTGAAAGTGCGCATTCATAGGCATCCAATAGATATAGGAGGTGTGTTCTGTCTTCACTGTACTCCTCAGATCAATCCGTCTCCACCGACTTCCACCATATGGGGTTATTTGACCTTCACTATGCTCCTTTGTTGACTCCACTCACTGGGTACTTCAAGTGGGGGGCACTCTTACCAAGAATCCTACATCAAAAAGGCGACCGCCTTCCAGCTGGAAAAGCTTGCCAAAGAGTGGGGATGAGAATAGAATGGAGGAGACCCAATAGTGAAGTATGTCTTCAACAGGCAATTTAATAAAGTATATTAAAAATTCTTACATGAAAACAATGTATTAGAGTGGCCGGACCAGATACCGGAAGTACTGCGAGACTAGCATCGATTTGCCGATTTTTGCTGTAATACATCGTTTTTATGTAAGAATTTTTAATCTACTTTATTAAATTGCCTGTTGACATACTTCACTATTGGGTCTCCTCCATTCTATTCTCATCCCCACTCTTTGGCGAGCTTTTCCGGCTGGAAGGCGGTCGCCATTTTGATGTAGGATTCTTGGTAAGAGTGCTCCCCACTTGAAGTACCCAGTGAGTGGAGTCAACAAAGGAGCATAGTGAAGGTCAAATAACCCCATATGGTGGAAGTCGGTGGAGACGGATTGAACTGAGGAGTACAGTGAAGACAGAACACACCTCCTATATCTATTGGATGCCTATGAATGCGCACTTTCAGGTGAGAGGCTAGAGAGCACGCATAAGGATCACACTCCCATACATCCACCGCACCCCACTTTGGAGTTCCAATATCAACATCATCATTGTCCCGTCTTGGCTTACCCTCCTCCCAGAGTCTGAGAGACTGTTTTGGGCTAATGATTATCACCATTCACCATTTGGACTTGACCACTTCAGTCCATCATTGATAGACTATTCATCTCTCATTAAACACCCGCCCCACTTGAGGCCTATTAGGGCTGTGGCACATTATTTATTTGTGGATATTAGCACATTGAGCACTTTATTACTATTATACTGTATTATCATTATAAACTCACTTATTATATATTTTATTTAACATATTTGCACACTTTTATCACTTGTAGCACTTGGTGCACTATATGTATTTATATTTATTTATACTTATCTGGAGTGTGTGTTTTAATAATATATTATATTTTTTGGTGTATATGAGCGCGAAATCACTCTAGTATTTAATGGTAAAGTAATGTGATGAAACACAACGGGTTAAACTGGTACTCATCTGTGCCCTTCCAAGCGTTCAAGCCAGGTCAGGGCAGCTTCAGGATCTTCAAAGAAGTGTGCTCTGTCTTCTCCATCCACCCGCAGCCTGGCTGGAAATAACATAGCATATTTAACATGTTTAATGCGTAGGCGCCTCTTAACTTCAGTGAAGGATTTGCGTTTGCGTTGGACCTCTGCCGAGAAATCAGGAAATATGGCTAGCATCTTGTTTCCAAAGGGTATGTTTCCCTTCTCTCTACTAAGGCGCAGGATAATGTCTCTGTCCCTGAAGTTTAAAAACTTGGCAATAAATGTGCGGGGGGGGGCCAGGAGGAGGAGGTCTGCCTGACATGCGGTGCGCTCTCTCAACCACAAAAGTGGGGGAAAAAGCTTCTCTGCCATATGTGTCACTGAGGAGTGTTTCCAGAAAGGTTGGGGGGTCTTTACCCTCAGCCCCCTCAGGCAATCCAATGAACCTCAAGTTGCATCTGCGGAGCCTATTTTCAAGGTCGTCCTGCTTTTGCAAGAGCAGGTTCACTTGCAATTGCATAGCATCAGAGGAGTTCTGAATGGGGGGGAGGGAGTCCTCCACGCTGCTAATGCGGGCCTCGGCCTCGGTGACCCTTTCCCTTAACTTTTGAAAGTCTTGCCTCACTAGTGAAATGTCCACCTTCACCTCCTCAATCTTAGTGGTGAGGTTTGTCTGGCAGGTTGTAACCGCTGCCTGGCAGGCTGTGATTGCATCCAGTACCTTAGCGGTGTCTGACCGTTGTGCGGCATCCTCCTCTAGCGCGCCGGCGCCATCTTGGTCTGGGGCCTCCGTTTCTAGGCGACGATATTTCGCTAGTTTGCCCGCTGGATCGGTGGACTTTTTCGGCGGAGACATGTTCCCGGTATGCTCCCCTAGCTGGGGGTGAAGATTAGGGGTCTGTAAAGGTGGTAATGCTTGCAGGATATGTGTCACAGGATGTTCGGCCGGCGGAGCTCAGGTCTCTAGCGTCCTATCCCATGCCGCTCCAGGCCACGCCCCCCCACCTCCTCTATCTTAGTCGTCAGAGTCGCCTGGCAGGTGGAAATAACAGTAGTGGCTTTATGGGGCAGGGAGAAGGGTTGACAGTCCACTAAATGAAGATAAAAATGCCAAAAATGGGCACTTTCAGGATCTCAGGAATAGGATAGATCAGAGGCAGAGCTCAGCACATTTGTACCCTACTCCATTGCCGTCAAGGCCACGCCCCTCACCCACCACCTCGTGTTTATACCCATTTAAATCATTTTGTATCTCAGTAGTTAGACATGTACTGTAACTGGAGCATGCTTAAATGTTTAAAAATATTTTAAAAAATTGTTAGAGATGAAGTTCGAATTTACCACTACTTTGATTTTGCAGAAATTCCCCAGCATTCACAATTTTTTGCACATTTTTTGCACATTTTAAACTTTTGGCACATAAGTTTGCAGGTTCACCAACAGAAATAAGGGGGAACCTATAACGCAGTGCTTACTTGTTGCTCCCAGTCACAAGAGCCAATAATGTAAAGGAATGGATAACACAGGTCTTTTTTATATATGGGTGGCCTTACAGCAACCATATTGTCAGTGTGTGTGGGAATTGTTAGGGATGTCTGACAATTCTGTGTAGGGGGAGATTTAAGCTTTTAAACCTTGCCTTGTCCCACTACACAATGTGATATCAAATAAAAAAAAAGTCTACAATACCATCTGCTGGATTACAGATTTATTGTCAAAGAAGAAGGCACAAACAGTCAGATATCAATATAGAGGCCTTGGCTTGCCTCACACATATAAATGTTTTTATACTGATTTCAAATTGTAAAATTTTTATTAGGAATTAGGATACTGCACAGCAAACAGCAATGTAAAATTGTCCAGCAGCAGGATAGTTTTAATCAGGGATAATAGGCCTAACTGGTGTATCTTAACTTTTATCTTATCAGTTGGGATAGGGGGTTTGGTGAATGATGGGCAGGGGTTTGGGTGCACACTGTTCTTACACTTAGTCATTGAAAATGATCCAGTTGCATACTTCAAACAAAAGGCAGCTTAAAGAGCAGATTGGCAGTAACATGCTAATATTCTGATTTATGCCCGTCCATGAGGGACATGTACCGATTGAAAAAAATAAAATAAAAATAATAATCACTCTCTACACAGAATTGTCAGCTGTCCCTAACAATACTGATAAAAAAAGCTGCTGTGACCCCACCCGTCCATCGATAGGTCATCCATTCCTTCATCCATTCCATGCGCCACAAAACCTGCAAACTTTTCAGCCCAAAGTCACAAACTTTACAAATCCCAGAGATTCACCCCAAATCTATAGTAACTGCTGAACCTTATCCCTGCACTTATACAGTATAATAATAATAATAAACATGTAATTCTTAGCCATCAAACGTCTTAGTTTTACTGTTTCATGTACAATATATCATAATGGTATTTTTATAGCCTTCGATTTCTACGGTGCTGACAAAGATGGCTTCTGTGTATTTTAGTTTTGCCCTTTTTTTCCTACTCTATAAGTAGATTCATATTCCAGTCTATCAGTAATAAATAACAGAATTATTCTTTATAAACCTGACACTCACACAGCTTTCAGCTGAGCCATGAACTCAGTGTCAGGATCCTGGGCTGATGTCAGTGATGAGGTTGGGAGAAGAAGAAGAACTCATTGGAGTCTATCAGAGACTCGGCCATGTTGTCTTCAGATATCTACTTAGAATATTGTGGTTGTTGTCTTTGTGGGTCCCTGAATGTCTGACATCTGACACCCAGAACTCTGCTCACCGCTGTGATATGACTATGAAGAATTATACATTTGAGTACAAGTATTCTCAGGATGGAGACATGATTATAGGAGGGATATTCACTGTACATTCTGTAGTGACATGTTGGAGTGAGGAAAGAAGTCTTATTACAATTCCCATGTGTATGTGTACCGCGTAAGTGAAATATGAAGTGTGAAGCTTCCAATCTGATCTACAGAGCTGTGTCTTTAGGAGATATGTGTGATAATGTGCAGGACTCATTCAGTCTGTTACACTGCATGTATATAAAATCAAAGTATATCCTTTAATGTGTTAGTGAAAATCATGTATGGTTCATTCTATTGCCGGGTGTTAATGCTCACCTTTACTTAATATGAATAGCTGCAAATGTACCACAATAGATGAAAAACCCACACGACACTTTTTTTTAAAAAGACAACACACCGCAGTGCTTGGTATGTGTATTATGGTGCTTTGAGGTCTGTTGTGTGTTGGGATCTACTTACTGTACTGGTAAAACTGTTATCTCCAGGACAGGAAGTGAGGGAAAATCTCTCTAATGGAGCCCTGGACAGTGGTTGTCTAAAAGAAAAATGGTTTTGGTTGGACATGCATTTTAAGGCACCATAATAACATTATATAGTATTTCTGTTGGCCAGCATTGCATTTTCACCGGCATGCACAATTTTAAGGCTTTACATGTTGGATTTCAATTTACTTGGAACAACCTCATATTTTATATTTTACCAAAAAGTTGGGTAATGCATCTCATTTGTGTGCAATAACATTATTTTTAGTGTATTTTTCACTGAAAATATTTATTTGATAAACAGCTCCTCTGATATAATAAAACAAAAATCAAACTACCACCATTGTATTCTGCAGGGTTTTTGCTTTCAGAAAATATATAATGTTTGGGGGGGTTTTAACAAATTTTCACGCATTTTAATATTTCACACAAAAGGTGACAGTGAAAGGATTAAAGACAACGCAGTCACAGAAAAATTCCCATTGATCTGTTCTTGTTGTGGGCTGACAACACTGAGCTATTTGTTAAAGGAAATAACAAGTATTGATGTCAACCCAGACAAGTTTCTTTTGGCAAACTAGAGAATGTCTCCCCTTCTACTCAACTCTACATTGGAGGATTGTTTTTATGTCAAAGATGAAAACCGAAAAACTGTGTGCAGGGGGGGGGGGTGTTGATTAGACCTCTTGAGTATATTAGTAGAGTGAACAGGAATAAAAAAACAAAATAACTAACACCTCTTGGGATGCCCTGAACCTGCTGGTGAAGTGGTGCATCTGCATGATATATGCAACCTACTACAGCAACATTAACATTTACAAATGAAAAAAAATGATGTTTAAACTGACGAAAAATTACAGCTTCAGTCACCTACCAAACAGCTGAGGGTTCACCCCTAATCTATAGAGAACTCTTATCCCAGGTGAGTGTCTGGTATAGACGTTAATGGTGGACCCCACACAAAACAAAAAAGTGTATAATCCCATAAATTACCCTTATCCCTGATAAGTGTCTGATAAAGATGTCCAAGGGTACTCAAAAAATGTCATATGGCCTCCCCATAAATATTCATACCAGACCAGTAGGGTCTGATACAAATTTTAAGATGAAATTTCAGGCCAAAAATCCACCCAAAACCCACATGTGACACTCACTGTATATGATCATTGCCCCCTGTCATGCCAGGAAAAGTGAAAAGGCCACATACCCTCAGCATGGGGGGTACCTTGCCATGAGGGCCCTATTGAAGTACCATAATGATGAAGACAAGAGCCTCTTTCCCACAGCCCTGGCCTGGTGGTTATTGGGGTCTGCATGCTGGGGAGCTTATTGAAAACAGGGAACTCCAGATACAGACCTTCCAGCCTATGTGAATGAGCAAGAGGTACACAGTAGCCCTACTCATTCATAGAATAAGTGAAAAAATAAAGTCCTTTTTTTTTTTAATTCCACAACATAAATCCATCATCAATCAGTTTGTCCAAAATGTCTGATCCAACCTGCCAACACGAATGAGCGACGGAGCAGATTATGTTGGTGGCTTCCGGTTTCCCAAGAACCAGTCAGAAGGGAAGTGGTCACATTTAGTAATACTGATGCTTAATGCATCACTTCCAGCTGGTGCCGGAGGTTTGACCGGGCCACATTCAAAATTAGTTCAGCTGTTTGCCTAACCTCCAAACAAGCTAAATTTGGTCCAAACCTGGGTTCAGAGCAAACCAAAACCTCATCCTTAGTCATTACTCTGGTCACAAGAGCCAATAATATATGGGAGTAAATAACCTAACTCACTTTCTGAAAAAAAGGTGAGCTTACATCAGTCATATTATTAATGTGTGGGATCTGTTAAGGAGAGCTGAAAATAATGTGTAGGGAGAGACACATTTTTTATTATTATGGTATTGGTACATCCCCCCCCCCCCCCCCATCATGGCAGTGGCCAGTTCCCATGTCTTTTGTTTGACAATAGTTTGCCTATTAGCTCTAGAAATGGACAGAACTAAAAAAACAAGATTCTCCCCCATAGACTTCAGGGGGTTTGCTGACAGTTCACAAACTTCAGAATTTAAGCAAGATTTCAGAAACATTTCACAAACTAAACCCAGAAAGATTGTCTTATCTCTGGTCCTGACTGTCTCCTATGGCATGTCTGTAGGCTCTAACCAGTCCTGTAGCAAGTTTGTAGTCTCTGACCCTTTCCGCTAGTAATTCTGCATTCTCTGACCTTCTTCTGTAGCATTACATATACTGAATATTATGTGCGGCTACTTGGTGATATCAGGGGCTACAGATGAGGTCCTCTATGCCTTGTTAATTGCCAACCACTGCTATCACTCATATAAGTGCAGGAATGATTGAATTTTAATCCCACCATATATCTGTAGTTGAAATCTATTATCCATTTTGGCATAAAGAATTTCTGCTTGAATCCTTGTCCTGTAGACCAATGCTAAACTATCCATTTTCTGCAGGGTTTACCGGAGAGAATACAGACATCTATTGGCTTTTATATTTGCTATTGATGAGATAAACCGCAGTCCAGATATTTTGCCCAACATAACTCTGGGATACCATGTGTATGATTCTTGTGGCCATGTGAATAAAGCTATAAAAGACGTTCTACAGATATTGTCTGGACATACAGAGGGAGCTCCAAATTATTCCTGTATGGAGCGGGGTGCCCTGGCTGGTTTCATTGGAGATCTCAATTCTGACACCACTCTCCAAATGGCCCAGCTGCTGAATCTATATGGTTACACCCAGGTAAGAAAAGCTGAATTTCCTATATTACATAAGGTTAGGACAGCTAGTCATCTTATGGTGAGGAGGGTCAAAAGGGTACAAATAATCCTTGTGGCAAAGCATTGTAAAGTATAACATTGTTCTAAAAAAAGAAGGCAGTGCTGTGTAGGGATGGACCAATGGTTCAGTCCAATCTTTGGCTGTTATTGTATTTGGACAAATGCCTGAACTTTTGTCCATTCAGTCCCCTGCAGATCATACCCTATATTACCGTAGGGTTAAATATTGAGTTTGCCCACTCTTTGCAGCTATAAAAGCTTTCTGGGAAGGCTGTCCACAAATTTTAGGATTGTGTCTAAGCTCTGGATCAAAGTGCACAATGTTTTTCCCTTTAGTAAATTAACCCAAATGTTTGTACACAGTACAAGGAAGGTATTGAAAAGACTGATCAAAGTAGATGGACGTGTGTTTTTTAGTTTTGTCTATAACTTGAATCAAATATTTTTGCAAGACAATTTAGCCCAAAAACTGATATACAGTGTATATATATATATATATATATATATATATATATATACAGTATATACAGTCAAACACACAAAAAATAAAGTAGGCGCTAATTAACCCCAGAAGAACCAAATATAGAAAAAAAAACTGCAAAAAAAGTTTTCAAATAAGGTCTCTAATGCAGAAATCAATGGGTTTTAAAAAAAAATAATTTCAGAACATTTTTAGGCGAACGTTGTAATTTTGCAACATTGGGCCTGTTTGGTAGCAGAATTTCAGTAATTTTACTCATACTGTCAGAACAAATGTAGAGACCAACAAGGAATTTATTTTAAGGGATTTCTAATTATTTTAATAATAATGCAAGTAATGTTTTTTTATTAAAAGAGAAGTATGTTTTTTTTCCTAGTCATACTTACCTAGGTGGATGCAGCATTAGACCAATGCTGCATCTGTCCCCCGGCGTCTCTGTACTGAGAACAGGGCCACCAAACACCGCCGATGGCTCGGTTCTCACTCCTCACCGAGAGGAGAGCTGCTGACTGATTGGGGAGCGTCCGTCTCAGCATCTCGACAGCTCGCTGAGAGGCTGAGACAGGCATCAGTCAAGGCAGCTGGTGGATCCAGACTTCGGTAGTCGGGATGACGCGGTTCCTCGACTGATTGCAGTGATGTCAGGAGAGAGCGGACTTCAGACCACTCTCCACTGAAAACAGGTCACAGGAGTGCAAAACCAATTGCACTCCTGTGAACCATAGGAGAAGCCCAGTCTAAAAATCTCAGGCTCGACTTCTCATTTAATAATCATTTATTATAAAACTATTTTCTAACAGTTTTTACAAAACCTACTCCATTGAATGAAAACTTTGACATTTATTATGTTTATCTATCTTTATAGCCATGCTCAGTTATGATAGTCCCAAAGGCAGTTCTTTTCCTCTGAAAAGCAGAGGCAGACATTGCACTTGCTACAACTTATGTTGGTATATCCTTTGCCATAGTGTCTGCAGCGCCCTCTATGTGTTTCTATAGAGAAATGTCCATACATGTCCTTGCAAATCTCTTTTGGTGGATGTACAGTTGACCTTTTGGCTGGGGTGCCATTTGAAGGACTTCCTTTTTCATCGGATGGTCTTTTTGCGTTATTTAAGGCCCGGAATTGGGCTCCCATGGATTAAACCTGGTCACCCTCTCTTTGGTTTTATGACAGTTGTGCCAACTAGAATGAGAGAAGATGCTAACTTGGCTTGAAACAGCCACCTGTTTAGTATATTTTTCTTGGGAGCATTCATTGCTTTGCAGTTCCGTTTGTACAGTACAACAGCCATGCATTGATCACAGCTAGGATGATGGTGCGCAAGAATAAGTAAATATACCAGCGGCAGGATTTTAAAGGAAACTTATATTTTGCTGCAAATGGGTCCAACATATCCACACCACTCATACATTTGTTATAGACACCCACAATGTAAGGCCTCTCAACTTCAACATATCTTTTAGTGGTTTTGTCCCATCATTGAATCTTCTCCATCGGTTCTGGGCCAGCAAAGGATTTGTATTTTCCTTTTCCAGTTTACAGGCAATTTCACATTCTTCTTCATCGCTTATATCAGTGTCCTCTGAGTCCATCTCAAAGTCACGGTTCCCAATTTTTGAAAGGCATCAATGACATGAAAAACATTGGGGACATTGCCCTTGGCTGGTGGCATTCTGAGATGGAAACACTGATTATTTTCCAGGCTAAACAATCTCAATGTTCATTAATCCTAGTCCTGCATAAACATTTAAAAGACAGAAATGGAACTTTTACTTGTCCGGTTCCTCCCCCCCTCCGGTGTCACATTTGGCACCTTTCAGGGCGAGGGGGAGAAGATACCTGTCTAATACAGGTATTTGCTCCCACTTCTGGCGAAAGATCGCCACAGTATCTGCGGAGATCTATGCTATGTCCGGCCCCTCCTCCATCCCCCTGCTGTCTTCTGGGAGACACGCAGGTCCCACAAGACAGCAGGGACCACTCAGAATGTGCAGTGCGACTCGCACATGCACAGTAAGAAAATGGGCTGTGAAGCCGCAAGGCTAGACTTCCTGATTCCCTTACTTAAGACACCAGCGCCTCCACCTGGAGCCGAGGGAAACCTGCAAAATAATATTTTTTTTGCAGGCAGGACTCCACTTTAACACATTCCAATCAATTAACACAATCCACAGAGGGCACACAATACTGTCTGGCTAGACTATTAGGACCTATACCCCCACCACATAACAGAACATTATCACCTGTCCCTTATGTAGCAAGCAGATATTTAGGCAATGGTCAGAGACCAGTTAAGTATATACATACAATAAAAGATAAATAATAAATAATTAATGTCTTAATTTAAACTTGAATGTTTCAAGTAGAAACCCTGACATTTTGATCTAATCTCAAAC
Source organism: Lithobates sylvaticus (assembly GCA_028564925.1). NCBI lineage: Eukaryota > Metazoa > Chordata > Amphibia > Anura > Ranidae > Lithobates > Lithobates sylvaticus. Next base: position 24,792,620 of record CM053026.1, read on the forward strand.
TGGTATTGTGAATGATCAAAAACAGTATTTCTATGGCTTTTTTTACCACATGGAACAGGTGAAAACTACAAGGTGCACAGACAAATTCTGCTACTCCTCCAACCCAACGTTGTAAAATTCCAACACAGACATAACAAGATCAAAATATAATATGATCAATGCATTCAACAGTATCTTTATATATGCATGATCTAGACATGTTATTAATCACAGAAGAAAATATTTGAGGCAGTTTTCCTAATTTAATCTTCTTTCCTCAAGTCCACTTGTGTGCTTCAAGGCAAGTTCACAGGTTAAAAGTGAAAAAGTGTGTCACCGGCGCAAAAATTATATCAATATTTAAAATTAAAATTAAGGTATGATCTTCTGCAGTCCTATACCATAGGTTAGGGGAAAATTAATATTTCATGAAATGTAACTGCGCTGATCCAAAAGTGCTTATATAATATTACCACTAAAAGATGGTGTCTGAAAAATGTGCACAAACATCAAAGCTGTATAACTGTAAAGCGCAAAGTAACAATGTATCAATCTATAGTGCAATTTATCAAGTGCAAAATATCAAAACCCCAGGATAGGTTTTTTACAATAATCTCCACTTGACAATGTTATCATTTAAATCCCATGTGCATAGTGGACAGGAATGCAAATCCGTGCTTTTTAAGAGCCTTTTCACCACTTTGTGTATCACCACCACCTTCTGAAATGGGCACTCACCAGAACCTAGAAAAAACGTTGCCTTTGGTTTATATTGGGATAACCAATCCACTTTCCTGGCGTTTCTCCAACTAGATTGCCACCAGTTACTCCTCATATCTCCATGTCAATCTTTATAACTCATAAGAAATAAACATCCATCATTGTGCCTTGGAGGCTTCTGGGTAATTGCCAACGTCACTTACTGTCCCAACCTGTACAAGATCGAGGCTTGGAACACACGCCGATCCCGGGAGATGAAGCGGCTGAGCTAAACCCCAAAAATACACTGCCGGAAAGACTCAGTGCCGGTCTAAAGGCACCTGAATTGTGAGTGCACATTTTATACATTTTGGATGTTTACCTTTTTGGTTTAAAATACATTTTATAAAAGCATGTTGCATAATGATGGATGTTTACTTCATATGAGATATCAAGATTGACGTTGAGATATGAGGAGTAACTAGTGGCAACCTAGTTGGAGAAATTCCAGGAAAGTGGAGTGGTTATCCCAATTTAAACCAAAGGCAAAGTTTTTCCTAGGTTCTGGTGAGTGCCCATTTCAGAAGGTGGTGGTGATACACAAAGTGGTGAAAAGGCTCTTAAAAAGCACGGATGTGAAATTGTGTACACTACGCACATGGGATTTAAATGATAAAATTGTGAAGTGGACTTTGGGGATTATTGTAAAAAAACTATCCTGGGGTTTTATATTCTGCACTTGATAACTTGCATTATAGCATTGTTACTTTGCACTTTACCGTTATACAGCTTTGATGTTTGTGCACATTTTGCAAACACAGTTTTAGTGGTAAGATTGTATAAGTTCACAGGTTGACTGACTTTATGTCCAAGTAAACAGGCCTATTTACACATTTTCCGTCAGTGATAACTTAGTGCATATGCATATCAAAAACTAAAAAGTGCTGTAAAAATTTGCAAATTTTCCTTATTCAACTGTGACCCTTTCCAAGTCCTTGCACTTTAATGAAATGATTCCAATCCACCGTGTATCTTTATATGATTCCAAGAAAAATGTGCTCCACCACTAATAATGTAAATGCTGACTCACCCAAGGCCCGCTGGACCACAAAGCGTGTGTAATGATATTATTCTAATCTCCCAGCATGGGGGTCCAAGTTTTCTCCTTTCCGGCTCACAGACGCTCCTTCCCCTCAGCAGGATGTACACCGATCACCCAGAAAGAAGATAAACACAGGGATCTTTATAAAACACACTTTTATAAAATTTCCCTTTTAAAACCAATCCCTAAATATATGCGCTTACATGTCAGGGTGCCCAGACCGATCTTTACATTATTGGTGATGGAGCACATTTTTCTTGGAATCATATAAAGATACACGGTGGATTTGAATCATTTCATTAAAGTGCAAGGACTTGGATATGGTCACAGTTGAATAAGGACTTGATTTTGCATATTTTTATAGCACTTTTCATGTTTTGATATGGAACATATACAAAACACAGGTATTAATAATTGGAATCTTTCACAGCATCTTTGTGGTGTTTTTGTGCGATTTTTTTTTGTGCATTTTTTGTTTTTGGGATTTCACAATAGGGATTATCACATTATTTTAATTTTGAATGTATATGTATTAAGTTATTACTGACAGTACACTGGTATTTAACAAAAAAAAATGTTCACAGCATCTTTGTAAAAAAAATTGGTGCAATTTTTTTGTGCGTTTTTTGTTTTTCTTATTACACAATGGTGACTATTACAGTGGGTGTAATCTTTATTACCTAGTACATGTTAATTTTAGGATGTATGTTGTTTAACCAGGAAGGTGTTACCGCCTTCCCGACCGGGCAATTTTTTGCGATACAGCACTGCATTATTTTAACTGACAATTGCACGGTCATGCAAAGTTGTACACAAACAAAATGAATGTCCTTTTTTCCCCACAAATAGAGCTTTATTTTAGTGGTATTTGATCACCTCTGCTGTTTTTATTTTTTGCACTATAAACAAAGAAAAGGGCGACAATGTAAAAAAAAATATATATATTTTTTACATTTTGCTATAATATCTATAAATGTTTTTAACTACTTGCTGACTGTCGGCCATATATTGATGGCCAGGCGGCGTAGCTGTCGTGGCGGGAGGATGTCATATGGCGTCCTCACCTTTTCGCCTTTTCGGCCCACCCGGGAGTGCATGCGCGCTGCCAGCGGGACGCGCGCACCCCTCGCCTGCCATATTACTGGGGACTCGGCTCGCGTGCCCGGCGGCCGCGATGTCCGCCGGGCACCCGTGATTGCCCGGTAACACAGTGGGACCGTGGATCTGTGTGTGTAAACACACAGATCCACGGTCCTGTCAGAGGAGAGAGAAACACTGATCGGTCTCCTCCCCTTGTCAATCCCCTCCCCCTACAGTAAGAATAACTCCCAGGGAACATGTTAACCTCTTCAGCGCCCCCTAGTGGTTAACCCCTTCCCTGCCAGTCAAATTTATACAGTAATCAATGCATTTTTATAGCACGGATCGCTGTATAAATGTGAATGGTCCCAAAAATGTGTCAAAAGTGTCCGATATGTCTGCCGCAATATTGCAGTCATGATAAAAATCACAGATCGACGCCATTACTAATAAAAAAATAAATAATAATAAAAATGCAATAAATCTATCCCCTATTTTGTAGGCACCATAACTTTTGCGCAAACCAATCAATATACCCTTATTTCATTTTTTTTTACCAAAAATATGTAGAAAAATATGTATCGGCCTAAACTGAGGAAAAAATTAAAAAAAAAAAATGGATATTTATTATAGCAAAAAGTTAAAAATATTGTTTTCTTTTCAAACTTGTTGCTATTCTTTTGTTTATAGCGCAAAAAATAATCAAATACCACCAAAAGAAAGCTCTATTTGTGGAAAAAAAAGCATGCCAATTTTGTTTGGGAGCCACGTCGCACGACCGTGCAATTGTCATTCAAAGTGTGACAGCGCTGAAAGCTGAAAAATGGCTTGGTCAGGAAGGGGGTGAAAATGACCTGTACTGAGGTGGTTAACCACTTTCAGACCGGACCAATTTGCAGCCAAAGGACCAGGCCCCTTTTTGGGATTCGGCACTGCGTCGCTTTAACTGACAATTGCACGGTCGTGCGATGTGGCTCCCAAACAAAATTGACGTCCTTTTTTTCCCACAAATAGAGCTTTCTTTTGGTGGTATTTGATCGCCCCTGCGGTTTTTATTTTTTGCGCTATAAAAAAAAAATAGAGCGACAATTTTGAAAAAAATGCATTATTTTTTATTTTTTGCTATAATAAATATCCCCAAAAAAAATATATAAAAAAACGTTTTTTTCCTCAGTTTAGGCCGATACGTATTCTTCTACATATTTTTGGTAAAAAAAATCGCAATATGCGATTATTGATCGGTTTATAGAAGTTATAGCGTTTACAAGATAGGGGATAGTTTTATAGCATTTTTATTAATATTTTTTTTTATTAGTAATGGCGGAGATCTGCGATTTTTTTTGTGACTGCGACATTATGGCGGACACATCGGACATTTTTGACACATTTTTTGGGACCATTGTCATTTTTTACAGCAATTAATGCATTTAAATGCATTGATTTCTGTATAAATGACACTGGCAGTGAAGGGGTTAACCACAAGGTGGCAGTGTAACAGTTAAGTATGCCTAGGGGTGTGTTTTTTACTGTGGGGGGGCGTGGCTGTCAGCTAGTGAATGCTGATCTCTGCTCCAATCACAGGGAGCAGAGATCGGCGTCACTAGTTGCTAGGCAGAACGGGGAGATGCTGTTTATCTCGGCATCTCCCCGTTCAGCCGCTCCGTGAGACGATCGCGGGGGTCCCCGTGGCGATCGAGTCCGCGGGGACTGCGATCGGACTCACAGGGGTCCCGACCGGCGCGGGAGCGCGCCGCTCCCGGCGCGCTCCCGATGGTACGGACAGGCTAAAGGAGGGACTTATATATACGCCCTCCTGCCTGTACGTGCCATTCTGTCGACGTATATCGTCGTGCGCCGGTCGGCAAGTGGTTAAACTACATTTTTCATCAGTTTAGGCCAGTATAAATCTTTCTACATATTTTTGTAAAAATGAAATAAGCGTATATATTGATTGGTTTTCGCAAAAGACTGAACATTTTGAAAATATTTTTTTTTTACTACAATAAATATCCCCCAAAACATTTTAAAAAACAACATTTTTTATCAGTTTAGGCCAACATCTATTCTACATATTTTTGGTAAGAAAATCACAATAAGCATATATTGATTGGTTTGCGCAAAAGTTATAGTGTCTACAAAATAGGGCATTTTTATGGCATTTTTATTATTATTATTCAAGGGGTTGTGTTCCCTCATGAGTGTTTCTAACTGTGGGGGTATGGGACTGACTGCAGTAGGAAACATATTGTTCCTAATTACTACGAACAGAAGATCTGTCTCTTGTCTCCTGTCAGAACAAGAATTTGTGTGTTTACATACACAAATCCCAGTTCTGTCTTTCGTGCCGTGATTGTGGGTGGCTGGCGGTGATTGCGCCCGCTAGCCACGCACATTGGGTCCCCCACAATGCAGCAGGCATGCGTGCGCCTGCTACGGCTCTTAAAGTAGCCGACATACGGGTACATCGATTCGTGGGAACAAACTACTTTGCCGATGTAGAGGTGCGTGAGCCAGTCTGATTCACACTTAAAGTGGCAGCTGTCACACGTATCCACATAGGGTTGGCGCCTTTTTAAATTTTGAGAACATTTTACAGTGTATACAGTATATCACAGATTTGTTATCTGAAGAAATGGGAGTTGTGGTTGAATAGACAGACCCATAGTGGAAATGTAAACATTGATCTGCTCCATAAAGGATATACAGGTTCAGGAGCTGAGCTGGTAATTGTGTTTATACTCAGTTATCCACTTCCAGCTAAAGCCAAAATCAGTCTTGCAGTGGGAGTGTCTGGCCAGTAAACTGATGATCAGGAGACCCCTCTGGTGGGATTACAGGAGGAAGAACTCTTAGAGGGGAATTTATCAAAACTGGAGCAGCCAGAATCTGGGGCAGTTGTGTAAAACAACCAATCAGCTTCCATATTTCATCTTCAAAGCTTAACTAAACAAGCTGAAGATAGAGGCTGATTGGTTGCTCCAGATTCTGGCTGATCCAGTTTTGATAAATCCCCCCTTAATATCATATTATCAGCTTTCACTGATGGCTGTAATCATTTATGAAATAATACATTTACTCTTATCTTTATCTGATTGGTCCGGTGAAATAAAAGCACCACTTAAAATCTGCTTATAGATCTCTTGTAGACAGCTCACATGACATGTTTGTTGCTCTCTAAAAAACATTAAAACATTTTATAAGGTTTTCTTCTGTTCATTTGCATATTAAGAGTCCCACATTAGATATACACACTGTTTTCTTTCTTTCTAGATTAGTTATGGAGCCAGAGATACTTTACTGAGTGATAGAAAGATGTATCCAAACTTTTTCCGGACAGTTCCGGATGATGAGATGCAATATGTGGCCATAGCAAAGTTACTGGAAAGGTTGAAGTGGAACTGGGTCGGGATCCTTACATCTGATGATGAATACGGAGAGAGGGAGATCCGACAACTCAGCAAACATTTATCTAATCATGGAATTTGTATTGAATTCAAGATTCTGGTGTCTACAAAGAATTATAATAAAATCCCTCCAGAGCTGCGGACTTCAACTACGGAAGTTCTTATTATTTGTGGCTCAGTTAGTCTGACTTACTACAAGTTTTTGTATAATAATGCCCCTTATTACACGGAGAAAACATTTATTCTACCAGATTCTTGGTCAATGTGTGAAATGTTTTTTGATTTCAGTAACTGCAGCTTGGTGTTTACATCCCCCCATCTCTACATAAAGGGATTGGTGAAATATTTGTATAGTATTTATCTATCCAGCCACCCAAATGACCCCCTGATAGAGGATATTATCATAACTCAATATGGATGCTTTTCAAAAAATCTAATGAAAAATTTCCTTTTTCCACTCACAATGAGACATCCTCTTAGGAACTGCAGTTTGGAGACACTTCCACTTGATTTATATTTTCCTGATGAGAAAACATCCTATAGAGTGTTTATCTCAGTCTACATTTTGGCTCAAGCATTACATGACATGGATTTCTCTTTTAAAATAAATAACAAAAAAGCTGAAATAAATCCACACACACTAAAGTATAAGGTGAGAGCGTCCAATCAAAGTTTACTCGTATCTTTTTATACTCGGTCAGTTCAGTACTGGAACACAATGTGCCCAGACAAAAATTACACCCAGTTTAGGTTCCTGTTTAGATTAGAGGTGTCCACTGGCAGCGAAGGGGTTAACACTCGGGGGCGATCAACGGGTTAACTGTGTTCCCTCTCTGTGTTCTAACTGTAGGGGGATGGGACTTGGTAGGGGAAGAGAGAGATCGGTGTTCATACTTTGTATGAACACACGATCAGTCTCTCCTCCCCTCAGAGAACAGGGATCTGTGTGATCCCGGTTCTCACTGTGTCACAAGCGATCTCGGGTGCCCGGCGGTCATCGCGCCCGCCGGGCACTCACATCAGCTCCGGGGACGAGAAGCAGGCCCTGACCAATCCCCAACAGATGGGTTGGCAGGGGCAGGTCCCCTCAAATACTCTGGGTGATCCCAGTTGGGGCAGAGAAGTTTGGGGTAGGCTGGAGATGGAATGTTTGGCTGTCGGTGGACCTTGAGTGTGCCCCCTAATCTGGAGGGGTGACCTCGGGCCTGGGCTCATGTGTGAAATGGACTCTCTTCACGACACACAGAGGTGTACTGACCAGAGGCACGAGAGCAAGTGGAGGACAGCAGGGGAACATTGCCGGGCAAATCTCCAGGGAGGAAGACAGCCAGGTGGGCGGGTGAGTGTTACAATTGGAGAGGACTGAGAGGCATGCCTGAGAGGACTGGGAGAGAAGAGTCTGGGATGGATGCAGATTCAGTCTGGGAGGACTGTGGAGTCTTGGACAGGAGGGCTTGAGAAAGGGGCAGCTGCAGCCAGGTGGGCTGGCAGTGCCTGAAGAGGTGGTGCTGGGATCAGTAGTCACAACAGGAGGAGGACAGCTAGGCACTAAGACTTTGCTACATAAACAAGGGGCATGCGGTCCCCGCCTGTAAAGAGTTTTTGCTCCTTATCTGACTAAGCCTTTGTCAGATCATCCAAACAGTGTCAGCTGGTCCTGGGAGTTGTAGTTCTACAAGCAATATTTGTGCTGCAGGTAGAATAGAAGTGTATATACAGACTGTATACAGTTGTGTCTCTGAAGAGTTCTACTGCTTTAATCAAGTGAGCATTCCATGATATCCCTATTCATTATTCCCCTAATAAAACATAAAGCAAAGCACTGGAATGTTCTTGAGACTTAAGTTTGCTATGAAGATGCAGTGTGCCTGGCTGTGCAGGGTGGGGGATCCCTTTACACTCATGGCTCCTTAGGGGGTGCTCTACATAATTGTCAATCAGCTTCTGCACCTGCAGGGCTTTAATGGGGAAAGTGACAAGGTCTGCATCCCTTTAGATGTGATTTCCCTTTTGGAGTATCTTACCAAAAATGACATTTTTTGTTGCAGGGGATGCACAAAATGAGTAAGCCAATCACACAGGCAGGAAATTACATTTCTGAGGGAGGGGCGTTCTGTACACCATCTGTGTAAAGAACGCTTTCAGGTGGCCATATTACATTTTACAGAACATTACAGAGCTGCAAATTGAAAGAAAAGGTAATTTTTAATAACATTCAATTGCAATATGTCTTAAGCAATTGTATACACTATATTATTATTTTTTATTTGCACATTTTATTTTTTCTCATGAAAGTGGAATTCCCCTTTAAGTGCGTCTTCTCCGGAGTGAATACCTGTAATCTATCAGTCCTCATAGCTGAGATCCTCTGTCCTCCTTGTTAATTATGTTGCCCTTTGCTGAACTTTCTAATTCTTCGACATCTTTCCTGAGGATTGGTGACCAAAACTGAACTGTATATCCAAGATGAGGCTGAGCCAGTGTATTGTAAAGGGGGAGAATTATTGATTTATCTCTGGAACGTTCGCTATTCACAAAGTAAATTGTTTATAGATAGTCCCAATAAAATGTATTATATGTGCTCAGCAAACAGGTCATCTCATCCCGATGACATTCTGTAAATGATATATAACTAGATAATCAATCTGTAATCAATAAATTATTAAATGTTCTATATACTTGTTACCTATAATAATTTCTGTCATTGTTTAAGCTGTCCTGTTATGTAAAAGAAGTCCAGTACAAGGATCCGAATGGCAAGATCATGATTTTTAATGATAAAGGAGAACTGCCCAGCCCAATGGAAATTGTAAATTGGATTACAAGTATTGAAGATACAAATTTTACTTATTGGATGCTTGTGGGCCACTTTGATGGGTCCCTTTCAGAGGGTCAGCAACTTACACTAGAACCAGAGCTAATATCATGGAAAGGAGACAAGGTGAGTTACACTTGGGAAGCTGATCCAGAACTTATACAAGAAACATACTAGTTTTGATCCTAAAGCCCATCTTTAGACAAAACCTACCCCCTCCCCCCATCCTGTTTATAGACGGCCAACATCTTCCCTGACTCATTCCATGGTGATTAGATGAAGGTGTCAGTGCTTGCTGTGTGGATATGAACTACGAAACATCTTCTACATTACAGAACAAGTCCAACTGAATGTGACTGACTAATACTAGCTACCCCCTCCTCATCACACAGACCGGGACATAGACACTCATAGAAGGATCCCGACTCCTGTGCACAGAAGAAGATAAAAGACTTTGGAGTGAAATGAAAGCCAGTATTACCCATGGCCAGATTCTTGCCAGACTTTCTGAATTAATCTGACTAGAAAAAAAAAAAACAGTTTAGAGTAGTAATTCCCTGATCAGAAATGTGTACACACATTAAAAAACAAGGAGCTACCTGGATTTCTGTATGAGTGACTCCTAAAATGAGGTCAAATGAAAAAAGAAATCTTGGAACAAAATATCACACAAAACATTTTACATGGTCATATATACTGGTGGCCAGCTAGTTGAAGCAATCAAAGTCCTTTATAGAAAAGCATTTGGTATGTCTGAACCTCTTAGATAGTAATTAGACTCCATTAGCCCAATCATTGAGAATCTGGAGGTGTGGCTTAATTGTGTATTGCCCAAATAAAAAGACAAATCAATGTCTGGTAGAGTCTATTCTACTAAAGAAGGTTCTGTTCATGTGACTCAAGCCATGATCAAAGGACACTGGAGAGGATTTTTGATGATGAATTTTAAAGATACATGAAGACAAAAAGGCCACAAAAGCATATCTAAAGGCCTTGATGTTAAACTGAAGATAAAGGAAAGTTGCTGCAAATTTCACAGCAAGAACAAAGGATGTCAGTAAAAGACCTGTAGATATGTCTTAAAGTGGAAGTAAACCCCCCCTATCGTTTTCAGCCAAGGAAGCTGCCATCTTTGCCTTTAATCTTCAACTGCCACAGTGCTGCACATGTGATCTGTTATGACACCAGCCATTGGATGGTTTGACTGTTTGGTTGAGAGCACAGCCAATGTGCAGTTAGCATTCCCGGCATGCCTTTTTTTTTAAACTGTTAAATCGATGGTTTACTTCCGCTTTAAGATCAACTTACCAAACTGTGCCTAAAGTTTTCAAATGGTTTAGAAGAATGGGTGTAGATCGTGCTGGACTGACTCTGTCAGTCAGTGTTGTAGAGTGTGGGCAGAGGGAAAGAATTTGTTTCCAGAAGTCCGTGCCCAGTTTTGAAAAAGGTGGTGATGAGTCCTGCTATGGGCTTGGGCTGCTACCTCAATGTGTGTCCTTATGGTCGACTCTGCGTGTAATGTAGAAGAAATGAGGATAAAGGAGCACCCAGTGATCAAAGAAGTAATTAATTTGCATTTTATTTGAAGTTTCAGCAATAAAAAGAATCCAACACGTTTTGGGGGACTAGAGACTTCCCTTTTATTAGGGTTGCTAGTAAAAATAGTTGTGGAATGATCCTGTTGGAGGGTGCCTTTGGCACATGGATCTGGACAGTTAGAAGTCCTCAGAACTGGCTGTGTGTTCAGATGCAGCAATTGAGGACATCTAACTGTCCAGATCCATGTGCCAAAGGCACCCTCCAACAGGATCCCTCCACAACTATTTTACTATCAGCCCCGATGAAGGGGGAGTCTCTAGTCCCCCGAAATGCGTTGGCCTCTTTTTATTGATGGGTAGAGGAAAAATCTGTGCTTGGTAAGACTTAGTATAAAAACCAGCAGCTGGACACCATAACCCAGAAACTGGGCACAGAAACTATAAAGAAAATAAAAAGTACAACGTGTATACTATAAATAATAATGTTGAAGTGATTACATTAATTAAAGTACAAACCAAAAAGTAGGTAAGTGTCAATCTATACATAATTATAATGGCATATATGTACAATACCAGATCAATGATAATATTTGATGAGAGAAAATATTGAAAATAAATGGGGTACAAAATAAATAAATCATAAATAAAAGTTCATGTGTTTAAAAGAAAAAATCCATGTGTTTAGAAAAAGTATTATTTAAATGTCCATATATATTCCAAAATCATAAAAATTGGATAGTGTGACTTGAATGCTTAATTGGTTATGTTTGACCACGTGGAACCCGTCACCTCTAATCACCACTAAAAGATGGAGGCTTACCAGAACTCCGGTGACCCCCCTGTTAGGGGAGATCAAACAGAGCGAATTGAATCACAGATCCTGCCATAGACGTCCAGATGCCAGAGATTGTCCAGATCTCCAAAGGTGTCTCCTTATCATCAGACTCAGATGGTCACTCACGGAAAACTTCCAAAGGTGTATCACCAAAAAACCATGTAAAATATAAAAAGTGCTCCAAATCGTGTGATATGGTTTCAGCAAAGGATTTATTAAAGCCTAATGGTCAAGCACTTGTAAAAAAGACTCCAATGAGTCATAAAAAGGACAGGTAACGTTTTAAAATACAAAACTGCTAGCAGATAAAAAAAACTCGTTGGAGTTTTCTTTTTGCATGTCAGAATTGGTACAGGCAATCGGGATTTCCGATCTGAACTTTTTCTGACCGAATAATAGAGAAACTGCTCTCAATCTTTTCCTGGCGGAAATTCCGCCAGAAAAAGTCCGATGTAGCCTACACACGGTCGCATTTTCCGACCAAAAGCTTACATCGGTCTTTTGTTGGTGGCATTTCCGATCATGTGTACGCGTATAAGAGATTTATAGAGGTATTATTTTCCAGTTGCGAAGTATCAATATACGGGTCGAATAGGGGTGATTACTATTCTGAAATTGGGTTGGAATTTCTCTATTCCTAAGTAAAGGATTGCTAGTGCTGGGTCGGGAGGGGTTAAAATTCCTGTGAGAGAGGAAATTTGCTGGAATATTCAGCTCCATAGGCTTTTAATATTTGGACACTGCCAGAACATATGTAATAAGTGTCACCATTATCTCAAAACCTTGTCTAATCTAATCTGGAAATACAGTTGGGATGGAAAAAATGCTAGACGCTCCCACAATAATCTCACCTTTAGGGATGAGCCGAACACCCCCCTGTTTGGTTCACACCAGAACATGCGAAAAGGCAAAAAATTAGTTTAAACACGCAAACACCATTAAAGTCTATGGGACACCAACATGAATAATCAAAAGTGCTAATTTTAAAGGCTTATATGCATGGTATTGTCATAAAAAGTGTATGGGGACCCGGGTCCTGCCCCAGGGGACATGTATCAATGCAAAACAAGTTTTAAAAACTGAAGTTTTTTCAGGAGCAGTGATTTTAATAATGCTTAAAGTGAAACAATAAAAGTGTAATATTCCTTTAAATTTCATACCTGGGGGGTGTCTATAGTATGCCTTTAAAGGGGGGCATGTTTCCCGTGTTTAGAACAGTCTGACAGCAAAATTACATATCTAAAGGAAAAAAACTCATTTAAAAGTACTCGTGGCTACAATGAATTGTCGGGTCCGACAATACACATAACAGTTCATTGATAAAAATGGCAAAAACGGGAAACCCTGAACAAAAATGTAAAAAAAAATGCGTAGGGGTCCCCCTAAATTCCATACCAGGCCCTTCAGATCTGGTATGGATATTAAGGGGAACCCTGCGCCATTTTTTTTTAAAATGGCGTGGGGGTCCCCCTCAAAATCCATACCAGACCCTTCAGTTCTGGTATGGATTTTAAGGGGAACCCCGCACCAAAAATTAAAAAAAAAATGGCGTGGTGTCCCCCCAAAGATCTATACCAGAGCCTTATCCTTGCATGCAACCTGGCAGGCCGCAGGAAAAGAGCGGGGACGAGAGAGCGCCCCCCCTCCTGATCCGTACCAGGCCACATGCCCTCAATATTGGGAATGTGCTTTGAGGTAGCCCCTCAAAGCACCTTGCCAAAATGTTGATGGGGAGAAGGGCCTCATCCCCATAACCCTTGCCTGGTGGTTGTGGGGGTCTACGGGTGGGGGGCTTATCGGAATCTGGAATCCCCCTTTAACAAAGTGACCCCCAGATCCCGCCCCCCCTGTGTGAAATGGTAATGGGGTACAAATGTACCCCTACCATTTCACAAAAAAAAGTGACAAAAAGGTTAAAAAACACAAGAGGCAGTTTTTGACAAGTCCTTTATTAATTTCTTCTTCTTCCATCTTCTTCATTCTGGTCTTCATTCGGTGTTCTACTTGTTCCTCCAACTTTTTTTTCTCCATCTTCTTCTTCATCTTCTTCTTCCTCTGCTCTTCTCGTCCTGCATCTTGCTCCGGCTTCTTCTCCGCTCCGCCTGCACGACCCGCTGGGGCTTCTGGTGTTGTATTTTGGCACTCCCAAGGTGCCCCCTTTATGGCCAATGAACCCTTCCACACTACACACACTCCTGTCACCTTCTGGAATGGTTCATATGTTTATACCAAGGTATGCATTCTACATCATTTTAAACACCAGAATCTAAGCTTACTTACATCTGTATTTTTGTTCCTAAATAGTTCACATCGTTCTATATAATCTTAGGTCCCAAGAGGTCAATGCTCCGAGGAATGTCTTCCAGGGTTCAGAAAATCTGTAAGAGAAGGATATCACCCATGTTGTTATAATTGTGCTCCATGTTCAGAAGGAGAAATATCAAACCATTCTGGTAAGCTTTATGTTTCTTTAAATATAAACTCTGATATTGTATTAGAAAACTTTCAAAGTCATTTAAAGTGATTCTGTAACCACTTTACAGTTTTCAGGCTGAACATCTCCCCAAATTGTATGAAATGAATGATTACTGATGAAGCCTTTCTGCCATTTTTAGGGCAAAGATTGATGCCCTTTTCCTCTACCTCTGACCCGTCTGGGAGTGTTGGAGGCTTTCTCAAGCAAGCAATGGCAATCAGCTTCCTCCTTCTGTCTGCTTGAGAAAGCCTCCAACAGTTTTGCACTTACAGTATCTAAAAGTAAATGGTCTTGAAAATTATTACATGAAAGAGGCCAAAACTGTCAAATAGTTGCATTCTCGGCATACTATGCTTAATGTTATTTTCACTTATTTTTACTCTACAGACAGTGAACTCTGCAAGAAGTGTCCTGAAAATGAATGGCCTAACAAAGCTAAAACTATTTGTATTGACAAGGTCAATGAATATTTTTCATACGAGGAGGACATTCTAGTTTTATTTTTTTCTGTAACTTCAGTCATATTTGCTACAACATCTCTCTTTATACTTGGACTATTTGTTTGGTTTCAGAGGACTCCCATAGTCAAAGCCAATAACCGGAACCTCAGCTTCATTCTGCTCCTCTCCCTCATACTGGGCTTCCTTTCTGTATTCCTGTTCCTTGGCCGTCCTGTGGATATTACCTGTATGCTGCAACAAGTCACTTTTGGAATTCCCTTCACCATCTCAGCATCTTCTATTCTAGCCAAAACCATCATGGTCTTCATTGCTTTTAAAGCCACCAGACCTGGAAGCTCTTGTAGAAAATGGGTGGGAGTCAAACTTCCCAATACAGTCATGTTATTCTGCTCATCCATTCAGGTTATGAATTGCATTCTCTGGTTGTCCATCTCTCCACCATTTCAGGAGTATGACATGGACTCCTATCCTGGGAAGATCCTCATTCAATGTAATGAAGGGTCAGTTATCGGGTTCTACTCTATGTTGGGTTATATGGGGTTTCTGGCAGCTGTGAGTTTTGTTCTGGCTTTCATGGTGAGGACATTACCGGACAGTTTTAATGAGGCCAAGTACATCACCTTCAGCATGCTGGTGTTCTGCAGTGTCTGGATTGCCATGATCCCGGCCTATCTGAGTACCCGAGGGAAATACATGGTGGCTGTGGAGATATTCGCCATACTGACCTCCAGTGCTGGAATATTATTGTGTATGTTTTCTCCAAAACTCTATATTTTGCTTTTAAAACCTGAACTGAATACAAAGAAAACAATGCTGGAGAAACAAATGCTGTAAATGTAACCCATTGATTTAATGTATAATACTGTAGATCAGATTAAACAAATGCAGCCACATTGTTAAATCATAATCATTGTCGTCATTATGAATGACATTATCATCATCATTATGATTATTTTGTGTATATTAACTGCCTTCTGTCTGCCTATTGTGTATAAGTGGATGGAAGGTGGACGCCGGAGACACGGCAGTCTATGGGAAGCTTCCCAGATAGCAATCAGCTGATCGCAAGCTGGGAAGCTGATTTGCCCGTGTTCAGGGCATGTGCAGGGCACAAGCATTGCGCCCGCAAATACTATCACTCTTCAATGAGTAGTTTATGGCCGTCTGTTCTTTATTTTTATTGGCGGGGACTGGAGGACGGTGGGTGGTTCTTTTTCCGAGTCACTTTCGGTTTCGGCTCACTGTGCTGTGGACTGGGCATCATGTAGAAACATGCTGGAGATTCTATACATTTTTCACCTCCCTGGGACGCTACTCTGGGCTCCTGAAATGAAATATGCCGCATTCATTATTTCGGATAGTTTGTAACTTTGGATAAATTTGCAGTTTACAAACTTACAAAAGTTTACAAACAGCCAAACTTTAATAGAAATTCCAATACCTATAATTTAATAGTTACTTATCATTAGTTAGTTATTATTTCAAAGTTTACTGATACTCTTTCTTTTTTTTAGGTTTTCAAATTTTAGGATTTTCAAATTTTTGAATTTTCAAATTTCAGAAAATTCAGAATTTGAAAATTCTGAATTTGAAAATTCTGAATTTGAAAATTCTAAATTTGAAAATTCTAAATTCGAAAATTCTAAATTCGAAAATTTGAAATTCGAAAATTTGAAATTCGAAAATTTGAAATTTGAAAATTTGAAATTTTGAAATTCGAAAATTCAGAAGTTCGAAATTCAGAAATTTTAAAATTCAGAAGTTCGAAATTCTGAAATTTTAAAATTCAGAAGTTCGAAATTCTGAAATTTTAAAATTCAGAAGTTCGAAATTCTGAAATTTTAAAGTTCAGAAAATTCGGAATTTGAAAATTCGGAAATTCTAAATTCGGAAATTCAGAATTTTTAAATTCAAAAAATCGAAAATTCTAAATTTGAAAATTCAGGAATCCGAAAATTTGAAATTCGGAATTTTCAGGTTTCCAAATCTCCGAATTCAGAATTTCCAAATTTTAGAATTTCCAAAAAAGCAAAAAACGAATGAAATGAAAACGAACACATTTTTTGTCAGTGCACATGTCTAATAGGGCTCCCCTTAAACATTTCAATACACTATATTATATATTGTTCAGTTATTCGGATGTGTCTGAATTTTTGAATTACAGTAGTAACAAATTAAAAATAAGGAAATAACATTTTTTTGAAATAACAAATTATTTGAATATAATTAAAATCGAATTGATTTGGATTTGAATTTAAAAACAAATGTAAAATGTGAACTCATTACTTTATGACTATTAGGCCGGGTTCTCACATATGTGGGTTTCTCTGCATCCGATTCACATGTCAGGAGAGTGTGACCGGCTCTCAATGGAGCTCCGGGGGGCCGCTCTCCACATATAAAAAAGGTCCTGTGTGTCTTCGGGTGGGATTCAGGTGAAAATTCAGACAAAAATGTTAGATCTGATTCACAGCTGAATTGGTGAGCGGGGACACACCGCACTCCATGCTGTGCTCCGCGGCTGCAGCAAATGTGACCCGGAGTACTGATCTCCTCCATAGACTGGGTGTGGATTAGTGGACCTAAAAGTTCTGATGATGTTTTGAATTCAAAAAATATTCAAATATTAATTAGATTTGGATATTTCTTCTCCTCGCTCACTCTGCATTTTATAAATGGATACAAATAAAGAAGTAAATCTGTAGATATGAAATCATTTGTACTTTACATTATTTATTCACACCTGCCTAAAACTTTTGTACAGTTCTGTACATAGAGACACAAAATGTTGAAGTCGGATGTTTATTTTATAACTGAGAAGACGTCACATATTGGGAATAAATCTTCTTATTAATACAAATAAGATGAATGTCTCTTGGATGAAACAGACAATTTTTTTGGTAAATGGATAATTTTCTCATTATTTGTGTGCAGATCATCATACAGATCATTCATAAATCCCCCTTCACTTCTCTCAGGGTTGTTATGTTGCCCCAGGATGATACTACAGATGTTCCATTCATTGTTTTCTCATTAATCTACGCTCAGCATCCCATAATGACAAAGTGACATCACAATATTAGAAATGTTACTAATGTATGAAAAAGGGAAATCTGAAATCTCACATTGGCAGAAGTCTTCACACCCTTCACATCAAGACTTGGGATTTATCTCAGGAGCTCCCGATTCTGGATGGTTGGTGAGATGTTTCTACACCTTGATTGGAGTCCACCTGTGGGAGACGAATGATTTGGAAAGGCGTACACCTCTCTATAAAAGGGATCACAGCTGACAATGTATTCTGTATCAGAGCAAAGGCTATGAGGTCACAGGAAGTGCCTGCAGAGCTCAGAGATAGGATTATTGCAAGGCACAGATCAGGGGAAGGGTACAAAACATTTCTGCAGCACTGAAGGTTCCCGAGAGCCCAGCGACCTCCATAATTCTCACATGGAATAAGAATGACACAACCAGGACTCTTCCCAGAGCTGGTCACCTGACTAAACTGACCAATCGGGGGAGAAGGGCCTTAGTAAGAGAGGTGACCCTGATGGTCACTCTGACTGAGCTCCAGAGATCCTGTGTGGATATGGAATGAAGTTCCAGAAGGACATCACTGCAGCCCTCCCCCGATCTGGGCTTTATGGGGGAGGGACTAGTAGAGATCTGCACAACGGAAACATTTGTTTTGTTTGATTTCAGATTCGTTCATTAGATTCCATTTCATTTCTTCATATTTGTTATGTTAGAATCATTTGTTTTTGGAATTTGTTTAGTATTTTCAAATTGATTTGGCATTCAGATTTCAAATGTCGTCTAAATATTGTTTCTATTTTTAACATCAATATTTTTTATTGGCATAAATTGGAGTTATGCAGTTCATATTCATCAGTGAACAAGTATACAGTGCATATTAAGGCAAACATTTCTTGTGCAACTCATCACGTAACATTTGAACATTTAGCACAGAAGAACATGAAATAGTACTTGGGGGAAACAGAAAATAGCCATAAAGGAACAAATAAGGAAAATGATAATAGTGCCTTGATATAGATTGTCAATATATATTCTGGTTAAGGTTGCATAGAGGCATACCATGTGGACCAACTGTCCCATTTATACTTAATTTTACCATAGTTGCCCAGGGTTGCAGCAAACAGTACCTTGTAGGTGGCATGTGTGTTGATTGTCTCTATTACTTCTTTGAAGTTTGGGGGATTGATGTCCAACCAGTGGCGCAAAAATACCAATTGTGTGCCTAGTAGGATGTGAGTTATTACAGTTCTAACCTTAGGTGGTATAGTTTCTATGCCAAGTGATAGAAGTGCTAAGGCTGCATTTGGAGTGATAGATGTGCCGACTAGTGTGGAGATAAGGCTAAATATTTCAGACCAGAGCCAGTGAAGCCCAGGGCAATCCCATAGAACTTGGTACAGTGTACCTAAATTGTCACATTTCCTCCAACACCTGGGTGAATTTTGAGGGTTAAATTTGGACATTCTTTGCGGTGTTAGATACCAGCATAGAGTTATTTTGTGGGTGATTTCCCATAGGTTGGCACTTTTGGTCTCGTTAAGGGTGATATGCAGGGCCTTTTGCCACTGGGCTTCAGTGTACCTCGCATCCAAGTCCTGCTCCCATGCTTTGATGTTAGACGATTTCTCAAATGTAGTTTTAGAGTGGATAAGGGAGTAGAATAGTGATATCCCTTTAATGTTGATTGTCGGGTTTGTGAGATAAAGTAATACTCTCCACGGTAGTAATGTGTCAAGTGCAGGAGTTTTTTTGGAGTAAATGAGCTATCTGGCGGTATTAGTAATGCTCACTATCGTCTAGATAATACTCCAACTGTAGTGTCCTGAAGGTTTTAGGAGACGGACCAACCATCAACTCGCTTAGTGTACTAATGCCTTTGACCCACCAATGTGCTATGTGTAAGTCTGGGATGAGTAGAGATAGGCTTATAAAATTGGGAGTTGCATGGGTTTTAGAGCTTGTTCTAAAAATTCAAGGGATGCAAAATTTTCCAGGTGTGTAAGGTAGCCTTAATAGTTGGTGACAGGTGTTGGGGAACCAGTGAGAGATGTTTTCAGGTGAGAAACAAGTCGACCAAACTGTGCCCTGGGATTTGTGATTGTTCTAATGCTAACCATCTAGGTCCCTGTACTTGGGAAAACCATGCCCTAGCCTGAGGTAGAATAGCGGCTGAATAGTTGTCTTTCAATATCACATGGCCTATGCCTCCTGTGTTCTTGGATTTTGTTAATTTTTTGAAGGCGCATCTTACCCTTTTACCCTGCCATAGGTACCTATTTAGTATAGATTGGGCTTTCACAAAAAGAGTTGTTAATTGGAATAGGTAGTGATCTATATAAATAAAGCAGCTGTGGGAGTACCATCATTCTTAATGCCGCTAGGCGACCGGTCTATAACATTTCTATCTCGGAAAGCTCTTGCAATTTGTTGTGCATTAGATCGAGAAAAGGGGAGTAATTGCCTGCATATAAATCGTCAGTATGTCCTGTGAGGATTATCCCCAAATATTTTAACCCATCTTGTTTCCAAACATATGGATATTTAGCGCTTAGTCTTGCTTGTACAGATGTGTCTACACCAATTCCCATTATATAGGACTTACTTTCGTTTACCTTGTAGTAAGAGAGCCTATTGAACATTTCTAGGGTTTCATGAACTGAAGCCAGGGAAGATTCCACGTTGGTTAGGATCATAATAATATTCTCTTGCAAATAGACTAATAGTATGGGCCTGGTTGGTCATAGGAAATCCTGAAATTTTGGGGTGTGTGCGAATTTACACAGCTAAAGGTTCCATTAGGAGATTGAAAATTAGGGGTGACAATGGATACCTTTGTCTAGTGCCATTTGCTATGGCGAAGGGTTTATATAATACCCCAGAGGTAAAGACCTGTGCTGAGGGTTTAGAGTACAAGGCCAAGATAGCTTGCAATATGTTTCCTGAGAAGCCGAACTTCTGTAGAACCAGAGTGAGATATTGCCAGTGTAAGCGATCAAAGGCCTTCTCTGCGTCTAAAGCTAACAGCAGAGAAGGCCTTTTCTGCACCCTAGCTAAGTGTATGATATTCGTCAGTCTGCATGTAGCATCCGACATCTGACGTCCCTTGGTGAAACCTGTTTGGTCTGGATTTATGATAAGAGGAAGTATATCCACCAGGCGGGAGGCTATGACCTTGGCATATATCTTTAAGTTGATATTGAGAAGGGATATAGGTCTAAAATTGGGGGGTGTGTTAGGATCCTTCCCTGGCTTCTGTAATGTTACGATTACAGCATTCAGCATTCCAGGGGGGAAGGAGGTTGAGGCAGCAGCAGTGTTAAAGATCTGTTCCAAATACGGGGTTAATATCTGAGAGAATGTTTTATAATAATCTCCCGAAAATCCGTCTGGGCCTGGGGATTTTTTGCTGGGTAGAGAATCAATGTCTATCTGGCACTAAATTGCTGGTTTAAGGACAGTAACTGGTCCTGGGTTACGTTGAGTATGTTCAGGTTTTCTAGGAACCGACTTATTGCTTCCCTTGTAGGTTGGGCAGTGTTGGGGTCATCTTGGAGATTATAAAGGGAACCATAATAGTGATTAAAGCGTCTGCTATGTCTTGAGGGTGATACATTTTGTTTTTGGTGATGGGGTGTAGTATATATGGAATTTCGTTTTTTTGTCTTAAGCCCTTAATACGGCGTGATAGGTTTTTGCCAGCTTTATTGCCTGTAGCGTAGTACGCCATTTTGAGTTTTTGAGATGATTTTTCAAAGTTCTCCAGTAGGAGAAGCCTTAAGTCGTATCTTAATTGATATATTTGAGCGGAGATTTTGGGAGAAGGTTTACGTTTATTTTCAGTTTCTAATAGGAATATCTTGTCATTCAGGTCTTTTATTTTTTTGCACTGCTGCCTCTTAGCCCTCGCCCCTAGCTGAATGAGAATGCCTCGAATAAATGTCTTATGGGCATTCCATAGAACAAACTTATCTTGTACAGAAGGTTTGATATGATCAAAAAATTCTTTCAATCTTGTTTCAACTGTTAATTTAGAGTCCAATTTTTGTAAAAGAAAGGAGTTAAGCCGCCATAATGGCGATTTGACGCTGGTCCCTGCGTCGCCCAGAGTCAATGTGATCGATGCATGGTCTGACCATGTGATAACATTGATGTCTGCAGATGACACATTGACCAGGGTACCCTGATCCACCAAAAAAAGATCAATGAGGGAGTATGCCCTATGAGGTGAGGAAAAAAGTCTTGCTCCTTTGCGTGCAAGCACCTCCAGGCGTCAAACAAGTCCTGCTTATGAATTGAAGGCAAAAGAGAAGGCCCTGTTCGTCTGGCTCCAGAGGTGGAGTCCACGACAGGATCGGGGGTAGCATTGAAGTCTCCGCAAACTATCAGCCTTCCTTTTTGGGGAGTCCTCGTTTTCTTCAACAGCTTATGAAAAAAACGGATCTGATGCGAATTGGGTGAGTATGCATTAACAATAGTGTAAGTAATGGAGTCCACGTCGCATACAAGGATGATGTACCGACCATTGACATCTATGACCAGCTCATGAAGAGTAAAAGCTACATAGTCCTTCACTGCAATAAGTACTCCTTTCATCTTGTTATGAGCATTGGCCGTGTAGATATAAGGGAAATTTTTATGGAAACAAGCCAGAGGAGCAGATGCTGAGAAGTGCGTTTCCTGAGTGCATACTATGTCCGCTTTGGTAGAGAGAGCTTCAGTCCATAGAGATCTCCTTTTTGCCGGATGATTAAGGCCCTTTGAGTTAATAGATGTGATTTTAAAACCCATGTTTGGGAAAAAAGGAAGCTAAATATTGAGCTTGAAAATCTGCCATTTGTGGGGCAATACCACCATCTTGTGGATTGTAGAAATGACAGAATGACGTGTGGTGACAGATATGTGCTGTAAGAGGCTCTTGATTGTACTCACTTTTTGATGCAGTTATTGCTTGTATTCCGGTGGACCAAGGTAAGTGTACGACTCTTGAGGTGTCCCAGACTGCTGGTTGAACTCCTTTTGTAGTTGAAAAAAAAAGGAAAAATAGAAACAGAAAAAAGAAAAACAAAACAGAGTTATACTTGAAACAGGACAACATACAGGACAACATACAGGAGGGCAGAGGGTCCAAATACCCGTATGCAGCATGTTGCTGCTCAGAACAATGGGGGTAAAGTTACGGCCTATTTATTTTCCCTGAGGTTACCCGGTTCAATAAAGGAATGTCACCCATCGGGTTATATATGCGACTTGGCGTTCCTGTTTGTGACAGTTGTCCAGTCAGGATCTGTAGATCGTCTTGGTTTAGAAGCACGGTGGTCGTCCGTTTGGTCAGGTAGAATCTTCCATTCCTCTAGAACAGAGAGATCTTTCTCCAGTGAGTCAATAGTGAATGTGCGGTCTCCCCTCACAACTGACAACTTAGTAGGGTATCTCCATCGGTAAGTGATCTGATGGTTTCTAAGCACCTTGGGGATGGTGTTCAGATTTTTCCTCTTTTGGAGAGTATATTGAGACAAGTCTGCATAAAACTTCAGTTTGTGCAGGGACCGACTCACCTTTGCACATAGTGGCCATCAGTTGCTCCTTTGCATGATAAAAGTGGAGGCGCAATATTACATCTCTGGGGACTTGGTCTGAAAGAAAGGACGTCTTGGGTAAGCGGTGTATTCTGTCAATAGTTAGTTCAAGGTCAGAGAGACTAGGGATAAGTGCTCTG
Source organism: Lithobates sylvaticus (assembly GCA_028564925.1). Lineage (NCBI taxonomy): Eukaryota > Metazoa > Chordata > Amphibia > Anura > Ranidae > Lithobates > Lithobates sylvaticus. The sequence goes on from CM053026.1 coordinate 24,815,761, forward strand.
AATAAGGAGGAATCATATGCGCGCAGATCAGCTTGTTGAATTGACTCAGGGGTCCCTCAGATTTTTAAGTTGTTCCTCCTGTTCCGATCTTCAATATCTGCAAGCTTTGCCTTAATCCACTCTGTGTCACCCTCCCTATCTTCATGCAAATCCACTAGGTCATTAATAGTGTCAGCAAAGTCACCCATCTTGTGTTCAATGTGATCAATACATGCTTCTACTGCCTGGATGTCCTGATTAAACTTGTGCATACATTTAGCCATGTCTGATTTAATGAACTTCTCAGGGACAGCAACATGTATTTCAGGACAGTATCAACTATAGGTTGATGCATTGCTGGAAATGATTTTATTGAATCAGGCAGTTCATGTGTCTCATCTCCAGCATCAGTAGCATGGCTGACCGGGTTGTTGTATCCCTCCCCATCCATCCTGAATTTAGCCTTAGCTGGGCTGCCAGAGATAGGGGATGGTGAGTAATGCTGAGTGTTAACAGGGGAATCTGTATTTCTATGCCCTGGGCCTGCTTAGGTTGGATTGCTAGCCGTTTTGTCAGATGGGGAAGATGACGGCCGGTGGCCATCTTGCCTACCATGCTGCTGCTTATGTGGATATAAGTCTGTCAGGCGCTGAGGCTTGCGCTGCTCCTTACGTTTCCTGGACATGCTGTAGTCCGGAGATGAATCGCCACTCTGGAGGAGAAATTTTGGGTCCCGATGGGTCGCTATTAGCCGCTTTAACCAGGTAGACACAGGAGCTCTGGATCTAAGTGACCATCGGATATCCGCGCAGGCCACGCCCCCCCATATTGTTTCTATTTTATTCTATTCTATTTCATTTGATTTGCATATAGAATTTTGAAAGATGGCTATATTAATTCTATTTTATTCTATTTGAAATTTTAATTTTTAACTCCGAAAGATGGTTTGAGCCTTTCTATTGTATTCTATTCAAGATTCCATTTTTTTAATTTCAGACGACTGCTATATTCTTTCTATGTTATTCTATTCTATTCGAAATTTGAAATTCAAATTTAAAAAATTACATTTTCGAAAGTCGGCATATTTTTTTTCTATTCTATTAGTTTTTAATATATTCTATTCTATTGTATGTGAAATTAGAATTTAGGAAAATGGCTATATTCTTTCTATTTTATGCTATTCTATTCTATTCAAAGTTCAAAATTCTAATTTCAAAATTAAATTAATTTTATTCTGTTCTCTTAGAAATTAGAATTTCGGAAGATGTATATATTCTTTCTATTTTATCCTATTGTGTTTTGAATTTAAAATTCAAACTTTGAATTTTGAAAGACGGATATATGCTTGATTTGTTGGTCCATTTTATTCTAAATTCAAATTTTGAAATTGTACATTTAAATTTTGGATGACGGTTATATTCTTTATATTTTATTTTATTATATTATATTCAACATTTTTAATTCAAACTTTGAAAATTAAATTTTGGAAGTTGGCGTTATATTTTTTTCTATTCTATTATATTCTATTTTAATTGAAATGATGTACTTTAGAAGATGACTATATAGTTTCTATTTTATTGTATTTGTATTTCAGAAGACAGCTATATTCTTTCTATTTTATTCTGTTCTATTCTATTCAAAATTTGAAATTAGAATTTCAGAATATGGCTAAATTCTAATTTTGAAATAGAATTTTGAAAGACAGATATATTTTTTTTCTATGTTATTTTATTCTATTTAAAATAATCATTTTGCAAACTGGCTACATTCTTTCTACTTTATTGTTTTCTATTATAATCAAAAATTGAATTAAAAATTTTTAATGTAGAAAGTTAGCTATGTATTTTTTCAATTTTATTCTATTAGAAATTTGAAATTCAGAAGATGACTATATTCCTTCTATTTTACTCTATTATAGTCAAATAAAATTTTGAAATTCAAATTTCAAATTTAGCATGAAAGCTATTTTATTCAATTCTATTCTAAATTTGAAATTAGAATTTTGAAAGATGGCTATATTCTTTCCATATTATTATATTCTTTTCTATTCAAAATTCCTATTTCAGAATTTGAATTTCCGAAGACAGATATATATTTTTATATATTATTTTATTATGTTTGAAATGCACATTTTGTAAAATGGCTATATTCATTGTATTTTATTCTATTCTTTTCAGATTTCAAAACTTGGGAAGACGGCTATATTCTTTCTATTTTATTCTACTTCATATTACTTTAATCTATTCGACTTTTGATTTTTGAAAGACCACTATATTTTTTTTATTTTAGTCTATTTTGTTTCAAAATAAAAAAAATTATATTTGAAATAGAATTTTGGACGATAGTTATATTCTTTCTATTTTATTCTATTCTATTTGGAATTTGGCTATAGATTTTATTCTATTCTATTGTATTTGAAAATAAGGATTTTAAAAGATGTCTATATACTTTCTATTTCATTGTATTAAAAATTTGAAATTCACATTTCAAACTTTTAATTTTAGAAGAAATATATATTATTTTTATTTTATTAAATTATATATTCTTTTATGTTCAAATTTACCATTTCAGAAGAGGGCTATATGCTTTATACTTTATTCTGTTCTATTCAATTTAACATTTGAAATGTTATTCTATTCTGTTCTTTTCTATTTCAAATTCTAATTTTGAAATTCAAATTAGAATTTTGGAAGACAGATGTATTTTTTTGTATTTGTTTTATTCTATTCAATATACTAATTTTGGAAACCATCTACATTCTTTCTATTTTATTATATTATATTCAAAATTCAAAATTTGAATTTCTAAATTCAAATTGTGAACGTCAGATATATTATATTTTTCTATTTTATTCTATTCTATTTGAAATTTGAATTCCGGAAGAAGGCTATATTCTTTTGATTCTATTCGAAAATCCAATTTTATAAAATTGATATTTGGAAGGTGGCTATATTTTTTCTCTTTTACTCTATTCTATTCAATTCAAAACTCAAACTTTGAAATTCTTAATTCTAATTTTGAATTAAAGATATATTCTTTCTTTTTTATTCTAGTCAATTATTTTTTTAAATTTAAAATTAAAATTACGGAAGATGGTTATATTCTTTCTATTTTATTAAATTCTATTATTTTCTATTCAAAATTTCAAAATGTGAATTTCTGAAGACAGATGTTTTTATTATTTCATACTTGAAATACAAATTTCAGAAAATGGCTATATTCTTTCTGTTTTTTTTTCTATTCGATTCTATTTTAATCTATTTAAATTTAGATTTTCAGAAGATGGCTATATTCATTCTATATAATTTTATTATATTCAAATTTTTTAATTCAAATATTGGAAGACAGTTTAAGTCTTTTGATTTTTTCTATTCTTTTATTTTACATTTAAAAAAAAAAAAATTATTTTTTATTTAGTGATATGCGACATAAACAATGAAAATATAACTTCACAGAATAGGCAGTCCAAACAAAATAGCATATAAATGAATACATCCTACCAAATATAGGGTCACTCAGGGTAATTACCAGAGAATAAAGCTGTAGGTGTGCAGGGAACCCAGGTACCTAGGATGTATAAGAATAGGGATCTGCATAGGCGGATTATGTAATCACTCGCACTTGTTTTATTCTATTATTTTCTATTCTATAAAGCCGCCCAAGTAGGAATCAGCTTTTAAACCTTAATGTTCTTACTTTGGTCTACAAATTTTTAGACATGTGCACAAATATTTTGTTTTGGAATTTAGTTTTCATCCGAAAAAATTAATTTATTTAGTTACTCCCGAAATTCGTTTTTATTTATTTTGTTTCATTAAAAAATGCATTCGTCCAAAAATCCAAAATAATTAAGGTTGAATCTGTCATTGTCTGTCGAATGTTCTAAGAAGATTCGATGGAGCAGCTAAACTGTACGACGCTGCAATCGTAGATTTCCGGTCGAATGTTCTGCCTACAAGCTATAGTAGAATTCTAATGTTGTATGACACTAGTAATAATTATATTTATTAATTATTATTACTAGTCAACCAACATTAGAATTCTATAGCCTATGGGTGGAACATTTGACCATAAATGTCTGCTTGCACCGACTGCTTCATCGAATCTTTATGTTGAATCTTTTCTCTCTATGTCAAATAATCTTGGACTAATAGAGCTAAGGTTAGGCGCATTTGACCACAGGTTCGATGGACACAGATCACTATTGTCAGCGTCACGTCGAATCTTTTATCTATATCGAACTGTTATCACAACGAAAACGTTCGTTATCATTTGTTAAAACAATAACAAAAATACCCGAAATTCGTCTGAAATGCATTCGAACGAAAACAAATGCACATGTCTACAAATTTTGGGAAATTATCACCATCTGAGATCAAATGTTGCTAATTCTTACATATTTGGATTAGATGGATTAGAAAACAGATGATAACCGGAATTGTTAGCTAAAGTTTTCAAGATATTTCACAATAAAGATTTATACACAGGTGAATATATTTCCCTACAAGGGAGGGAGGTGTCTGGTGGTCATGATGCCTCATAACTTCTCCACAAAGTACTGTAGAACAATGAAAATGGTACCACATGGAAGTATATAAATGTATCTTCACTGTGAGACTAAAGATTATTACCTGACTGTAATTTATTGTTCTTTTATTACAAGGTACATTTGTCTTGGTTAGATCTACACCTCATAAAGTTACATCTGGTGTCATTGCCTAAAGCCTCATACCCACGATTGGATTTTCGGCAGACAAAGTGCCAGACTTTGGAGCAAAGGGCGTGTGCCTGGATTTTGTCTTGCATACTATTGGCACACAATTGTCGGCTAACAAACCCAAACGTAGTGACATACTAAAATGTAATTTCAGCTCTTGGGCGCCACCCTTTGGGCAGCTTCTGCTAATGTTATGTTTGGTGAGCATTGATTCCGAGCATGTGTGTTTGTACTTTGGACTTTTGTGTGATGGACTTGAGTACACACAATACAAAAATCTGACAACAGATCGTTGTACGCCCAAAATTAGCCTGCTAACCAACATTTGTTGGTCAAAAGTTGTTCAACAATTGTCTGATGGAGCATACTAACGGTCAGATTTTAGGCAAACAGTCTATCATCACACAATTCCCAGCCGTACAAGGCTTTACATTTTCAAGGAACAGTTTTGTGATATTTTTCCTCAGAAGTCAGATTAGACACGTGCAATTTGTTTCTTTCCAAATTTGTTTTTTAATGAATTTAGATAAATTCCTTATTTTGGAAGTATCCAAATTAACAAAAAACAGTTTAACAAATACTTCCAAATATTCGTAAATTAGAATACTCAAAAATTCGTAAATTCGTAAATTCTAAAATTTGGAAATTCGGAAATTCAAATTTTGAAAATCCAAAAATCAGAAAATTTGAAAATCTGAAATAATAACAATCTAATAATAACTTATTTATTTCCGAATCAGTAAAAGTAAATAATCACTAAATAGAAAACATCCACTTTCCCTAAGTGCTCATGAATCTGTTAAAATAGACAGGTCACAGACCCTCCAGCTGCTGCTATTAAGTGAATCAGGAAGTACAAAATATGTCTACACACCCTAAGGAGATATAGGCATTAGCAGAGCTAAACTCTTGTATCAATCCCAGAAAGGTATTCATTTTAAACACAAAATAATATATAAATCCAGCACAATGACCTCATTATAAACGAGAATAAAAAAATATACAAAAGTCTCGGTAGAGTAATCAGCTGCAACAAAATAACCAGCAGTGCATTGGGGAGTGTTGAAAAATTGTAATTATAATTAATTCCTCAGAATCTTCATCCATTCATGGCCCTTAAGATTTTACACTCAGCCTTAAACTCCACAAATAAGCGCACTTCCTCCTCTGGTCATCGGATCATGGTACGGACTACCTCTTTAGCTTATCATGTAATTTTTTTTTCAAATATAGAGTTTTATTAAATTGTTCAAGGTAAATATAAAAGGGAGGTCAAGGCCTCAACAAAACTTACAATCACGTAATTGCATTGAAGATCGCAGCCTCCTCGGTTCAGTTTACAGTCATCAACAGTGCAATGTATCAACCCATTAGTCTCCCGTTATTGTGCAGACTTATAGTTTACCTTTAGGTTCTAAGTTCAGGAGGGGTCATCTACAGCAGTCTTATCATGTAATTTCACCCTTTAGGAATGCTATCCTGGAATGCCAGACTCCAATAGATTGCTACTGGATCCCAAGCTTATCAGCAATTATGCCCAAATATCATAGTATATCATAGTATAATTCCGTTTTAAATAGATTTTAATTAAACCCCAAATCCCCCTTTACATATTGCACTTACAAATATAGGATTAAAAATGAGCATGTAAACAGTAGCTTGCCTGCCTGGTGTCACTCCACCGCTCCTAGTATTGAAACGGTCATGATGATGCCCGGGTTGAGCTCCACGAGGGTAGACAAGCTGAGTGGCCGTGTAGCTTCACCCTAATGCGTATCGTCGTGGACTTTGTCAGAGGGCATGGCTACACGGCATGGTTGACTCTATTTTAATGGGCTGTCTTCAGGTAAATTAACTTCCTCCAATTTCAATCAGTGCAGATCTTGAGCCTTTGGGCATGATCGCTGATGAACTTGGGATCCAGTAGCAATCTATTGGAGTCTAGCATTCCAGGAAAACACAGTGTGAACCCAAACAGACCTAATACTGGTGAAATTATGTTAGAAGCTAAAGAGGTATTCTGTACCACGATCCAATGACCAGAGATGGAAGTCCGCTTATTTGTGGATTATACAAGTAAATGCGCAAATAGTCAAATGCATTGTTAGAAAAAACTCATGGCGAAAAAGATTACTGGCTGTTCTGGCATATTATGCAATAGAGTCCACAGTAATACATTTAAAAGGATGTACTTTGTTGTGCTGTTTAGGAGAGAAGATGGGTGGGAGAGGAGGGGGGTGAGAGGGAAATCCTAGATGGGTGGGGAGGTAGCAAGAAGCTGTGGGATAATGATAAAGTCCACAACACAGGGCTGCCTCCGGTGAGGAACTGAAACCAGGTTCCAAGTAACTAGAAGGAAAAAGCAAAGAGAGGGGCGCCTCTGGGTGCAGTAGTTTTAAACAGTGCAATTTATTATGAGCATGTGTTTTAACAACTCACATTTTGGCAGTTATTTCAGGCATGTAATAAAAAAGTGTCCAGCAGGTATCATCAGATCAGTCTCCTCTGTGCATGGGTGTCATCCTCCTCGATTAGGTGTCTCCATAGACCGCTATGATAGGAAAGCCGGCAGCGGTGGGGGAGTTTCCTCAGAGCGAGGCTTGGTCCGCAGAGGGTTCAGGGCACATCCGGATGACGTCACTGGCAAGCGACGCACGTTTCGTGAGCGTACGGGCTGTGTTAGTGTGACAGCCGCGCTCCTTCATCAAGCTTAGTGATAGGCAGTGGACAAGTGTAATATATGCTATTGGTGAGGGGGAGTGGCCAGGACGGGGGAGTGTCATCGTTGGTCAGCAAAAAACACACACAGAGGTGGCAATGTTACACATGATTGGTAGCAGAAAATGTATATACAGTCGGTATTTAAAATAGTAAAAACAATAATAAATACAACATCAAGATAAAGAGCAAACAAGGTGAAAATAAAATCGAGTGTTGTTACTAATATACAGAAAAAAATAAAAAAATTAAGGGGAGGCGGCAGGAGGGCGGAGGGAAAGGAAGAGGGAAAGGGGGGGAGGGGGGATTAAGGAACAACAAGGAACAAACAAAGCTATGGAAGGGGGTGGGGAAGTTTTTTTTAAAAAGGAGAGGACGTACAGATAGTGTATGATATATATATAGTTTGTTTGTGTTTTAGCCTGCAGTATAAATGTGCACATGCATGTATGAGCATATACACCCATGATCTGCCGCAAAATATAAATAAAAGCATAATGGGAAATATGCTAGGAATAAAAAAAAAAAAAAGGGAATAAATATATATATGCATACATATATATATATATATACATATACACACTCAAATGATAATAAAAAAAAAAAAAATATATATATATATATATATATATATATATATATATATATATATAAAAATGATGATAAATTGACTAAATTAATTAGGCTAATTGGTAGGTTAAGAATACTTGTACTGATGAGCGGGCAGCACAGTGGTGTAGTGGCCAGCACTCCCACCCAGCAGCAAGAAGGGTCACCGGTTCGAATCCCCACCACGACACCACCCGCCCGGAGCCCGCGCGCTCTCCCTGTGCCTGCGTGGGTTTCCTCTGGGTACTCCAGTTTCCTCCCACAATCCAAAGACATGCAGGTAGGCCAACTGGCCTCTGTCCAAAAAATTGGCCCCAGTATATGAACAGGGACAAAAAAAAGATATAAAAATACATATGGGGTATTGTAGATAGCAGTCATAGAATGTGTACATATGATAAGAGGAATAATAAAATCTAAACAGTATGTATGGATAAATGGATATACAAATACAGGAGAAAATTAATTATTATTAGTAGAAAAAAGATTATTTAAGTTTAAATATTCAAACTTTGATTCTCATTTTTAGATTAAAGTTGGATGGGAGCAGGGGATAGGGGGGAGGGGCCTAAAATCAAAGCAAGAATCTTATAAGATTGTGGCAATTTCAATGCTTTCGTTAATCCCTCCTGGCGATAGTGCGTCCAGAGTATAAATCCAGTATGTTTCACGGGCACATAATTTCTTGAATCTTTCAGCTGCTGGTAGAGATCTGGGGATTTGTTCAATAACGTGAAGTTTAAGTCCTTTGGTAGATCCCTGATGATTTTTGATAAAATGTCTTGGAACGCTATGGGGGTCAATACCTCCTTCTATCAGCCTTCTGTGTTCACCAAACCTCTGTCTCAGTGTCCTGATGGTCCGACCTACATACATGAGGCCACATGGGCAACTGAGACCGTAAACTACAAAATCAGATGAACAGTTGAAAAAATCTTTCAGCATATAGGTTTTGCCTTTAGTAGTAAAGGATTTTTGCCCATGTTCAACAAATGCACAGGTTTTGCAAAGGGTCTTCCGACATTGTTACATGCCTGTGAGAGGTATTAATAGTGAAACTGACGGGGAGGATAGGATTGACTTTAATTTACTCAGGGCAATTTTAGTTTTTAGGTTGGGAGCCGTGCGATAGGTAACTTTTGGATATGCTGGGAGTATGGCTTTCAGGTGAGGGTCTTGCTGTAAGATGCCCCAATGTCTGCTCAAAACCTTTTCCATATCTTTATGTTTATTATGGAAGGTGGTTATGAACCTACTGCAGCCACCCATCACTGGTCAGCTTGTTTTGGGAGGCTTGCCTTTGAGGTAGTGTTCGTATGCTTCCTCTACTAGGTTGGTAGGGTACTTTTTTTCTATAAATGTATTTTTTAGGATTACCGAGCTTAGCCTTATCCAAAAACTGTACGTCCTCTCCTTTTTAAAAAAAACCTCCCCACCTCCTTCCATAGCTTTGTTTGTTCCTTGTTGTTCCTTCATACCCCCTCCCCCCTTTCCCTCTTGCTTTCCCTCCGCCCTCCTGCCGCCTCCCCTTAATTTTTTTTTTCTGTATATTAGTAACAACACTCGATTTTATTTTCACCTTGTTTGCTCTTTATCTTGATGTTGTTTTTATTATTGTTTTTACTATTGATTTTAAATACCGACTGTATATACATTTTCTGCTACCAATCATGTGTAACATTGCCACCTCTGTGTGTGTTTTTTGCTGACCAACGATGACACTCCCCCGTCCTGGCCACTCCCCCGTCCTGGCCACTCCCCCTCACCAATAGCATATATTACACTTGTCCACTGCCTATCACTAAGCTTGATGAAGGAGCGCGGCTGTCACACTAACACAGCCCGTACGCTCACGAAACGTGCGTCGCTTGCCAGTGACGTAATCCGGATGTGCCCTGAACCCTCTGCGGACCAAGCCTCGCTCTGAGGAAACTCCCCCACCACTGCCCCCCACCACTTTCCTATCATAGCGGTCTATGGAGACACCTAATCGAGGAGGATGACACCCATGCACAGAGGAGACTGATCTGATGATACCTGCTGGACACTTTTTTACTACATGCCTGAAATAACTGCCAAAATGTAAGTTGTTAAAACACATGCTCATAATAAATTGCACTGTTTAAAACTACTGCACCCAGAGGCGCCCCTCTCTTTGCTTTTTCCGCTTATTTGTGGAGTTCCTCCAACTTGGCTATTTTTCCCACACGTGTAAGCCATTCAAAAATAGTTGGGGCGTGGGGTGATCCCCAGTAGACATGTGCATTCGTTTTCGTCCGAATGCATTTTAGTCCGAATTTCAGGTATTTTCGTTATCATTTTAACAAACGATAACGAAAGTGCAGAATCCAAAAAACAAAAGATCCGACATAAACAAATGCTTTATTTTTGTTTTCGCTGTGTCAACAGTTCGATATAGATAGGAGATTTGACGCTGACAATAACAATCTGTGTCCATTGAACCTGTGGTCGAATGTGCCTAACCTTAACTCTATTAGTTCAAGATTATTCTACATAGAGAGAAAAGATTTGACGTAGAAAGGAAGGATTCAACGTCAAGAGAAAAGATTGCTGCTGGAATTGGGTGGATTGCAGCTAAACTACACAGAGTCATACAGTTTAGCTGCTCCGTTGAATCTTGTTTGAACATTCGACAGACACCATCAGCCTTCAATGACAGATTCGACCTTAATTCATTTGGATTTTCTGACAAATGCAATTTTTAACGAAAAACAAAATAAATAAAAATGAATTTCGGGAGTAACTAAATAAATGTATTTTTCGGACGAAAACGAAATTCCGAAACAAAATATTTCAATGTGCACATGTCTAATCCCCAGTGGGCTGGAATGCACAATTTAGCAGCATTAATCATATGTACCCCCAGGGATTTCTTATATGAATGGTGGGTTTATATATTATTATGTGTTTAAATGAATACCTTTCTGGGATTGATACAAAAGTTTAGCACTGCTAATTCCTATATCTCCTTAGGGTGTGTACACATATTATTTTAATAACTTAACTATTACTAACTATTAAATTATAGGTATTGGAATTTCCTATCAATTTTGGCTGTTAGTGAATGTAACGAATACAAATTTATCCGAAGTTATGTATTATCCAAAACAACAAATGCTGTATCTAAACAAATGGAATGTAACTAATTAATAATAATACATAACAATAATAATAATAAAAATATTATTATTATTATTATTGATTATTAATTTTTTCCGCTCCATCTGTTTAGATGTAGCATCCGCTGTTTAGGATAATTTGTAACTTCAAATAAATTTGTATTCGCTTTGTTCACCAACAGCCAAATTTGAAAGGAATTTCCAATACCTATAATTTAATATTTTTTTCATTATTAGTGTGTCAGTTAGTTTGTTAGTTATTCTTTAGAATTTTCAGATTTTCTTTCTTATTTTCAGATTTTCAAATTTTCAAATTTTCTCATTTACAAATATTCAAATTTATGAATTTTTTAATTTAGGAATTTACGATTTGCGATCCTAACGAATGAGTGAATGAAACGAAAACTAAAACAAATTGATTTTTCGGCAGTGCACATGTCTAGCCAAGATGTCTCCAAACTGCGTAAACAATGCAGATAACTTCTGATACATTTGTGGCAATGTTACATTTGCACCCCAGAAGTGACAGCAGTGGTAAAAAAGGCATACCACTTATATTTTGGATGCAAAATAGGGGATCAAGACAAGAGTTGGGCCCCTCATTATTGTTGCATAACATGTGCAACTTAATTGTGTCATTGGCTAAAGAAAGAGAGAAAAAAAGTCCATGCCTTTCACAGTCCCAATGGTGTGGAGGGAACTCACCAATCATAGTAGTGACTGCTATTTTTGCATGGTTCACCCCATTGTAAAAGGGATCTCAAAAAAGAATATCAAAACATTCCATCCGCACTGCATCTTTTACCCCATGGTGTATAATTGCATATTCTCCTCATAATTTTGAATTATTTTGATGCCATTTTGACCTGAAGTTGTATCTTGGAAACTGGAGCCAATATATACTCAGGACTTAGTTTTCCTTTATTAGTGACCCAATTCTGGTACAATTTAGCTACTTTCCTTTCTACTCTTTTTAGACCAGTGTCATTACAATATGTTTCAAATTCAAATTTGATAATTTGTATAATTAATTTTGTTATAATTTATTTCAGATTAGTTGACATTTGTTGAAATTGTGATTTGGAAATTCAGATACATCCGAATCTCCAATTAATGAAAATTTTTGTCTGAATTTTTGATTCATAAATAAATGAATTGCACATGTCTACTGGCTAGATGGAAGCCTCTCCATGCAAATCACATAAAGGTCCTCTTGGAGTTTGCAAAAAAGCACCTGAAGAACTCTCAGACTGTGATGACCACGATTCTCTCATCTGATAAAACCAAAATGGAAGTGTTTGGCCTCAATTATAAATGTTATGTCTGGAGGAAACCATGCAGTGCTCATTAGAGATGTGTGATTCGTTTTGGTACGAATACAAATTCAGACAAATTTTTGGTTATCCAGAGATTTGGTTGTATCTGAATCTCTGAATAAAATTGTAACAAATTGTAACAAATTCATACAATTTAATTTTGTAAAGAATTCCAACGATGAAGAAAAATGTAAAACTGACCATCTCTCCTATCTCAGGGTTCTTCTACCCGGGCAGGTACAGAACTTCTATAGACTGACCTACACACTCATCACTAACATCCTTCCACAATGTCTGTCATGGAAAGATCTTCCTCTCTCCTCCCTGGGAAGATGTCCTCTCATGAAGATGTTTAGTTTTGCTTAGCACTTGTACTCTCTGCAAACTATTCCACTCTTCATCTTACACAAAGACATATAAAGATTAATACCTACCTAATGTTTGGCTGTACAACTTACCTAGTGTATTTCGCCATGTACAGGATTGGGTGAAGACTTCCTACTTTACTAACACTCTTCTCAAAAATATGTCAAGCCGTGGTCACTGCTTGGAGTATTACATAATACCCTGGAGACATCTATCTACCTACCTACCAACTATCTACCCCTACTGAACACAACACTCTCCTATGAGACACACTCATTGCATGATAGGAAATGGGTAAGATTCTACAGTTCCCAGGCCCTATCTATACAATAATGCACCTCACATCTTCCTCAGCTTTTCCCCCGGGATTGGAGTCTCCGGTACTTAGGCAGTGGTAACCAAAGGGAAACAAAAGTATCCAGCAAATTACAGACACCCCAGTCCACCTCATTGCCTTCTCATCTATACAACAGAAATATATGGTGCCCCCTACTCAATCCCTACAATGTGCCCAGAGCATCAAATGTTTTCTTTCCAGTAAGATTTTACATCAACAGAGTCTCACTCTCCTCCAAAGACTTTACCAGGTCGGAGTCCATCCAGTTGTGTTACAACAGCAAATGAATATTCACTATTAAAACACTGATCCTCAATCCGGCCATTTAGAAGTGGGTGTGAGACATGTTTTTCAATTGGCCAAAAAGAGAATACTCCCGATTGGCCGCTGAGGAGGAGGAAGAAAGGAAGCTGCCGCAGTCGCCATGATGACCTGTTGGCAGCAAGAAAACTGGAGGCCGCTGACAGGGGAATCTGCCAGCGATGGGGTAAGTGCTACTTACCAACCTAGCGAGGGGGATGGCATACTGTTTGCCGCCTCCCCCAAAAAAATTACACCGGCCGCCACTGGTCTGGGGAATACATAGACAGCTCCACCCTTCCATCTGTCATCTACAGTACATACTGTATATCTGCTGTGATCACATGGATGGGGGATGGGAGACAGGATTCCTCTTTATGGAAACATTATAAATACACAATTCCTTTAACCATTTCCCCTCCATACATTCCTTATAAACAGCCTTGGTGTAAGAAGAGAAAACAATCTCATGGCTGCAGCTCTATCTGTCATCTCAGTATAAGTTTTTCAGCCAGTAACTGTTTTTTTGTAAAAATAATCTGGGAGGCTGTAGAGCCATCTGATCACTTTTACTGCACTTGGAAGTGCCCTTCCCCCTCTGCCTCCATTCACCATTCACCTGGGATCTACTGTTCTTCCAGGGAGCTGGGGGCCACAGGAATTTCAGTACCAAATCTCCTCTGTGACTAATGAACCCAGAAGAGATGAGCATTTCATCACCACAGGGGGCGGAGCTGTCATTCCCCGGATTCTATAGCTGGGAAATGGGCTACTCAAGCATGGTCTGTGTTTTATTAGCTGCAGTGGGGGGGGGGGCAGGGTAGAAATTAGAGGTCTAATAGTCCCCTGATGTCTCCATAAGGAGAACCTGTCATCTGTTCATACTATTACACTGGGACTTGTTAGCCCCCTTGTGACAGAAATAAAGGTAAATAAAATGAATGTAAAACAATTACAAAGCAGTCCCACCCCCTGTGCACACATGAGGGTGGACATGAACTGAAAACACTATGGACAATTTGAGGTTCCATGGCTCTTCACCTTTCCACAAATGCAGTCAGTTTTAAGGGGTGACATGTTTGGTATCTGTTTACTCGATGAATCCCAGTCCTTTATAATGTTTACAAAAAATTGGATATTATATTGGGATTAAGTGCGTTAAAATTAATTTTAACAGTGACCCCACGTCATGTTTTTTTTGTAAAGGAACAATATACAAGTTTAGTAAGCAATGTGTACTGTCCTTTCAATGGAAAAATAATAATGTTGTTGTTACTAAAAAAAAAAAAATCCAATTTAATTTATATTAGTTTAATTATACTTTAATTTATTGATTTTAATTATAATTTAATTAATTTATCTTATTATTATTTTCATTTTGTATTTGCGTTTTATTACTATTCACCTAAAGTAGGTGGGTGGATGAATAGTGAGACATAGTAAGACTTGTATGATGACAGTCTGTATTGGAAAGCAGATCAGTGATCAGTAAATTCAGTGTCTGTTTCCTGGGGGAATCCGGCATCCGGCAGAAAGTTTCATCGAATAAAATTTCAGGTTTGTTGTTCTTTGGTGACATTTGTTGTATTGTGAATGGAGCGGTCCCAGGGGGCGCTCAGCTCAGGTGTCAGTAGTCCCGGGAGAACGGCACACAGAAGGTTTACAATCACTCTAATAATGAAGAATGATGTCACCGGCTTTACTATTCTCTACAATCTGCTGCCATGTGTGAGATATTGTCACAACATTCTAAATGTGTCTCTAAACTTTCATCCAATAAAACAAACTCTGTCTGTTCCCTGAAGAAGATGTCTAATAATACTTTACTAAAGAACTGCTTTCCAGGATCAGCAATGCCGAGGAATAAAAGTTATAAAGTTTAATAGTTTATTTTGCTGGATATTCAGGATATATTACATTTAAAATATAGATGCACAATTACAAAATAATATAGTTTGTATTAGAATGTAAAATATTAAGAAAAAAATATATTATAATTAAAGATTAAATGTACTGTTCAATACAATATTAATAATAATAATAATAATAATATTAATTATTATTATTATTATTATTATTATTATTTGTGAAGAAATTTTATGTTACATAGTTACATAGTAGGTGAGGTTGAAAAAAGACACAAGTCCAACCTATGTGTGTGATTAAATGTCAGTATTATATTGTATATCCATGTATGTTGCCGTCATTCAGGTGCTTATCTAATAGTTTTTTTAAACTATCAATGCTCCCCTCTGAAACCACCACCTGTGGAAGGGAATTCCACATCCTTGCCACTCTTACAGTAAAGAACCCTCTACATAGTTTAAGGTTAAACCTCTTTTCTTCTCATTTTAACGAGTGGCCACGTGTCTTGTTAAACTCCCTTCTGCAAAAAAGTTTTATCCCTATTGTGGGGTCATCAGTTCAGTATTTGTACATTGAAATCATATCCCCTCTCAAGGTTCTCTTCCCCAGAGAGAATAAGTTCAGTGCTCGCAACCTTTCCTTATAATTAATATCCTCCAGACCCTTTATTAGCTTTGTTACCCTTCTTTGTACTCAATATACAGGAAAAGTAAAACTGTGAGCGCAAAGATACCTGTACCCCCTTTCTATGTGGCAGATAATGTCCGAAGCGAGCTCACTCAAAGTTCATTAGTCCATAAATGGAGCATAGAACAAAGTAAAAAGCGATGGTGGTAGGCGGCAGCTGTCCTAAGAGAGAAGCCAGCTCTGTATAAGAAAGACAAGGGAACAAAAGGAAGCCCCACCTAAGTGCAATACATTTAGTTTGGTTTAATGACACAACAGGTAATGCACTTACAGGAAGGAGATTAAAAACAGGCTCAAAAAAAGGAAAACAGGAAAAGGAAAACAAAAAGGAGAGGGGAGTCTGGAAAGAACAAACAGGCTACGCACTCAGAGTCTACTGCTCCTTCTACAGGCCTGTTGGTGTAAAACTCTAACCTTTTCCCATCTTCAGTCTACAAAGCAAGACACAAATTTTTCTAAATCTGCATGTAATTTTCTTGCTCTCTCCCTCAGAAATCGCGGCCTATCCAATAAAAGCTTCAAAGTTGTGCTGCAAGTCTTTACACTTTTTTCTTTAAATTTGAAACAAATAGCTTTTTCCCTGACCAAAAATGCTAAATAGCTGTGGTGCAAAATTGTTAATGTTTCCATTTTCAGTCTCTGAATTAAGACACTCATATTTGCTTTTATTTTCAGATGCAATATTCCTACACAGCCACTAAAAATTTGCAATCTGCTCATTAGGGCTGTATATCTTTTCTATCAAACTGTAACATTTTGCCTTGTCAGTCTCCAAATGAACTCACTATTTTTTTTATTTCTAGATATATTATTGCTGCCTAACCACTCAGAAAGTGCAACCTGTCTATACAGACTTAATATCTGTGGTGGTAACATAAAAAATTTTTACATATTCAGTAGAGTTGGGTGAACAGTTTGGCCCAAGTATGAGTTTGGGCCAAACATTGGCTGTTTCCCCCGTTCGGGGAACACCCACATTTGCAGGGTGCAGTAAAACCTGGTTGTTAAGGAGCAAGGCCAGGAAGCCGGTCATGGCGTCCTTATCAACCAATGATATATCAGCTGTCAATAGGCTTCCCCACTAACACCTGAATAAAAAAAAACATTTCTGGTAAAAAAGTTAAGAAAAAATAACTGTTTGGGCCCCCCAGTCCATACTATACCCTTATCTGAGCATGCAGCCTGGCAGGTCAGGAAAGGGGGGATGAGCGAGTGCCCCGAACCTTACCAGGCCACATGCCCTCAACATGGGGGGGTGGGTGCTTTGGGGCAGGAGGGTCTGCCCCTCTACCCAAAGCACCTTGTTGATGGGGGCAAGGGTCTCTTCCCCACAACCCTAGGCTGTGGTTGTGGGCGTATGCAGACAAGAGGCTTATCTTATAACAAGGGGGCCCCAGATCCCACCCCCATTTGAATGAGTATGGGGTACGCTATTTTTCCTGTATGTGCCAATTTGCCGTAGTATATCTGCGTGAGGTGGTCTGCAAGTGGTTAAAATATGTGCTGGAAATCTAGTTTTTCAGTCTTCAGTCTTAGGAGATAGACAATAATAAACCATTTTTATACATGCAATCTGCCTTCTCTTAAATAGCAGATCTTAAAAAAGACTTAAAAAATCAGTTTCAACTGAGCCTTGTAAAAACCCCTTTATGGTATGCATTGTGTCCAGTAAACATTTTCGGTTCTTGACTGTAAGAAGACAAACTGAATTTTATCTCACAATCACATATGCCTTCTCAATTTCTTTAATTTGGTGGACAAGAACAAATATTTGTATAATGTGCAGTGAGTCTACAAAATATTTATGGTGTGGCTCGTGCTGGCCCTCAGAATCGGACCTACAGCAATGCTTCTAGCTGGCCTGGTCTGTACGCCATACGGACCTAATTTCTCCTTATGCTATAAGCTCATAGTCACTTCAGTGAACAATTCTGTTGTGCAAATATTGTGGGGCCATAGAAGTCAAATCAGTAGCCCCTTCCGTTTATTCTACTGGTCCTATGCTTTCAGAAAATATATGGTTTGGTGGGTCTTTTACAAACTCTGAAAGCTGTAAAGGAAAAATTAAAACCTTCAGATTTTTAGAGAAATGTGGTTATTTACATTTTTACATGTTACATTTTCACCATTTTGTAAAAAGCTATAATTTCAAATATACAAATATTTGTTATTTATTAACTCAATACAGGTTTAGATTTTATATTTTGTAGGAATTTAGCAGGGATTTTTTGTAAAATTTGCTGTGTTTACATCCTCAAATAATGATTTTAGAGAACATATACCGAAAAGATTGTTTTGATAAACATTTGAGCAAATATTGAAAAGCTTTAAAATCAGTAGCAACTTCTTTTTATGCTACAGGTCATGTGCTTTCTGAAAAATATATGATTTGGGGGGGTCTTTAACAAACTCTGAAAGCTGTAAGGGAAAAATGAAAACCTTCCGATTTTTTGAGAAATGTGGTTATTTACTTTTTTGCGTACGTTAAATTTTCACCATTTTGCAAAAAAAAGCCATCATTTAGAAATTACAAATAATTGTTACTTATTAACTCAATACAGGTTTAGCTTTTATATTTAGTAGGACTTTATCAGGTATTTTTGTAAAATTTTCTGTGTTTACATCCGCTAATGATGATTTTAGAGAATTTTTAGCGAATAGATTGTTTTGATAAACATTTGCACAAATATCGAATGGTGTTAAAATCAGTAGCACCTTCTTTTTATTCTACAGGTCATGTGCTTTCAGAAAATATATGGTTTGGGGGTCTTTAACAAACTCTGAAAGCTGTAAGTGAAAAATTAAACCTCTCCATATTTTTTTTTCTTTTTTTTCAAGTTTAAAAATGTTTATTCCACAAATATAACAGTTGAACAAAGATGAATATAGCCCATATGAGGAGCTAATGCAATATGAGGGGAATCTCCATCATATACATAGAGTATACAAAACAAACAAGACAAGGGAATGAACAAGGTTAGATAGGTAAAACAATCCTAAATAACTCTGCTTAAGGTCACCCCCAATCATCCCAAGCACCCCAAATGGGAATCTGTTGTGCTAGGGGCAATCGGGTGCGTGATCATGATCATGAAAAAAGGGGAACACAATGGGAGTTATGTTAATTAGGTTAACATGGTGTTAACAACCGAACCCCATGGTGTTCAATTGGATACCATAGAGGAGGGTACACAAGGAGTTTCCTCTTTTCTCAAATGATTTGGAACATTTGACAGAAGAGCCATTCTGGAGTTTTAATAAACTCCAGAACTTGTAGTGGGCTGGTTCAAACTAAGGTTGATAATAGGGTTGAAGGAGAGGAAGAAGCGGGAAGAGGAGAAGAGAGAGTGGGAAGAAAGAGGATTGAGAAAGAAGAGAAAAATAAAAGAAAAAAGCGAAGAGGAGGGAGGAACCTTTGTGAAGGGTAGAGGATGTGGGCCAGCAGCAGGACTTGCGCAGGCTTAAAGGGGCTATTGTTCCTCAGCGTAGTAGAGAAATTCCTATATATTTAGCCCAGGGTTCCCAAGTGAGTCTAAATTTCTCTGACGTATCGAGTATGGTGTTGGAAATTTTTTTCTGAGACATGATCCAGGAAATTTTTTATTTAGTTAGGTGAAAGGAGACCAAGGGGGATTTCCATGCCCAAGCTATTGAAAGTTTGGCCCCCAGGAGAATAAAGTGGATTAGGAATTGGGTCAGTTTGGGTACATAAGGGATTCTGTTATTGAGGAGAGCTTTTGTGGGATCCTGTTTCACCGCGTATCCAGTGGATTTGCGGATGAGGTAAAAGATTTTGTTCCAGTACCCTCTAATTCTGGGACATTCCCATAAGGTATGGAGGAGGGAGCCTATGTGGCCACTAGGGATGGGCCCGGTGTTCGATTCAAACCCATGTTCAAACCGAACATTGGCCATTCGTCCGCTCGTCAAGGGCAGAACTCTGAGGGCCGTTCGCATCAAATTAGTGTGATGCGAACGGTCCACAATGCACTGCACCAGTCGCAGTGCATTGCTGGCTGATGATTGGCCATGCATGAACTGTGACCCCGCATGAACTGTGACCCCGCATGCTTGGCCAATCATAGAGCCAGCATCGAGGAGAGCAATAATCGGCCACAGGCAGGATGCCTGTGGCCAATTATAGCTCAGGGGGTTTAGTACACGCCCCACACTATATAAGGCTGCTGCGCCGGCGGCCTCGTGTAGTGTGTTCCGGTGTTGAGGGAAATAGTATTGCTAGGCAGGGACAGTATACTGTACACTAGCACTATATTTGAATCATTTCTGTGTGGGGAAAGTGTAGGGATAGAGGAAAAATAGGCAATGATAGTGTGTTCTTCTCAGGCATTTGCGTGTGGGGAAAGTGCTGTTCTCTACCAATCTAGCCATCTGCAGGAGTTAGTGTGTGTGTGCTGTGTGAGTCTAGCACAGCACACTAAACCACCTCACCCTGTATCTGCCCGTCTGCCCTGTTGTCATCTAAGACAGCCACCTGCAGGATTTAGTGTGTGTGTGTGCTGTGTGAGCCTAGCACAGCACACTAAACCACCTCACCCTGTATCTGCCCTTCTGCCCTGTTGTCATCTAAGACAGCCATCTGCAGGAGTTAGTGTGTGTGTGTGCTGTGTGAGTCTAGCACAGCACACTAAACCACCTCACCCTGTATCTGCCTTTCTGCCCTGTTGTCATCTAAGACAGCCATCTGCAGGAGTTAGTGTGTGCGTGCTGTGTGAGTGTAGCACAGCACACTAAACCACCTCATCCTGTATCTGCCCTTCTGCCCTGTTGTCATCTAAGAAAGCCATCTGCAGGAGTTAGTGTGTGTGTGCGTGTGCTGTGTGAGTCTAGCACAGCACACTAAACCACCTCACCCTGTATCTGCCCTTCTGCCCTGTTGTCATCTAAGACAGCCATCTGCAGGAGTTAGTGTGTGCGTGCTGTGTGAGTCTAGCACAGCACACTAAACCACCTCATCCTGTATCTGCCCTTCTGCCCTGTTGTCATCTAAGACAACCATCTGCAGGAGTTAGTGTGTGCTGTGTGACTCCAGCACAATATACACTACCCAATAGCTTTTTTTTCCCATCTCCCTGCAGGCCATTACAATGTCTAGAAGACCAACAAGGAGAGGCAGACAGTCACGAGCCAAGAAAAAAAACAGGGCAAGCAGGCTCTGTGTCTAGAGACAACAGTGCTGGTCGTGGACGCGGTGCATCGTCATCAGCACGAGGCCATGGGACACGCTCGTCCTTATTTTCGGCAGCTGGACATGTTGAGCCGCATCATGCCGAAGGCTTGGTAGAGTGGATGACCAAGCCCTCCTCATCCTCTCTCACCCAGGCTCAGGGTACTGGCAAAGCAGCTGCCAACGTGTACTCTATGTTATCAGGCACTCCTTCCCTAGACCCACCATGTCCTCCTGAGGAGTCCCCCGAACTGTTTGAGCACAGTGTTGGCTACATGCTCCAGGAGGATGCCCAGCGTTTTGAAGGCTCCAATTATGATACCCAGCTAGAGGAAGGCAGTAGCATGAGCGCAGAGAGAGGGGATGCTCAAGGACAGCAATCTGGCAGTCATGTTCCACCAGCTGCAGCTTACTGCCAGGTTTGCTCCAGTGGTGAAGAGGGAGGGGATGATGAGGTCACTGACTCCACGTGGGTGCCTGAACGGAGAGAGGAGGAGGAGGTGGCACATCTCCAACGAGGCAGGATGCCCTCCGGGGGCCAGCTAGATGCTAGCACACCAACTAAATTACACCGCAGAGCTCCGCCTGTGCAGGGCACTGCCTTTGAGCGTTGTTACAAAAGTTCTTTGGTGTGGGCCTTTTTTGAGACGAGTGCATCAGATTGCACCACTGCTATTTGCAACATATGTCTCAAGCGTATCTCGCGTGGCCAAAACATCAGCCGCTTGGGCACCACAAGCATGACCAGACATATGTTGACCTGCCATGCAGCTCGTTGGCAAGCGCACCTTAACGACCCACATCAAAGAACAAAGCGGACCTCTCCTTGCTCCTCATCAGCTGGGATCTCCAACCCCACTATACCTTTAGTCCTCTCTGAAAGCTGCACTGAGAGGAATGAAGGTGTAGAATTAGGTGTGTCACAGCCAAGTACTTGCGGGCACACTGCTAGCAGTACACCGACGTCCGATTGTACCAGGCAAATTTCCCTGCCCCAGCTGCTGGACCGTCAAAAGAAGTTCACTCCCAGCCATCCACATGCCCAGCGGTTGAATGCTAGCTTGGCTAAATTGCTAGCACTTCAACTGCTGCCTTTTCAGTTGGTAGACTCGGCCCCCTTCCGTGAGTTTGTTCAATGTGCGGTTCCTCAGTGGCAGGTTCCCAAACGCCACTTTTTCTCACAGAAGGCGATTTCGGCTCTCTACTGGCATGTGGAAGGCAATGTCTTGGCCTTGCTGGACAGGGCGGTCAGCGGTAAGGTGCATATTACTGCTGACTCATGGTCCAGCAGGCATGGACGTTACCTATCTTTTACGGCCCATTGGGTCACTCTTTTGGCAGCTGGGAAGGATGCAGGACAAGGTGCAGTAGTGTTGGAGGTTGTTCCGCCACCACGCCTCCAAAATGCTACTACTGGTTGTGACACACCTCTCTCCTCCACCCCCTCCTCTTCTTCTTCCTCCATGGCCTCTTCGAGTGCTCTGTCCTCAGAACCAGCGGTGCTCCGTAGGCGTCCAAGGGGCTACGAAAGTACGCAGGCAAAAAGATGCCATGCCGTGCTTGCGCTGATGTGTTTGGGGGACAGGAGCCACACTGGGGCAGAGGTTCTGTCAGCTCTGCAGGGGCAGGCCGAGAGGTGGTTGATGCCACGCCAGCTTAAACCAGGAATGGTGGTTTGTGACAATGGCACCAACCTCCTCTCTGCCCTGCGACAGGGACAACTGACCCATGTGCCCTGTATGGCTCATGTCCTTAACCTGGTGGTGCAGCGGTTCTTGGGCAGGTACCCAGGCTTACAGGATGTCCTGAGGCAGGCCAGGAAAGTCTGTGTGCATTACCGCTGATCATATAATGACAGTGCTCGGCTGGCTGAGCTGCAAAAGGAGTTGAACCTGCCCAAGAACCGCCTTAAATGTCACATGCCCACCAGGTGGAACTCAATGTTGGCCATGCTGCAGCGACTGCACACACAGCAGAGGGCCATCAATGAGTACCTGTGCGACTACGGCACCAGGACAGGGTCAGGTGAGCTCAGATTTTTTTCACCATGCCAGTGGAGCATGATCAGGGATGCATGCACTGTCCTGTCACCATTTAAGGAGGCCACGAGGATGGTGAGCAGTGACAGTGCATGCATCAGTGACACTGTACCTCTTGTCCACCTGTTGGAGCATACGCTGCATGGAATAATGGACAGGGCACTTGAGGCAGAACAGAGGCAGGAAGAGGAGGACTTACTTGCCTCTCAAGGCCCCCTTTATCCAGACAGTGTTCCTTCTCTCCCTCCCATCACACAGGAAGAGGATGAGGAGGAGGAGGAGGATTGTGTCAGCATGCAGGTAGAGCCTGGCACTCAGCATCAGCAGCAGCAGTCTTTTAGGGATGATTTACAGTCCCAAGAAATCAGTGGACTTGTACGTGGCTGGGAGGAGGTGGCTGCGGATCATGTCGTCCTTAGTGATCCAGAAGACTCCGGACCGAATGCCTCTGCTAACCTACGTTGCATGGCCTCCCTGATCCTGCAAAGCCTGCGGAAGGATCCTTGTATTCTTCGGATCAAGGAGAGGGACCATTACTGGCTGGCCACTCTCCTTGATCCACGGTACAAGGGTAAGGTTGCAGACCTTATCTTGCATTGGCAGAGGGAGCAGAGGATGAGACATCTCCGAGAGGCCTTGCAGAAAGGTCTGTGCAACGCGTTCCCAGAGACTAGGAGGTTACAAACTCCTGGTCCTGGACGACGAGTTGCTGAGGTTTCGTTCAGTAGCCGAAGGAGCGGTGGGGAAGGTGGACGTCTGGCCGATGCGTTCAGACAATTTTTTAGTCCGCAGCCCCAAGGTATGATCGGTTCCAGCAACCATCGCCAGCGTCTGATATACATGGTGCAGGAATACCTAGGGGCAAGGTCAGACTTGAACACCTTTCCCACCGAAAATCCTCTGGCTTACTGGGTCTTGAGGATGGATCACTGGCCAGAGCTTGCACAGTATGCAATTGAGCTACTGGCCTGTCCTGCATCTAGCGTTCTTTCGGAACGCACATTCAGTGCTGCTGGAGGCTTTGTCACCGATCACAGGGTGCGCCTGTCCACCAACTCGGTTGATTGACTGACCTTCATAAAGATGAATCAGTCTTGGATCACCACCAGCTACCAGTCACCTGAAGCTGATATAACAGAATAATTTATTTTGAAATGTCACATCCCTTCAAGACTGCCTATGCTGATGCTGAGTGACTGTCCTGTTATGTTGACTGACTATCCTCTTCCTCCTCAATGATCCTGATGATAGCTTGGAAGAACATTTTTGTTTCTGGGTGCCACCACCAGTGGCTAAGGCCCAATTTTTCAGCCCCTGTTTAACAGGGGCTTGTAATTACAATTTTTTTATGCAATGCTTTGCAACAGGTCTAATTGCTGTGCTCCAATACAGTATCTGTGAGGGGTTGCTGTGTTGTGGCACCAGCACTAGTGCCTAAGGCACAATTTTTCAGCCCCTGTTTAACAGGGGCGTGTAATTACAATTTTTTATGCAATGCTTTGCAACAGGTCTCATTGCTGTGCTCCAAGTACAGTATCTGTGAGGGGTTGCAGTGTTGTGGCACCAGCACCAGTGCCTAAGGCCCAATTTTTCAGCCCCTGTTTAACATGGGGGTGTAATTACAAATCTTGATCTAATAATTCACAACAGGGCCCATTCCTGCGCCCACCAAGAGTAACTGTGAGGGCTTACAGTGTTGTGGCAACACCGTCCACCACAACCACCAAAGACCCAATTTTTAAGCCCCTGATTAACAGGATGCATGTAATTACAAATCTTGATCTAATAATTGCCCCATTGGAAGAACATTTTCCTGCGCCCACCAAGAGTAACTGTGAGGGCTTACAGTGTTGTGGCAACACCGTCCACCACCACCACCAAAGGCCCAATTTTTCTGCCTCTGTTCAACAGGTGCATGCAATTACAATTCTTGATTTAATAATTCACAGCAGGGCCCATTCCTGTGCCCACCAAGTGTAACTGTGAGGGCTTACAGTGTTGTAGCACCAGCACCACCACCACCAAAGGCCCAATTTTTCCTAACACTGTTCAACAATGGCATGTAATTACAATTCCTGATATAATAGTTCACAGCAGGGCGTTCCAGCGCCCACCAAGAGTAGCTGTGAGGGCTTACAGTGTTGTCGCAACACCAACATCTAATGGGGCAAATTCCTGCAGAGTATATATGGCAGGCCCCTACTTTCAAACATCCAACTTAGAAACGACTCCTACTTGCAAACGGAAGGAGAAAACAGGAAGTGAGAGGAAATCTACCCCTAGAAAGGAAAATTCTATCCTTTTAGATTTAATTTGGGAAAAAGGTATCTCCTCTCTACTGATGCTTTATCACCAATCCTTGTTTCAATTAAAACCCCACTTTTCCAAAAACATTTGCCATTGTAATGGAAAGTGAGGTGAAATGTTCTGAACAGGTGCACAGATAGCAAAACAAATATTACAGGGGCAAATTTACCTGTTCAAAATTACAAACAGATTCTACTTAAGAACAAACCTACAGTCCCTGTCTTGTTTGCACCGCCTGTATACTGCTGTTCATATATAGGGTTGTAGGTACAGGGTTTTATTTTGGGTGCAGGGTTCCCCTTAATATCCATACAAGACCCAAAGGAGCTGGTAATGGGCTGGGGTAACACATGCCACTTCACAGGCATACTTTAGACACCCCCCAGGTACCATATTTAAAGGAATATTTCACTTTTTTTTTCACTTCATGCGAAACGTCCGTTTTTAAAACTTTTTTTTTTGCATTGATACATGTCCCCTGGGGGAGGACCCGGGTCCCCAAACCTGTTTTATGACAATAACATGCATATTGGCCGTTATAATTAGCACTTTATATTTTGAACTAATAGGGTTTTAACGTTCGCGCAAACTTTCGGTCCGTTCGCAGGTTCTGGTGCAAACCGAACCCGGGGGTGTTCGGCTCATCCCTAGTGGCCACATCCTCTGAAGCAATGTGGAGAGGACTGAGGATACAAATTGGTGAGACGTGAGGGAGCCAGGTCCCAGCGGGAAATAACTTTGAGATCCGCCTCCACAAGGGAACTATTGAGGATTCCCACGTAGGAGCAGGCAATATTAGTCTGCCATTTGTCTAGGTCCCACTCAAACTAGAGATCCCGCTCCCATTTCAGCATGTAGGTCACTTTCTCCTGGGGTTTTGCTAAGGCTGAATAGATCAGGGAGATTCCCCCTCTTACACTCACGGCTGAGGAAAACCAAAGATCATATTGAGTTACAGAGAACGGGTTATCAAAACTTTTACACACCTGGCGCAAGAAATGTAATAGTTGGTTGTATCAGAACGTTTCCGAGGGTGGCATATCTAGTTTAGAAATGCAATAGCTAAGAGAGATAGGGCCATTACCATTGAACTATTGCCCTACTCTATAGAGGCCTTTGTCGAGCCACCACTTAAAAGCCTTGATATTCAGACCCGGGGGAACAGAGGGTTATGAAAAATATGCAAGAGCAGACACCAGGCCAATGTAAGGGAGTGTCGTTTATGTAAGGAATTACATAGGGTCATGGAATATGAGAGTGTGGGGGAAAGAATTGGGGGTCGATCTTTCTGTGGGCTCCAGACTAGAAAATCTAGGGTATGGTTGGGGGTTGCCTGTCTTTCTATGTCTACCCAGTCTGGTTTCAGGCCTTTGGAGTAAATGACAGAGAATTGGCAGAGTTGGGCAACCTGATAGTACCACCATAGATTACGTAGTCCTAGTCCCTCTTTTTTCCTGGATCTAAATAGCACAGTCTTGGATAGAGAATGTCCCTTATTGCCCCAGATGAAGCATATGATCGCTGATTGCAGTTTATCTAATAGATGTTTTGTTATGGGTATGGGGAGGGAGCAAACGAGGTACAACATTCTGGGTAGCAAGGTCATCTTGACCGCATTCACTCTCCCCAGCCAGGACATTTTATATAGGGACCATTCAGACATAATTGCAGTGGTGTAGATGCTCAAATTTAGAGGTGAGCTGAACGCCCAGGTAGGGAAGAGAGGATGGGCTCCAGGAAAAGGGGAAGTGTTTTTTTAATCTATCGACTAAGTCTTGGGGGGGTGGAGATGTTTAGGGCTGTTGATTTTTGTCATGTTAACCTGCAGGCCTGAGACTGAGCCAAATGTTTTTCGGAGTCTGAGAATATTGGGAGTGGATATGAGGGTGGAGGTGACAAAAAGAAGAATATCTTCAGAGAATAAGGCACATTTGTGGGTCAATTGACCACATTTTACCCTGTGTATGTCCGGGTGTTGTCTGATAGCTAACGCCAGGGTTTCTATCACAATGGCAAAAAGGATGGGGAAAGGGGGCATCCTTGCCTATTACCTTTCAGGATGGGGAATTGGTCCGAGAGGTGGCCTTGTAGTTTGATTTGGGCTTTAGGGGAAGAATAGAGGGCTTTCAGGGTTCTAGTAAATGCCGGGCCGAAGCCCCATTTCTGTAAGATGGTGAAAAGGTAGGGCCAGGTGACCATGTCAAAGGCCTTTTGAAGATCTATGAAAAGGATATAGCCCTCCTGGGATGGGCCTCCATCCCAGGTAGATTGCATGAGGGAAATTAAGTCCACGCTCTCCTAATCTGGTCCGGCCCCTGCCTCCCGGGGATGAATCCCACCTGATCCTTATGGATATAGGTATCGATGAAAGAAGACAATATGTTACCTAAGATTTTCATCATAATCTTTAAATCGTTATTAATTAACAAAATCGGTCTATAATTCCCCACTTCACTGGGGTCTTTACCCTGTTTGGCAATAACAGTAATGTAGGCTAGGTTGGCTGCTGGTTCCAGGGGAGAGCCCTTGTGCAGGGAGTTTAGAGACGGACCAGATGAGGAGAGAGCACTTCAGAACATTTTTGGTAATAAGGAGCCAAGAAGCCATCAGGGCCTGGGGCTGAGCCTTTTTTCAGATTTTTAATGACCTCTATGACTTCATTTTCCTGGAAGGGAGATTCCAGAATAGAGCGATGTGAGTCTGAGAGCTTGGGGAGGTTTATGTCCTCCAGGAAAGAGTTAATAGAGTTGGGATTGTTCGGGTCATGTGCAGAGTAGAGTTTAGAGTAAAAAGAGTGAAACATATCCAAAATTATTTTGGGGTTCTGGGTCAGGGTACCTGAAAGGGATTTGATTTTGGGGAGGGAGAAAGTTTTTATCCTGGGGGAAAGTTTGTCTGCCAAGTGTGGACCAATTTTGTCGGCCTGTAAGTAAAATCTGCCACTCATCCAATGAAGATGTTTGTCTGCATTAGAGGTCAGAGCTAGATTCAGTGCCACTCTAGCGGATTCGAGATTTGCATGAGTATCAGAAGTGGGGTTACGCTTGTGGGACAGGCTGAGGAAATTTAAGTTCTCTTATAGTTTTTCTATATCTACTTTCCTTTCTATTTTTAATTTGGAAGCAAGCTGTATTTTTCCCCGTAAGACAGCTTTATAGGCTCCCCATAGTGTACTTGGGTCATGTCCCCTGTGTCATTAATGAAAAAGAATTTCCGAATGTCTTTTTCAAGCATAATACAATGGACTGGGTTGGAAAGGAGGAAATCGCTGAGGCGCCATTTAGGGGGTCCTGGAGGGGAAAGGGAGCTGGTGGTTCTCAGGATAACCAACAAGTGGTCTGACCAAGGAACTTTGTGAATCTATGCTTGTGCAGCCGTGTGATCTCTGAGTTGGGGATGAAGATGTGGTCGATTCTGGAGTACGTCTTGTGTGGGGCCGAGTAATGTGTATAGTCTTTAGATGTGGGGTTCAGTTCACTCCAGGTGTCAATCAAGCCCAGGTCGTGCAACAGTTGGGCTATATGGACTCTGTTTAGAAGGACGTTTGAGATGTGGTCTGTCATGATTTGCCTTATCTAGTAAGAGATCGAATGTGATGTTGGAGTCACCTCCCATAATCACTTTCCCTTATAGTAAAGGGGAGATGGTTGACAACATGGAAGAGAAAAAGTGTGCTTGGCCTCGGTTAGGAGCATAGTATGAGATGATGGAATGCATTACCCCTTAAATTAGGGCTTTGATCAGAATATATCGGCCATCTGGGTCTTTAATTGTGTGTGAGTGAAATGGGATCCGCTTAGCTAAAAGGATAGCAACCCGTCTTTTTTTGGAGTCGGCATTCGCCAAATAGAAGGTGGGGAAGTTACGGTGGAGGAAGGATGGGGTTTAGCTAGTGGGAAAATGGGTCTCCTGTAGTAATACAATTTCAAGGCCTCTAGCGTGGTAGCTTTGAAATGCCTTCTGGCGTTTGGATTGAGAGTTGAGTCCCTGTTTGTTGTGTAAAGCAATGCTAAAAGACATGTGGTGGGGGTTCAAATGAGCCATGAGTGTCTAAGGGGGTTAGGGAGTAAATGTGAGGGGAGCTTACCTCTGCCTCTGTAGATTGGGGATTGACCCTTGAGACCCTGAGAGTATCTGGGAGTCCTGGGGACAGGTCAGTGGATATTCTTTGCAAAGGTTCCTGTGGGAAGTAGTTGGAGAGGTTAGAGGAGGGGAGATAGAGCATAGAAAGAGTAAGAAGAGGGGGCAAGAAGAAAATATTAGAATCAATGAATTCAAACAAATACATCATCTAACAAAGTAGCAACAGGACTGGCAAGCCAAGTCCTAGAGCCAAGTCCTAGACCGAACCCCCCGAAAAAGGGGGGGCCGGTGTCGGGGCAATCCTGGTAAGGGGTTACTTTCCTGGTCTCACCAGAGGAGGAGGCTCCCTTGCATCACAACAGATGGAGTGGCATGTTAGGCCAGGGGAGGATAGTGTTGTGGGACCTTTGAAGGAGGGAAAAATTAGGAATATTCAAGTTCAGAATAACAAAAAACATCAGTAAAATAAGTCTCTCGTTAACTGCCAGGAAGAGGGGAAGGGAAAGGGATGGTGGGGGGGAAGGGAGGAGGACAAAATACATCCATGAGAGGACAACTGGCGGGATCATAACAATGTGCAAACAGTCATTGGCAAGTGGGCAATGTGGCTTGCCCGGGTATGGCACTGGAGGAGAGGAACTTATCCCAATTAGCCACTAAGAAGGCTAACAGGATCCCACCTAAGGGGACCACAGGTCCAACTACAGTATAGGGCAGCCGTCCGGCTCCAGAAGTGAGGGTAAAACATCCCGTCAGGGATATAGAGTGAAGCTGCTCATTTTGGGGGGGGTGAGCCTCTCAGTGCCTCTTTGAGAGTAGCTTGTTCCACAGCGGGGTCAGGGGGCTGTTCGGAGGGGGTCGCTTGGATGATCCTGGTTTGGCTACAGATTGCTGAGGTTGCAATTCTTGAGCGATGAATCCTAGTTGCAATAGTAAACGTCAAAATTTCAAGGAGAGGCTTAAGGGATCTCCATTTTTGGATAGTGGTGGGGGAGATATCAGCGGAAATTAGAATTTTGTAGAAGATTGCAGGTTCTTCTCATTATGGCTTCTTTTACTCCATAATAGTGGGGTTTAACCACAATATCTCTCGGGAGTCCATCTTGTCGGGTGGGTTGCAAGGCTCTATGTGCTCTGTCCAGCTCAAGTCTGTGGCCCTGGATGTCAGGTATAATGTCCTTAATGAAAAGCTTAACGGTGCTTGGTATATTGGTAATTGATTCAGGGATCCCCCGTATTTATAAAAATATATATAAATTATATCTCCTGCTTCTATTTTCTAAGTCATCCAATTTGGCTAACTAATAGGGTTCTAAAGCTCGCACGGACTTTAGGTCCGTTCGCGGGTTCTGGTGCGAGCCGAACGGGGTTGTTCGGCTCATCCCTTGTAGCGTCCTTAATGAAAAGCTTAACGGTGCTTGGTATATCGGTAA
Source organism: Lithobates sylvaticus (assembly GCA_028564925.1). Lineage (NCBI taxonomy): Eukaryota > Metazoa > Chordata > Amphibia > Anura > Ranidae > Lithobates > Lithobates sylvaticus. The sequence goes on from CM053026.1 coordinate 24,846,843, forward strand.
TTGATTCGTGCTGTCAAGTTGATCTTGTAGCGTTTGGATACAGGTGCTGTTTTGGTTGGTGCGTGCAGCTGTATTGTCTACTGCCTGCTCAATGGCATCCATGCGGGCTGCTAGGCTCTGCAAATCAGCCTTAATGGTAGCTGTGATTTGTGTAGCATTTTGAGCTAGGCCTGCAGCCAGCATCTCAGAGAAGCTGTGTAGCAGCTGTGACATGTCAGGGGGGTATCCAGGAAGAAGGGAGAAGTCTGTTGTGAGCCTGTGAGGCCAAGGGGGAGTTCATCATGGGGGTGTGGAGGAGATCGCCCTTTGCCCTGCTCAGCAGTGATTCCGTGGATGCTGGGGAGATCCCTTGCGGGATCATGCTACTCCACAGGAGTTACCAGCAAGGAGGGAGGCTGCTGGAGTGGTGGATGAGGGTCCGCTATGGATTCCTGGTCCTCCAGGCCTCCTCGTGTGTGCGCCCCGACTGCCATCTTGGACGGTGCAGGGGCTGCCAGGCCAAAGTCCAGCTGCCGACTAACGTCCTTCTTGGGGGGGTCACCCGGCTTGTAATACTATGCCATGGGTCTTCCGGGAGGTGTGAAGGTCTGTGTGAGGTGGGTCCCGCTTGATCAGATGGCTTTGGGGCTGAGAAGGGCCAGAGCGGTGCGGAGCTCTTGGCTACAGCGTGCTCCAGGGAGTCCTGCACACTCCTAAACCTCTACATTTTTAAAGAGAAATTTGGATATTTAAATTTTTTCGTATGTTTGATTTTCACCATTTCGCAAAAAGTCACAATCTTAAATTTACAAATATTGGTTTGGTTATTACCTCAATACAAGTTAGCTTTTATATTTAGTAAACATTTTGTAAAATGTGTTTTGTTTTAACCTGCTAATAAATATTTTGGTGAAATTTTTTTGAACAATATTGTTTTGATAAACATTCGGGCAAATATCATCGTGCCATAAATATCAGTAGCACCTTATCTGTATTCTACTGGTTATGTGCTTTCAGAAAATATATGGTCGGGGGGTCTTTTACTTACAATAAAAGCTGTAAGAGAAAAAAAAAAAAAAAAACAATGGAAACATTTCAAAAATGGTCTGGCCAGCTGAGTTTATAAGTGGAGTGCAGGACCTGGCAGCGAAAAGGTTAATTATATGTATTTATCTTTTGCCCATATACCTGTATTTCTTAAGGGTTTCCTAACATTACAGGTTAAAAGGTATAAAGTTTGGCTACCTTGCTGCAGCAGTTCCCCGGCATTTACAAAGTTTGCACATTTTAGGATTTTGGCTGATAAGTTTGCAGGTTCACCAACAGAAATAAGGGGCAACCTATTATGCAGTGTAAACTTATTGCCCCCAGTCAGCTGAGTTACAAGAGCCAATAATGTAAAGGAATGGATAATCCAGACCTCTTCTTGTATAAGCAGCCTTACAGCAGCCATATTGTCAGTGTGTGTCGGAATTTGTAGGGGCGGCTGACAATTCTGTGTAGGGAGAGGTTTTTTGTTTTGTCATTAATACATTTTTCTGCCAGCAGAAAATTTCAGCTTGTGGACCTTGCCTTGTCCCACTACACATCAAATAAAAAAAACAGGTCTACAATACCATCTGCTGGATCACAGATTTATTGTCATAGTAGAAGACACAAACAGTCAGACATCAATATAGAGACCTTGGCTTACCTCACATGGAAAGGTTTCTATACTGATTTAAAATTATCATTAGAAATTAGGATATTGCACAACAAACAGCAATGTAAAATTGTCCAGCAACAGGATAGTTTTAATCAGGGATAATAGGCCTAACTGGTGTATGCCTAACTTTTATCTTATCAGTTGGGATAGGGGGTTTGGTGAATGATGGGTGGTGATTTAGGGGCACACTGTTTTTACACTTAGTCTTTTAAACAATCCCGTGGCATACTTCAAACAAAAGGCAGCTTAAAGGGCAGCTTGTCAGTAACATTCTAATGTTCTGATTTATGCACTGCCATGTGGGGACATGTTCCTAACAACACTGATAATAAGACTGTTGTGACCCCACCTTTTCATCAATAGGTCATCCATTCCCTCATTCATTCTTTGTGCACCACAATAGAGGTTGTTCTCTATTTTTGTGGTGAACCTGGATTTTTTTTGTGATTCCCAAATGTTTTGAATCCCAGAGATTCACCCCAAATCTATGGTAACTGCTGAACCTCATCCCTACACCTATATTTATATTAACCACTTGCCGCCCGCCATATAGCAAAATGAAGGCGGCAAAGTGGTTTCAATATTCTGAACGGACATCATATGACGTCCAGCAGGATATCAAGCCACTGCGTGCCCCTGGGGGTGTGCGCATAGCAATGATCGTTGTTGTGGTGTGTCAGTCTGACACACCGCAACTCCGATCTAGGTAAAGAGTCTCTGACAGAGACTGTTTACCACGTGATCAGTCATGTCCAATCACGGCTGATCACAGTGTAAACAGAAAGTGCTGGTGATCGGCTTTTCCTCACTTGCGCCTGTCATACGCGAGTAGAGGAGAGCCGATCGGCTGATCCTCTGACAGGGTGGTCTGTACTGATCAATTATCAACACAGCCCCCCAAGGATGCCCCCACTGGACTACCAAGCATGCCACCAGGATCACCAGGGATGCCACCACTAGTCACCACCGGGTATGCCTCCCTAGACCACCAGGGATGCCAATCAGTGTCCACAATGGATGTCAATCAGTGCCCACAATGGGCATCACTGATTGGCAAGCATTATTGTCTGGCACTGATTGGCATCCATCAGTACCATTTATTAGTGTACAGCGCTACCTATCAGTGCCCATCTGTGCCACCTATCAGTGCCCATCAGTGCTGCCTATCAATGCCCACCTGTGCCCCCTATCAGTGCCCATACATGCCACCTATCAGTGCCCATCTGTGCCGCCTTTCAGTGCCCATCAGTTCTGCATATCAGTGCCACCTATTAGTGCCCACCAATTTTTGCCTATCAGTGCCGCATATTAGTGCCCATCATCAATGCCCATCAGTGCCGCTTCATCAGTGCCACCTTATCGGTGCCCATCAATACCCGTCAGTGCAGCCCCATCAGTGCCCATCAGTTAAAATAGAAAACTTACTTATTTACAAAGTTTTGTAACAGAAGTTAAAATAATATTTTTTTAACCACTTGGCGCCCATGCTATAGCCGAAAGACGGCTTCAGCGCAGACTCTCCCTGCCGGGAGGATGTCCCTGGACGTCCTCCTGTTTACTTCCGCAATGCGCGCTCCTGAGAGCACGCATCAGGGAAGTTCTGTGCTGGCCGTGTCCCTCGGACACAGCCAGTCACAGATCGCTGTAAACGGCCAATCACAGCGGCCGTTTACAGCGCGATTGGCGTGTCCAATGAGAGATGATCTTATATGAGATCATCTCTCAGCGCCGCTCTCCCTCCTCACAAAGAGACAGCGTGTGAGGAGGGAGAGATGAACGGCTGCAGCGGCCGTAAGTTAAAAAAAAAAAAAAAAAACGAAAATAAATGTGCCATCTATCCCCGCTGCCATCTGTCCCCATTGCCATCTGTCCCCACTGCCACCTGTCCCCACTGCCATCTGTCCCCAGTGCCATCTGTTAGTGCCATCTGTCCCCAGTGCCATCTGTCAGTGCCACCTGTCCCCAGTGCCACCTGTCCCCAGTGCCATCTGTCTCCAGTGCCATTTGTCCCCAGTACTACCTGTCCCCAGTGCCATATATAATCGCCATCTGTCATCAGTGCCATCGTCATTTGGGGGGTATTTGTTCTTTCCTGGCTTGTTCGGGTCACAAGAAATGAGATAGGCCACCAGTACATCAGATGTGATCAATTTTGTATGATTTGCACCACAGTTTGTAGACTCTCTAACTTGTACAAAGACCAAATAATATCCACTAATTGGGGTTATTTTTACCAAAGATATGTAGCAGTGTAAATTGTGGCCAAAATTTATGAAGAAAAATTAATAATTTGCTAAATTTTATCACAGAAACAAAGAAAAATCCATTTAAAAAAAAAAAAAATCGGTCTTATAGCACAAAAAATAAAAAACCCAGAGGTGATCAAATACCACCAAAAGAAAGCTCTATTTGTGGGGAAAAAAGGGACAAAAATTAATTTGGGTACAGTGTTGCATGATTGAGTAATTGTCATTCAAAGTGTGAGAGCACCGAAAGCTGAAAATTGGGCAGGAAGGGGGTTTAAGTGCCCAGTAAGCAAGTTAAAAAAAATGGTCTTTTTTTATTTGTTTAGCAGAAAATAAAAATCTGAGAGGTGATCAAATACCACCAAAGGAAAGCTCTATTTGTGTGAACAAAATTATAAAAATGTAGTTTGGGTACAGTATAGCATGACCGCGCAATTGTCATTCAAAGTGCGACAGTGCTGAAAGCTGAAAATTGGCCTGGGCAGGAAGGTGTATAAGTGCCCAGTATTGAAGTGGTTAAATTAATGTTATGAATAATAATATTATTAATAATAATAATAATAATAATACACATGACACTCATGGCCATCAAACTTCTCATTTTTTACTGCTTCATATTGTGTTTTTTTTAACCTTCACTTTCTACGTTGCTGACAAAGATGTATTCTGTGTATTTTATGTTTTGTCTTTTTTTCCTACTCTATAAGCAGATTCATATTCCAGTCTATCAGTAATAAATAACAGAATTATTCTTTATAAACCTGACACTCTCACAGCCTTCAGCTGAGCCATGAACTCAGTGTCAGGATCCTGGGCTGATGTCAGTGATAATGAGGTAGGAGAAGAGGAAGAAGTCATTGGAGTCTATCAGAGACTCGGCCATGTTGTCTTCAGATATCCACTTAGAATATTGTGGATGTTGTCTTTGTGTGTGACCCCCTGCACATCTGACACCCAGAACTCTGATCACCGCTGTGATATGACTATGAGGAATTATACATTTGAGTACAAGTATTCTCAGGATGGAGACATCATTATAGGAGGGATATTCTCTGTACATTCTGCAGTGTCACGGTGGACACAGAAGGGAAGTCTTGTTAAAAATCTCATGTGTTCAGCGTAAGTGAAATATCAAGAGCAAATCTTCCAATCTGATCTACAGAGCTGTGTCTTTAGGAGATATGTGTGATAATGTGCAGGACTCATTCAGTCTGTTACACTGCATTTACATACAATCAAAGTATATACTTCAATGTGTCAGTGAAAATCATGTAGGGCCCATTCACATTTAGGTGATCCATTGCCGGGTATTAATGGTCACATTCATTCATATTGAATAGCTGCCAATGCACCGCAATGGATGAAAAAACACACAATTCCTTTTTTTTAATAAGGCAGCACACTGCAGAGCATGGTATGTGTATTATGGTGCCTAGAGGTGTGTTGTGTGTTGGGATCTACTGTACAATGCATTGGGGGGCAATTCACAATGAATGACACCGCATTGCACTGTCCATAGAGAAGGTGCTTTGCCATGCATTGTTATGTGTTACCAAAATGCACAAGTATAAATGGGACCTTGAATTACTTTGGCCCTTATTGACTCCATATATTGTTATTTTTTTAACTTTCGAATATAGTGGGGAAGGATAAAGAATCTCTGTCAGGTTTTTTATTGCTACCTGGGGCTCCATTCGAGACATTCCCCTCATTTCCTGTCCTGCAGATAACTTTTTACCATAGAAAGTGAGGGAACCTCTCCAATAGCAGCACAGAAATAAACACCATTTTTTATTAAAGTACTGGAAGGCTGGAATCCCTGTCAGCCTTGTATTTCTGTCCGTGTCCCTATAGTAGATTTTTCCTCTCTTCCTGTCTGGTAAAACTGTTATCTGCAGGACAGGGAGTGAGGGAGAATCTCTCTAATGGAGCCCTGGACAGTGGCTGTCCAAAAGAAAAAAAGGTTTTGGTTGGACGTGCATTTTAAGGCACCACAATAACATTATATAGTACTTCTGTTTCTGATGGCCGGCATTGCATTTACCTTTTCACCGGCATGCACAATTTCAAGGCTTTACATGTTGGGTTTCTATTTACTTGGGAAAACCTCATATTTTATATTTTACCAACAAGTTGACTACCACATTTTGGTTGTGTGCAGTAACATTACTTTTAGTGTATTTTTTACTGAAAATATGTGTTTGATAAACAGCTCCACTAATATCACAGGGTCATTGCTTTCATAAAATATATAATGTTTGGGGGATTTTAACTAATCATCAGGCATTTTAATATTTCACACAAATGCGGCTCTGGCAGTGAAAGGATTAAAGACAAAACAGTCACAGAAAAATTCCCATTGATCTGTTCCTGTTGTGGACTGACAATACTGTTCTATTTGTTAAATGAAATAACAAGGAATGGTGTCAGCCCTGCCATGTTTCTTTTGCTAAACTAAATAATGTCTCCTCTTCTCCTGAACTCTCCAACATGGGTGGATTGTTTTGTTGTCAGATAAAAAACAAAATTACAGCTTCAGCCACCTACCAAACAGCTGAGGGTTCACCTAATCTATAGCAGACTCTTATCCCAGGTGAGGGGATCTGGTATAGGTGTTAATGGTGCACCCCACACAAAACAAACATGTGTACAATTTTCCCTAAGGATAAATAAATGACCATTTACATTGATGAGGTTCTGATAATGATGTCAAGGGGTAACCAAAAAAAGGCATATGCCCCCCACAAATATTCATACCAGACCGGTAAGGTCTGATATAGATTTTAAGTGGAAATGTCAGGCAAAATTTTCACTCAAAATCCACATGTGGCATTTACTATATATGATCATGGCCCCTGTCAGGCCAGGAAAAGTGAGAATTCAGCCTCCCCACCTGAACAATAACAGGCCACATACCCTCAGCATGGGGGGTAAATTGCCAGGAGGCCACTGGCAAAGCACCAGAATGATGAGGACAAGAGCCTCTTTCCCACAACCCTGGTCTGGTGGTTGTGGGGGTCTGAATTCTGGGGGGCTTATTGGAAACTGGAAACCCCAGATACCGACCTTCCTGCCTATGTGAATGAGTAGGAGATACACAGTAGCCATACTCATTCATAGAATAGGTGAAAAATAAACACACCACAGTTTTTGACAAGTCCTTTTTTTAGTACAAAAAACACAGCGTAAATTCATCATCAATCAGTTTGTCCAACATTTCTGATCCAACCCACCAATACGAATGAATGACGAAGCAGATTATGTTGGCGGTTGCCGGTTTCCTAAGAAGCAGTCAGAAGGGAAGCGGTCACATTTATCAGCGGTAGTAATACTGATGCCAAATGTATTGCTTTCAGCTGGTGCCGGAGGTTTGACCGGGCCACACTCAAAAATTGTTCAGTCATTTGCCTGTCCTCCACACAAGCAAAATGTTGTCCAAACCTGGGTTCAGACCAAACCAAAACCTCATCACTAGTCATTTCCCCCGGTCACAAGAGCCAATAATATAAGAAAATCAATGACCCAACTCACTCTCTGAAAAAAGTTGGGCTTACATCAGCCATATTGTTAATGTGCGGAGAGCTGAAAATACTGTGTAGGTAGAGACACTTTTTATAGTATTGGTACATGCCCCCCCCCCCCACTCATCATGGCAGTGGCCAGTTCTCATGCCTTTTTGTTTGACAATAGTTTGTCTATTAGCTCTAGAAATGGACACAACTAAAAAACAAGATTCTCCCCCATAGACTTCAGGGGGTTTGCTGACAGTTCACAAACTTCAGAATGTAGATTTGTGAAACTTTTCACAAACTAAACCCAGGAAGATCGTCTTATCTCTGGTCCTGACTGTCTCCTATGGAATGTCTGGAGGCTCCAACCAGTCCTGTAACAAGTTTGTAGTCTCTGACCCTTTCCTCTAGTAAGTCTGCATTCTCTGACCTTCTTCTGTAGCATTACATATACTGAATATTATGTGTGGCTACTTGGTGATATCAGGGGCTACAGATGAGGTCCTCTATGCCTTGTAAACAGCCAACCACTGCTATAACTCATATAAGTGCAGGAATGATTGAATTTCATTATATGTTTCATGGAGCAATGCACACGGCCACCAATCCCACCATAGATCTCTAGTTAAAATGTATTATACATTTTTCCATAAAGAATTTCTGATTGAATCCTTTGTACTGTAGACCAATAAAAAACTATCCATTTTCTGCAGGGTTTACCGGAGAGAATACAGACATCTCCTGGCTTTTATATTTGCTATTGATGAGATAAACCGCAGTCCAGATATTCTTCCCAACATAACTCTGGGATACCATGTGTATGATTCTTGTGGACATGTGAATAAAGCTATAAAAGACGTTCTACAGATATTGTCTGGACATACAAAGGAAGCTCCAAATTATTCCTGTATGGAGCGGGGTGCCCTGGCTGGTTTCATTGGGGATCTCAATTCTGACACCACTCTCCAAATGGCCCAGCTGCTGAATCTATATGGTTACACCCAGGTAAGAAAAGATGAATTTCCTATATTACATAAGGTTAGGACAGCTAGTCGTCTTATGGTGAGGGGGGTCAAAAGTGTACAAATAATCCTTTGTACAAAGCGCTGTAAAGTATAACATTGTTCTAAAAAATAAAGGCAGCGCTGTGTAGGGATGGGCAAATGTTCAGTCCAGACTGTTGTGGCATTTGGAGTGCGTGATCTGTTGCCCATTCAGTCCCCTGATGATCATATATCCAGTATCTCACAAAGGTAAGTACACCCCTCATATTTTTGTAAATATTTTATTTTATCTTTTCATGTGACACTGAAATCTGAAGAAATTACACTTCGGGGGTTATTTACTAAAGGCAAATCTACTTTGCACTACAAGTGTACTTGGAAGTGCAGTCTCTGTAGATACGAGGGGGACATGCAAGGAAAATAAAAAAACAGCATTTTAGCTTGCACATGATTGGATGATAAAATCAGCAGCGCTTCCCCTCATTTCAGATTTACCCCTTCGATTTAGAGCGCTTCTAACTTGTAGTGTAAAGTGGATTTGCCTTTCGTAAATAACCCCCTTTACTACAATGTAAAGTAGTGAGTGTACAGCTTGTATAACAGTGTCAATTTGTTGTCCCCTCAAAATAACTCAACACACAGCCATTATTGTCTAAACTAGACATGTGTGCCGTCAATAAATTAGTTTTGTTTCTTTACGTTTTGCATTAGCCGTTAATTCGTATTTCGTAATTCGTATCCGAAATTCAATTTGGATTCGGACGAAATACGAAGTTTCATAACAATTACGAATGTTCGTTATGATGAATTTAAAAAGCAAAAAATACCTTTCTCAATATGGGTTTGTACCCCTGCTGTGCTCATTATGAGGGGCTCCCACCATGTCTGTGCTGTGCTGACTTCCTTGGTTTGTACCCCTGCTGTGCTCATTATGAGGGGCTCCCACCATCCATTTGCTTTGGGATGAGGTCGAGCCGAGGTCAATGCAGGTGGGTTCAAGGGATGGTCAAGACAAGCCAGGTTAACACAGAGATCAGGACACAGGATTCACAGGTAACAGGGTACACGGGAGCTGAAGACGAAGCAGCACTGGCTGGTTTAAATAGACTATAGCGTCAATCACGGGTGCGCGTGGGTGCTATGCGCCAATGCCCGTTTCTTAAAAGCAAAGGGAATAAGTATTCTTCTGCACTTTAGAGTACTTCTAGAGGGGCGAACTTGTCTGGTGGTATGTGCACACTGACAACGTCACGGAGCTGGTGGATGTTAGAGACCTTGCGCTCCTCCACCTTCCATTTGAGGATACCCCACAGATGCTCAATATGGTTTAGATCTAGAGACATGCTTGACCAGTTTATCACCTTTACCTTCAGCTTCTTTAGCAAGGCAGTGGTCATCTTAGAGGTGTGTTTGGGGTCGTTATCATGTTAGAATACTGCCCTGCGGCCCAATTTCAGAAGGGAGGGGATCATGCTCTGCTTCAGTATGTCACAGTACATGTTGGCATTCAGGGTTCCCTCAATGAACTGTAGCTCCCCAGTGCCAGCAGCACTCATGCAGCCCCAGACTATGACACTACCACCACCATGCTTGACTGTAGGCAAGACATACTTGTCTTTGTACTCCTCACCTGGTTGCCGCCACACAGGCTTGTCACCATCTGAACCAAATATGTTTATCTTGCTCTCATCAGACCACAGAACATGGTTCCAGTAATCCATGTCTGCTTGTCTTCAGCAAACTGTTTGCAGGATTTCTTGTGCATCATCATCATCAGAAGCTTCCTTCTGGGACAACAGCCATGCAGACGAATTTGATGCAGTGTGCGGCGTATGGTCTGAGCACTGACAGGCTGACCCCCCACCCCTTCAACCTCTGTAGCAATGCTGGCAGCACTTATATGTCTATTTTCAAAAGCTACCCTCTGGATATGACGCTGAGCACGTGCATTCAACTTACATAGTTACATAGTAGGCAAGGTTTAAAAAAGACACAAGTCCATCAAGTCCAACCTATGTGTGTGATTTTATGTCAGTATTACATTGTATATCCCTGTATGTTGTGATCATTCAGGTGCTTATCTAATCATTTTTTTTTAATTATCGATGCACATCGCTGAGACCACTGCCTGTGGAAAATAATTCCACATCCTAACCACTCTTACGGTAAAGAACCCTTTACACAGTTTAAGGTTAAACCGCTTTTCTTCTCATTTTAGTGTCTTATTAAATTCCCTTTTGCGGAAAAGTATAACTAAGGTCCTCCTGTCCCTTAATTCATTTTAGTTGCCCTTCTCTGGACTTGCTCCATTTCCACCACATTCTTCCTGAAGACTGGAGCCCAGAACTGGATGGCTTAGTCTAGGTGCGGCCGGACCAGAGTCTTATAGAGTGGGAGAATTCTTGTTGTATCTCTGGAGTTGATCCCCTTTTTAATGCATGCCAATATTACATAGTTAGTTACATAGTTAGTAAGGTTGAATAAAGACACCAGTCCATCCAGTCCAACCTGAGTGAGTGTCTACAATTGTCCCTATCCCTGTACATTGCACACTCACATCAGTCCCTACCCTCAAGGAGCCCACAATCCAAGGTCCCCATTCATATACTTGGGCCAATTTATGGATAGAAGCCAATTAACCTACCTACATGTCTTTGGAGTGTGGGAGGAAACCGGAGTACCCAGAGGAAACCCACGCAGGCACAGGGAGAACATGCAAACTCCAAGCAGGTAGTGACGTGGTTGGGATTCAAACCAGCGACCCTTTTTACTGCTAGGTGAGAGTGCTAACCACTACACCACTGTGCCGCCCTAATATTCTGTTTGCTTTGCTTGCAGCAGCCTGGCATTGCATTCCATTGCTGAGCCTATAATCTACTAGGACCCCCAGGTCCTTTTCCATCCTAGATTCCCCCAGAGGATCTCCCCTCAGGGAGTAGTTTGCATTCGTATTTTTGCATAAGTATAAGTTATTGCCCTGCTTAGCTAAGTATTGTCCGCATATACAGAGATTTAGCTGTTTATCCAATCCTTCAGGTCATTTCTGAATAAATTAAATAGTATTGGTCCTAGGACAGAACCCTGGGGGACCCCACTTTCTTCTTTGTTCGACATATTCTGAGTGGAACCTGTCCTATTAAACCGCTGCATGGTCTTGGCCACCGTGCTGCAGCTCAGTTTCAGGGTCTTGGCAATCTTCTTATAGCCTAGGGCATCTTTATGTAGAGCAGCAATTCTTTGTTTCAGATCCTCAGAGAGTTCTTTGCCATGAGGTGCCATGTTGAACTTCCAGTGACCAGTAAGAAAGAGTGAGAGTGATAACACCAAATTTAACACACCTGCTCCCTATTCACACCTGAGACCTTGTAACACTAATGATTTGCATGACATTGGGGAGGGAAATGGCTAATTGGGCCCAATTTTTATATTTTTCACTTACTTTCTGGATGCCTCCTTATTTTTAAAAAGGCTTCCAGCTTCCAATAAGCCTACCGCCTGCAGACCCCCCACAACCACCGGGCCAGGGTTGTGGGGGGAAAGACTATCTATCGGTGGATCTTAGATCCCACATATAATTGTAAGAGGACTTTTAACAGAAGTTTGTTTTGGTATTGAATTATTGTATTTCATACTTCATATTTTCATTCGGGGAGATTACTGTGCACATGGTGGTGGTATGGATATTTTGGAGATGTGGAAGCACTGCATAATTCTAATATGTATACTGTATACAGTATATAGAGTATCAAGCCTTGTAGGTCTGAATCTTATATGTGCTGTAGTTGCTTTTGAGGATTGATGCAATGGGGGTCATTTACTAAGATGAATGCGCTGCGCCGGTTCAGACCTTAATTGGTGCGCCAGATAAATTATTAATTGTGCGTATGAACCAGCGCACGAATTAGCGCAACACATAATATGCCGGCTCACCGCGATAATAATATGCCATTGATAATAGCACACGCGTTATCATTAACAGTCCATTCACACAGGGGCAACACGACTTCCAGCGTGACTTGGGGCGACATTACAACACGACTTGGGGCGACTTTACAACACGACTTGGGGCGACTTACAACACGACTTGGGGCGACTTTACAACATGACTTGGGGCGATTTACAACACGACTTGGGCGACTTACAACACGACTTTAAGTCACCCCCAGGCCAGGTGACTTTAATTTTAAAACAAAAACCGGCATGGGTTCCCCTCCAAGAGCATACCAGGGCATTCAGGTCTGTTATGGATATTAAGGGGAACCCGCATCAAAAAAAAAAAAAAAAAAATGGCGTGGGGGTCCCCCTCAAAATCCATACCAGACCCTTATCCGAGCATGCAACCTGGCAGGCCGCAGGAAAAGAGGGGGGACGAGAGAGTGCCCCCCCAAACTGTACCAGGCCACATGCCCTCAACATTGGGTCCCCCCAAAGCACCTTGTCCCCATGTTGATGAGGACAAGGGCCTCATCCCCACAACCCTGGCCAGTGGTTGTGGGGGTGTGCAGGCGGGGGGCTTATCGGAATCTGGAAGCCCCCTTTAACAAGGGGACCCCCAGATCCCGGCCCCCCTTATGTGAAATGGTAATGGGGTACAAAAGTACCAGTACCATTTCACCCAAAAAGGTGACAAAAGTGTTAAAAATGACAAGAGACAGTTTTTGACAATGCCTTTATTAAAGTCTTCTTCTTTCAACTAAACAAGCTGAAGCTGATTGGTTTCTGATTGGTTTCTCCAGAATCTGGCTGATCCAGTTTTGATAAATTCCTCATTAATATAATATTATCAGCTTTCACTGATGGCTGTAATCATTTATGAAATAATACATTTATTCTTGTATCTTTATCTGATTGGTCCGGTGAAATAAAGGCACCACTAAAATCTGCTTATAGATCTCTTGTAGACAGCTCACATGACATGTTTGTTGCTCTTAAAGAAAAACAAAAAAAAAAAAAACATTAAAACATTTTCTAAGGATCTCTTCTGTCCATTAAGAATTCCAGATTAATTATACAGACAGTTTTATTTCTTTCTAGATTAGTTATGGAGCCAGAGATACTTTGCTGAGTGATAGAAAGATGTATCCAAACTTTTTCCGGACAGTTCCGGATGATGAGATGCAATATGTGGCCATAGCAAAGTTACTGGAAAGGTTGAAGTGGAACTGGGTCGGGATCCTTACATCTGATGATGAATACGGAGAGAGGGAGATCCGACAACTCAGCAAACATTTATCTAATCATGGAATTTGTATTGAATTCAAGATTCTGGTGTCTGTAAAGAATTATAATAAAATTCCTCCAGAGCTGCGGACCTCAACTACGGAAGTTCTTATTATTTGTGGCTCAGTTAGTAGGACTTATTACAAGTTTTTATTGATCAATGTCCCTTATTACACGGAGAAAACATTTATTATACCAGATTCTTGGTCATTAAGTGAAATGTTTTTAGCTCTCAGTAACTGCAGCTTGGTGTTTACATTCCCCCATCTCTACATAAAGAGATTGGTGGAATATTTGTATAGTATTTATCCATCCAGCCACCCAAATGACCCATTGCTGGAGGATATTCTCATAACTGAACGGGGTTGCTTTTCAAAAAACCAAATGAAAAATTTCCTTATTCCACTCACAACTAGACATCCTCTTAGGAACTGCAGGTTGGGGACACGTCCACTTGATTTAGATTTTCCTGATGAGAAAACATCCTATAGAGTGTTTATCTCAGTCTACATTTTGGCTCAAGCATTACATGACATGGATTTCTCTTTTAAAATAAATAACAAAAAAGCTGAAATAAATCCACACACACTAAAGTATAAGGTGAGAGCGTCCAATGAAAGTTTACTCGTATCTTTTTATACTCGGTCAGTTCAGTACTGGAACACAATGTGCCCAGACAAAAATTACGCCCAGTTTAATGTTCATGTTTAGTTTAGAGGTGTTAAACCCTTTCACTTTTGGAGCTGTTTTTTTATTTTTGCACCCATAGTAAAAAAATGATTTTAGGCCTGAAGATTATATAAAACCCCTAAACAGTATACAGTATATTTTCTGAAAGCAGAGACCCTGGAGAAACAATGCTTGCTGTATCATCTTTTTCTGTCACATGATATTAGTGCAATGGTTTACCAAATGTAATCTTTTGTTTTCAGTAAAAGATATACAAAGTTCATTTTAGGGCATACAAAACTGAAAATGTATATCAAATACTTACCGTAATTTTCCTTTCCTGATGGACTCCATGGCAGCCTACGTATGGGTTAATCCCGCCTCTCATACCTCATAGGACCCCACTCCCATAAATCTTTGCTCCAGTCCTAATCAGAGGCCGTGTTCCATAACTTAGCCTACTCCAGCAAATAGGAGGGAGACTCCGGCTGCCATGGAGTCCATCAGGAAAGGAAAATTACGGTAAGTATTTGATGTAAATTTTCAGTTTTCCTGACTGACTCCATGGCAGCCTACGTATGGGAAATAACTAGCCATACAGACTCGGGTGGGCACAAATTGCTGGTTCAACAGAGAAATGCTTAATTGGCCCCGTTCAAACAGATAAAACATTTAAACCAAAATTCACAGAGGAAAGAGCCGCTGGCTCAACACAATAATGCCTCATAAAAGTTTTTATTGACAACCAAGAGGCTGCTTTGCAGATCACCTCCGCCGATACGTGTCGGGAGGCCGCCCATGATGTTGACATACTCCTGGTAGAATGAGCAGTCACTGTTTCTGGAGGAACCAGTCCTTTAGCCGCATATGCCCTTTGGATAGTTTGGACAATCCAACTTGCAATGGTTCTAGACGAAGCAGGCAAACCCCTGTTCTTTTCATAAAAGCAGACAAACAGATGATCTGATCTTCTGAAGAGTGCCGTAGCTTCTAAGTAGCTTTTCAAGACCTCACCGACATCCAAAGGATGGTTAGTCGAAGAATCCTCTGACTGAAAGGTTGGGAGAACAATTTCCTGGTTCTCATGAAACACTGATGATACTTTAGGATTTGATCCTAGCATTGGAACCAAAACTACCCGATCAGGGAAGAAGGTAAGGAAAGGCTCTTTAGAACCTAGAGCACTGATTTCTGACACTCTTTTAGCCGATGTTGTGGCTACTAGAAAGGCTGTTTTAAGGGAAATGTCCTTCATGGATAGTTCATCCATCCGTTGGAAAGAATCTTCTAGCACAAGAGGAAGATCCCATTTAGAGAATCTTGGTTTTCTCTGAGGCCTAAGCCTTGATACTCCTCTGAAAAATTGTCTGGCAAGGGGATTCCTCACCCAGGAAATACCAGTAAAAGCAGATATTGCCGAAACTTGAACTCGCAGGGAGTTTACAGACAAAGGGAGATCCAACACTGTCTGGAGAAATCCTAGCACATCCTTAATTTATGGATTACTACAGGAACCCCCGGAAGGGGAGACATAGTCCATAAACATAGACCAGATTCTCTGGTAAACTTTATTTGTACCTTGCCTTCTAGCGTTCAGCAGGGTAGCAATTGCTGAACTTGGGCAACCTAATGCTCCCAGCCTCTTCCTCTCAACCACCAGACCATCAGATGGAGATGGGACGGACCCGGATGAAGGGATGTTCCCTATAGAAGAAGATCCGATTTGGAGGGAAGCGGAACTGGGTCCCGGTAACTCAACTGCAACAGGAGTGGAAACCATGGCCTATTGAGCCAGTATGGGATGATCGCCACTATCTCTGCCGTCTCCTGTCTGAGTCTCGAAAGGAACCGAAGAATGATCGGAACTGGTGGAAAGGCATAGGCCTTGTGGAAATTCCACTGATCCGTGAGAGCATCCACCCCATGGCTTGGGGACAGCGATACCTGGTATAATAATTCCTCATCTTGGCATTGCAAGGAGATGCAGACAGGTCCACTTCCGGAACCATTCCCAATGACAGGATCCAGTCGAAGACTTCTGAGTGGAGAGACCACTCGTTGTTCCAGGAGGTTCTTGACAGAAAAACCGCCTGGACATTTTTGGACCCCAGGAAGATATACTGCCGTCAGGTCCTTCAAGTTCGCCTGAGCCCAGGACATAATTGGATTCACTTCCTTCAAAAGGGAGAGACTGTGAGTGCCCCCTGTCTTTTGATGTATGACACCGCCGTCGTATTGTCCAATCTCATGAGGACTGAGGCTCCCGATATCAGATGGAGAAAAACCCGAAGGGCCTGGAAAGGCAGCTCAAATCTCCAATATGTCCGAGACCACCCCCTGGGCAGGAAAATCCCACTTGCCCTGGGCTACCTCCGACCAACACAGAGCACCCCAGCCTCTGCTGCTGGCATCTGTTGTTACCGTTATCCAGGAAACTGGAGCTATTGAATGGCAGTTGAGAAGATTCCTTCGTTGCAGCCACCAAGGGAGACTCTCCCGCATGGAGGGAGTTATCCGGATCCAGTGATCCTGTAGACTTGGATTCCATTGTGGAGGAATCCTTTCTGAAATGGCCGCATCCTCCATTGCGCCCATTTTACCATGGGGGCTATTGCCACCATGGTGCCTATTATCCTGAGGCACTGGGAAGACCTGAGAAGAGGAGCTGACATTGCCAGATGAATCCTGTCCCGGACTACTGGGATCTTCTCTAGAGGAAGAGAGATTGTGCTCTTTACTGTGTTGAACTGTGCCCCTAGGAAACTAGGGACTGGGTTGGCTCCAGATGACTTTTTCCTTGATTCAAAAGCCAACCGAATTCTGTCAGGGTAGATATGACTTGCTCCCGGTGTGGCAGTAGTTGTTCTCTGTCCTGAGACATTAGGAGTAGGTCGTCGAGGTAATGTGTAATCGAATACCTCGGACTCTGATCAAGGCGACCACCACCAGAAAGAGCTTGGAAAACACCCGCGGCAATGTTGTAAGCCCGAATGGGAGACATATGAATTGGAGGTGTTTTTGACTCACAGAGAATCAGAGATATTTTTGGAAGTCCTTCGCTATTGGTACATAGAAGTACGCTGTCTGGCGAAAGGTCAGCATTGTCTCCATCTTGAACTTTCCCTTTTTTATAAAGGAGTTTAGGTAAGTCAGGTCGATAACCGGCCTCCAGGAACCACTCTTTTTGAGAATCATAAAGAGGGGGGAGTAAATCCCTTAAAACTTTTCCTCGGACGGGACTGGAATGGCGGCACCTTGGGTGATAAGGGAGTCCGTGTAGGTCAATAGAACCTCTCTCTTCTCTTCCAACAAAGGAAGGCTTGTGGGAACGAAACGATGTATGGGTGGATTGTTGAACACCCAGGCATGTCCTAGAGAGACTGTATTTATGACCCAGTAGTCTTGTATCGAGGCTGCCCAGACGTTGCAGAAGCGTAGTAAACGAGACCCTACTTGCTCCGCCTATACAGGCGCTATATCAAAAAGACTTTGCCGCTTTGCGGCCCCCAGAAGATGTAGATTTGAAGGCTTCTGGCCAGAAGGCTGGTTTCTCCTCCAGTTCTTCCTAAATTCCCGACCCGGTCTGTAACGGTGTGCATCCCTAGCACGTTCCGGGTCTGACCTGGACTGGACTCTTTTGTGGGCAAACAGACGACGGTCCTGGGGTAAGAACCCAGACTTCCCACCAGTAGCACGAGTGATGGCTGAATCGAGCTCATTCCAAAAAAGAGAAGAACCCTCAAAGGGAATTTTGCACCAGGCCTGTTTAGAGGCCAGATCCGCCACCCAAGGGCGTAGCCATAAAGCTGTTTAGCTGTAATGGAAGACTGCATGACACGTGCCCTTTTCATCTCGCATATTGGAGAGCTCTTGAGGGCTTTTCGGACATACTTCCCAAGGTTGCCCCCATTTCATCCATCCAACACTCCATTGCTTTGGATAATGCTGCCAAGGCCAATGCTGGCTTACAGGCCATCCCAGCTGTAATGTATATACGCTTCAAATCCGTATCAATTTCCCTCTCAAGACCATCCTTGAAAGAGATGGTGACTTCCAGTGGGAGCGTGACATGTCTTACCAGCCTCATCAAGGTGGCATCAATAAGAGGAGCAGACTCCAGGTGCTTAACTTCCTCACCTTTAAACGGATACATTCTGGACACTTTAGAGATAAGAGAATTCTTTCTCTCCACTTTGCTCCATAATCCGAGATCATTTCTCCCAGTTCACCCAGGAAAGGAAATTTGAGCACTCTTTTTTAAGATGCTTAACGTATTTCCTCTGTTTAGAGGGTGCTTCCACTGGCTCCTCCCACCTCAGTGCATCCTTCACTGCCCTCACCAGATGAGGGACCTGGGAAAGTCAAATCCTGCACTGGGATCCTCCACTTCAGCTTCGCTGTCCGAAGATCCGCTGAAAGAGAAATTGTCACGGGAGGGACCTGGAGCTTCAAGGTCTTCCACCTCAACCACTGAAGTTGGTGCAGAGGGAGGTATAGCTGCATGGGCAGAATCAGATTTATTCAAGGATTCCTAAACACCCATCCTGACCAAGGCCTCTACTTGCCGGTCTTTAACATCCCTTTATTTTGCAGCTTGGGAAAACATAAATCGCATAGCGATTTATCTCCTGGCACTTTCGCTCTACATCCCCAACAGGATCTTTCTTTCGAGCGACCAGAATGGTAGTGGGAATAGTGCCAAGACCCCGACCTTGACTTGTCAGAGCGGTGTCTGGAGGAGGACTAAGGGTGTCCAGAACTGGACCTAGAACGGTCATGTCTTGACCCAGAATGTGTATTATCTTTGCGTGCTGAAGGACGAAGATCCGGTATAGAAGGGCTAAAATAGATAATAAGGAGAAAAAATTCCCTTAAAAATATACCCTATACCAACCAACACAGGCAGAATGAAACAAAATTCCTCCCTACCTAAAGGCTGCCACAAGGGGGCGAAAAAACATCCATAGTCCCAATTCGGACAGGCTGCCACTATATCCATAGTAAAAAAAAACATTTACTAAAATCTATTTTTTCTTTTTTAAAATAAATAAATCAATTTGACAAAGTCATTTTTCCCATGCATAGACATCTGTTAAATCAATAGGGGATAAGGCATCAAGCCTCTTACCTCAGTAAAGCAGAGAAAACAGCGTCACAGCGTTTGTTTGGATGCAGCAGCAAGCCTGTCTAAATCTGACAGGCATTCAAATCTGCCGCCTGAATGACTTCTCCACGCCGTCAGCGTCACCCCACGGCGATCGTGCACATGCGCGAACGCCGCCATTCGTCCGTACTGCGCATGCGCCGAACAAGCCTCGATCTAAAGCGAGACTATGCGGCTGCGCAGTACAGGAAAGCAGCGGTCTGGGACGCAGATGAGCTCCAGCCGCCATACACCTGGAAATGGTACATACAACAAACAAAAACAGGCTGCCATACGTTAACGCTCCAGCACGCCGACCCTCCGACCTGGCTCCCGTCTACAGGCACGTCAATGGGGGATTATTCAGGGAAAAGGCCTCCCGCTAGTAGCTAGGACGAATGGCCATACTGCCGCTTTCCAGCCAGTGGCTAGATAGTAAGCTCTTCATGGCAACGCTCTTCATCCCCATGTCCACTCTGCTATTAGCCGGGTTATTGGACTCCAGACACCACATTTCATCATGCGTACAAACGGCAACAGGAACCAGACCCGGATTCAGGACTCCTTGAGGTAAGAACTACTACTTCAGTCCTTAAGGAGGAGGACAAAAAAAGGAACACGGTCTCTGATTAGGAGCAAAGATTTATGGGAGTGGGGTCGTATGAGGTATGAGAGGCGGGATTAACCCATACGTAGGCTGCCATGGAGTCAGTCAGGAAATTTAATATTTTACCCACTTATTTGGTAAAATATAAAAAATGAGGTTGCACTGAATAAATAGATAGTCAGTATGTCAAGCCCTAAAATGACCGGCATCTCTGAAATGGTGGCAAACTTTAGTACCTTCACTTTTCCATAGATAATGCTTTTAAGGCTAAGTTCACCTTTTTGGAACATGTTACATGGCACATCAGTATTTAGGGTGTAAAATGTTCCAGCACATGTTCCCTCACCCCCCCCCCCCACCTGTCCCAGTGGGTAGGGGGTTCCTTTTCCCCAAAACTGCAGCCAAATTAAAAATCATCTCCGCCAGGGGGTGTGGCCGGCAAGCAAGGGAGATGGCTGTCTATAAAGACTGCTCTGTACACAGCCAGCTTGCCGCAGCTCACGGGGGCCGTTCAATGCCTAGAAACACGGCAGATTTACACCCAGCAGGTCGGGCATCCCCTCTCTTCATGACCCGCAAGAGGAAACACAGGAATCTGACAAGGAGGATGACGGACTACTACACTCAGCCCTGCCGCCTCTCCAGACAAGATGGCACCGGCGGCTCCCAGCACTACAAACGTGGCTTCCCCAGCACAGCAGAGAGATACAACACTTCTCCCCAGGCTTCAACCACCCACAGAAGGAGAATGGAAGAGCCTCTTAATACTCCTCATGCACCTCAAGCCTGGTTAAAGCTAAGCACAAGTCCCAGGATACATCTGATGCAGCTCTGGAGGTGAGTGACATGGCAGGCTCCCTTGATAACACCAGGGAGCTGCAGGACTCTATTTCTGAGTTTCCTACTGCAAACCAACCGATGCTTGACGCCACATTGAAAGACATGTTAGTCTCCCTAAGAAGCACACTCCATGCAGACATCCTGTCGCTAGCTCAGCAATTTAAATCGAAAGTTACAGAAATTGGCGATAGAGTGACACATGTTGAACACAAAATGGGTGAATTTGCCTCCACTTTCAATGATTTGATAGATGCCCATAACGCTCCGGATGATGACATCACCTGGATGAAATAAAAAATCAAAGACCTGGAGGACCGCTCCAAGCACAATAATGTTAAGATATGTGGAATCCCTGAATGATTTAAACACCCTGACTTAATGGCCTTCTTTACAGATGTGATGAAAACCGCACTACTAGACCGCACCCTAGAAGACCTTCTAATAGACCGAATACACAGACTGCCTAAACCAAAACACATCCCCCCTCATCTACCTGTAGACCGCATCTATTTTTTCCACACTAAGCAAAAATGAATGGCAGCATTCAGACCCATTGACCAACTTCCAGAACACCTACAGTCACTTTTGCTGTTTATTGACCTATCCGCGTTCACTACGCAGAAACGCAGACAGCTGGCCACCATAAAAAAAACCCTAAGGAACCACCATATCTCCTACCAATGGAGATACCCAGCAAAACTTCTCGTTACTAAATACGATCGATTTTATACGATCAATTCTCTTGATGAAGGCATCCGATTGCTGCAAGATTGGCAAATCCTAGATCCGGAAACCTCCATCGCAGGGGGATGCGCCTCTCTGCATCAGGATCATATGCCTGTATAAACCACAACACAATTAAACAACTATAGCTTTTAAAGTGCACAAGTTGGATACTCAGTAGAGTTGAGCGGACACCTGGATGTTCGGGTTCGGCAGGTTCGGTCGAACTTCAGAAAAAGTTCGGGTTCGGGAGCGAACTTGACCCGAACTTGACCCCGAACACCGAACCCCATTGAGGTCGATGGGGACCCGAACGGCTATCATAAAGTGTCGGCTCCCGTCCCCCTTAATACAGAGAACAGTCATTGAAGTAATTTATTTTTAAAAAGTTAGTCATAAAAAGTGTTTGGGGACCTGGGTCCTGCTCCAGGGGACATGTATCAATGCAAAAAAAACTTTTAAAAACGGCCATTTTTTCGGGAGCAGTGATTTTAATAATGCTTAAAGTGAAACAATAAAAGTGTAATATTTCTTTAAATTTCGTACCTGGGGGGTGTCTATAGTATTGAAGGGGCGCATGTTTCCAGTGCTTAGAACTGTCTCTGCAAAAAGTGTCATTTTTGCCGGAAAAAAGCTATTTAAAATCACTCGCGGCTATATGAATTGATTTGGATTTCTATAGCACTCGGCTGACATTGGGGTGCAACCTATATGCTAAAGATGGTTTGCACTTGAATGGAAGGGGGTCTGCTGTGCTGGGGAAGAGGTTTATGGGAAGGCTGGAGGAGTATTTAAACTAGGATTGAGGGGGAGGGTGAACTAGAATTACATCGGGAAGACAGGTTAGTTAGGGGTCTGTTGTTTCTTATCCCACTACCATCTAGCCACAACGCTGGTAATCAACACTCTTGTATTTTCAATATCAGAGCCTGTTTACACAAAAAAAAAACACATCCGCCGCAGGGGGAATTTTTGGGTTCCGCGAGATTGTGTCTCCGCCTGCATTGGTGAGCTGGTCCACTTAATTTTGTAACATTTGTATATTGCTTGTTATGTAAAATTATTTGGCTGTGTCCATACTGTTTATTTAAAATTATGATCCATTTCAGATATTACTCCTGAAGAAGCGGTTATACCGCGAAACCGGTTGGGGAACCGCTCCCATACGTTTAGACAAACACGAAGTTTGCGGGCAAGCCCAGCATTCATTTGTATGGATATCTATACGTTTAGGAGTGGTTATAAGCTGATTTTAAAACTGAATTGATTTGTACATTGTACATTTTTTATTCATGTATGTGTTTTTCTATTAAATATTTTTGTTATTATTTTTGTATATATTTACTGACCCATTACAAGTACCGAGATAGTCCAAATCCCCTTTTCCCCAAAAATCTTGTGGGTAGAGAGTGTATTAACGCAGAATCAGCACCTGCGTCTACAGTCCAAAAAAACCCTTGTTTCTACAATAACTAATATGGATGATGGTACGTGATAATTTGTTTATTTACAATTACTACTGGAGACCATACTCACGATCTTGCTAAATATACAGGGTGGATAACACACCAAATCGTTTGGCACCTCTTCTGAACAGCAACAGCAGAGATGCCTTTCTAGTGAGTGTCTCTAATTTTTTTATTTTTTGATTATAACCTATTAACTTTTTTTGTCTTTTTCACCACAATACGCAACAGAGATTATTAATCCCGGGAGGTTCCGATCCCTGACTATGGATGTTCTCTGTACTAATTGGGTAGGTTTTATGTCCAATTTAACCACTTGACCACTGGGCACTTAAACACCCTTAATAACCAGACCAATTTTCAGCTTTCGGTGCTCTCACATTTTGAATGACAATTACTCAGTCATACAACACTGTACCCATATGAAATTTTTGTCCTTTTTTTCACACAAATAGAGCTTTCTTTTGGTGGTATTTAATCACCTCTGGGTTTTTTATTTTTTGCGCTATAAAAGAAAAAAACAGAAAATTTGGTAAAAAAAATGAATTTTTCTTTGTTTCTGTTAAAAAAATTTAGCAAATTTTTAATTTTTCTTGATAAATTTTGGCCAAAATTTATACTGCTACATATTTTTGGTAAAAATAAGTACAAATTGGGGTATATTATTTGGTCTTTGTGAAAGTTTTAGAGTCCACAAGCTATGGTGCCAATATCTGAAAATTGATCACGTCTTGAGTCCCTAACATGCCAGAAAAGTACAAATTCCCCCCAAATTACCCCTTTTTGGAAAGAAGACATTCCAAGGTATTTAGAAAGAGGCATGGTGAGTTTTTTGAAGTTGTCATTTTTTCCCCACAATTCTTTGCAAAATCAAGATTTTTTTTTTCTTTTTTTCCCCACAAAATTGTCATATTAGCAGGTTATTTCTCACACACAGCATATGCATACCACAAATTACACCCCAAAACACATTCTGCTATTACTCCTGAGTACGGCAATACCACATGTGTGAGACTTTTACACAGCGTGGCCACATACAGAGGCCCAACATGCAGGGAGCACCATCAGGTGTTCTGGAGCACCCAGGACAATTCTGACATTTCTCTCCTACATGTAAAAATCATCATTTATTTGCTAGCAAATTACATAGAACCCCAAAATATTATATATGTTTTTTTAGCAAAGACCCTAGAGAATACAATGGCGGTCGTTGCAACTTTTTATCTAGCACGGTACTTGCGCAGCAATTTTTCAAACTCGTTTTTTTGGAAAAAAAAGTTTTGTGCTTTACAAAAAAACAAAACTGTAAATTTAGCCCAATGTTTTTGCATAATGTGAAAGATGAAGTTACACCGAGTAAATAGATACCTAACATGTCACCCTTCAAAATTGCACACACTCGTGGAATGGCGCCAAACTTCGCTACTTAAAAATCCCAATAGGCGGCGTTTAATTTTTTTTTACTGGTTACATCTTTTGAGTTACAGAGGAGGTCTAAGGCCAAAATTATTGTTCTTGCTATAATGTTCGCAGCGATACCTCACATGTGTGGTTTGAACACCGTTTTCATATGTGGGCGGGACTTACGTATGCGTTCGCTTCTGCATGCGAGCACACGGGGACAGGGGCGCTTTAATTTTTTTTTTTTTGTTGTTGTTCATTTTACTTTATTTATTTTAGTTTGACATTTTTTTTTTTCCCCCAAAAAATTTTTTTGATCACTTTTATTCCTATTACAAGGAATGTAAACATCCCTTGTAATAGGAATATGGCATGACAGGTCCTCTTTACAGTGAGATATGGGGTCAATAAGACCCCACATCTCACCTCTAGGCTGGAAAGCCTGAAATAAAATAAAAAAAAAAAAACGATCCTGGCTTTGATCGTAGCGAGTATTGCATGGTATCGCAGAATATCGCAGAATATCGCAGGGTATGGCAGAGTATCGCAGGGTATGGCAGGGTATCGCAGAGTATAGCAGGGTATGGCAGAGTATCGCAGGGTATGGCAGAGTATCGCAGGGTATGGCAGAATATGGCAGGGTATGGCAGGGTATGGCAGAGTATAGCAGAGTATTGCTGGGTATTGCAGGGTATCGCAGGGTATTGCAGAATATGGCAGGGAATGGCAGGGTATGGCAGAGTATGGCAGAGTATCGCTGGGTATGGCAGAGTATCGCAGGGTATGGCAGAGTATCGCAGGGTATGGCAGAATATGGCAGGGTATGGCAGGGTATCGCATAGTATGGCAGAGTATCGCTGGGTATTGCAGGGTATTGCAGGGTATTGCAGGGTATGGCAGGGTATCGCAGGGTATGGCAGGGAATGGCAGGGTATCGCAGAGTATGGCAGAGTATCGCAGAGTATGGCAGAGTATCGCAGGGTATGGCAGAGTATCGCAGAGTATTGCTGGGTGTCGCAGGGTATGGCAGAGTATCGCAGGGTATGGCAGGGTATGGCAGAGTATCGCAGGGTATGGCAGAGTATCGCAGAGTATCGCTGGGTATCGCAGGGAATGGCAGAGTATCGCAGGGTATGGCAGGGTATGGCAGAGTATCGCAGGGTATGGCAGAGTATCGCTGGGTATCGCAGGGTATGGCAGAGTATCGCAGGGTATGGCAGGGTATGGCAGAGTATCGCAGGGTATGGCAGGGTATGGCAGAGTATCGCAGGGTATGGCAGAGTATTGCAGAGTACTGCTGGGTATCCATCCATCCATGCTCAGCCATCCCTCCATACCCTGCAATACCCAGCAATACACTGCAGGCTATTGCTGTGTATTGCAGGGTATGGTGGGATGCCTGAGCATGGATGGATGGATCGGTGGTGACTGCAGAGCAGGCTGTGGGCACTACAGACCCCGCCCACAGCACTGCTGCCACCGATCCCTCCCCCTCTCCTCTCACACTGTACCGATCGGTACAGAGAGAGGAGGAGAGAGGAACCGGCGTCATCAAATGACGCCGGTTTGCTTACATGTGATCGCTCCGTCATTTGACGGAGCGATCACGTGGTAAACGGCCGCGATGAGTGGTCGTTTACCGTGATCCGTGATCACGTATGTTCTCATGAAGGGGAACTCTGTGAGGCCGTTAATTAACGGCCTCCCAGAGTTAAGCAACCGCCCTGTAGCCGTTTTCGGCTATGGGCCGGTTGTTAACTGGTTAAAGACCTCCTGTCTGAATGATCACAAAATTGAAGATGACCTCAAGTTCTTCTTTGCTAAAATGTCTGGGTTTCTCAAATGTAAGTCGCACTTGCACTGGCATATTGAATATTTTAAAATGCATGTTGTGGAGAGGATCTGCCCCCTAGGATTGCGGGGTCAGAACCTCCCCAATATAAAAGATCCGTCTACCGAATTTAAAAAGACCTGGGAGAATATCTTGACCAATTGTAGTATAGATTTAATGAGATCTTTCATTACACAATATTCAGATGATATGACTACACTGAATACTGAAATAGAACGTCTCAATTCTTCTTATTTACATCTGGTGGACAACCCAGTGTCCAACACCAAATGGAGGAAATTGAAAGACCGCTTAGAAATAATGAACAAATATATTATTGTCAAGAAACAAAATAAATTCGGAAAAGACCAAATTGCCTTTTCTGAAGGCTATTCATACCGCTGGTCTGAGAGAGGTTCAGATAGAAGGGGACCTCCAAAAACTAATATCCCGAGACTCCCAAATATGGAGGCTGAATCTGATTCCTCCCTCTCTTCCACTCTTTCACTTCAGAGCAACATACGCCCCATAAATACGCCAGGAAAAAACTCTACACGAAAACGACTACGCTATGGGGGAGGTACTCCCCCGACTAACCCCAAGAAAAATAAGAAAGTTCCTAAAAATCCTAAACTTTCACGCACACAGATGGCACCTACTCCAATAGAAGGTGCAGTGGGTAACTCGACCCTTCACGGCACTATCCCTAAGATATTGAACTCAGGGATTATGACCAACAAATATACCAAGGTCAATGAAGACCTAATTTTTTTAGATCTGAAGAAACAGCAGGGAAACCTAGATACATTTGTAGATACAACACAAACAGCACCAAACACATTACCACCACCCAACACCCCCGCCACAATTCCGATCTAAACATTATTAAACATTATTAACCTCACCAATGAAGAAACCTCAGTGTTACAACTGGGACTCGGCTTTTGCCCTTATGACACCCTTAAAGTTAATGAAACTATTAAGGACCTCTACCTTTTTGCACGCAACCTTACTGTAAAATTTATGTTTGACAAGGAACGGACCAATCTAAACCTAGAACAGGAATTAGTAGAACGCACTAAGCACTTTAGCATGGAGGAGTTTCGGGCACTTCGGGACCTCATGCTCCTATATGACGAAGGAGTGGTAGATGATTCCCAAGTCACACAAACTAATGTACACATGGCAACGTCTAATATTCCTCTGGGTAACCGTGAGTCAAAACCTAAATCCTTTCGGTTGCGCTCACGCTGTTTCCCAGATCTAATGACGTGCCCTACAATTTGGTCCTTTTTACAGGCTACCATAAGAGATTTGAAGAAACAACAGTGGCATAGAATGTCCCCTAATTTGGAGCAGAGACAGATACAGGCCCTTAAAAATCTACAAGGATGATCCAATATCATCATCATGCAGTCGGACAAGGGTGGTAATATTGTGTTGATGACACACGAACAATACCAGACGATGTGCCTTAAGATCCTTGGCAACCAAAGCTGGTACCGTCCTATTACTTTACCCCTCGTTTCCTCTTTTATCCAGGAACTGGGTGTCCTTTGCGGTGAGGCCTTCAATTTGGGCCTCATCGACAAGGACACCTTTGAGTTCCTGGTCCCCAAGTTCCCCCATATTCCTACTTTTTACTCGCTTCCAAAAACCCACAAAAATGTACATACTCCACCTGGTAGACCAATTGTCTCAGGGATAGGCTCCCTGGCCGACAATGCAAGTAAATTTGTCGATGCATTCTTAATGCCCCATGTCCGCACCCTCCCCTCGTATATCCGAGACACTGCTGATCTGTTACAACATTTGGAGGGGATCCAGATCCCTCCAGACTCCCTGCTCGTGGCGATTGATAATGAAGCTCTTTATTCGAGCATCCCCCACGAGCACGGGGTCCTGATGGCTGGATCCTTCCTATTTGAGCAGGACAAAACGACCTGGCCTCTAAATGAGTTTATACTTACAATTTTGAAATTCATTCTAACCAAAAATTACTTTATATTCAATGATCAGTTGTTTTTGCAGACCCAGGGAGTCACTATGGGGACTTCCTGTGCCCCTGCGTATGCTAACTTATACTTGGGGGGTTGGGAACGATCTGTGCAGTCAGACGAGAAATACGCAGAATATCTGATGGAGGTACTTTTATGGTACCGATATATAGACGACTTGTTTATGGTATGGACAGGATCTAGAGAGAAGATTATTGAATTCATTGATAGACTGGGCGATAACACCTTTAACCTCAGGTTTACCTTCAATGTTGATGATGGTCAGATCCCTTTCTTGGATCTGTCCATCGTCAAACAATCCGACGGAAGCCTGGGGACGAACCTCTACCGTAAACCCACGGCGGGTAATACGTTGCTCTTCGCTACCAGTGCTCACCCGAAACCCCTGGTATGAAGCATACCATTTGCACAATACTTACGCCTGCACAGAAACTGTACATTTGAGAAAGATTTTAGAATTCAGGCCAATGCACTCCGAGAGCAACTGTTGGCTAGAGGATATTCCCCTACCAATCTCAGAAAGGCTTTTAATAAAGCCTTTCAGAGATCGAGGAGTTCTTTACTGTTCAAACCCCCAAAACTAACATCCTCTTCTATGGAATCAGTCAGATTTGTTACCACCTATTCCGCTCATCACCAAACGTTAAGAGACATCTTGACGAAGAATTGGCATATATTGACAGAACATCAAATTTTGAACAAACATGTACGTCCAAATCCGGAAACTAGTATTCCGGAGAGCCTGTTCCCTCCGTGATCGCCTGACAAGCAGCCACCATATAGCTGCAAAACCTCAGAAAACTAGACCTTATGGGACTTTCAAGTGTGGCCAATGTCCACGTTGCCCCTGGATTAAGGAGAGCAAACACTTCACCCTACCTAATGGTGAGACGTTTGTCCCTCATTGTCATGCAGACTGTGGAACCAGTGGAGTTATTTACCTTATGACTTGTAATTGTAAATCATCTTATGTGGGTAAAACGATTAGGGAGCTGAGACAGAGGATTGGGGACCACCTCTACTACTCTGGAAGTGGCAAGTTGACCACAATTGGACGCCATATCGGACTATACCACCGATATGATACGTCCATGGTGAACTTCCAGGTTCTAGAGGTGATAGTCCCAAATCCTAGAGGGGGTGACTGGGATCGTACAATCTTACAGAGGGAAACCCTCTGGATCGAGAGGCTTAACGGCACCCATCCCCCAGGCCTGAATGAAATGATATCTTACAAGCCCTATTTATAGGCCTGTAAAACTAGAGCCATTAACATATTACTTTAACAAACCACTCCTGCCCATTTCTCTCCCTATTCCATTCTTCTCCTTCCCCCCTTTTCTTTTTCCGACCCTTTTTTCCCACCGTCCCCCCCCCCTACTTCCCTTCCCCCCCTCCCCTCCCTTTCCCTCTTTCCTCCCTTTCCCTCCTTCCTCCCTTCCCTCCTTGTTTTCCCCTATCCCCTTCCCTTTCCCCTTCCCCCCCCCCCTTTATCCCCCCCACCCCATCCCTTTCTTTCCTTCTCGTCTGTCGATACAGTACCAGTCACCCAATAGCCATATCTCTCCTCCTGTTAACTTAATGATCTTAAAAGTGTTGCTTAAGGTGTATAAAAGCCTTATGGGAGATTCGAAAACCTTCCCATGTTTATGTATCATGCTTATTTGTAAATATGGTTCTTTATTGTATTTTAACTCTTTTTGCTATAAAAGGTGGGCCCGCTCACCCCGGCAGGAATTAGTGAGACTACTCTGTGCTAACCTACCCCGACTAATTTGGGGTTCCCCTTGGCGGATGTGTGCCTGTCTTGGAGGGACAATTTAATGTCCCTCTTACCGGACACAGCCTCGGTCTTTCCATGTAGCTGTATCCGGTGCATTGCAATTGGCTGGTTTGCTTCACACAAGTGCGCGCCGTCTCCGCCCATTAGTTACATAGTTACATAGTTACATAGTTACATAGTTAGTTAGGTTGAAAAAAGACACAAGTCCATCCAGTTCAACCACAAATTAAACAAAAAAAATATATATATATATACATATATATATATATCATACAATCCCATATACCCCATTCTATACCCACAGTTGATCCAGAGGAAGGCAAAAAAAAACCCCAGCAGAGCATTCTCCAATTTGCTAAAGCAGGGGAAAAAAATTCCTTCCTGATCCCCCGAGAGGCAATCGGATTTTCCCTGGATCAACTTTACCTATAAATGTCAGTACCCAGTTATATTATGTACATTTAGGAAAGTATCCAGGCCTTTCTTAAAGCAATCTACTGAGCTGGCTAGAACCACCTCTGCAGGGAGTCTATTCCACATTTTCACAGCTCTTACTGTGAAGAAACCTTTCCTTATTTGGAGATGAAATCTCTTCTCCTCTAGACGTAAAGAGTGCCCCCTTGTCCTCTTTGTTGACTGTAAAGTTCCTTGTTGCGCACGCATCCGGTTCCTATTGCACATGCAGGAGCACAGGAGTAATCGTGCACGGCGGTGTCACGTCCAATGGCCCGCGTTGCATGACTTCATTGGCGGCCAATTGGCGCGTACCTCTGGTGGATCCACCCACTCTGCAATGTAGACGGGCTGACCCTCGGCATAAGCCGCATCTGCGGCGACGCCTGACGTCATGGGTTTGGGTGCTTTAATGGCGGTGCCAAATACACCGCCATTGAGCAAGTGGAACGACGTGTTGCGGGGCCAATCGTGGACATCAAGCTGCAAGGTGGGTGCTAATGATTAGGATTAATAGCCTCCTTCATCCCTCTTTAGGGAGGACTTTTGCTACTTTAAGTATATCCCTGTTTTTTTCTTTGTATTATAGACTCACACAGAATTGAAGTACAGGCCTGAGGGCCTTTTAGGCCTTGTTCATCCAACTCTTGGTTGATTTAACCATACAGTATGCAACAAAAAATCAGCACCATACCTTGTAGCTAGTCCCTGAAGCTCCTGCACCGTAATCTGGCTTTGATAATATCCATTGTGAGTTACCTCTATTGCTTATTATTTTGTTTCTGGTGCCTATTGGTATGTGGGATTATCTAATGATATACTCGGTTTACACAGTTTTCTCCCATCCTCTGTCCTCCTGTTTTTCCCAAACCATTTCAGATATTACTCCTGAAGAAGCGGTTATACCGCAAAACCGGTCGAGGAACCGCTCCCCTACGTTTAGACAAACACGAACTTTGCGGGCAAGCCCAGCATTCATTTGTATAGATATCTATACGTTTAGGAGTGGTTATAAGCTGATTTTAAAACTGAATTGATTTGTACATTGTACATTTTTTATTCATGTATGTGTTTTTCTATTAAATATTTTTGTTATTATTTTTGTATGTATTTACTGACCCATTACAAGTATCGAGAGTTCAAATCCCCTTTTCCCCAAAAATCTTGTGGGTAGAGAGTGTATTAACGCAGAATCAGCACCTGCGTCTACAGTCCAAACACTACAATGACTAATATGGATGATGGTACGCGATAATTTGTTTATTTACAATTACTACTGGAGACCATACTCACGATCTTGCGAGGGGTCTGACATTAATGGAGGGTGGAATGGGAATAGATGGGGGAGGGTTATGGCAGGTGACAAGAAATTTCCCATGTTGCAAACCGCCATTGGAAACTATAGTGCCATTTGTATTACTAAAAATTATATGAAAAACACCAGAGCAAAATGTAGTAATGCATTAAAGTGTTTGTTCACCAATGCCAGAAGTCTGCCAAGCAAAATAGGTGAGTTGGAAGCTCTGGTGCATGGGGAGAGTTATGATGTAATCGGTATTGCTGAAACTTGGCTTCAATCTTCACATGACTAGGCTATTAAAATTCCTGGCTATGCACTCTTTCGGAGAGACAGGGTAAAAAGGAAAGGTGTCTGGGTCTGTCTCTATGTGAGAAGTGATTTCAAAGCAAGCGTGAAAGAGGACCTGGGGGATGGAGAGTGTGATGAGTCTGAAGCATTATGGGTGGAACTGCATATAGATGTGAGTAGTTCAAAGTTAATCGTTGGAGTTTGTTATAGACCACCCAATGTTCACGAGGAGGTGGAGACTCAGCTCCTTGCACAGATGGAAAGGGCTGCAAGGGCTGGGGCGGTGATAATAATGGGGGATTTTAACTACCCAGAAATTGACTGGAGTAATGGCACTGCTGGGACAGTTAAAGGGCAAACATTTATAAACCTATTACAGGACAATTGTATGGTCCAGTTTATTGAGACCCCAACTAGGAATGATGCTCTGCTGTATCTGGTAATCTCAAACCATGCAGAGCTTATTACTAATGTTCAGATAAAGGAACACCTGGGTAGCGTGACCATAACATGATTTCATTTGATGTTAGCTGTAAGCAAGAAATACATACGGAAAAGATAAAAACGCTCAGCTTCAAGAGAGAAAATTTTCAAAGGATGAGGGCTGCTCTCCAGGACTTAGACTGGGAGGGAATATTGGCATCAATGAGCACAGAACAGAAATGGGAATTCTTCAAAAAGACTGTTTGGGACCTCACTGCAAAGTATATTCCCATGGGCAATACATTTAAAAGGCTTAAAATAAAACCTATGTGGCTCATGGTCAAAGTTAAAAAAAGCTGTAGACAATAAGAAAAGAGCTTTTAAAAAATATAAAAATGAAGGAACACTAGTGTTGTTTAAATGTTACAAAGAATTTAACAGAATATGTAAAAAGTAAATCAAGGATGCAACAATTCAAAACAAATGACAGATTGCAAAAGATAGTAGGACAAACCCCAAAAAATTCTTCAAATATATTAATAGAAAAAAGGTCAAGTCTGAGCATGTAGGTCCTTTGCAAAATAATCTAGATTGGGTGATTGGGGACAAAGAGAAGGCTAATTTATTAAATACTGTATATCTGTGTATACAAAAGTATGGGGATCTCATGTCCATAATGGGGGTGGTATTGACAGAGCCCCGAATGATCCACAATGGCTCAAAAGTATTAGGGTCCAGAAATAAAGGTGGATAAAGCACCTGGACCTGATGGCATCCACCCACGGATCCTAAAAGAATTGAGCTCTGTGATTTCAAAGTCATTGTATTTAATTTGTAGGAACTCATTAATGACAGGAATAGTACCACTGGATTGGCACAGGGCGAACGTGGTACCTGTATTTAAAAAGGGAACAGAGTCTTTACCAAGTAACTATAGACCTGTTAGTTTAACTTCTATAGTTGGGAAGATACTGGGGCGTTTAATAAAAGACCACATAGATGAGTTCTTGCTAGAAAAAAAACATTTGAAGCAACAGACAGCATGGATTCATCAAAGACAGAAGTTGTCAGACAAACCTGATTTCTTTTTATGAGGAGGTAAGTAAAACCGTGGACAGAGGGGTGGCGGTGGATGTAGTATACTTGGATTTTGCAAAAGCGTTCGATACAGTTCCCCACACACAGCTAATGTGTAAGGTAAGGTCTACAGGCTTGGAAATATCGGTTTGTAAATGGATAGAAAACTGGCTAAATGACAGAATTCAGAGAGTAGGGGTTAATGATTCTTACTCTGAATGGTCTAATGTTATCAGTGGTGTACCCCAAGGTTCAGTGTTGGGAACCTTACTTTTTAATATCTTTACAAATGATATCGGGTCTGGGATCAAAAGTAACATTTCTGTCTTTGCAGATGACACCAAGCTATGCAGTGGAATAACGTCTTTACAGGATGTGTCCAATTTGCAAGCCAACATCAATGCTTTGTCTAATTGGGTGACTATGTGGCAGATGAGGTTTAATGTTGATAAATGTAAAGTTATGCACTTGGGGGCTAAGAATATACATGCATCATACATGCTAGGGGGAGTAAAATTGTGAGGATCCATAGTGGAGAAGGATCTGAGGGTTTTGGTAGATCATAAGCTCAATAATAACATGCAATGCCAAGCTGCGGTTTCCAAAGCGGGCAAATTCCTTTCTTGTATTAAGAGAGGTATGGACTCCAGAGAGAGAGATATCATTTTGCCCCTGTTCAAATCATTAGTAAGACCTCATCTGGAATATGCAGTTCAGTTTTGGGCACCAGTTCTCAAAAAGGATATCGGGGAACTGGAGAAAGTGCAGAGAAGGGCAACCAAACTGATAAGAGGCATGGAGGAGCTCAGCTATGAGGAACTGAATTTATTCACTCTTGAGAAGAGGAGAATAAGGGGGGATATGATCAACATATTCAAATATATAAGGGGTCCATATAGTGGACATGGTGTTGAGTTATTCACTTTACGGTCAACACAGAGGACAAGGGAGCACTCTTTACGTCTGGAGGAAAAGAGATTTCATCTCCATGTGGAATAGTCTCCCTCCAGAGGTGTTCTGGCCAGCTCAGTAGATTGCTTTAAGAAAGGCCTGGATACTTTCCTAAATGTACATAATATAACTGGGTACTAACATTTATAGGTAAAGTTGATCCAGGGAAAATCTGATTGCCTCTTGGGGGATCAGGGAGGTTTTTTTTTCCCCTGCTGTAGCATATTGGAGCATGCGCTGCTGGGTTTTTTTTTTTTTTGCCTTCCTCTGGATCTGGATTGTACAATATTTTTTATTTTTATTATTTTTTTTGTTCATGGTTGAACTGGATGGACTTGTGTCTTTTTTCAGCCTAGCTAACTATGTAACTATGTAAAAATTGCAGTTCAAAATGTCCTCATTGAACGTTAAAGGCCTTAATAGCCCTACTAAACGACATATGACATGGAAAGAGGCAACAGCTCAATTGTGAAATTTTTTGTCTGCAAGAAACACATTTCACCTCACAAAAGCCTCTTATATTCAAGCACAAAAAGTTTCCTCTTATATATCAAGCCAATGCTTCTTCTAAGAAAAGAGGAGTTCTCATAGCAAGAGTCAGATCCGCAAGGTCGCTACATAGCTCTAATGTGTCAGATAAATGATGTCCTCTACACTATCATTAACGTCTACCTACTCAATGTTAGACCGATCTCTTCTTTGAGAAAAATTTGGAAAAAACTCCCCTCTGTCAAGCCAATGTTATACTATGTGGGGACTTCAACGCCCTAATGGATCACAAAATGGACACATCAACATACTTCCCAAATCGCTCTTATAGGGCCACTCTGGCAGATTTTCTAGAGTCCTCCTCGCTGTTTGACGTGTGGCGGTGTCAACACGCCACGGAAAAAGATTTTACTTTTTTCCCATGCCCACAAAACTTATACTCGTATTAACTTTTTTCTAACAGATAAGTTTCTTTTACAGAATGTGCATGAGTCGGAGAGAGGTAACATTACGTGGTCTGACCACGCAACTATATCTATCATGGTTGGGAGGGGGAACCTGGGGAAGAGAGAAAACAGATGGCGCAATGATGCTGTGCTAATAGCTCACCCAGAGCACAAGCATCAGATACAACAAGCTTTACAAAAAAATTTGAACTGAATGCTCCATCCACAGAAGACCCCTTCACGCTGTGGAATTCAAACAAGGCCTACATACGTGGTATGATGATAAAACAGAGTGCTGCAACCAGGAAGCTCAGGACACAGCGGCTAAATGACACACTAACCTCTATAAAAAAATAGAACAATCTCACAAATTGAACCCCTTACCTTGCAACTCACTCAGGCAAGACTTGACCTTAGAACAAACCTCACGAACCAACACCACAAACAACTAAAATCATTGAAAGCAAACTTTTACCTCCACGGTAATAAAGCGGGTAAACTGCTTGTCAACCAGCTCAAAGACAAAACGTCCAAACAAAAAATACCTTACCTCTATCACCCCCAAACAGGTGAGAAATTGCTGAACCCACAAGATATGGCAGACACCTTCAGTATTTACTACAGCTGCCTTTACAATTTAAAAAAACAAGAAAGCACCCCACAACCCACTCCAGAACTGATAGACGCATATTTAGACTCCATTTCCCTGCCCTCCTTGTCCTCAGAAGACAGGCTAATCCTTAACCAACCATTTACACAAAAAAAGATTCTCAAAGCTATCCAAACACTCCCACATGACAAAGCACCTGGCCCTGATGGATTCTCCTCTAAATGTTATAAACCCTTTAACCATACTCTGTCTAAATACATGGAGGAGGTGTTCAATGCCGCTGTGTCTAGGGCTTCTTTCCCGGCAGAAATGTTGACTGGAAATATTGTTACCATACCAAAACCGGGGAAAGACTGTATGTGCAAAATTTTAGGCATATTTCTCTCCTCAACATAGATTTAAAGATATACGCTAAACTTATCTCTACTAGGCTTCAGTCCTTCCTACCTACTCTTGTAAAACCAGACCAGGTGGGATTCATGCCAGGTCATCAGGCCCCAGATGCTACACAACGGATCATAAATCTTATGCACCAAGCCAAATCCTCTCAAAGGCCTTCCCTGCTGTTAACGTTGGACGCTGAGAAGGCCTTTGACAAGGTTCATTGGAGGTACCTGTCCAGTGTGTTGGAAAAGTTTGGCATACAGGGTGAAATATTTTCGGCCATTACTACCTTGTATATGGCTCATTCTGCATATGTGTATACAGAGGGTTTGTTCTCTAAAAATTTTACAATTTCAAATGGCACAAGACAGGGCTGCCCCCTGTCTCCGCTCATTTTTGCATTGATCATGGAGCCATTAGTGGAGAAAATTAGAGCTCATAAAGTTAATAAAGGAATCTCTGCAGGAGGGGAATCACATCCTATAACGCTTTTTGCAGATGACATTATATTGACATTAGACGACCCAGCCAGATCACTACCAACTGTGCACCAGATGCTTAACAAATCCAACCTAGTCTCCCTATATAAAATAAATGAAACTAAATCTAATATTTTTAGTATTAATAACAACAACTCCTTGAAAAGAACATTACAATCCCAATTCTCATACCCTTGGACTGCCAACTCATTGCCATACTTAGGAATCATGTTAACCTCCCCTCTTT
Organism: Lithobates sylvaticus; assembly: GCA_028564925.1. Classification (NCBI taxonomy): domain Eukaryota; kingdom Metazoa; phylum Chordata; class Amphibia; order Anura; family Ranidae; genus Lithobates; species Lithobates sylvaticus. The sequence goes on from CM053026.1 coordinate 24,884,134, forward strand.
CTAACTTGTATAAGGAGAACTTTGCCCCACTGTTGACAGAGACACAAAGAGACACTGCTAAATTGGGAAAACTATACTTGTCATGGGCGGGAAGATTGGCAGCATTTAAAATGTTCACTCTCCCCAAAATGTTATATATCTTTAGAACATTACCAATCCAAATCCCTCTTGCCTTTTTAAAAAATATACAGAAGACAATATCTACATTTCTCTGGAACAAAGGTAAATCCTGATGCAACCACAATACTTTACGAAAACATAGAAGGGCAGGTGGTATGGGAGTACCAGATCTATATGATTACTGCACAGCTACACTGTTAGACCAGCCCTGGTTCTGGTTTATACAACTACATCTCAAACCATGGTGCACTTTAGAACAATCCACTGTCCCATTAGGTAACCTACAGTCACTTCTACTAGCGAATGCCATATCTCCCAATGTTAAAAAAGGTATGGATCACCCCACAATATCAGCCTCCATACTAGCATGGAAACGCTTTATACAACATGGCAACTATTCAACCAAACAAATGAGTGTCCCAATCAACATAGGTACAATCAGATTCATTAACCCTAACATAGCAACCCCAAGATGGGAAGCAAGAGGGATTAAGGCAGTTTTAGCCATTCTTAAGGAAGGTCAACTACTTCCCTACGAGGAACTAGCTTCCAAATTTATCCTCCCAAAAAGGGAGTTTTTGACGTATGCCCAACTAAAGTCCACTTTACCACACAATTTAACTTCAGTAATACACATCTCACGAGAAGCCTGGAATTTTTGGACATTGCCAAATCCCAACTGCATGCATGACAAACTCACCTTTAACCTGCCTAGCGGTAATCCCGAGTCTGGCTCGGGTCCAGTTTTCTATGCTGAGAGCGGTAACCCCCGAGCCAGACTCGTGCTTGTGTGCAGGATACAGGGGGGAAGTTACTTACCTTTTCCCCTGGATCCTGCGATGTCTCCCTGCTGTGTGAGCGAGCCGTCCACTCGCTCGATTCACACAGTGCCGAGTGCCGCCGATCTCCGTTCCCTGCGACGTTACGACGCACGGGAGCGGAGATCGGCGCCAAATTTAAAAAAGTTTTAAAACACAACACATATACAATACAGTAATCTTACAGATTACAGTACTGTATACAAAAAATACACATCCCCTTTGTCCCTAGTGGTCTGCCCAGTGCCCTGCATGTCATTTTATATAATACATTTTTTTTTTTTCTGCCTGGAAACTGGAGATTGTCCATAGCAACCAAAAAGTGTCCCTTTATGTCAAAAGTGGTTTTAGACCAGCTAGAAAACACTGATAATAAATTAGAATCACAATTTATCATCAAACAATAAATTTAATGACAGCGACTATTCTGCAACTGAGCAAATTTCAGTGTTTTTGATTTGATTACATTATTGAATAATTTTTATATATATTTTTATTATATTATAATTTATGATTTTGTGTTTCAAACTTTATCATACCCGGGATGTCTACTAGACTCTGGTTTGGACAGATTTAAGTGAGTTATTCATAAGAATTGCATGTCTACAATATAAAAACGCCAAATTTCCATGCAAAATAATTGTACCGCTTTCAGCACAAAATTCCAGCCAGAATCATACCGCCAGGGAGGTTAAACTATCCAACCCCCTGATAAAATGGGAAACAAAACTTACCATCACAGAACACCAATGGTAAAAGACAATAGTGAACAACATGTCTGCTTCTAAATGTGCAACCTACTGGGAAATGGCACAGAACCTCCACCCTAAATGGTGGCCAAATTTAAACCAGAGCAATCTAACCAGTGCTGGCGTAGTTGCGGTCTAAAAGGTACACTATCCCATATGTTGTAGTTCTGCCCCAACCTACACAGCTACTGGAATTAAGTGTTTAATCACATAACAAAGTTGACTGGATTCATATCTAAATCCAAGCTAGCAATTCTCAGTATCGGAATAGAAAAATTCCCACCCAACCATAAACATGTGGTTATGTACTTACTATTTGCCACACGGTTGGTACTCATGAGGTGATGTAAATCGAATACAGCTCCAAAATTTGGTGAAGTAATTAATCTTACTTCCAAAACATACACCCTAGAACAAATAATGGCACACAAACATGGCTGCCTAGATACATTCTACAAGCAATGGTCTCCCTGGAGAGAATTTTACAAAGAGACGTAAAGCAATTCCCCACATATCCATACTACTTGAGTACACATTAGTCACAAAGTCCCAATCTTTTTTCCTATTACATTTAACCTAATGTTTACAACAGGTAAATTAGGTAGTTTTCCTAGAAGATGACCACAGATGGATACAAAGTTCATAAAGTTTATGGTATATGTACAACTGCAGTAAAATGTTGACTTTTTATGTTCTACATATTCTAACACCTCTGTACCTACAAACTCTTATGTGTAACATTGCTTGTTAAACTAATTATATGTTATCTTTAATTCTTATAAGCCAAATAAAAAAATATTTGAAATAAAATCATCTTCGCCCACACAGTCATGTCATTTATTCACATGAATCCGTGAATGAATAAACTACAAGTCCTGTCTACCATCGTGGCAGACAGAATTGTACAATGGACTGTGATTGTGCTGATCAGTGCACTCATTGTCCATTCACAAGTCCTCCAGCTTTCTAACAAAAAGCCTGTATAGATGTATGGGCAGAAAGCTGAAGGACTTGTCTGCAGGAGTCTGACATTGCACCCATGATCCATTCATACCAGATAACTGCTAACAGGTATAAAATTATTGCTCTCACTCCAGCATGCGTGTTGATAACGCGCAGGAAAATGTAAGCTTTAGTGCGCAGGAGCCCCTCCCATCTGTGTTTATTTTTTGTATATGCATTTATGTGGGGGAGGTTCATATTTATGTATTTTGAGGGGTTAAAATGCTTGGAACTAACTTTATTTTCTTACACTTTATTTTTTATCACATGATGACACAAGTCCCCTATGTGATACTTTTTTTGGGACAGGTTCCCTTTAATGAGACCCCTGATGTCTCCCCTCCCCTCTATTAAACTAATGGAGTGCAGATCACGCTCCATTCGCTTCTTCCCAGGGGCAGCAGGGCCCCGAAGTCACATTTTACTGATCACTTCCGGGTTCTTAATTGATAGGGGAGATCAACAAACAGACATAATGGAGGCTGCCATTGCTGAACTCTCCTCGGAGAATAATAGTTCTCTGGCGGTTCAGATGCTTTCATATCAGAGTTGTCTGACTCTAGTTATAAAGGAAATATTTCTGGCACTGATTTCCTGAAGTCAAACACAGCAAGGTATCTATAAAATATTTAGGGCTAAACTTTAAAAAGTCAATATGATATATTAATTCTGAGCACATTGGGGGGGGGGGGTTGAAGTCATCTTGAGGGATCTGACCAGCAGTGGTGCTCTGTTTTGGTTTTATTTATTTCTTCTCTATTAGTTATTCCATTTTTAACCACCTCAGCACTGTAACACTTTGAATGATAATTACTCAGTCATGTACCCAAATGCGATTGTATCATTTTTTTTTTTAAACAGATAGAGATTTATTTTGGTAGGAATTAATCACCACCAAGTTTTTAAGTTTTGCAATATAAATGAAAAAAATCTATTCTTGTTAGAAATGTTGATTATACATTTGCAAATAAATAATCTTTCTTTATGAATTTGGACCAACATGTATTCTGCTACATTTCTGTGGTAAAGTCTACACACTATGGGATATAGATCTGAAAATTGATCAGTTCTGATGTACTGATGGCCTCAATTCTTGAGGCCCTAAAATGACAGGACAATACCCCCCAAATGATCCACATTCTGTTCTCGAAAATCCAGGTGATTGCTAGTACTGTGAAGGACCTGGAGCACCCAGAGGGACACAATGATTCGATACACATAACTTTCCACTGCCAGCGGTGTTTTAAAGAGACAGTGGGGTTGATTGATGAGTGCGAAATATGGTGCAGTAGCCAATCAGCTTCTATCTTTAGCTTGTTTAATTAAGCTTTGACAAAAAAAAAAAACCTTGAAGCTGATTGGTTTCTGTGCTGAGCTGCACCAGAATTTGCCCTCTCCAGTTTTAGTAAATCAACCCGATTGTTAAACAGGATCTGGGCCTACTTGCTCTACTTTGTACCCAAAAATATGTTTTAATTATTTTGCCATAAACCACAGTCTTATACAGACACATAAACGTAGCTACATAGTAGGTACATAGTTACATATTTGATATGGTTGAATGGAGACACCAGTCCATCCAGTTCAACCTCTGTGTGTGTTTGTGTGTTTAGGCTACTACCATAATTGTGTATATTGCATTCACTAAGATGTCCATCTAAAAGTTTTATTAACACTCTCTGACACCATCAACTGTGAAAGGGAGTTCCACATCCATACTGATCTAACAGTAAAGAACCCCTTACAGAGTTTAAGGTTAAACTGCTTCTCATCCAACTTCTTTGAGCTGCTGCATATCTTCTTAAGAAACCTGAGACTGAATAGTTTACTCTCTATGTTAGAATCACCATTTAAAAATTTGCATGTGATAATATTTTCATAAATCAGGAAGGGCTATTCCTCCTCTAGATTTTGGTAAATTTAAGGGAGTATCTTTGATTCTGGGAGGCTTGCCTCTCCATATGAAGGTTAAACATGCGCGGCGAAAGGAGGTAAAGAAAGAGTTTGGTTTTCGAGTGGGAGTTGTTTGCATGACATAAAGGAAACGTGGTAGAATTGTCATCTTGATCAAAGATGCTCTGCCAAACCAAGATATATTTAGAGAATTCCACAGTTTTAGATCATTGTATGTTTCTTTGAGGATAAGTATGTAATTGTGATTAAAAAGGTCTGACATGCGGGTAGAAATTTGAATCTCAAGGTTTGTTATAGCATCTTTGGACCATGTGAAGGGGAAGTTATTTTGGCATAACTTTACTAAATCTTGAGGGAGATATTGAGAGCGTTTGATTTGGAGTGATTTATCTTTAAATTAGATAGTGATTGGAAATGTTCCAGGTTGTCTATCAGGTTAGGGAGTGATATGTGTGGTTGAGATAGGAATAAGAGCATATCATCTACAAAGGCTGCAAGTTTATATGTTTGGTTCTGTATTTCAATGCCTTTTATATCCGGGTTTTGTATTATTCTGTTTAACAAAGGCTCTATCGTAAGGACGAACAATAATGGGGATAAGGGGCACCCCTATCTCGCTCCGCTTCGCAAATTAAAGGCGTCCAACAGGTGGCCATTGACTCATTCTTTTTCTATTGGATTAGAATATAGTGCATGGATGCTTGATCTCATTAGAGGTAGAATACCTATAGAGCATAATACCGCATCCATATAGTCCCAATGCCTTTTCTGCATCTAGTGAGAGGAAGAAGCCCTGTTTCTTATTGGTAGTTAGCCAATTTTATATTTATTGTGTTGTCCTGTCCTTCCGGGAATGAACCCTACTTGATCTAATGAGATAAGGGAGGTAAGTAGTGGTATAAGTCTATTTGCTAGTATTTTGGCGAATATTTTAACATCTATGTTTATGAGTGAAATTGGGCGATAGTTTTTAACCTGAGTTTAATCTTTTCCTTCTTTGGGAATTACCGTTATGTGCGCTTCTAAAAGATAAGGAGGGTTTTTTTTCCTGTCTGAAGTGATTGTAAGGCTGCTATGGTTGAAGCATGGTTTCAGGATGTTTGAAAATGTTTTATAATATTGTAAAGGGAAACCCTATGGTCCCGAAGCCTTTCCCAGTTTTGTGTCTTTAATTGCTTTGTCAAATTCCCCATCACATATAGGAGATTCAAGTTTGTGTGCGGTTTCTACCGAGATTGGAGATGGGCTGTATTTCTGTAAAAATTGTTGAATGAGGTATGACCTTTTTTGTGAATTTTGCGGACATTTGGGGTTAGAACGGATGCTGTATAAGGATCGATTGTATTGTTCAAATTTTTGGGCTATTTCTTCATTTGAGGAGTGTAATTTGCCATGTTTATCTCTGATTTGGTGTACCGTGGTAGTGATTTTTTTGTTTTGTACCGCCTTTGCTAACAACTTCCCACTCTTGTTACCTTGTTCGTAGTATATTTTATGCCTGAGGATATATTGCCGTTTGTTTTTCATGTTAAGTTCTTCTGCGAGTTGAGCTCTGGCTTGCGTCAACTCGGTTAGCGTTGAGGCAGCCATATAGAGTTGATTTTAGTTTGGTGCTCTTTTTTAATAGTGGCCATCTTGGCTATGATTTCACCCCTTATGACACATTTGTGAGCTTCCCACTGGTTGAGAAGTGATGTCTCTTGATTATCATTTCGTGTGAAATAGTCTCCCAGACAGCTGTTGAAATTTTGGATGTCAATAGGGTCTTTGAGAATGGAGTTGTTCAGTAGGGATGGGCCCGGTGTTCGATTCGAACCCACTTTCAAATCGAGCACCGGGCTTTCGCCCGCTCAGCAAGCCCAGAACTATTTGGACCATTCGCATTACATTCGTGTGATGCGAGCGGCCCGCAATGCATTGCGCCAGGCGCAGTGCATTGCTGGCTGATGATTGGCCAAGCATGCACTGTGACCCCACATGCTTGGCCAATCACAGCGCCGGCAGCGAGGAGAGCAGGACGCCTGTAGCCAATTATAGCTCAGGGGCTTTAATACACGCCCCACTGTATAAAAGGCCGCCGCGCCGTTGGCCTAGTGCACATGTGTTCCGGCTTGATTCTGAATAGGCAGACTGCTGCTGCTGATTCATTGGCATTGCTGATCCATTGCTGATTTATTGCTGTTTCATTGCTGATTCATTATCATTACTACTAAAGTGAATACTGATCATTTCTGCTGATCGCACTGCTGCTGAGTGGTGACATTATCTGCTGCTGAGTCTAACTGCTCTGTTTCTGGGGATTAGTCTGGTGTGTGCGTGCTGTTAGTACAGCATTGCAGTAGCACCCTGTCCTATGCTGTTAGTACAGCATTTCACCATAACCTTCTGTCCTATTGTGATCTAAGGCAGGCAGGCAGGGATTTATAGGAGCTAGTGTGTGTGTCAGCACACATAAAACCACCTCAGTCACTCTATCTGCTATAAGGCCCAGTTCTTGTCATCGAAGGCAGACAGGCATCTCCAGGAGCAAGCTAGCTTGTGTGTGTGCTCTGTTAGTACATCACACCTAAAACCACATCAGCCTCTGTATTTGCTCTAAGGCCCAGTTGTTGTGTCAGTCATATAAGGCAGTCTCTATCTTGTCATTGAAAGCAAGCAGACAGGCATCTCCAGGAGCTAGCTAGCTTGTGTGTGTGTGTGCTCTGTTAGTACATCACACCTAAAACCACATCAGCCTCTGTATTTGCTCTAAGGCCCAGTAGTTGTGTCAGTCATATAAGGCAGACTCTATCTGCCGTACGGCCCATTTCTTGTCATTGAAAGCAAGCAGACAGGCATCTCCAGGAGCTAGCTAGCTTGTGTGTGTGCTCTGTTAGTACATCACACCTAAAACCACATCAGCCTCTGTATTTGCTCTAAGGCCCAGTAGTTGTGTCAGTCATATAAGGCTGTCTCTATCTGCCGTACGGCCCATTTCTTGTCATTGAAAGCAAGCAGACAGGCATCTCCAGGAGCTAGCTAGCTTGTGTGTGTGTGTGCTCTGTTAGTACATCACACCTAAAACCACATCAGCCACTGTATTTGCTCTAAGGCCCAGTTGTTGTGTCAGTCATATAAGGCAGTCTCTATCTGCTGTAAGGCCCATTTCTTGTCATTGAAAGCAGACAGGCAACTCCAGGAGCTAGCTAGCTTGTGTGTGTGTGTGCTCTGTTAGTACATCACACATAAAACCACATCAGCCTCTGTATTTGCTCTAAGGCCCAGTTGTTGTCAGTCATATAAGGCAGTCTCTATCTGCCGTAAGGCCCATTTCTTGTCATCTAAGGCAAAATGTTGACTTTTTATGTTCTACATATTCTAACACCTCTGTACCTACAAACTCTTATGTGTAACATTGCTTGTTAAACTCATTATATGTTATCTTTAATTCTTATAAGCCAAATAAAAAAATATTTGAAATAAAATCATCTTCGCCCACACAGTCATGTCATTTATTCACATGAATCCGTGAATGAATAAACTACAAGTCCTGTCTACCATCGTGGCAGACAGAATTGTACAATGGACTGTGATTGTGCTGATCAGTGCACTCATTGTCCATTCACAAGTCCTCCAGCTTTCTAACAAAAAGCCTGTATAGATGTATGGGCAGAAAGCTGAAGGACTTGTCTGCAGGAGTCTGACATTGCACCCATGATCCATTCATACCAGATAACTGCTAACAGGTATAAAATTATTGCTCTCACTCCAGCATGCGTGTTGATAACGTGCAGGAAAATGTAAGCTTTAGTGCGCAGGAGCCCCTCCCATCTGTGTTTATTTTTTGTATATGCATTTATGTGGGGGAGGTTCATATTTATGTATTTTGAGGGGTTAAAATGCTTGGAATTAACTTTATTTTCTTACACTTTATTTTTTATCACATGATGACACAAGTCCCCTATATGATACTTTTTTTGGGACAGGTTCCCTTTAATGAGACCCCTGATGTCTCCCCTCCCCTCTATTAAACTAATGGAGTGCAGATCACGCTCCATTCGCTTCTTCCCAGGGGCAGCAGGGCCCCGAAGTCACATTTTACTGATCACTTCCGGGTTCTTAATTGATAGGGGAGATCAACAAACAGACATAATGGAGGCTGCCATTGCTGAACTCTCCTCGGAGAATAATAGTTCTCTGGCGGTTCAGATGCTTTCATATCAGAGTTGTCTGACTCTAGTTATAAAGGAAATATTTCTGGCACTGATTTCCTGAAGTCAAACACAGCAAGGTATCTATAAAATATTTAGGGCTAAACTTTAAAAAGTCAAGATGATATATTAATTCTGAGCACATTGGGGGGGGGGGGGGTTGAAGTCATCTTGAGGGATCTGACCAGCAGTGGTGCTCTGTTTTGGTTTTATTTATTTTTTCTCTATTAGTTATTCCATCTTTAACCACCTCAGCACTGTAATACTTTGAATGATAATTACTCAGTCATGTACCCAAATGCGATTGTATCATTTTTTTTTTTTTAAACAGATAGAGATTTATTTTGGTAGGAATTAATCACCACCAAGTTTTTAAGTTTTGCAATATAAATGAAAAAAATCTATTCTTGTTAGAAATGTTGATTATACATTTGCAAATAAATAATCTTTCTTTATGAATTTGGACCAACATGTATTCTGCTACATTTCTGTGGTAAAGTCTACACACTATGGGATATAGATCTGAAAATTGATCAGTTCTGATGTACTGATGGCCTCAATTCTTGAGGCCCTAAAATGACAGGACAATACCCCCCAAATGATCCACATTCTGTTCTCGAAAATCCAGGTGATTGCTAGTACTGTGAAGGACCTGGAGCACCCAGAGGGACACAATGATTCGATACACATAACTTTCCACTGCCAGCGGTGTTTTAAAGAGACAGTGGGGTTGATTGATGAGTGCGAAATATGGTGCAGTAGCCAATCAGCTTCTATCTTTAGCTTGTTTAATTAAGCTTTGACAAAAAAAAAAAAACCTTGAAGCTGATTGGTTTCTGTGCTGAGCTGCACCAGAATTTGCCCTCTCCAGTTTTAGTAAATCAACCCGATTGTTAAACAGGATCTGGGCCTACTTGCTCTACTTTGTACCCAAAAATATGTTTTAATTATTTTGCCATAAACCACAGTCTTATACAGACACATAAACGTAGCTACATAGTAGGTACATAGTTACATATTTGATATGGTTGAATGGAGACACCAGTCCATCCAGTTCAACCTCTGTGTGTGTTTGTGTGTTTAGGCTACTACCATAATTGTGTATATTGCATTCACTAAGATGTCCATCTAAAAGTTTTATTAACACTCTCTGACACCATCAACTGTGAAAGGGAGTTCCACATCCATACCGATCTAACAGTAAAGAACCCCTTACAGAGTTTAAGGTTAAACTGCTTCTCATCCAACTTCTTTGAACTGCTGCATATCTTCTTAAGAAACCTGAGACTGAATAGTTTACTCTCTATGTTAGAATCACCATTTAAAAATTTGCATGTGATAATATTTTCATAAATCAGGAAGGGCTATTCCTCCTCTAGATTTTGGTAAATTTAAGGGAGTATCTTTGATTCTGGGAGGCTTGCCTCTCCATATGAAGGTTAAACATGCACGGCGAAAGGAGGTAAAGAAAGAGTTTGGTTTTCGAGTGGGAGTTGTTTGCATGACATAAAGGAAACGTGGTAGAATTGTCATCTTGATCAAAGATGCTCTGCCAAACCAAGATATATTTAGAGAATTCCACAGTTTTAGATCATTGTATGTTTCTTTGAGGATAAGTATGTAATTGTGATTAAAAAGGTCTGACATGCGGGTAGAAATTTGAATCTCAAGGTTTGTTATAGCATCGTTGGACCATGTGAAGGGGAAGTTATTTTGGCATAACTTTACTAAATCTTGAGGGAGATATTGAGAGCGTTTGATTTGGAGTGATTTATCTTTAAATTAGATAGTGATTGGAAATGTTCCAGGTTGTCTATCAGGTTAGGGAGTGATATGTGTGGTTGAGATAGGAATAAGAGCATATCATCTACAAAGGCTGCAAGTTTATATGTTTGGTTCTGTATTTCAATGCCTTTTATATCCGGGTTTTGTATTATTCTGTTTAACAAAGGCTCTATCGTAAGGACGAACAATAATGGGGATAAGGGGCACCCCTATCTCGCTCCGCTTCGCAAATTAAAGGCGTCCAACAGGTGGCCATTGACTCATTCTTTTTCTATTGGATTAGAATATAGTGCATGGATGCTTGATCTCATTAGAGGTAGAATACCTATAGAGCATAATACCGCATCCATATAGTCCCAATGCCTTTTCTGCATCTAGTGAGAGGAAGAAGCCCTGTTTCTTATTGGTAGTTAGCCAATTTTATATTTATTGTGTTGTCCTGTCCTTCCGGGAATGAACCCTACTTGATCTAATGAGATAAGGGAGGTAAGTAGTGGTATAAGTCTATTTGCTAGTATTTTGGCGAATATTTTAACATCTATGTTTATGAGTGAAATTGGGCGATAGTTTTTAACCTGAGTTTAATCTTTTCCTTCTTTGGGAATTACCGTTATGTGCGCTTCTAAAAGATAAGGAGGGTTTTTTTTCCTGTCTGAAGTGATTGTAAGGCTGCTATGGTTGAAGCATGGTTTCAGGATGTTTGAAAATGTTTTATAATATTGTAAAGGGAAACCCTATGGTCCCGAAGCCTTTCCCAGTTTTGTGTCTTTAATTGCTTTGTCAAATTCCCCATCACATATAGGAGATTCAAGTTTGTGTGCGGTTTCTACCGAGATTGGAGATGGGCTGTATTTCTGTAAAAATTGTTGAATGAGGTTTGACCTTTTTTGTGAATTTTGCGGACATTTGGGGTTAGAACGGATGCTGTATAAGGATCGATTGTATTGTTCAAATTTTTGGGCTATTTCTTCATTTGAGGAGTGTAATTTGCCATGTTTATCTCTGATTTGGTGTACCGTGGTAGTGATTTTTTTGTTTTGTACCGCCTTTGCTAACAACTTCCCACTCTTGTTACCTTGTTCGTAGTATATTTTATGCCTGAGGATATATTGCCGTTTGTTTTTCATGTTAAGTTCTTCTGCGAGTTGAGCTCTGGCTTGCGTCAACTCGGTTAGCGTTGAGGCAGCCATATAGAGTTGATTTTAGTTTGGTGCTCTTTTTTAATAGTGGCCATCTTGGCTATGATTTCACCCCTTATGACACATTTGTGAGCTTCCCACTGGTTGAGAAGTGATGTCTCTTGATTATCATTTCGTGTGAAATAGTCTCCCAGACAGCTGTTGAAATTTTGGATGTCAATAGGGTCTTTGAGAATGGAGTTGTTCAGTAGGGATGGGCCCGGTGTTCGATTCGAACCCACTTTCAAATCGAGCACCGGGCTTTCGCCCGCTCAGCAAGCCCAGAACTATTTGGACCATTCGCATTACATTCGTGTGATGCGAGCGGCCCGCAATGCATTGCGCCAGGCGCAGTGCATTGCTGGCTGATGATTGGCCAAGCATGCACTGTGACCCCACATGCTTGGCCAATCACAGCGCCGGCAGCGAGGAGAGCAGGACGCCTGTAGCCAATTATAGCTCAGGGGCTTTAATACACGCCCCACTGTATAAAAGGCCGCCGCGCCGTTGGCCTAGTGCACATGTGTTCCGGCTTGATTCTGAATAGGCAGACTGCTGCTGCTGATTCATTGGCATTGCTGATCCATTGCTGATTTATTGCTGTTTCATTGCTGATTCATTATCATTACTACTAAAGTGAATACTGATCATTTCTGCTGATCGCACTGCTGCTGAGTGGTGACATTATCTGCTGCTGAGTCTAACTGCTCTGTTTCTGGGGATTAGTCTGGTGTGTGCGTGCTGTTAGTACAGCATTGCAGTAGCACCCTGTCCTATGCTGTTAGTACAGCATTTCACCATAACCTTCTGTCCTATTGTGATCTAAGGCAGGCAGGCAGGGATTTATAGGAGCTAGTGTGTGTGTCAGCACACATAAAACCACCTCAGTCACTCTATCTGCTATAAGGCCCAGTTCTTGTCATCGAAGGCAGACAGGCATCTCCAGGAGCAAGCTAGCTTGTGTGTGTGCTCTGTTAGTACATCACACCTAAAACCACATCAGCCTCTGTATTTGCTCTAAGGCCCAGTTGTTGTGTCAGTCATATAAGGCAGTCTCTATCTTGTCATTGAAAGCAAGCAGACAGGCATCTCCAGGAGCTAGCTAGCTTGTGTGTGTGTGTGCTCTGTTAGTACATCACACCTAAAACCACATCAGCCTCTGTATTTGCTCTAAGGCCCAGTAGTTGTGTCAGTCATATAAGGCAGACTCTATCTGCCGTACGGCCCATTTCTTGTCATTGAAAGCAAGCAGACAGGCATCTCCAGGAGCTAGCTAGCTTGTGTGTGTGCTCTGTTAGTACATCACACCTAAAACCACATCAGCCTCTGTATTTGCTCTAAGGCCCAGTAGTTGTGTCAGTCATATAAGGCAGACTCTATCTGCCGTACGGCCCATTTCTTGTCATTGAAAGCAAGCAGACAGGCATCTCCAGGAGCTAGCTAGCTTGTGTGTGTGCTCTGTTAGTACATCACACCTAAAACCACATCAGCCACTGTATTTGCTCTAAGGCCCAGTTGTTGTGTCAGTCATATAAGGCAGTCTCTATCTGCTGTAAGGCCCATTTCTTGTCATTGAAAGCAGACAGGCAACTCCAGGAGCTAGCTAGCTTGTGTGTGTGTGTGCTCTGTTAGTACATTACACATAAAACCACATCAGCCTCTGTATTTGCTCTAAGGCCCAGTTGTTGTCAGTCATATAAGGCAGTCTCTATCTGCCGTAAGGCCCATTTCTTGTCATCTAAGGCAAAATGTTGACTTTTTATGTTCTACATATTCTAACACCTCTGTACCTACAAACTCTTATGTGTAACATTGCTTGTTAAACTCATTATATGTTATCTTTAATTCTTATAAGCCAAATAAAAAAATATTTGAAATAAAATCATCTTCGCCCACACAGTCATGTCATTTATTCACATGAATCCGTGAATGAATAAACTACAAGTCCTGTCTACCATCGTGGCAGACAGAATTGTACAATGGACTGTGATTGTGCTGATCAGTGCACTCATTGTCCATTCACAAGTCCTCCAGCTTTCTAACAAAAAGCCTGTATAGATGTATGGGCAGAAAGCTGAAGGACTTGTCTGCAGGAGTCTGACATTGCACCCATGATCCATTCATACCAGATAACTGCTAACAGGTATAAAATTATTGCTCTCACTCCAGCATGCGTGTTGATAACGTGCAGGAAAATGTAAGCTTTAGTGCGCAGGAGCCCCTCCCATCTGTGTTTATTTTTTGTATATGCATTTATGTGGGGGAGGTTCATATTTATGTATTTTGAGGGGTTAAAATGCTTGGAATTAACTTTATTTTCTTACACTTTATTTTTTATCACATGATGACACAAGTCCCCTATGTGATACTTTTTTTGGGACAGGTTCCCTTTAATGAGACCCCTGATGTCTCCCCTCCCCTCTATTAAACTAATGGAGTGCAGATCACGCTCCATTCGCTTCTTCCCAGGGGCAGCAGGGCCCCGAAGTCACATTTTACTGATCACTTCCGGGTTCTTAATTGATAGGGGAGATCAACAAACAGACATAATGGAGGCTGCCATTGCTGAACTCTCCTCGGAGAATAATAGTTCTCTGGCGGTTCAGATGCTTTCATATCAGAGTTGTCTGACTCTAGTTATAAAGGAAATATTTCTGGCACTGATTTCCTGAAGTCAAACACAGCAAGGTATCTATAAAATATTTAGGGCTAAACTTTAAAAAGTCAAGATGATATATTAATTCTGAGCACATTGGGGGGGGGGTTGAAGTCATCTTGAGGGATCTGACCAGCAGTGGTGCTCTGTTTTGGTTTTATTTATTTTTTCTCTATTAGTTATTCCATTTTTAACCACCTCAGCACTGTAACACTTTGAATGATAATTACTCAGTCATGTACCCAAATGCGATTGTATCATTTTTTTTTTTAAACAGATAGAGATTTATTTTGGTAGGAATTAATCACCACCAAGTTTTTAAGTTTTGCAATATAAATGAAAAAAATCTATTCTTGTTAGAAATGTTGATTATACATTTGCAAATAAATAATCTTTCTTTATGAATTTGGACCAACATGTATTCTGCTACATTTCTGTGGTAAAGTCTACACACTATGGGATATAGATCTGAAAATTGATCAGTTCTGATGTACTGATGGCCTCAATTCTTGAGGCCCTAAAATGACAGGACAATACCCCCCAAATGATCCACATTCTGTTCTCGAAAATCCAGGTGATTGCTAGTACTGTGAAGGACCTGGAGCACCCAGAGGGACACAATGATTCGATACACATAACTTTCCACTGCCAGCGGTGTTTTAAAGAGACAGTGGGGTTGATTGATGAGTGCGAAATATGGTGCAGTAGCCAATCAGCTTCTATCTTTAGCTTGTTTAATTAAGCTTTGACAAAAAAAAAAACCTTGAAGCTGATTGGTTTCTGTGCTGAGCTGCACCAGAATTTGCCCTCTCCAGTTTTAGTAAATCAACCCGATTGTTAAACAGGATCTGGGCCTACTTGCTCTACTTTGTACCCAAAAATATGTTTTAATTATTTTGCCATAAACCACAGTCTTATACAGACACATAAACGTAGCTACATAGTAGGTACATAGTTACATATTTGATATGGTTGAATGGAGACACCAGTCCATCCAGTTCAACCTCTGTGTGTGTTTGTGTGTTTAGGCTACTACCATAATTGTGTATATTGCATTCACTAAGATGTCCATCTAAAAGTTTTATTAACACTCTCTGACACCATCAACTGTGAAAGGGAGTTCCACATCCATACCGATCTAACAGTAAAGAACCCCTTACAGAGTTTAAGGTTAAACTGCTTCTCATCCAACTTCTTTGAACTGCTGCATATCTTCTTAAGAAACCTGAGACTGAATAGTTTACTCTCTATGTTAGAATCACCATTTAAAAATTTGCATGTGATAATATTTTCATAAATCAGGAAGGGCTATTCCTCCTCTAGATTTTGGTAAATTTAAGGGAGTATCTTTGATTCTGGGAGGCTTGCCTCTCCATATGAAGGTTAAACATGCACGGCGAAAGGAGGTAAAGAAAGAGTTTGGTTTTCGAGTGGGAGTTGTTTGCATGACATAAAGGAAACGTGGTAGAATTGTCATCTTGATCAAAGATGCTCTGCCAAACCAAGATATATTTAGAGAATTCCACAGTTTTAGATCATTGTATGTTTCTTTGAGGATAAGTATGTAATTGTGATTAAAAAGGTCTGACATGTGGGTAGAAATTTGAATCTCAAGGTTTGTTATAGCATCGTTGGACCATGTGAAGGGGAAGTTATTTTGGCATAACTTTACTAAATCTTGAGGGAGATATTGAGAGCGTTTGATTTGGAGTGATTTATCTTTAAATTAGATAGTGATTGGAAATGTTCCAGGTTGTCTATCAGGTTAGGGAGTGATATGTGTGGTTGAGATAGGAATAAGAGCATATCATCTACAAAGGCTGCAAGTTTATATGTTTGGTTCTGTATTTCAATGCCTTTTATATCCGGGTTTTGTATTATTCTGTTTAACAAAGGCTCTATCGTAAGGACGAACAATAATGGGGATAAGGGGCACCCCTATCTCGCTCCGCTTCGCAAATTAAAGGCGTCCAACAGGTGGCCATTGACTCATTCTTTTTCTATTGGATTAGAATATAGTGCATGGATGCTTGATCTCATTAGAGGTAGAATACCTATAGAGCATAATACCGCATCCATATAGTCCCAATGCCTTTTCTGCATCTAGTGAGAGGAAGAAGCCCTGTTTCTTATTGGTAGTTAGCCAATTTTATATTTATTGTGTTGTCCTGTCCTTCCGGGAACGAACCCTACTTGATCTAATGAGTTAAGGGAGGTAAGTAGTGGTATAAGTCTATTTGCTAGTATTTTGGCGAATATTTTAACATCTATGTTTATGAGTGAAATTGGGCGATAGTTTTTAACCTGAGTTTAATCTTTTCCTTCTTTGGGAATTACCGTTATGTGCGCTTCTAAAAGATAAGGAGGGTTTTTTTTCCTGTCTGAAGTGATTGTAAGGCTGCTATGGTTGAAGCGTGGTTTCAGGATGTTTGAAAATGTTTTATAATATTGTAAAGGGAAACCCTATGGTCCCGAAGCCTTTCCCAGTTTTGTGTCTTTAATTGCTTTGTCAAATTCCCCATCACATATAGGAGATTCAAGTTTGTGTGCGGTTTCTACCGAGATTGGAGATGGGCTGTATTTCTGTAAAAATTGTTGAATGAGGTTTGACCTTTTTTGTGAATTTTGCGGACATTTGGGGTTAGAACGGATGCTGTATAAGGATCGATTGTATTGTTCAAATTTTTGGGCTATTTCTTCATTTGAGGAGTGTAATTTGCCATGTTTATCTCTGATTTGGTGTACCGTGGTAGTGATTTTTTTGTTTTGTACCGCCTTTGCTAACAACTTCCCACTCTTGTTACCTTGTTCGTAGTATATTTTATGCCTGAGGATATATTGCCGTTTGTTTTTCATGTTAAGTTCTTCTGCGAGTTGAGCTCTGGCTTGCGTCAACTCGGTTAGCGTTGAGGCAGCCATATAGAGTTGATTTTAGTTTGGTGCTCTTTTTTAATAGTGGCCATCTTGGCTATGATTTCACCCCTTATGACACATTTGTGAGCTTCCCACTGGTTGAGAAGTGATGTCTCTTGATTATCATTTCGTGTGAAATAGTCTCCCAGACAGCTGTTGAAATTTTGGATGTCAATAGGGTCTTTGAGAATGGAGTTGTTCAGTAGGGATGGGCCCGGTGTTCGATTCGAACCCACTTTCAAATCGAGCACCGGGCTTTCGCCCGCTCAGCAAGCCCAGAACTATTTGGACCATTCACATTACATTCGTGTGATGCGAGCGGCCCGCAATGCATTGCGCCAGGCGCAGTGCATTGCTGGCTGATGATTGGCCAAGCATGCACTGTGACCCCACATGCTTGGCCAATCACAGCGCCAGCAGCGAGGAGAGCAGGACGCCTGTAGCCAATTATAGCTCAGGGGCTTTAATACACGCCCCACTGTATAAAAGGCCGCCGCGCCGTTGGCCTAGTGCACATGTGTTCCGGCTTGATTCTGAATAGGCAGACTGCTGCTGCTGATTCATTGGCATTGCTGATCCATTGCTGATTTATTGCTGTTTCATTGCTGATTCATTATCATTACTACTAAAGTGAATACTGATCATTTCTGCTGATCGCACTGCTGCTGAGTGGTGACATTATCTGCTGCTGAGTCTAACTGCTCTGTTTCTGGGGATTAGTCTGGTGTGTGCGTGCTGTTAGTA
The DNA here is from genome assembly GCA_028564925.1 of Lithobates sylvaticus. Lineage (NCBI taxonomy): Eukaryota > Metazoa > Chordata > Amphibia > Anura > Ranidae > Lithobates > Lithobates sylvaticus. Next base: position 24,902,203 of record CM053026.1, read on the forward strand.
CAGCATTGCAGTAGCACCCTGTCCTATGCTGTTAGTACAGCATTTCACCATAGCCTTCTGTCCTATTGTGATCTAAGGCAGGCAGGCAGGGATTTATAGGAGCTAGTGTGTGTGTCAGCACACATAAAACCACCTCAGTCACTCTATCTGCTATAAGGCCCAGTTCTTGTCATCGAAGGCAGACAGGCATCTCCAGGAGCAAGCTAGCTTGTGTGTGTGCTCTGTTAGTACATCACACCTAAAACCACATCAGCCTCTGTATTTGCTCTAAGGCCCAGTTGTTGTGTCAGTCATATAAGGCAGTCTCTATCTTGTCATTGAAATCAAGCAGACAGGCATCTCCAGGAGCTAGCTAGCTTGTGTGTGTGTGTGCTCTGTTAGTACATCACACCTAAAACCACATCAGCCTCTGTATTTGCTCTAAGGCCCAGTAGTTGTGTCAGTCATATAAGGCAGACTCTATCTGCCGTACGGCCCATTTCTTGTCATTGAAAGCAAGCAGACAGGCATCTCCAGGAGCTAGCTAGCTTGTGTGTGTGCTCTGTTAGTACATCACACCTAAAACCACATCAGCCTCTGTATTTGCTCTAAGGCCCAGTAGTTGTGTCAGTCATATAAGGCTGTCTCTATCTGCCGTACGGCCCATTTCTTGTCATTGAAAGCAAGCAGACAGGCATCTCCAGGAGCTAGCTAGCTTGTGTGTGCTCTGTTAGTACATCACACCTAAAACCACATCAGCCACTGTATTTGCTCTAAGGCCCAGTTGTTGTGTCAGTCATATAAGGCAGTCTCTATCTGCTGTAAGGCCCATTTCTTGTCATTGAAAGCAGACAGGCAACTCCAGGAGCTAGCTAGCTTGTGTGTGTGTGTGCTCTGTTAGTACATTACACATAAAACCACATCAGCCTCTGTATTTGCTCTAAGGCCCAGTTGTTGTCAGTCATATAAGGCAGTCTCTATCTGCCGTAAGGCCCATTTCTTGTCATCTAAGGCAGCCTCTATCTGCCGTAAGGCCCTGTTGCTGTCATCTAAGGCAGCCATCTGCAGGAGTTAGTGTGTGTGCTGTGTGACTCCAGCACAATATACACTTCCCACTACAATGCCTGGAAGACCGCCAAGGAGAGGCAGACAGTCCAGAGGCAAGAACACAGGGCAAGCAGGCTCTGTTTCTAGAGACAACAGTGCTGGTCGTGGACGTGGACGTGGTCGTGCATTGTCATCAGCACATGGCCACGGGACACGCTTGTCCTTGTTTTCGGCAGCTGGACATGTTGAGCCGCATCATGCCGAAGGCTTAGTAGAATGGATGACCAAGCCCTCCTCATCCTCCTCATCATCTCTCATCCAGGCTCAGGGTACTGGCAGAGCAGCTGCCAATGCGTACTCAATGGCATCATCAGGAACCCGTTCCTTAGACCAACCATTTCCTCCTGAAGAGTCCTCCGAACTGTTTGAGCACAGTGTTGGGTACATGCTCCAGGAGGATGCCCAACGTTTTGAAGGCTCGGATGATGATACCCAGCTAGAGGAAGGCAGTAGCGTGCGCGCAGAGAGAGAGGATGCTGAAGGACAGCAATCTGGCAGTACTGTTCCACCAGCTTCAGCTTACTGCCAGATTTGCTCCAGTGGTGAAGAGGGAGGGAATGATGAGGTCACTGACTCCACATGGGTGCCTGAAGGGAGAGAGGAGGAGGAGGAGGAGGTGGCGGCACATGTCTAACGAGGCAGGATGCCCTCTGGAGGCCAGCTAGAGGCCAGCACACCAACTGAATCACACCGCAGAGCTCCGCCTGTGCAGGGTGCTGCCTCTGCACGTTATCACAAAAGTTCTTTGGTGTGGGCCTTTTTTGAGACGAGTGCATCAGATCGCACCACTACTATTTGCAACATATGTCTCAAGCGTATCTCGCGTGGCCAAAACATCAGCTGCTTGGGCACCACAAGCATGACCAGACATATGTCGACCTGCCATGCAGCTCATTGGCAAGCGCACATTAAAGACCCACACCAAAGAACAAAGCGGACCTCTCCTTGCTCCTCATCAGCTGGGATCTCCAACCCCACGATATCCTCAGTCCTCTCTGAAAGCTGCTCTGAGAGGAATAAAGGTGTAGAATTAGGTGTGTCACAGCCAAGTACTTGCAGTACACCGACGTCCGATTGTAGCAGGCAAATATCCCTGCCCCAGCTGCTGGACCGTCGAAAGAAGTTTACTCCCAGACATCCACATGCCCAGCGGTTGAATGCTAGCTTGGCCAAATTGCTAGCACTTCAACTGCTGCCTATTCAGTTGGTAGACTCTGCCCCCTTCCGTGAGTTTGTTCAATGTGCGGTTCCTCAGTGGCAGGTTCCCAAACGCCACTTTTTCTCACGGAAGGCGATTCCGGCTCTCTACCGGCATGTGGAAGGCAATGTCCATGCCTCGCTGGACAGGGCGGTCAGCGGTAAGGTGCATATTACCGCTGACTCATGGTCCACCAGGCATGGACAGGGACAATATCTGTCTTTCACAGGCCAATTGGGTCACTCTATTGGCAGCTGGGAGGGATGCAGGACAAGGTGCAGTAGTGTTGGAGGTTGTTCTGCCACCACGCCTCCAAAATGCTACTACTGGTTGTGACACACCTCTCTCCTCCACCCCCTCCTCTTCTTCTTCCTCCATGGCCTCTTCGAGTGCTCTGTCCTCGGAACCAGCGGTGCTCCGTAGGCGTCCAAGGGGCTACGCGAGTACGCAGGCAAAAAGATGCCATGCCGTGCTTGCGCTGGTGTGTTTGGGGGACAGGAGCCACACTGGGGCAGAGGTTCTGGCAGCTCTGCAGGGGCAGGCCGAGAGGTGGTTGACGCCATGCCAGCTTAAGCCAGGAATGGTGGTTTCTGACAATGGCACCCACCTCCTCTCCGCCCTGCGACAGGGGCAGCTGACCCATGTGCCCTGTATGGCTCACGTCCTCAACCTGGTGGTGCAGCGGTTCTTGGGCAGGTACCCAGGCTTACAGGCCAGGAAAGTCTGTGTGCATTTCTGCCGATCGTATAATGCCAGTGCTTGGCTGGCTGAGCTGCAAAAGGAGTTGAACCTGCCCAAGAACCACCTTAAATGTGACATGCCCACCAGGTGGAACTCAACGTTGGCCATGCTGCAGTGACTGCACACACAGCAGAGGGCCATCAATGAGTACATTTGCGACTACGGCACCAGGACAGGGTCAGGGGAGCTCGGATTTTTTTCCCCACGCCAGTGGAGCATGGTCAGGGATGCATGCACTGTCCTGTCACCATTTGAGGAGGCCACGAGGATGGTGAGCAGTGACAGTTCATGCATCAGTGACACTGTACCTCTTGTCCACCTGTTGGAGCATACGCTGCGTGGAATAATGGACAGGGTACTTGAGGCAGAACAGAGGCAGGAAGAGGAGGACTTCCTTGCCTCTTAAGGCCCCCTTTATCCAGACAGTGTTCCTTCTGTCCCACCCATCACACAGGAAGAGGATGAGGATGAGGAGGAGGAGGAGGAGGAGGATTGTGGATTGTGTGATCATGGAGGTGGAGCCTGGCACTCAGCTTTAGCAGCAGCAGTCTTTTAGGGATGATGTACAGTCCCAACAAACCAGTGGACTTGTACGTGGCTGGGAGGAGGTGGCTGGCGATCATGTCGTCCTCAGTGACCCAGAAGACTCCGGACCGAATGTCTCAGCTAACCTACGTTGCATGGCCTCCCTGATCCTGCAAAGCCTGCAAAAGGATCCTCGTATTCTTCGGATCAAGGAGAGGGACCATTACTGGCTGGCCACTCTCCTGGATCCACAGTACAAGGGTAAGGTTGCAGACCTTATCTTGCCGTCGCAGAGGGAGCAGAGTATCAGACATCTCAGGGAGGCCTTGCAGAAATGTCTGTGCAACGCGTTCCCAGAAACTGGGAGGTTACAAACTCCTGGTCCTGGACGACGAGTTGCTGAGGCTTCGGTCAGTAGCAGAAGGAGCGGTGGGGAAGGTGGACGTCTGACCGATGCGTTCAGACAATTTTTTAGTCCGCAGCCCCAAGGTATGATCGGTTCCAGCAACCATCGCCAGCGTCTGATATACATGGTGCAGGAATACCTAGGGGCAAGGTCAGACTTGGACACCTTTCCCACCGAAAATCCTCTGGCTTACTGGGTCTTGAGGATGGATCACTGGCCAGAGCTTGCACAGTATGCAATTAAGCTACTGGCCTGTCCTGCATCCAGCGTTCTTTGCGAACGCACATTCAGTGCTGCTGGAGGATTTGTCACCAATCACAGGGTGCGCCTGTCCACCGACTCGGTTGATCGACTGACCTTCATAAAGATGAATCAGTCTTGGATCACCACCAGCTACCAGGCACCTGAAGCGGATATAACTGAATAATTTAATGCCACATCCCTTCAAGACTGCCTATGCTGATGCTGAGTGACTGTCCTGTTATGTTCACTGACTATCCTCTTCCTCCTCCTCAATGATCCATTCCTTGATAGCTTGGAAGAAATTTTTTGTTTCTGGGTGCCACCACACCAGTGCCTAAGGCACAATTTTTCAGCCCCTGTTTAACAGGGGCATGTAATTAAAAATTTTTATGCAATGCTTTGCAACAGGTCTCATTGCTGTGCTCAGAGTACAGTATCTGTGAGGGGTTGCAGTGTTGTGGCACCAGCACCAGTGCCTAAGGCCCAATTTTTCAGCCCCTGTTTAACAGGGGCGTGTAATTGCAATTTTTTTATGCAATGCTTTGCAACAGGTCTCATTGCTGTGCTCAGAGTACAGTATCTGTGAGGGGTTGCAGTGTTGTGGCACCAGCACCAGTGCCTAAGGCCCAATTTTTCAGCCCCTGTTTAACAGGGGCGTGTAATTACAAATCTTAATCTAATAGTTCACAGCAGGGCCCATTCCTGTGCCCACCAAGAGTAACTGTGAGGGCTTACAGTCTTGTGGCAACATCGTCCACCACCACCACCACCAAAGGCCCAATTTTTCTGCCCTGTTCAACAGGTGCATGCAATTACAAATCTTGATCTAATAATTCAGAGCAGGACCCATTCCTGCGCCCATCAAGAGTAACTGTGAGGGCTTACAGTGTTGTGGCTACACTAACATCTAATGGGGCAAATTTCTGCAGAGTATATATACGCCAGGCCCCTACTTTCAAACATCCAACTTACAAATGACTCCTACTTGCAAACGGAAGGAGAAAACAGGAAGTGAGAGGAAATCTACCCCTAGGAAGGGAAATTCGATCCTGTTAGATTTAATTTGGGAAAAAGTTATCTCCTCTCTACTGATGCTTTCTCACCAATCCTTGTTTCAATTAAAACCCCACTTTTCCAAAAACATTTGTCATTGGGACGGAAAGTGAGGTGAATTGTTCTGAACAGATGTGCAAAGACAGCAAATGTTACAGGGGTGATAACCCCTCCCTATGTTCTCCAAAAAGCTTAAAAATTTATTTTTTTTGGATGGAGCTACACTTAAAAATGTACCTGTTCAGATTCTACTTAAGAACAAACCTACAGTCCCTGTCTTGTTTTCACCGCCTGTATTCTGCTGTTCAGAGTATATAGGGTTGTAGGTATAGGGTTTTATTTTGGGTGCGGGGTTCCCCTTAATATCCATACAAGACCCAAAGGGGCTGGGGTGGGTGGGGGGTTGATGGGGTAGCCATGCCATTTTTCTCAAGGATTTTCAGCCATATGGCGGCCAGGACAAGACATGACATTAAAGCTGCAAGTGGTTTTAAATGGCTTCTTTTTTTCCTTTACAAATGTCATTTTGTGCAAGGACAGTTCTAAACACGGGAAACACATGCCACCTCACAGGCATACTTTAGACACCCCCCAGGTACCATATTTAAAGGAATATTTCACTTTTTTTTTCACTTTATGCATCATTAAAATGACTGCTCCCGAAAAAACGTTAGTTTTTAAAAGTTCTTTTTGCATTGATATATGTCCCCTGGGGAAGGACCCAGGTCCCCAAACCTGTTTTATGACATTAACATGCATATTGGCCGTTGTAATTAGCACTTTTGATTTTGAACGTTCGTGTCCATTGTAAGAATAGGGTTTGAAAATTTGCACAAACTTTCGGTCCGTTCGAAGGTTCTGGTGCGAACCGAACCCGGGGGTGTTCGGCTCATCCCTAGTGTTCAGTCTCCAGGTCTTTGTTTTAAAGATTTTTTCCGGAAATATAAGGGACATTGTAATGGGATGGTGATCAGATAAGATCATGGGTTCAATTGTGGTTTTCCCTATAAGTTTTAGGTCAGGTTGAGATAAAAAGAAATAGTCTATTCTTGAGTATATTTGGTGTAAAAGTGAAAAATAAGTGAAGTCTTTCTCCTGGGGGTTTAGAGTCCTCCAGGCGTCAATCAATATGAGACCTTGAAGTTGTAGTTTGATTTATTTTATGGCTCTAAATGGAAGAGTTGAAGTACCATTTGAGGTGTCTAGAATGGGATTAAGTGGTACATTGAAGTCCCCTCCTAGAATGAGGATGCCTGTGGAGAATGAAGTTAGTAAGTCCCCTATTTTTCGGAAGAATGCAACTTGTTTAGTGTTAGGAGCATAGATGTTTGCAATTGTGACAATTTTTCCTTCAAGAAATTCATAGCTACCCGATGGGTCATTCATGGAGTCTATCAGTTGAAAAGGTGTTTGTTTAGAGATTAGTATAGTTACAACTTTGGTTTTAGATTCTGGGTTTGTGGCATGATTTTCTAATGGAAACCTATTATTTGTGAATTTTGGAATTTTGTCTGATTTAAAATGTGTTTCCTGGATACATACAATGTTAGCTTTCATACTACTAAATGCTTTGAGAAATTTAGATCTTTTTTCAGGGATGATGAGTCCCGTCGCATTCATGGAGACTAGTTTCATTGATAATGGGGAGATTTGATATTTATGATTTTCCATTATGTTTGTGCCTAGTATCAGAATGTTGTGATTTAAAATGAACAGGTGGAGGGGTTTGTTAAAAAAATAATAAAAAGAAGAAACCCTTAAATGATTACCGGAGGTAGAATTAGACCTACTATTCCACCTTATGTGTTAGGGTGTGTAGTGTTCTTCCCCTGATCTCTTTTTAGGGAGTTCAGAAGAGGAACAGTGAAAATTGGTTAGAGATGAAAAGATCCGGACTGTTTAGAGGGGATACAAAAGGATCTCCCTCTGGTGGGGAACTTGTTCTAGAGGCTCTACTGTTATATTGATTCCTGCCACCGAAGGGCATTGTGTTGATGAAAAATTATTTTATTTTAGGGACAAAAGTGAATAAGTGGATATGTTTGGGAAAAAGGGTTGTCTCTGAATGAGAGTTTAGAATAGGGCCATGCATTGTCTATGGGGTGTTATTAATTTCTTGTTTTGTCTTTTTTTATTTTTTTTTACTCTCTATCCTCCTATGAGCATATTTGCCTAAGGTTAGTTCACCTTTTATAGTGATTGGGTAGACATTTAAACTGAACTTAATAACTTATTTACTGTTTTGTTTAAACTCGTTCTCTCTCTTTTTTTATTACCATATGAGAGATGAAACAGATTCCTATCTTTTGTTACTCTAAAGAAATAAATGTTTGTTTCTCTATGTCTATGTACTGCATGAATGTGAATGGGAGCGGTTTAATAATTATAGCACCCTCTAGTGTGCTAGAGTAGGATTTTTGTTGTGTAGGAAAATTGCCTGGCAGCCTCTCCTTATTTCTAGAAACTAGCAGAAGATTTTAGAAAAATGGGAGTGGAGGTGAAGAGGAGCTACCTGGAGTATTTATGAGGACCCTGACCAATCCCCAACAGATGGTTTGGCATCGGGCAGGTCCCCTGAAATACTCCAGTTGGGACAGAGAAGTTCAGGGGAAAGCTTGAGATGGAATGTTTGGCTGTCGGTGGCCCTTGAGTGTGCCCCCTAATCTGGGGGTGAAGACCTCGGGCTTGGGTTCATGTGTGAAAGGGACTTTCTTCACGACACACAGGGGTGTACTGACCAGAGGCACGGGAGCAAGTAGAGGAAGGCAGGGGAACATTGCTGGGCAAATCTCCAGGGAGGAAGACAGCCAGGTGGGCTGGTGAGTGTTACAGTTGGAGAGGACTGAGAGGCATGCCTGAGAGGACTGGGAGAGAAGAGTCTAGGATGGATGCAGAGTCAGTCTGGGAGGACTGCAGGGTCTTGGCCAGGAGGGCTGGAGAAAGGGGCAGCTGGAGCCAGGTGGGCTACGCTATATTATTTTTTTTACTTGATATTTTTTTTTTTCATGAAAGTGGAATTGCCCTTTAAGTGCCCCTTCTCCGGAGTGAATACCTGTAATCTATCAGTCCTCGTAGCTGAGATCCTCGGTCCTCCTTGTTCATTTTGTTGCCCTTTGCTAAACTTTCTAATTCATTGACATTTTTCCTGAGGATTGGTGACCAAAACTGAACTGTATATTCAAGATGAGGATGAGCCAGTATATTGTAAAGGGGTAGAATTATTTATCTCTGGAACATTCACATTCGCAAAGCAAATTTTTATAGATAGTCCCAATAAAATGTATCTGAATATAAGTGCTCAGCAAACAGGTCATCTAATCCTGATGGCATCCTCTAAATGAGATATAACTCGATAAACAGTCTATAATCAATAAATTATTAAACGTTCTATATCCACTTGCCGACCAGCCGCAGTCATTATACTGCAGCAGGTTGGCACGATCCCGCACACCATCGTAGTGGTACGTCGGCCCTTTAAATGCCCCGGCTCCCCCACTGCACAACAGGGGGTCCGTTGCACATGGCTGGCGGTCACGATGACTACTGTTCATGAGCGATTGCGGGCACGAGAGCCTGAACAGGGACGTGTGTGTGTAAACACACAAATCCCTGTTCTGTGTGGAGAGGAGAGACAGATTGTCTGCTCCTACTAGCTAGGAGCAATGATATGTCTCCTCCTCTAGTCAGTCCCATCCCCCCACAGTTAGAAACACAAATGAGGGGACACATTTAACCCCTTGATCATCCCCCAGCAGTGGTCGCTGTCATGTCAGTGGTAGCCCATCCCCCTACAGTTAGGACACCTCCCTAGGACACACTTAACCCCTTGATCATCCCTAGTGTTTAACCTCTTCCCTGCCAGTGACATTTACACAGTAATCAGTACATCTTTATAGCATGGATCACTGTATAAATGTCAGTGGTCCCAAAAATGTATCAAAAGTGTCCCATCTGTCTGCCGCAATATCGCAGTACTGCTACAAATCACCGCCATTACTAGTAAAACAAATAAAAATAATAAAAATGCCATAAATCTATCCCATAGTTTGTAGACACTATAACCTTTGCGCAAACCAATCAATATACGCTTATTGCAAACATGTTTTACCAAGAATATATATTGGCCAGAACTGATGAAGAAATTAGATTTTTTTTTTTTTTTTAAATGGGATATTTATTACAGCAAAAAGTAAAAAATACAATTTTTAAAAAAAATATTGCTCTTTTAGTGTTTATAGCGCAAAAAATAAAAACCACAGAGGGGATCAAATACCACCAAAAGAAAGTTTTGTGGGAGAAAAAGGACGTCAATTTTGTTTGTGTACAACATTGCATGACCGCGCAATTGTCAGTTTAATCGACGCAGTGCCATATTGCAAAAAAATGGCCTGGTCATTAAGGGGGCAAATCTTCCAGCCTGTAAGTGGATATACTTGTTACCTATAATCATTTCTGTCATTTTAAGCTGTCCCACTATGTAAAAGAAGTCCAGTACAAGGATCCAAATGGCAAGGTCATGATTTTTAATGATAAAGGAGAACTGCCTATCCCATTGGACATTATAAATTGGATTACAAGAATTAAAGCTAGAAATATCACTGATTGGATGCATGTGGGCCACTTTGATGGGTCTCTTTCAGAGGGTCAGCAACTTACACTAGAACCAGAGCTAATATCATGGAAAGGAGACAAGGTGAGTTACACTGGGGAAGCTGATCCAGAACTTATACAAGAAACATACTAATTTTGACCCTAAAGCCCATCTCCAGACAAATCCTAACCCCCTCCTCCCATCCTGTTGCAGGGATGATGAGACTGAGCTGTTGTAGACAGAATTGACAAGGTCAGGGTAGGGGTAAGCTTTGGCAATAAAAGGTATTTGGTTGCAGAGTAGATATCTCAAGATTTCTATGGGTTTGCTGGTAGTATGGATGGGGGGGGGGGGGGGGTGTACAGGACACCAGGAATGTGTCCTGGATGGCAGGTATATTCCCCCAGTATTTGAGTTGTGGTCCCTCTAAAAGGGACAGTTTGAAGACATTGTTAAGTATTCAGGGGTTCTCATGTTGGGTGAAATGTTCCAGGGTAGTCTGGCTAGAGAGGACTGACTTCCAGCACTCTCTGGATTAATAAGTCCTATTTGGGTTATAAAAGTGGTCTGTTGCATTGTAGATAAGAGAAGGGCTAAAGTGGTGAAGATTTCTGCAGGTTTGCTTCTAGGAGGGATAGGGGGGTAAAGATATGGAGAGTAATAAACTGATAAGATTATGGCCAGAGAGAGGTAAATGGGTGTTTGGGAAGTTGCATGGAGTACAGAAATGTGTGTCTATTGCGTTAGTCCAAAGGCAGAGGTCAGGCTAAGGAGTTGGGAGGTAGCTGGGGTATGAACATTATTAGGGATGTTAAAGTCACCAAGAATGGTATTGGGCATTTCAGAGAAAAGAAAAGAAGGTAGCTGGGCAGAAAATTTGTCAAGGAAGAGTGACACCAGAGGCAGATAAATCACAGTGCAGAGAAACTGGAGAAAATAGAGGAATACAATGAGCTTCAAACGAGGAGAGGGATAGAGAGGGGGGTGCAGGAAGGGCTTGAAAAGTGTTTAATGGAAAGAGAAGGTTAGGGACATTGTAGTCATATTAGTGCACTTGCAACAACACAGTTGAGTACATTTGTTTTTATGCACAACAGTTACATTTTCAAGTTATTGGAGGAATCCCCCCATTCTTCTAATATCCAAGCAGTACAGAGGAGCAGTGGAAAAATCACAAAGATGAGAATTGTCATAAAACTGTGTGGTAGTGATTTAAAATACTGTGCTTCACATATCAGATCATTACCTTTTCCTCATACAGAATTATTATTCACAGTTTAAAGTTTTTTATTTCCTGAGTATTTTTTAAAAAGTCCCTTTAGTAACCAAAGCTTCCAGGTCTTCCATAGAATGGTCTGGTAGTGAGAAATGATGTTCCACAGCTGCACAGTAATCCTCTTCTTTATGTTCTTTTATTGTGTCTGTGACAGACCTTGCCAGGACAGGGGCTTTTGGAAAAGACTGGGAGAAAGCCTCTTACCCATTGACTACGGGCCCTGGCATTTAAGGTAACACTACTCTATGGAAGGTGTATGTCTGGAGGATCTGTGGAGTGGTCTTGTTAATTTGGATTCAAGTCCATGTCTCCCCAAGACACACAGACTCTGGGACTCTAAGCCCGGGGTCCATGTTAAGGGCCTAGATGTCACATTTCCATCAAGGACTGCTCCACACTATGGGACTCATAGCAGATGTTAATGTCATCAGCAAGCCACTTGTCTGGGGGTTGCCTGCTGTAATGTGTTTATTGAAAGTAGGTCTAGTGTGCCTCCTAAGGGTCTTTCACCCATTGTTAATTGTGCTAATTAACTCACCTTTTGTCTGTCTGCTAAGCAAACCATTGTGGGCTGTTTTTATAATAATGTGTGTTGTCCAGTACACTGTATTCAGTATTGTAGAAGTCAGCAAGTCTTATCTGGAATTAAACCTCTGAGTCATCCAGGTGGCTAATTAATGTAATGTTTATAGTAAATGTCTGTTGTTCTAATATTCCTGTGCACAGTTTGTATTGTTAGGGTAATATGATCAGAAGGTGGATGTCTTCCTGTGGTGTATATATTCTGTGTTAGTTCATTCAAATAAACGTGTTCCAGCTTTGCAGCCAAATGAGTCATGCCTAGTTCTTGGTTGCAATATGCAGCTATAATAGATGATATCTGTCTTCAGACTGGAGGAAGTGGTATATGACGTAAGCACTCAAGCGGAGTGTGGGGGACGATTTTGTTACATTGGTGGCAAGCAGTGAGATGCTTCCTGCAGTCTGGGACATTCAAATCTCCACCTGGATCCAAGGTCCGATAGCAGGAGAGGAGAGATACAGATACCAGCCACCATGGAAGAGGAATTCGGAAGGAGGTTGCGAGAGATGCAGATACAGCACAGAAGACCAGTGTCAGAGCAGGCCCTGCTAGGATGGTATAATTCTGTCCGCTGGAAACTCTGCAAGAAAGCGCTAGCCCCTGGGAAATTACACCAGGGAAAAATTCTCACCTTCCAGGGAAGGTACTGGTCACAGTTTGAAATGCAAATGGTGTTTTTGGGGAAACAATCACACAAAAAATGGAAAGCTGAGTTAACCAAGCTGGTCCAGGCAGAGATGCAGTTGGACGAGAGCTAGAGAGCCCTCCGCTGGTATGTAGCCCAAGTGTGCCTGTGGACAGCGGACGATACCCCAAAAGAAGGCTTTGGCTATGGTGGTCTGCGGCTGTTATTAGAGAGGCTGTCTGAGGACCCTGACTTTGGGAGCGATTTGGAGTGGCATTTGGAGGAAATCTTGGAATACAGAGAACGGAAGCTGAATGTCTTGGAAGTTCTCTGGGCACTTTTGGAGTTTCTAGCCAATGAGGAATGGGAGCTGGAGATCGCCTACAGACAGCTGATAGATTATGCTCAGCAGCCAGGTCTGAGCCCATTTGCCTGGAACTATCAGGAAATACCAGCTGACAACTCTGAAATCCTGGCTGAAGAGTCATCAATGTGGCATAGTAATGCAGAGGTCTTATGGCGGATGCAGCAATTACTAACTGACCTTGACGATCCTGTTTCTGCATTGGATGATCTTGGATTAAGGAATGCATCTGCCTATCAGCCGGATGAGGGTAATGGGAGATGAATCAGTCGGCTCATCTCTCCAGCTACAGATCACAGAATGTATGGATTTAATAGATTTTTCATCTGAGAATGTTATGGATTATGAGTCACCTGCCAAAGTGTTGGCACAGGGCCCAAGTGCCGCCAACCTGTGTCCTGGATTGTCAGCAATTCCTGAGACTAGTTATTTAATTGACATTTCAGCTGAGGAAGAACCAGGTGAGCTTCCAGCAGAAGAGCTGGCATCAGAGCAGAACATCACTGAGGTCTGCCTGCACCAATAACACATGCATCCTTCCTGAGAGAAAAGGCAGTCAGCCTTTGTCCCACAACACTGACAGGGACATGGGATTTCCTGCCAGCAGCAGTTGTCGAGTTACAAGAAACTTCTGCAACTGAAGCCCTGGCAACTGGACAGAGGGTCAAAGACCTCTGCTTCACACCTGCGGTAGTTTGGGAGGCCCATGGTGAGAAAGAGACAGTCAATTCCCAGCAGCAGATCAGGATCCAGGGGGAGAAGGGAGAGGAGGCTGTCGTCCTCCCTTTCCAACAGTCAGACAGAGTGGAATAAATTGTCTTCACTCCCCAGCCAGGATTTATGCACCTGGGAGACGGTGACAGAGAAATGTCATTCCAGCAGCCAGACGAGAGAACGGAAGAGGAAGCAACCAGCTTATCTCCCCAATGATGGATAGACAGTTTAGGAGAGATGGAGGTCATCCTTCCTCCTCAGCAGCAAAACCATAGTCTGGGAGTGGAGGAAGCCAGCCTCCCGCCCCAACAGTTAGTCAAAGCGGATGATGTGGAGTCCCCAGCAGAAGTGCTGACAACAGGGCAGAGTGCTACCAACCTCTGCCCAGAACTGGCAACATCAGAGGAGTTCCAGGGAGCTGGGCCAGTTGACCCCTCTCTCCAGCGACAAGCTGATGTAGTGAAGATTCTACTACCAGCTGAATCACTGGCAACAGGGCAGAGCACTGCTGGCCTCTGCCTAGCACCTACTGTGCCTCCACAGCTTCAGGAAGCTGGCTGATCGGCCCCCCTCACCTGCAGCAGACCGAGCCCCGGAATGTTACAAACCACCCAGCTGAAGCGCTAGCAGCTGGACAGAAAGTCAATGACCTCCACCCCACACTTACTGACGACAACTATTCCTTGCACTATTCCTTGCAGCCAAGAATGGAGATCATGCAGACAGACTATGTGAGTTCACTCTGCCCGACTAACACATGTCCAGACCAGGTGGAGGTCTGAGATCTTGTTAGTTGACTTCTGATGGGGGAGAAGTGTGACAGACCTAGCTGGGACAGGGGCTTTTGAAGAGGACTGGGAGCAAGCCTCTTACCCACTAACTATGGGCCCTGGCTTTTAAGGGAACACTACTCTTTGGAAGGTGTATGACTGGGAGATCCGTGGAATTGTATTGTTACTTTGTATTCAAGTCCATGTCTCCCCAAGACAAATAGACTCTGGGACTCTAAGCTCGGGGTCCATGTTAAGGGTCTAGATGCCACATTTCCAACAAGGACTGCTCCACACTATGGGACGCATAGCAGATGTTGATGTCATCAGCAAGCCACCTGTCTGGGGGTTGCCTGCTATAATACAAGTAGGTCTAGAATGCTTCCTAAGGGTCTTTCACCCATTGTTAACTGTGCTAATAAACTCACCTTTTGTCTGTCTGCTAAGCAAACCATTGTGGGTTGTGTTTATACTTGTAATAATGTGTATTGTCCAGGTGGCTAATTAACATAATGTTTATAGTATATATCTGTTGTTCTAATTATATTCCTGTGTACAGTTTGTATTGTTAGGGTAATATTATCAGGAGGGAGAGGTCCTCCCTTGGGGTATATTTTATGTGTTAGTTTGTTCAAATAAACGTGTTCCAGCTTTGCAGCCAAACAAGTCCTACCTTGTTCTTGGTTGCAAAATGCGGCTATAATATCTGATATCTATCTTCAGACTGGAGGAAGTGGTATATGATGGAAGCACTCAAGCAGAGTATGGGGGAATATTGCGTTACAGTGTCTATAAACATTCATTCTGTTTTGTAACTTCTGTCCTGTCTTACCAATGTATGATCCATGCTTGGACTTGCTGCATTGAATGAAGTACATCCCATTACTGGAGGCCAAGCTGTATGATCCTGTAATACTGAAGGTTCCTTTTGTTGTGTGACAATGTTTAATACATTTATGTAGATGCACAGTTTGCAGCATTTGGTGTTGCAAGGTTTTGTTCCCTTATTTGAGTCCCTGTCCTCAGAATGAAGCTTCCTGATGATTAATATATGTCTGAGGTTGGGTGTTATCCTGAAGGTCATCACTGGGGGGTTGTTGGAATTATCCTTTCAGGCATCTGTCCTCTGTTATGATAGGTTTCATCTATTCCATTATCTCTCTCATCCCTTCTAGTGCTGGATTGTATGTGGTTATTAGAGGTAATTTGTTTTCTTCTCTTTGTATTGTAGGAGATTTTTTCTTTGTACTTTTAAGGCAGTGTTTATGCTTGTACTGATAGTTGTGTTGTTGTAACCTTTCTAATGCAAGGCTTCTGCTAGTACTCCTAGATATTTATTTCTGTCTTCTGGTTAAGTGCATATGCTGTGGTATCCAGACAAATGAAGGGCCACCTTCTGGAATGGTCCATATTTTTCCACCAAGACCATAAGCTTGGCTTACTTACACTATTATATCTGTAGTTTTGCTCTTGAATTGTTCATATTGTTCTATATTATCTCAGGTCCCAAGGGGTCGATGCTCTGAGGAATGTCTTCCAGGGTTCAGAACATCTATAAGAGAAGGATATCACCCATGTTGTTATAATTGTGCTCCATGTTCAGAAGGAGAAATATCAAACCATTCTGGTAAGCTTGATTTTTTTTTTAATAGAAACTCTGATATTGGATTAGAAAATAAAACTTTTAAAGTCCTTTAAAGTGATTCTGTTACCACTTTACACTTTGCAGTAAGCAACGAGAACCAGCTTCCTCCTACTATATATCTATTTAAAATTCGCGTTGAAGTACTAAATCCAACTAAAAATTAAAATGAAACTAAGACTGCAGTGGCTGTGCAAAGGTGCTACAACCTTAACTGCTTCCCGACCGCCTCACGCCGATGTACGTCGGCAGAATGGCACGGCTAGGCAAAACCACGTACAGGTACGTGGCCCTTTAAAAGCCTAGCCGTGGGTCGCGCGTGCCCCCGGGGGCACGCTCGCGACCCGGTCGGGATCTCCGTGACCACGGCCATGGGACCAGCGGACCCGATCGCCGCTGGTGTCCCGCGATCGGGTCACAGAGCTAAAGAACGGGGAGAGGTCTGTGTAAACAAACCTCTCCCCGCGCTTCCTACTCTGCCTGTCATTGATCGGCTGTTCCCTGTCATCGGGAAAGCCGATCAATGACGTCAGCCCCGCCCCCTAATGTTAAAAAAACACACACGTCACAGTCCAGCATCCTCCGGGACTGTGACAACACAAGGGGGCGGGGTCACCATGTGACATGAGCATGTGACCCTGTCCCCCATGTCCCTATATAAGTCCCAGCGCAGCACGGCACAGGCATTCCGGGCAGAGACAGTGACGGGTCAACATCGGAAGAAGAAGAAGAACAAGAAGGACAAGAAGAAGAAGGCGGCGCCGGCGGCGCGGAAGACGACGACCGCCGCAAGAACAGAAGAGACCCCCGGAAGACCCCCGAAGACCCCCAAAGGCGGATCGAGACCCCCAGACGACGGCGGCGACGACGAAGAAGGTAGCCGGACTTCCCCCGCTCGGTAAAAGAGCTTGGTAAATGGCGGGGGAGTCCGGCGAGAAGACCCCCAAGACGGAAGAAGACCCCCGGAGCAGTCAGTGCAATAAAATATTTTTTCAAAAGTGTGTGTGTTTTTGTACTTTACATTTTACACCTTAGGTAAATGGGTAGGGGTACATCGTACCCCATACTCATTCACATAGGGTGGGGGGCCGGGATCTGGGGGCCCCCTTATTAAAGGGGGCTCCCAGATTCCGATAAGCCCCCGCCCGCAGACCCCGACAACCAACGGCCAGGGTTGTCGGGAAGAGGCCCTTGTCCTCATCAACATGGGGACAAGGTGCTTTGGGGTGGGGGGGCCGCACGGCCCCCCTTTCCCCAGGGCACCCCCCATGTTGAGGGCACGCGGCCTGGTACGGCTCAGGAGGGGGGGGCGCTCGTTCGTCCCCACCCCTTTCCTGGCCTGCCAGGCTGCGTGCTCGGATGAGGGTCTGACTTGGATTTGGGGGGAACCCCCACGCCGTTTTTTCGGCGTGGGGAGTCCCTTTAAATCCATGTCAGCTTACGGAGCTAGCGCGGCGGCATTTACTGCCTACACTAGCTACGTAACCTGAAGTTACGTTCTAAATGAACGGACTGCTCCGTGTGTGGGCAAGTCCGTTCATTTTCAAAAGTCCCGCGGACTTTTGGCCGGCGGATTATCCGCCGGAGAAGTCCGTGCGTGTGTGGGCAAGTCCACACGCTCGGAAAGTCCAGCGGACCCAGCTGGAAAGTCCGGCGGGATTGTCCGCTGGACTAAGTCCGCCGGCAAAAGTCCGCACGTGTGTACGCGGCAATAGTGTCGCAGTCACAATAAAAATCACTGATCGCCGCTATTACTAGTAAAAAAAAATTATTTTAATAAAAATGCTATAAAACTATCCCCTATTTTGTAAACGCTGTAACTTTTGCGCAAACTAATCAATATAATCGCTAATTGTGATTTTTTTTACCAAAAATATGTAGAAGAATATGTATCGGCCTAAACTGAGGAACAAAAATGTTTTTTTATATTTTTTGGGGATATTTATTATAGCAAAAAGCAAAAAATATTGCATTTTTTTCAAAATTGTCGCTCTACTTTTGTTTATAGCGCAAAAAATAAAAACCGCAGGGGCAATCAAATACCACCAAAAGAAAGCTCTATTTGTGGTAAAAAAAGGACGCCAATTTTGTTTTGGAGCCACGTCGCACAACCGCGCAATTGTCAGTTAAAGCGGCACAGTGCCGAATCGCAAAAAGGGGCCTGGTCCTTTGGCTGCCAAGTGGTCCGGGGCTGAAGTGGTTAAAAGTGATAAAAAGTATAAAACAGCGCTGACAGCCTATATTATACAATACACATCCTAGTGATTAGTGCCATATACATCAATCTGTTTCTGACATACAAATCAAAATACAACAAAATAATATATAATAATATATGCACAAATCTGTAAAGTGCTCGGTGCTTCTATAAAAGTGCAATGGTGCTCCAAAACTTTGAAAAATGTGAGGTGACTTTCCCTTCGGTGACCCCACTTGACTCCCATACCTGTAAGTTGGGTCCTTCGCTGCATGAACTGATCAGGCAGATTTCACAGATGATATTTTTATCTGCTGTTCACTCCGGGTGCCAGGATATCAGGCACTCATACATGTGAGTTGAATATTTTTTGATTCTTTGAATAAAAGTTATTTTTAAGCGGTACTGCGCAATGAGGCTTTCTCTATTCTATCCATCTATATGAGGAACATTCATCATAGTTAACCAATGGTCCAGAGGATATCTACAGGTGTCGTCACACACACGCATTTGAACTAACTAGCAATAGTTGGTCCAATTTCAAGGGTGCCCATCTACTGGGGGGGCACCCTATTTTAAGCACATAAGGAGCACGGAAATACTTATCAAGTCACAGCACTGAATATGAGTTTTTCATCATTGTTCCACAAGCACCAGCACTTTTCACTGGGGACTGTTTTATTTATTTATTTTTTTATGTATTGATTGTTTTCAGTATTTTACAATTATTTTTATTTATGTAGCAATGTATTGCATATAGCATTTAGCACGGTATATTTATTAGTTATTTTTTATATGACACTAATCACTAGGATGTTTATTGTATAATATAGGCTGCCGGAGCTGTTTTATACTTTCTATAGCTTCATTCTACTGCCTCTCTGAGAAAACTTCCAACATTTATCTAAAAGTAATGGTCAGAAAAATGATTACACTGAAGAGGCCAAAACTGTCAAATAGTTGCATTCTCGGTATACCATGCTTATTTTCACTTATTTTTACTCTACAGACAGTGAACTCTGCAAGAAGTGTCCTGAAAATGAATGGCCCAACAAAGATAAAACTATTTGTATTGACAAGGTCATCGAGTATTTATCATACGAGGAGGACATTCTAGTTCTATTTTTTTCTATAACTTCACTCATATTTGCTACAACATCTCTCTTTATACTTGGACTGTTTTTTTGGTTTCGAAGCACTCCCATAGTCAAAGCCAATAACCGGAACCTCAGCTTCATTCTGCTCCTCTCCCTCATACTGAGCTTCCTTTCTGTATTCCTGTTCCTTGGCCGTCCTGTGGATATTACCTGCATGCTGCAACAAGTCACTTTTGGAATTCCCTTCACCATCTCAGCATCTTCTATCCTAGCCAAAACCATCATGGTCTTCATTGCTTTTAAAGCCACCAGACCTGGAAGCTCTTGTAGAAAATGGGTGGGAGTCAAACTTCCCAATACAGTCATGTTATTCTGCTCATCAATTCAGGTTATGAATTGCATTCTCTGGTTGTCCATCTCTCCACCATTTCAGGAGTATGATATGGACTCCTATCCTGGGAAGATCCTCATTCAGTGTAATGAAGGGTCAGTTATCGGGTTCTACTCTATGTTGGGTTATATGGGGTTTCTGGCAGCTGTGAGTTTTGTTCTGGCTTTCATGGTGAGGACATTACCGGACAGTTTTAATGAGGCCAAGTACATCACCTTCAGCATGCTGGTGTTCTGCAGTGTCTGGATTGCCATGATCCCGGCCTATCTGAGCACCAGAGGGAAATACATGGTGGCTGTGGAGATATTCGCCATACTGACCTCCAGTGCTGGAATATTATTGTGTATCTTTTCTCCAAAACTCTACATTTTACTTTTCAAACCTGAACTGAACACAAGAGGGACAATGCTGGGGAAAAGAATGTTGTAAATGTAACACATTGATTCAATGTATAATACTGTAGACCAGATTAAACAAATTCAGCCATATTGTTAAATCATCATTATGAATGAATTTATCATCATCATTACGATTTTTTGTGTATATTAACTGCCTTCTGTCTGCCTATTGTATATAAGTGAATGGAAGGTGGATGTTACAGGGTGGGCAATTATATTACAGCTTAATTTTTGTCTTGCTCTTACATGCCCCCTAGCCTGCACAAGCAACGTACTGTGACTGTGCTGTCCATTGGATGGTGCCAATCACAAAAATATGCTGTGACCAATCAAAGCATCACACAATGTAACCAACACCTGCAGTTAGCAGCTTGATACCATTTTACACTCACACACTGATCAGTGTTTCAGAGGAAAGAAAGCTTCAAGATCACCATCCAGTATAAGCTTAATTCAGTACAAGTGCAATCCAGTAGCAGAAACAGCTTCAACCATCCCCCCTATTATTATTATTATTATTATTATTATTATTATACAGGAATGTTATGGCGCCAACAGTTTACAAAGCACTTTACAACATACTGTAAGTTCAGATAATACAATTACAATACAATTTAATACAGGAGGAATCAGAGGGCCCTGCTCATTAGAGCTTACACTCTAAAGCCCCATACACACGCGCGGATTATCCGAGGACCAGGTCCGTCAGACCATGTCCGTCATACTTTGTCTGATGTTGGTTTTGCGTACACACGGTCGGACAAAGTTGTCGGAAAATCCGATCATTCTGAACGTGGTGACGTTTGTTGCCTACGACGGGACTACGTAGAGGCTAGTAGCCAATAGCTTTGGTCTTGTAATGTGATCTGAGCATGCGTAGCACTTTGTCCGGTCGGAATTCGCTACACACGATCGGATTTGGTGTGATCGGACTTTGTTGTCCAAAAATCTATCCAGCAGGAGATAGGACTTTGTCCGTCAGACAATCTGATGGAAACTGTCCGATGGTGCCTACACACGGTCTGATTTTCCGACAACATTGTCCGATAGGACAGAATCCATCGGAAAATCCTACCGTGTGTATGGGGCTTAAGAGGATGGGTCAAGAGATACAAGAGGTAATAATTTTAAGGGATGGGCTGATGGACAAAATAAGTTGTACAGTTGTTAAGTGAGGGTCAAATAGGTTTTTATGAAGAGATTTGTTTTCAGGGAACATCTGTAAGTGGACAGAGTATGAGAGAATCGGACAGATTGGGATAGATAGTTCCAAAGGATAGGAGAGGCTCTGGAGAAGTCCTGGAGGTGAGTGTGGGTTGAGGCGACAAGGGTACTAGAGAGCAGGAGGTCTTTGAAGGAACAAAGAGAATTATTTATTTTTAGTAGATTAGTGATGTAGCTGGGGGCCAAATCGTGGATGCTTTGTAGGTTATTGTTAGAATCTTGAATTTAATTTGTTGGATGAGTGGAAACCAGTGGAGGAATTGGTAGAGAGGGGTAGCAGACGCTAAGTGGTTCGTAGGGTGGATGAGCATGGCAGCAGCATTCATGATGGACTGAAGGGGGCATAGCCTATTTAACCTGTTGCCGACCGCCCACTGTCAATTGACAGCAGATCGGTGCGGCTCTTGTTGCGGGCTGCTGTCATATGATGGTGGCTGAGAAAAACGGCCGTGCGCGCGATCGCGGGTGCGCAGCCATGCTCTGTCAATGTTAGTGTGTTCCGGAGACACACCGCATCACCGACAGGGGTGAACAGCCATTGGGCATGGCTGTTCACCATGGGATCAGCCGCGATTACATCACGGCTGATCACAATGGGAATTCCCCGCTTAAGACTGTGCATGCGTGCGATCAGGAGCGCGCATCGTGGTCATGTCGGTGGCGGCGTGTTCCCAGGAACACTGCTCGTCACCGACAAGGGTAAACAGCCAATGCCTGGCGGCTGTTTACCACGTGATCCATTCACAGCCGACCGCTAAATGTAGACAAAGACCGGTTACTAGCTGTTACCGGCTCTTCTCTCCTCACACCGTTACCAGTGTGAGGAGAGAAGAGCCAGGAGCAGTGAGTTACCGATCTATGTGTGTACTGTAGTTGTAACTGCACCAACACAAAAAAAGAGAACCTGTCACATCGCCCCCCCCCCATTACAGCTGTCACCCAACAGTCACCACATCAGTGTCCACAAAGTGCACCTGTCACCCATCAGTCTCCACAAAGTGCACCTGTCACCCATCAGTGCCCACAAAGTGCACCTGTCACCCATCAGTGCCCACAAAGTGCACCTGTCACCCATCAGTGACCATCGCCAGTGACCGTCAGTGCCCACGAAGTGCACTTGTCACCCATCAGTGCCCACAAAGTGCACCTGTCACCATTAGAGACTGCCGTCAGTGGTGCACCTGTCACCCATCAGTGACCATCGCCAGTGACCGCCATCAGTGACCTATCCGTGACCCTCATCTGTCACCTATCAGTCACCATCAGAGACTGCCATCAGTGACTGTCACCCATCACGCGTCACCCACCAGTGACTGTCACACGTCACCCACCAGTGACCTTCACCCGTCACCCACCAGTGACCGTCACATGTCACGCGTCACCCACCAGTGACTGTCATCCGTCACCTGTCACCTGTCGCCCATCACTGACCGTCATCTGTCACCCGTCGCACAGCCCATCAGAAAGAATGTCCAAAAGGTTCTATACAAGTGAGGAGGCGTTCTAGATCCTCGCCATGACTGATGAGAGCAGCGGGGAGTTCTCATTAGATTCAAATGCCAATTCCGATTGTGAATCAAATTCAGCATTTGAACCAACCGAAAATAGTGTATCGGCAAATGAATCAGAGGAAGAATGGATCCCTCCTAAACGAGCATGGCGTTCTGGAAACCAGGCAGCCACCAGCAATATATCCCAGGATCAAATTCCCAGGCCCAGTACTAGCGCTGCCACCAGCGAAAGGCCACAAGAAATGCCCAGCCCCAGTACCAGCACTGCCGCATCATCACACCCAAATGCCAGCAGAGCAACTTCAAATCCCCCAACTACCAGCACTGGAGTGCCACGTCCCCCAAGAGCAAGGGCCGCTACATACCTCCCAGATGGTCTTGCCAATCCAACATGGCTGCCTTCCAACTCAGGATCAGCAAGAATCCCCCCTTTCACCACACAGCCAGGTGTGCAGGCCAATACCCCATTTTTTTCTGCAATGGATTGTTTTAATTTATTTTTGCCCGACACTTTGCTGCAACTCATCGTGGACCAGACCAATTTATATGCCCAGCAGCATATTGCCAACAACCCCAAATCATCATACGCCCGTCTATTTGAGTGGAGAAGCTTGACTCTGGAGGAGTTCAAAGTGTTTATGGGCCTCACCATAAACTTGGGGCTTACAAAAAAAAATTAAGTACATGCCTATTGGTCCACTAACCCCATCCACCACATGCCCATTTATTCTTCTGTAATGTCCAGGTCCCGATACATGATGATAATGCGCTTTCTTAATTTCAGGGACAACAGCCAGTGCCCTCTCCGCAATCATACAAATTATGACAAATTACAGTGGTGTGAAAAAGTGTTTGCCCCCTTCCTCATTTCCTGTTCCTTTGCATGTTTGTCACACTTAAGTGTTTCGGAACATCAAACCAATTTAAACAATAGTCAAGGACAACACAAGTAAACACAAAATGCAATTTGTAAATGAAGGTGTTTATTATTAAAGGTGAAAAAAAATCCAAACCATCATGGCCCTGTGTGAAAAAGTGATTGCCCCCTAAACCTAATAACTGGTTGGGCCACCCTTAAGCCCCATACACACGGTCGGATTTTTGCATGGATTCTGTCCGATCGGACAATGTTGTTGAAAAATCAGACCGTGTGTATGCACCATCGGACAGTGTACGTCGGATTGTCCGACGGACAAAGTCCTATCTCCTGCTGGATAGATTTTCCGACAACACGGTCCGATCACACCAAATCCGATGGTGTGTACGGTTGTCCGACGGACAAAGTGCTACGCATGCTCAGAAGAAATTCTGTGACAGAAGCGCTCGGTCAGGTAAAACTACCTTTCCTAATCGACACAGCACATTCGTCACACTGCTATGATGTTAAAATGTCTTTAATGCAGCGCATTCTCTTTTTCTTTACAATGCAAGAAGAATGACATGTTTTAGCTGCTCCTATTCACCCGCACTTCTCACAAACTTAGTTCTTTATTACTTTTCAGGATTTATACACTACATGTTTATTTTTACTCAGATCATAAAAGAATCTTTGTTATATTTTTAGCATGATTTGTCTTTTTTTTTTTTTTTTTTTTTTTTGTGAATACATATTTGAAGGAGATTTTTTTTTTTTTTTTTTTTTGGAGGGGGGTTGTGTGTCTCAACTTAGCAAAACCACATTATTAACATTTGTATTTGTTGCTTAAATTTACTAGGAGTTTGTTGGTTGTTGGTGCCCCTTGTTAATTATACTTTCGGATTAGTGAAATGTACCTGCCTACTCAAAGAAAAACTGTCATTGTAGAAAAGTAAAACACAATAGTCAATGATTATTTCAAATCCAAAAAACATTTATTTAGGTCTCAGCAACAAACCAAAGAGGAACGCAGCCATGGTGAAACTTGGGGAATTTGCAAAGCCTTGGACACCCACGGCAACCATCATTTTTCAAGCTTAGAAAATTGGGGGCCTGAGGAGTACCTATCTAAATAATAAGGGAGTGCAATCTGGTCCTGAAGTCCAAAACATCCGGAACTGCAGCAGATGCCATCTAGGTCCCCAGGCTCTGGTCCTACGAGAGGCTCCATCTTCTCTCAGACCAGACTGAATCCAGGTCGTCACTCTCTTGTCTTCCTTGTACTCTTCCTTCCACGCCGTGGTGCTGGTGCTGGTGGGGTGGCAGAAGGAGGAGGAGGAGGCGGAGCAAGGTCACTCTCGCAAACATGTGTGAGGGGAGTCATCTCCCCAGCCATCCCCTCATTTAGGATTTTGAGGATGACATCCTCACACATGCTGCGTTGCCCCGCCTCCATACCCGTCATTTTATTGGCAACCAAGGAGGCAAAGGCCTCCTCGTAGGTGGGTGTGGCATATAGGGAGGCTGAAGCATCTCGTATCAGCTGGAGCGCTGACTCTCCCACCTCCCCCATCCATGCTTTTCGCCCTTCTGTAGGGAAGGCGGAGGGGAGGGACTTGGGAGACAGTCAGGCTCCTACGCCTACCCCCCACCTCTTGGCTGCCACTAACCCCTGCCTCCTCCTGACTGCCACCTTCCACAGCCACCTCCTGGCTGAGGTCTTCCTGTGTATGAAAAAGGGACATAGTTTCAGTTATTTGTTCATCAAACACACACAATTCTCATCTAGTGACTGTTGCAAAATGTTTACAAATAGAAAACCATACAATTCTCAGCCCTGCAGTTTAGATTCTTCCCAAAAATGTCTCCAACACCACTGTCTGTTGATATGTCAATCACGTTAGGAACTAAGCAATTGGGGATCCTGAATTAACTGAACATCATTCATTATTCCCTAAAATGGTTACAAAACTACTATACCTGGAACAAGCTGGGCTCCTGCACATCTTCCATACTGGAAGGCCCAGGTTGGTCCTCGGAAGCCTCATCAGGGGTGGCGTGCGCGGAAGGACACGTGCAAGGAAGAGTCGAGAGTGACTTCCTGACATTAGCCTGGTCTTTGAGAAAGTGGAGCCTCTCATAGTACCAGAGCGTGGGGACATAGACATCAGCTGCTGCAGCTCCAGATGCTAGGGACTTCCGGACCTTATTGCGCTCCCGGAAATAGGTACTCCTCATGTTATTAATTTTTACTTTTAAGTTCGCCACGGTTGCCGTGGGCAGGTTTGGCTTTACAAATGCCACAAGTTTCAGCAGGGCTGCGTACCTCTTTGGTCTGTTGCTGTAGTCGCAGTGCTTTGGTTGCCATAATAGGGGAAATTCCCTGTATTTATCAATGAAGAGGGGGAGAAAACTCACGTCGTAGAAGCCCTCCATCACCTCTGCAAGACACAACACCACACAAAACAATATAAATAATGTCAGCCTAAACTCTCCTAATCTTCTCCATAAAGAAGCCTCAAGTTCGAATCAGTCTAGGCTAGTTATGTACCAACGTCAAATTGTACCTTCGTTTCTAGCGATCGTCTCGTGCGTGAGCTTTCTCTCCCCTCGTCTCCCAGATCGTGGCTACGACACAGGCGTGTGACGTTTTATATACAGTTTGCATGCGTCAAACTCCGCCCGCCCCTGATGATCTTTCTCGTCTATTCCCCACCCCTTCTCTTTATGGCGCAGTGGGGAGAGGACATGGCGGGGACCCAGCAGGTGCGCCCCAAATATCACACCAACGAGGAGGAGGACGAGGAAAGTCCGGAGGCAGAAACGTCCCGATCCCGGAGCCTGAAATTCAAGGCCTCCAATATGTCATTTGGAGAAATGTTGGAGATGGTGGACATATTAAAGAGGAGCGACTATGATGGGAAGTATGGGCCTTACCTCAACCCCAATGTCCGCAAGGCCAAGATCATGTCTAAAGTTGTGAGAAGGCTGTACAATCATTTTGGGGTACAACGATCCAAGGAGCAACTCAGGAAACGCTGGTCAGACCTGAAACTGAGGGAGGCCGATCAGTACAGAAAGATCAAGCGAATTCTTCAAAAAAGTAAGTAGTTGTGTTTTGTGTTGGATTTCTTGCTTGCATACTGCTCCATGTGGTTTGATTTTTACAAAGTTGTACATTCCAAAATGGCCACTTTCATGTTCGTCTGGGCATTCGATCGTACTCAGCCTCAATCTTTCTGCCACTGTCATGGTCGTGTGTGTGTCCCCTCGATCGTTCGGCCACTTATAATACGAGGTTTGGTGAAGTTTTGTTTGAAAGTAAGTTTCTTCTCACTAGAGATGTAATCAAGAACGTAAAGCAAATTTATTCAATGTAAAGGAGAGGTCACTCAGTAGCTGTTTACCCATCTGGACTCTAGAGCACTAGTGCTGGGACACCCAAACCCCCTTTTTATTATGCTTTTCCACACATGTGCTCCAGTGGATACTAGAGGGGGGTCTCCATCAGACAAACTTCTACCAAAAAGCTAGTCAGTTTAGCATCTTTACAAAGTGAGTACATTCATGTTGTTGGCATTTGTAACTGGCCAAACAAAAATAGTGTCCGTCACTTTCAAGCAATGTTTGTCATTTCCTATTTCTGCCCTCAATAGATTGTGTTGCTAAATCTTCCTTTTGTACATTCTCATAGGGGAGCGAAAACTTGGGCCGTCTGAGGAAACCCCAAAACCAACACCTCCCAAAAAAGGGGAAAGAGCAGAAGCAGAGGAGGAGGAGGAGGAAGGAGAGATCATCGAACTTGGAGAACTTGTCACCACAACAGGTGAGTGTGGGAGAACACAGCTACTGGTAAGCTAATCAATGTATGGCTGCCTCATTTCCAACACCCGATTTTTGTTTGTTTGTGGTTTTTAGGTGACGTGGATGTTGTGGAAGAAAAATCGCACTTTACCACAGAGAGTGCCCATGTACTCATCGGGGAGATAATGGTCTGCAATAGAGATCTAGATTACCTAAAGCAAAACATCAATGATGTTCAACAAAAATTGAAGAACATCATTGATGTTTTAGGAAAAATATGAAAACGCACCAAGTAATTAACACACGGCGGCTTGGATGGAGACCTGAGAGGACGCATGATCTAGAGCTCTGCTGGATTCCGGCAATTTATCCTGTTCTATTGACCGGTTATCGGTTGTAATTTCTAACCTGACTGACTCCGGATGTCCTACAGAATGAGGCGCAAGGGGAAGAAGCTTCATTTTCCATCTGGGGCTGAAGCATTAGTCCCGCAAGAATCCCACCACGCGGCGGCCTTCCCCAAGCAGGCGCGCAATATGGCGTCGCAGACGGAGGCTGGTGAACAGCCAGCCGAGACGCAGCTGGGCTTTCAAGAAGTGATGGCGGCCATAGCTACCTGCCAGGCCACCCTGACCAACAAGATCGAGGCAGTGCAGCTCGACATGGGCCTTATTCGGCAGGACCTGGACAAGGTCCGTTCACGGGTCTCGGAGGCGGAGCAGAGAGTAGGCCTGGCGGAGGACGCTGTACATGAACACACGGCCTCCATCCGCACACTGCAAACCAGGGTCCGGGCTCTGGAGTACAAAGTGGACGACGCCGAAAATAGGAATCGGAGGAACAATTTGAGGATCGTCGGCCTCCCGGAGGGGGTGGAGGGGAAGAACCCCACGGTGTTCGTTGAAGAACTTCTGAAATCCCTCTTGCCGGCGGCGCAGTTCTCCCCTACTACACGGTGGAACGCGCTCATCGCATCCCTCCGGTCCCTGGTCCACCTGGCTCCCGGCCGCGCACCCTGATTTTTAGGATGCTGAACTTCAGGGATCGAGATGAGATCCTTCGATCAGCCCGCAAGGCGGGGGAGCTGAAGTATCAAAATGGCAACTTGCTCTTCTTCCCGGACTACTCCATGGAGACTCAGAAGCTCCGAAGGTCCTTCGATCAAGTCAAGGTGGGACTGCGGGCCAAGAACATCAAGTATAGTGTTCTATTCCCAGCCAAATTGCGGGTTCAAGATGGGGAAACTGTGCGGTTCTTTACTACACCCCGGGACGCCACAGCCTGGCTTGAATCGCTGCCTCCCAACCGCTAGCATTGCTGTGAGTTGTACCTACTTTGCTGGAGGGTATGGAACAAAACTGTTTTATTGATGGCGACTGATACATGGTGACGATCGTGGACACGGCAAGTAAGTGTTTTTGGGCATACCCCCCATGGAACTTATGCTAGCTGTTCTCTCCCATTGTCTACGGACTGGCCCTACTGCAGGCCCTGAGACATTCTTCGCCCACGTGGGAAATGGATGAGGCGGGGGTGCTGGCTGAGTAACGGTCGGGTCATGCTGCAGGAGTCTAGCGGCTTTTACTTTACACTATAGTGTGGGGGGAGGGTTGTGGCTCATCTCCTTCACGTGTTTGGGTTCCGAGCTGTTAGTTCCTGAAGGAGCTGCTCCGTCCCCCCCTGCATTACCTCCGTACAGTACTGTCATTGCGGGCCTCTACTAGTGACCACTATGTGACACACAGTTTATCTCCTGACCTGCACGGGAACTACCAGACTGGCGTCAGGGAGAGGCAGCATACCCCACATCCTGCATTCCTGGGGGGGCTTGGCCCCAGTTAGTGCCTTGTCACCATCCATTGTTCCTTGTTGTCCCTATCCATCACTTCCTCTGCTATGGTTATCTGAGGTCGTTCCTACCTAAACCAGCGTTCTGTGTCTATTACATACTGTCCGCGTGGTCTAACAAGATGTGTGCCCCTGGGCCTGCCCGGGTGAATGTGTCAGGTTGGAACACACCAGCATCTCTACTGGTCTAGCGACAGTGCCTTTCGCACCAACTACACGCTCTTTTTGATATATCTACAAGTTGGGGTTTGGGACATGAAGCACCTCCAATGTTTGATGGGGGTGCGGGGAGGGGGGGTAAGGTTTCTGCTGTTGCAGATGAGGGGACATGTTGTTCTCTATGTTCTTTTTTTTCAGGAGCTCTTGTACCAAGGTAACAGAAGGACAACTAATATGCTCAGTGTATACCTAATGTTATGTTTGATGGAATGTGCAGTATTTTACAAACCACTAGAATTGCATGTGACCATGGGCACCGGATGGGCGGGGTGCTTTGTTGGGAGGGTGGGGGTACGGGGGGGGGCTTGCGAGTCGTGACACTTCTTGACTCTCACCGACTATGGCTAGCATCTCCATAATTTCTTGGAATGTTAGAGGTTTGAACTCGGCAGTTAAGCGATCGCTGGTTTTTAAATACCTACAGAAGTACAATCCTCACATTTGTATACTCCAGGAGACCCACCTAACTGGTAATAAGATCTTGGGTCTCAGGAGGGCATGGGTGGGCACTCACTACCACTCCACATATTCTTCCTACGCCAGGGGGGTGAGTGTCTTGTTTCGCAGGTCTCTCCCACTTCAGATACTAGAGGTCCGTATAGACCCTGGGGGCAAGTATATAATTTTACATGTTATTCTCCATGAGAAAAAACTGGTTCTGGTGGGCTTGTATCTCCCTCCGCCGGCCGATATCGAAGTGCTGTATGCCATTATGCAAATTGTACTAGAATTTAATACTCCAGATATCTTCCTCTTTGGGGACTATAATATGGTACCATCCCAGAACTTGGACAGACTGCACCCAGGAGGCCGCTCCACATCTGCTCTACAAAGCTGGGCCAACACACATGCCCTCACGGATGTGTGGCGCCAGTTTCACCCTCATGATAGGCAATATACTTGCCACTCTTCCTCACACAGGGCCCTATCCCGTATAGACCTAGCATACGCCTCCTCTGGGGCGCTGAGGTGGACGAGGGGAGCTGAGCATCTGCCTAGGGGCATATCAGATCACGCCCCTTTACACCTCACAATATCCCTAGCAAGGTCCCCCGGGGTAAAACTATGGCGTCTGTCCAGGTTCTGGGCTCTGGTTACAGGAACCAATATTGGAAACTATTTGTAATTACTGGACTGAGAATGAGGGATCTACTGATATTAACATTGTGTGGGATGCATTTAAATCTCTGCTGAGAGGGGTGTACATCTCAAGAATTTCCGCTGTGGTCAGGGAGTCGGCTGGTTCTCAGGAGGCCTTGGAGGGGAGGGCGGCCAGATGCGAGGAGACATACATCCGCTCCCCTAGTGACGCCACTTACCACGCTTGGCAAAATACCTTGCGGGAGCTCTCTCTACACAATATTGAACAGACACATAAAGCTATTTTATACTCTAAACAAAGAGTGTTTGAGCATGGAGGTAAAAATGGTAGGATGCTGGCCTGGCTTGCCAGGGCTCAATCATCATCCACCCACATTGCCTCTATACGTGACGCTCAGGGTCAGTTGGTGTCCTCCCCTGAAGGTATAAATGGAAGGTTTCTGGAGTTTTTCCAGGGGGTTTATTCCTCCAGGGCCACCTCGTCCTCTGCCGTGCTTCAGGCCTACCTGGATGCCATACCCTTCCCGGTCCTGTCGGACGGGGCTAGATCTACTCTGGACAGCGATATATCCCTTGAGGAAGTTCAAACGGCGATAGGTGGTCTACAGGGTGGGAAGACCCCGGGTACGGATGGCCTGCCCACAGAACTATATACCCAATACATGGACACACTTGCCCCTAAACTGCAGACCCTCTTCTCTGGGCTTGCTGGTGGGGTGGCTCTGCCCGAGTCCATGGAAGAGGCTGTTATAGTCCTCATACCCAAGCCCGGTAAGGACCCACAGGAATGTGCGTCCTATCGACCCATCTCGTTAATAAATGTCGATGCCAAGATATTGGCGAAGATATTGGCTAATCGCCTATCCTCGGTAATATCCGAACTGGTACATTCCGATCAAACTGGGTTTATGCCGGGCAAGGGTACGGACATTAATATTAGGCGTCTCTTTCTAAACCTCTCCGTGACGCATGCAGACATTGGATCCCGGGTCATTGCCTCTCTCGATGCCGAGAAGGCATTTGATTCAGTGGAATGGGGGTATTTGTGGGAAGTGCTGCTGCACTTTGGCTTCGGCCCTAAATTCATCCACTGGATCCAGCTGCTGTATAGGGCGCCGAAGGCAAGGGTGCGGACAAACGACTGGGTATCTCCCCCCTTTCCGTTGCATAGGGGAACGAGGCAGGGGTGCCCACTGTCCCCGGCTCTCTTTTCCCTGGCACTGGAGCCCTTAGCGATCTTGGTCAGGAACTCCACGTCGGTTAGGGGATTGCGAATCGGTGGGGTAGAGGAAAGGATTTCCCTCTATGCCGACGATACCCTGCTGTACCTGCATGATGCTGGCCCATCCCTATCTGCTGCTTTGAATCTGTTTGATACCTTTGGGGCCCTCTCAGGGGTTTGTATCAACTGGTCCAAATCTGTGATTTTTCCCCTAGATGGCCAAAATGCGCCCGTACCTAATCCAACTCCTTTACAATGGGTCACTGAATTTAAATATCTGGGAGTTAGGATTGCTAGGGACTCCGATAGGTACTACTCACTCAATTTACTCCCTCTGCTGAGCCTTCTGAGGGAGCGCTGCCGCTCCTGGTCCGGACTCCCACTAAACCTTATTGGTCGCATTAACTTATTGAAAATGATTATTCTGCCCAGATTTAATTATTTCTTTAGAAACAGCCCGGTCTGGGTCCCGGCGGCGTTCTTTCGTGAGGTGGATAGCTGTACCCTCTCCTTTATATGGAATGGCTCAGTCCCGCGCCTGGCCAAAACTACACTACAATGGCCTACCCGACTAGGGGGCCTGGCCCTCCCAAATTTTTAAGTATACTGTTGGGCAGCAATGTTGGTCACAGTACACTGGTGGCTTAATGCAAGGCGTACTAATGCTGTGGTATGTGTTGAGGCGTCGAGCTTAGGCTCTCTCACCGAGTTGCAGACTCTGGCCTACAGGGGGGTGGGAGCTCATGCTGATCTTTCTAAGCCAACTAAGGTCACGATCAGGGTATGGAAGGCGGCGAGGCGTGGTCTCCTTCAGCCTGGGAGCTTGTCTCCGGCCCAGCCCCTCTGGGGGAATCCCGCCCTGCCACATTTTCGCTCCATGCCGGATCCGCAGATATGGATTAGGTTCGGACTCAAGACTCTGGGGGATGTTATGCCCTCGGGAGTCCTGCTGTCGTTCCCTCAATTGAAACATATGTACAACCTGCCCGGCTGGATGTACTTCCGCTATGCCCAGCTCCAACATGCCAATAGAGCCCAGTTTCCCGTCCCACCGCTTCTTGTGCGAGACCCGGTTGAAGATCTCCTATTAACTGACGATTTGTCTAAGCCCTTGTCTGCACTTTATAGCACATTACTACCCATTGACCCAGGTAAACTGGACAGGCTGTGGAATTGGTGGCATGAGGACATTCCGGACCTTGACAGGGAGGATTGGGAAGAGTCCCTGGATAGGGGTCCCAGGCTGGTAGTCTCTGCCGGTGACAAGCTTATACAGACGAAATTTTTACATAGAGTTTATTTCACTCCGGTACGTCTGCATAGGATGTACCCAGATAGGGACCCGCAATGTCCAAGATGCGAAAGAGCTCCCGGATCCTTCCTACACATGTTTTGGTCATGCCCTAAGCTAATGCCGTTCTGGTCTGGAGTATTCGATCACTTAAATGTTCGCCTTGAACTATCTGTTCCTATGCTACCTGAAATAGCTCTGCTGGGAGTGGTGGATGATGAGTTTAGATCCCATCATACAAAATTGTTAATCTTCTATCTTCTGTTTTACGCTAAAAAAGAAATCTTGTGTAAATGGTCTTCCTCGGCTCCCCCCTCCGTGTCCTCCTGGGAATCCAAAGTCAATAATGCACTACCGCTGTATAAGCTAACCTACATCAGTCGTGGCTGTCCCTGGAAGTATGACAAAATATGGTCGTCTTGGACGACATGTAAAATATAAGTGGGTCGATCCGGCGCCTGATGGGCTGGCCGCCCCTTCTCCCCCCCCCTGACTTCCCATCTGCTCCCACTCCCCTCCTCTGCCCCGCTTTCTCTACCCTGCTTCCACCTTGTGCCCCTCGTCTCTTGTGTTTCCTGTGCCCCCCCCTCTCTCTCTCTCCCCCCCCCCCTCTTCTCTACTTATTTTTCCTCTCTGCTCTCCTGTCTCTCTTCTCCCCCCCCCCTCTGCTTATCCCTCCCATTCTTTATCTACTCTCCCTTATGGGCGGTGGACACGGGACAGGCGGAATAGGGTATCATCCTTGGTTAACCCTGACACTGTTTTGCTGTCGCACAAATTCTGGTTGTAATACGCTGCTGAAGCCTCGCCAGATTTAGACCAGACCAAGACCCCTCCTGCCCTAAATGCGGGGACCCAGGTGGCACGTTCTACCACCTAATATGGACCTGCCCGCGCATACAAGACTACTGGTCGCAAGTCGTCCAGTTTCTACATGATCGAATGGGCTCGCCTCTGTCCCTATGCCCCCGCCAATGCCTACTAGGGATCCTTCCACTCCCCGAAGATGAAAAGTACCTCTCTATATTTCTGCAGGAATCCTTATTCCTAGCCAGAATGCAGATAGCCCGCACCTGGATCAAACCAAACCCCCCTACCCTCCAAGCTTGGATTGCTGCTGTTAACGCCCCCCTCCCCTTTAAAAAGATACTCTACCTCCACCGAGGCTGCCCAGCCAAATACAATAAGGTATGGGATAGATGGATTGACGCTCCAGACGCACACCTACCCTAGGAGTGACCCTCTGCCCCCTAACCGGCCGCCCGCCCCCCCCTCAACACGCGCATTGAGGAGAGAGGCTCAACCTGCTAGTGGAGCACTGAGTCTGCTCGGCACCCCCTACACACGCCTTCACACCTGAGGGGCATAGAGACCCTACAACCCTGTTGAGGGACACCCTTGAGCCCCCAGCTGAACGAAACATCACTGGAACCCTTTGTGATTCACTGCTCTGTAATGTCTGTATGCATTTCCCCTTTTTTTTTTGCCTTTTGCTTTTTTTTCTTTTTCTCCTTCTTCTTTTTCTTCTTATGTCGGTACATATCCCTCCGACCATGTCAACATTTGTTCCCCGTTATTGTAGTGCCTGTTGCACTTAAACTGTGAGAATGTATCCTTGTTTGGTGTATACTCAATAAACTTGGTTTTGATTTAAAAAAATACGCTGCTGAATATGTCAATGAAGCCTTGTTTATGTTACCTTATGTTTGTAACATTCTAATGTACATGCACTGTGCATGGTATTCCTCTGTATTGTTGGCAATTTGTGCTGTATCTTATTTTTTTTCAATAAAGCGCTCCTGATTGTTAAAAAAAAAGTAATTAACACACATTTGTGCCTGCTTCAGAACACATTTGCAACTTAAGAACTGTGTGAAATTTGGAACATGCACACATTGTGTCCACATGTGCTAGCTCCCATCATGGTGGATGAATGACAACGTTTTTTTTGGGGGTGCAACCACTTTACGAACTACGAAAGTAGTTGTGGTGAAGGGGTTGCACCCCCAAAAAAGGTCCATTCATCCCCATGATGGAAAATGGCACTTTTGAAGCTTCTAGGCATGTGTTTTACCATCTAATGACCATTTTCAGACCCAAATTGTGTGCATGTTCTAAATTTCCACTTTCCAGGGGTGACCCCCCATGTGATGAAGGCAAGATCAAACACACTTTGAACATATAGTCATGTCTGATCTTGTCTTCACTTTACAAAGTTGAACTTTCCTAGTTCCTAGGTTCTGTTTTGCTCCATGCCTGGTTTTACCAATTGCGGAATGTTTGTAAACAATGTTGTAAATAACCAAGATGTTGTCAGTTTTGGCGTGAAGATTGTAAACGCACTTGTGAATGTTTTCCAAGTAAACTTTTTTACTTTTCTAAATGTGTGGCTTCCTTATTTAAAAAACACAATGCATTATGTATGTCAAATGTAAAGGATATGGGGGCAATGGGTGTTATTTACTAAAGGCAAGTCCAGTTTGCACTGCAAGTTTCTTTTCCAGGGCACTTTTTCACTGCACTTGTAGAGCATAGTGGATTTGACTTATGTAAATGACACCCACAGTGCTTTGTACGAAAACACATTTTTGAGAATACACACATGTCTGACCTGGTGATGAAAAGGAGTATTTTGGGTGTCAGTTATGCAGTACAAACCTTCTCTAGACCAAAGATTAGGTATCAAACACACAACATGAGAATAATCTTTTTGGGAAGAAGAGACTGTTACCTCCTTTTGCCCAGAAAGTGCATTCCCACTGTCGAAGGCAAAGGGAAAAAATTTCAATGTCAAATAAGCTAAAAAGAATACGGAAATGACAAGAAATCATAGGTTGGTTGAAAAATAAGATTTATTAAAAAATGCCTCTCACACATCGTCAGGCAGAGCAATGGCCCCCCTACCCACAAAGTACTCCATATATTGCTTGCGGACCGCGCGGGATATATTGCTTGCGGACCGCGCGGGCATTTAGAGGGGGCAAGCCTGGACGTGCCACTTGAAGGGCTGTGAGGTCAGCATTTGGAGGGCCCTCCACATCTGGGCCAACGGGCACCACATAGTTCCTGTTATGTCTTTTGAGGAAGTTGTGCAATATGCAACAGGCAAGAACTATGTGGTTGAGTTTGTATTCCGCCAAGTTAATAGCCGTCAAGAACAGGCGGAAGCGGCTGGCCAGGATGCCAAAAGTGTTCTCAACAACTCTTCGGGTTCTGGACAGCCTGTAGTTGAAGACCCTCTGGTCTGGGGTGAGGGTCCTCATCGGGAACGGCCTCATCAGATAGGGAGTCAACGTAAACGCTTCATCTGCGACAAAGACGAAGGGGAGTCCTTCTGCATGCTCCTCTGGAGGTGGCAAG
This sequence comes from Lithobates sylvaticus, assembly GCA_028564925.1. Lineage (NCBI taxonomy): Eukaryota > Metazoa > Chordata > Amphibia > Anura > Ranidae > Lithobates > Lithobates sylvaticus. Next base: position 24,938,539 of record CM053026.1, read on the forward strand.
CACAGACTGCCACTTTGGAGACGCCAGTAGAACTCCGTGTGCGCAATGGCACCACCATCCGAGATCCGGCCGTTCATCCCCACGTCCACATACATAAATTCATATGTCGCTGACACCACCGCCAACATCACTACACTATTAAACCCTTTATAATTATAATAGTAGGACCCCGAGTTGGGCGGTGGGACGATGCGGACGTGTTTCCCATCAATTGCCCCTCCGCAGTTAGGAAAGTCCCAACGGCTGGCAAAGTGGGAGGCCACAGTCTGCCATTCCTGTGGCGTGGAAGGGAACTGTGGAGTGAAACAAGAAAAAATAATTAGTCACTTTGCACATAAACATTGCAAGCAGATTAGACAATCAACATCTTGGAACAAGAGCATTGTTTAAAATTGGAGGCTGGAAAGTATTTGCACAGAAAAGTAGAGGCTCCCCTTCACAGATTAATCACCCCCCATCAATCCCCCCACTTCTGATGGGCCATTGGCAATAACTAGGGTTTTGGGGGGGGGGGTGGGTGGACAGGTAACCCTCTGCACTTCATTGATTGCCAAATGGCTCAATAATGTGTGCTAGTTTGGCCAGACCCTCCTTACTTAACACTATTGGCAGCCCACAGGAAAGATAAAATAACATTTCAACACCCCCCCCCCCCCAAAAAAAAAAAGGAAAGCACATTGTGACATTCTGAAATTACCAAGCAAGCTAATAGGAGGGAAAGAACACAAAAAATTAGGAAATGGAAAGTATGGAGGCAGCCCCTTGCACTACATGCTTTGCAGAATTCATCCCTAAAGATGCCCACTATAAAGAGGTAGGTATATAGTGTGTATTGACCTTGGGAAAGCCAGCAGATAGAGGATTGGTACCATCTGACAGAGCAGTTGGGGGAGGGGGTTCCTAATGAGTTTGCCCCCCCCCCCCAACAAAAAACAAAAAAAAAAGGGGCTCTACATGAAGTAAACCACACAGCAAACATTTGTGCATATTTTAGGGGGTGTTTGGGGGCAAACAATACTATGCAGCAGACAAAAGACATTGCTTAAGTGACTAGGCCATAGGTGTCTATTGGGGCAGAAGAGCATGCTGGGGAGGTAAGTGAAGGGAAAAATGCATGAAGGAGAAAAGGGGCACAGCATATTAGAGCATATTGCAATCATGGTAATTAGGGAAGGAGGTCAAAAATAGAAGACATTAGCAAACAGAGCATACATAGAAGGGAATAGTAAAGGAGAAATGTTACCTTAATATAGTCCTCCTGCAGGACCTCGATGATGGCAGAACAGGTCTCTGGAATAATGATTCCCAGGGCCTGGGGAGAGATACCTGAAGAGAACTTCAAATCCTGAAGACTTCTCCCTGTCGCCAAGTACCTCAACGTGGCAACAAGCCTCTGCTCCGGAGTAATGGCTTGTCTCATGCAGGTATCCTGCCGGCTGATAAAGGGGGTCAGCAAAGCCAAAAGACGGTGAAAATCGGGGTCCGTCATCCGGAGAAAGTTCCTGAAATCATCAGGATTATTCTCCCGGATCTCACGAAGCAAAGGCATGTGCGAGAATTGGTCACGCTGAAGCAACCAATTCTTGGTCCACATACTCCTCGTCACTCTGTTCATGGACGGGTCTTGGGTCAAAGCTAAAAGCCCGACACCAATTCCGCGTACAGCACGAACTCGGCGACGAGTACGCACAGGAAACATCGCTCACAAGGTCACAAAAGGTCGGCTGGTCAGAACGGACAAACAGAAAGCACCGATAAACAGCAAGGCCTGAAAGAACGAAATGAATACCAGAAACGAGCAGACAATAAGCAGTGCAAATCAAAGCGTCCTATATCAAGATATAGGCCGCAATGACCAACAAATGCGAACTGACTACACGCACTAATAAACAGATATGCACGACAAGCACAAACTGAAGAGCAGTAACGATCTGAGTCAGAAAACTGAGAAGCGCAAATCTTAAGTCACCAAACTTCGACTAACTCGCGATAAACACGGGATCAGCGGAAGGAGCCCAACGGGTGCCTGACGTGGTGCTGAACTTCCCTTTTCTAATCTCGTGGAAGACGACTTACGTCACGACGTTCTTGCAGACCGGATATTCCGACAACGTAGTCCGACCGTGTGTACGCAACACCAACATCGGACAAAGTACGACCGACAGGATCCGACCGACCTGGTCCGCGGATAATCCGACCGTGTGTATGGGGCTTTAGCAGCAACAACTGCAACCAAGCGTTTGCGATAACGTGCAATGAGGCTTTTACAGCGTCCTGGAGGAATTTTGGCCCACTCATCTTTGCAGAATTGTCCTAATTCAGTTACATTAGAGGGTTTTCGAGCATGAACGGCCTTTTTAAGGTCATACCACAACATCTCAATAGGATTCAGGTCAGGACTTTGGCTAGGCCACTCCAAAGTCTTCATTTTGTTTTTCTTCAGCCATTCGGTGGTGGACTTGCTGGTGTGTTTAGGATTATTGTCCTGCTGCAGAACCCAAGTTCGTTTCAGCTTGAGTACACGAACAGATGGTCGGACATTCTCCTTCAGGATCTCTTGGTAGACAGCAGAATTCATAGTTCCTTTTATCACGGCAAGTCTTCCAGGTCCTGAAGCAGCAAAACAGCCCCAGACCATCACACTACCACCACCATATTTTACTGTTGGTATAATGTTCTTTTTCTGAAATGCAGTGTTCCTTCTACGCCAGATATACTTGGACACACACCTTCCAAAGAGTTCCACTTTTGTCTCATCGGTCCACAGAATGTTGTCCCAAAAGTCTTGGGGATCATCAAGATGTGTTGTGGAGAAATTGAGATGAGCTTTGATGTTCTTTTTGCTCAGCAGTGGTTTTCTCCTTGGAACTCTGCCATGCAGGCCATTTTTGCCCAGTCTTTTCCTGATGGTGGAGGCATGAACGCTGACCTTAACTGAGGCAAGTGAGGCCTGCAGTTCCTTGGACGTTGTTGTGGGGTCTTTTGTGACCTCTTGGATGAGTCGTCGCTGCGCTCTTGGGGTAATTTTGGGCGGCCGGACACTCCTGGGAAGGTTCACCACTGTTCCATGTCTTCGCAATTTGTGGATAATGGCTCTCACTGTGGTTCGCTGGATTCCCAAAGCTTTGGAAATGGCTTTATAACCCTTTCCAGACTGATAGATCTCAATTACTTTCTTTCTCAATTGTTCCTGAATTTCTTTGGGTCTCGGCATGATGTGTAGCTTTTAAGGATCTTCTGGTGGACCTTACTGTGTCAAGCAGCTCCTATTTAAGTGATGCCTTGATTGTGAACAGGTGTGGCAATAATCAGGCCTGGGTGTGGCTAGAGAAATTGAACTCAGGTGTGGACAACCACAGTTATAGTATGTTTTAACAAGGGGGGCAATCACTTTTTCACACAGGGCCATGGTTTGGATTTTTTTTTCACCTTTAATAATAAACACCTTCATTTACAAATTGCATTTTGTGTTAACTTGTGTTGTCCTTGACTATTGTTTAAATTGGTTTGATGTTCCGAAACACTTAAGTGTGACAAACATGCAAAGGAACAGGAAATGAGGAAGGGGGCAAACACTTTTTCACACCACTGTATATAAAATTTGCCCACTCATTAATTTCTTTTCCCAACGATTTGCAGAACTCTATGTCCCCGAAAAGCACATATGTGTAGATGAGTCCCTGGTACCCTTTTCAGGCCGGCTAGTAATAAAACAATACATTCCTAGCAAAAGGGCCAAATACGGAGTGAAATTTTATAAGCTTTGCGAGAGAGTCACAGGATATCTGTATGCGTTCCGCATATACAAAGGAAGAGATTCCCAGCTCCAGCCCCCTGAGTGCCCAGCCTACATGGGCACAACTGGTAAAATTGTATGGGACCTGGCATACCCACTGTGGAGGAAAGGTTACCACATATATCTGGATAACTTCTACACCAGCCTGCCCCTTTTCAAACACCTATACCTTGCAGAAACCCTTGCTTGTGGAACCTCCATAAAGAATATGAAGGGCTTCCCACAAGCGATAGTAAATAAGAAATTGTGAAGGGGAGAAAGAGCAACCTTGCGATGCAACAAAGTTCTGGCCTTGAGGTGGAAGGATACCAGGAATGTGTACATGATGTCCACCAACCATGATGACACTACAGTTGAAGTTCAGATAAGACAAGGTCCCATTGTAAAGCCAACATGTGTACAAGATTACAATCTGTACATGGGGGGTGGATTTCAACGACCAAATGCTTCAGCCCTATTTAGCAATAAGGAGGTCTCGTTTCTGATACAAGAAAGTAGCACTCTAGTTAATTCATTTGGCCATTTATAATGCCTACATAATTCACACCAAATCCACAGAAAGCCCTGCCCACTTCCTAAAATTCATTGAATAAGTTGTAACGTCCCTCATCTACCATCAAAGACCCCCCCAGAAAACCTTTGCTCTGATGCTGTTAGCCGACTTCGCGAACGCCACTTCCCAGACCACATTCCACCATCGGAAGCAGGCCGAAGATGCCAAAAAAGATGTCGAGTATGCAGCAAAAATGGATTTAGAAGTGATACCAGCTACCATTGTGTCCAGTGTCCCTCCGAACCCGGCCTTTGCATTGGTGCATGCTTAAGACTATATCACACATCCCTAAATTATTAGCCCATATTCTTAACCATTTCCCCATTTTCAACATCTGTGCTGACCAATCCCCATGCTTCCTCAAATAACCATGCCCCTGCCTTCCACGTGAACTGACCCTGGCCTGTTTTTTGACTATGCCTCTGCCAACCGTTTGGACTGCTTCCACATGAAATGACCCTGGCCTGTTTTATCAACTACGCTTCAGCCTACTGCTTGGACTGCTTCGATGTGAACTGACCCTGGCCTGTTTTATCAACTACGCTTCTGCCTACTGCTTGGACTGCTTGAACGTGAACTGACCCTGGCCTGTTTTATGGACTATGCTTTTGCCTACCGCTTGGACTGATCTGTTGCCCTGCTACTGTAGTACACAGGGGTCTCACATGTGAGGGGCTCCAGAAATGTTTTTCCGGATGAAGAAATCAATTTTTTTGTTGTCTCAGAGTTTCGTAATTTCTGGATTAGGGTCTGGAGTCCGGAGGCGTCATAGAGATTTGGGTGGGTCGAAGCCTCTACCCCTGTGCCCCTGTGCACAGGTCTTACCTGATTGCGGCCCTCACCCTGCTGCTGACTTACTGCTGCCATCTCCCTGCCTGCAGCATAAACTGACCACACCTCTGCCTGCTACCTGGACTATGGAAATAATTAGCTGTAGCAAGAGGCAGTATTTTTTATGAAGGGCTGAGGAGCAGTACAATCAGTGCAGACAGGTAACGGTGTACCAGGACCAATATTATGGCTGTGCTGGCTGTCTCTGCCTGGACAAATTTTCTATGGACAAATGCTTTGGCTGTGCTGATGATATCCTTGTGCTGACTATAGACAATATTCCTACCTGCTGCCTGGATAATTACTATTGTTGCTAAGCACATCCCTGCCTGCTGCCTGCTGCCTGGACCAAATCCCTCCTCTGGGGACACTACAAAAAACACAGGTAATACTTTTTTATACCCTTTGCTCAATAAAATTTATTTTGGAGTATCATTTTTGGTATGTAAATGCTATGTGTTATAAATATAAGGGCCTTCAAAAATAATAGGTTGTCAGGAAATTAGAAGTGCAATTTATGCTTGTAGAACGCCTGAAGGTGCTACTTGGTGGGCCTCTGTATGTGGCCAGACTGTTTAAAAGTCTCACCCATGTGGTATCGCCATACTCAGGAGTAGCAGAATGTATTTTGAGGTGTCATTTTTGCTATGTATATGCTATGTGTTGGAAATATCTTAAAATTGGACAACTTTGTGGGGAAAAAAATGTGTTTTCATTTTTTTTCCACATATTCCAAAAACTTCTGGAAAAAAATGAACAGTTCAAAAGACTCATTATGCCTCATAGATTATACGTTGGGGTGTCTGCTTTCCAAAATGGGGTCATTTTGTGGGCTGTTCCATTGTCCTGGGGCTCCAGGGCCTTCAAAACTGTAATAGGTGATTGAGAAATGAGATGTGTAATTTATGCATGTAGAACGCCTGACGGTGCTACTTCAATGTTGGGCCTCTGTATGTGGCCAGGCTGTGTAAAAGTCTCACACATGTGGTATTGCCATACTCAGGAGGAGTAGCAGAATGTATTTTAGGGGGTAAATTTTTGCTATGTACATGCTATGTGTTGGAAATATCTTAAAATTGGACAACTTTGTGGGGAAAAAAATGTGTTTTCATTTTTTTTCCACATATTCCAAAAACTTCTGGAAAAAAATGAACAGTTCAAAAGACTCATTATGCCTCATAGATTATACGTTGGGGTGTCTGCTTTCCAAAATGGGGTCATTTTGTGGGCTGTTCCATTGTCCTGGGGCTCCAGGGCCTTCAAAACTGTAATAGGTGATTGAGAAATGAGATGTGTAATTTATGCATGTAGAACGCCTGACGGTGCTACTTCAATGTTGGGCCTCTGTATGTGGCCAGGCTGTGTAAAAGTCTCACACATGTGGTATTGCCATACTCAGGAGGAGTAGCAGAATGTATTTTAGGGGGTAAATTTTTGCTATGTACATGCTATGTGTTGGAAATATCTTAAAAATGGACAACTTTGTGGGAAAAAAATGCGTTTTCATTTTTTTCCACATATTCCCAAAACTTCTGGAAAAAAATTAACAGTTCAAAAGACTCATTATGCTTCATAGATTATACGTTGGGGTGTCTGCTTTCCAAAATGGGGTCATTTTGTGGGTATTTGTACTTTCCTGGCTTGTTAGTGTCTCAAGAATTGAGATAGGTCTTCAGTACATAAGGTGTGATCAGGTGTGATCAATTTTCAATGATTTGCACCATAGCTTGTAGACTCTATAACTTTCACAAAAACTAAATAATATACACTAATTAGGGTTATTTTTACTAAAGATATGTAGCAATATACATTTTGGCTAAAATTTATGAGGAAATATTACTAATTTGTAACATTTTATGACAGAAACAAATAAAAAGACATTTTTTTCACCACATTTTCAGTCTTTTTTAATTTATAGCACAAACAATAAAAAATAAACCACTAGTGATTAAATACCACCAAAACAAAGCTCTATTTGTGTGAAAAAAAGGACGCAAATTTCATTTGGGTAAAGTGTTGTATGAGTAATTGTCATTCAAACTGTGAGAGTGCTGAAAGCTAAAAATTGGTCTGGTTAGGAAGGGGGTGAAAGTGCCCTGTAGGCAAGTGGTTAAAGGTAAGTCAATGAGGGAGTTGCAATAGTGAAGGTGAGAGATGACCAGTAAGTAAATAAGAAGCTTTGTGGTGTCATTGGTTAGGAAGTGGCGTATCTTGGGGATGTTTCAGTGGTTGAGGCGGAAAGCTATGGACAGTGATTGGATATGGGGTCGAAAGGAGAGTTCAGAGTCCAGGACTACACCTAGGACTTTGGCATGGGGGGACAGGTTGATAGTTGAGCTGTTGATTTTGACAGAGAAATGAGGGGAAGCGGCACAAGGGGGAGGAAATATTATGAGCTCGGTTTGGATAGATTAAGTTTGAGGAAGTGGTGTGACATAGAGGCTGATATCTCTGTTTGTTAGTAAGTTGGTGAAAAGTGAGGAGAGTGATGGAGTGAGCTGAGGTAGAGAGATAGATTTTGGTGTCATGGGCATAGAAGTGGTATTGGGAGACAAGCAACTGACCCAGGGAGGCGATGTAGACTGAGAATAGGAGAGGTCCAAGAACATTTACCCCTCTACAGTATATGTAGGCAATTGTTTTCTTTCAATCTTTTCTGTTCCAGCATGACTGTCCCCCTGAGCACACATCCAGCTCCATAAAGTCATGGATTAATATGTTTGGTGTGGAGGAAGTCAAATGTCATGAACACAGTCCTGACCTAAACCTGATGTGTGAGTCAGGTCTTCTCATCCAACCTTAGTTATATTGGTTGAATGGGCACACATTCCCACAAATAGGTTCCAAAATCCAATGAAAAGTGGAGACAGTTATAGGCACAAAAGTGGGAGGGGCAACTCCACTTTAATGATCGTAATTTTGAAATGAGACGCCCAACCAGCCCATATAGGTGTGATGGTCAGGTGACTACAAATTTTTGGCCATATATCATATGTGTGGAATGCGATCTCCTGATAAACTTGCATTTCTGAATATTGTTTCTGTAAACATCTCTACTTATATCTCATTGTGCTGCTGGATTCCTTCATTGTCTCTTTCAAAAAGTTGAATTCATAATTTGTCAATGTTGAACAGTATGCCAGGTGGCCCATACCCGCTTAAGTCTAGAGTCTGTTCAGATAAACTCCTACTCATCTCTGTAGGTACAGACACTGCGAAGTAAATACTATTCAAAGTTTCCAGCAGAATTACTTTCATTCTGATCCACCTTCCAGGAGTTAGTTGGCAGCCTGCAAGACTTTCAATCTCTAATGTATGCACAGATCAGGTACACAGGAGGAGGGGAGAGCAGAGTGCTCAGCCCTGAAAAATGGCTACTGTACATTCAAGAATTTTAGGATAAATTGCTCCATGGTGCCTTTGGCTACAGAGGTCAGTAAGAAATTGGTTTAACCCTTTTTGTTACACCAACATAAGGTTTATGTTGGTGACAGCACTGACCTGTAAACAGACTCCTGACCATTAAAGCACCTGGGAGTTTGTTAACATTTTTTTGCCAGCTTTCATGTGGAAGTGGTTTGAGTGACTGTCAAGCTGTCTAATCATTTCCCTTCATACTGTAAAATGCTTACCGTCTCTTCTGCCCTCCTCCAACCCTGTGTCTAGGGACTACCAGTCCCACCTGGCTGCCCAGGATCTCCAAGGTGAGTGTCAGGTATGAGATCAGCAGGAAGAAAAGACCCAAAAGTGATGTGCTCTGTTCCCTTATGGTTTAAGTGTTGTCATTCCCCGATCTCCATGGCCAAGGGAGAAGATATTTGAGCATGATTGTGCTTTGTTTCTAACAGAGTGCAGAGGTAACATTAAGGCTGAGTCCACACCTATGCGAATTGGATGCAGATTTACTCGCATCCAATTCGCATAGCAGGAGAATGTGACCGGCTCTCTATGGAGCCAGTTCACATGTCTCCGGGGCGGTTGCGGAGCGCACTGCACAGAAACGCTGTGCATCTTTGCCTCCGTTTCAGGGCCAAATTCAAGCAAAGATTCTGCCCTGAATCATCCCTGAAATGACGAACAGGAAAGGACAGCATTGCTGTGTGATCTGCGGTTGGTTTAGGTGTGAACCAAGCCTAAGAGTCTAAAAGACCCCGATGTCTCCTTAACCACCTGATTACTTTGCACTTAAACCCCCCTCGTGACCAGCCCAATTTTCAGCTTTCGGCGCTGATGCAATTGGAATGACAATTGCGCGGTCATACAACACTGTACCCAAATGAAATGTTTACCATTTTTTTCCCACAAATAGAGCTTTCTTTTGGTGGTATTTAATCACAGCTGGGGTTTTTATTTTTTGCTAAACAAACAAAAAAAATTGAAAATTAAAAAAAAAAAAAATCATGTTTAATAGTTTGTTATAAAATTTTGCAAACAGGTAATTTTTCGGCTTCATTGATATGCGCTGATGAGGCGGCACTGGTGGGCACTGATAGGCTGCACTGTTGGGCACTGATAGGCTGCACTGGTGGGGCAGATAAGTCGGTACTGATGGGCACAGCAAAGATGGCACGGATGGGCACGGATGGGTGGCATGGATGGGTGGCACGGATGGGTGGCACGGATGGGCACTGATAGATGGCACTGATAGATGGCACTGATGGGCACTGATAGATGGCACTGATAGGTGACACTGATAGGTGACACTGATAGATGGCACTGATAGGTGGCACTGATGGGCCCTGGTAGGGGACATTGATGAGCACTGGTAGGTGACACTGATGAGCACTGGTAGGTGACACTGATGAGCAGCACTGGCACTGTGGGCACTGACATATGGCACTGTGGGCACTGACAGATGACACTGTGGGCACTGACAGATGGCACTGTGGGCACTGACAGGTGGAGCTAGTGGGCACTGGTAGGCGGCACTATTATTATCCAAAGGTGGGCACCATGGACCCTGGGCATATTGCAGTGAGAGGGACTGATGTCCCTCTCACTGCCGCCGGTGATCGGCTTTTTTTTTCTCCTTGCGCTGTTAGCGCGAGCAGGAAAAAAAGCCGATTACCGGCTCTGTTATTATCACATGATCAGCTGTCATTGGCTGAACCTGAGGGTAAAGGTGATGGACTGGCTAAGCATGTCTCCAGACCTAAACCCTATTGAGCATCTGTGGGGCATCCTCAAATGGAAGGTGGAGGAGTGAAAGGTCTCTAACATCTACCAGCTCCGTAATGTCATCATGGAGGTGTGGAAGAGGACTCCAGTGGCAACCTGTGAAGCTCTGGTGAACTCATATCATATCCAACTTCAACAGAGGGTGTCTGTTGAAGTCGGATATGATGAAATGCGTAAGTGCGTGACCCACACAACTTACCGGAAGTGACGTGTGCGCTCCACCGCTAGCCGGCTTCAAACCAGGAAGTAGAGTACGGTGATTATGGTCGCTGTGAGGACACACAGGCTCGATGACCTGAAGGCTTAATGGTGAAGTGGTCATTGCTGATTAATTTTCAATGCTTCATTGACTGCTGTTTTTTGTACGTAGATATTTATGAGGGGGGTTTTCTTTGTAAACGGCTCCTTTGTTGCAATAAATGGGATTACACTATGTGCACTCTCTTTTGTTTTATGGCCATAATTGGAGCCAAAACCATTAACCAATCTCCTGAGACGGTGGTGATTTAAGTCTGATATTCAAAAGAACGCTCCTCTTAAATGCTGGTTATTTTTAACGCCCTGGTGAGTTTAACCCCCTGGGGGAGTGTGCTTCACGTGGTGGAAATTGAAAGTTCGTGGAAGGTGCACACTGTGACAGTCGTTTAGGATCACCCACGGTTGCTTTGAATAATATTGATCACCATCACTGTTTATAAAGACTCAGTTGTGAAGTTTGCCACACATTACTGATTGCTCAACTGTTTTTACTGATTGCTGTTTTAGTATCTGACTGATACAGTATTTGGACTGCTTGTGGTTTTTGTATACTATTTTATGCATTTTTATTCTTTTAAACAGCTGCTTAGATAGGAGAACTCTCACTCACTTAGTGACTGAGAGGTAATTTTACATTTGTATAATTATACATTTATTTATTTTTGTGTTACCTTCTAGGAATTTTGGGAACAGAATTATCTATCTGTGGCACCCAGCTCTTTTGAGATTATATATATATAACCTTCCAAAATGGAAGGTCAAACAAGGTCTGATGATTTGGACGACATTCTCTGTACAATCATCAAATACTCACATAAAAGAACACAACGTCATTCCAGTTTTCACCAATTACCATCCTGTAAAGAAGTCCCCATCATGTAACTTGTGTCCTCATTATCCTGACTTAATGATATCCTAAAGTTACACCAACAATTTCCACAACCCATTTCCTTCCCCGGCGTGCATCGTATCACCGGAAGGAGAATATCGCTCTCTGAAAGTAAAGCGCGGCTCTTCACTTTATTATTCCGATATGTCATATAAAAGTCACACTGCTGTGATATCATTTTAATTATCAGACCCTGATGATTATTTTGTGGGGAATATTTATGAGGGTGCGCACATTTTATAAATGTTGCTTTGGGTTAAATTACAGAAAAGAAATCCCCTTTTTTACTTTTTTAATATTTATTCCCTGTAAAAATAAAAAAAACAAGGAATAAAAGACGTGTATCCAGATTTTCTCTGTCCCATAAAATGATTGTATAATCCAATCGGGAGGACAAATATTGGAAGATTTAATGTACGGAGTTGAGACATTGTGGAAAGTTTTGGGATTTGGTAGAAAAGGTCTGGAGGATGAAATGGTCACCACAAAGAGACAAATTCCAAAAATGCAATAAAAGTTCAAATCTAAAAAACAATTGTCCCCATCAATGACTTTATTGTGTGACATTGGGGGGGAGTCATAAAGGGGGCTCCTAATTTCCCACAAACATCACAGAATCATGTGACCGTCTTCTCAGAAGAGTAGAGAGTGCAAAGAGGGGGAGGGGCTCTCTATTAATGATCATATGAAATGAGATGTCCGGTAAACTCTGATTGGTCGGATGTCTAAAAACCACTTACCATAGAGGGTGTGGCCACTAGAAAGGGATTTGTGGGAGGACATAGGTGGGGGATGGGAATTGAAGGTGGCCACATTTAGAGGAGGAGTTTGGACCACATTGTAATGTTCTTTTATGTATTAAATCTTCCAATCCATCTCTTCCATATGTCCCATCACCTGCCCCTCCCCCGCACAGCAGTCTAAGGGGTCTCTACAGAGAAATACAGAATGATTTCTAACATTCATCTGATGATGATTTCTGCAGCAGATTCTCAGTTCATAGATCTTCTTCATCAGGAGATATCGGGGGAGGGGGAGGAGCCTCCAATATTCTAGAAATACAGACATAACAATGTCATAGAAATGATTTACAGACTGGAGACACATTATTATCATATGTAGAATATTCCATACAGTATCCACCAATTCCTCCATGAAGAAGAGACTCTCTCACAGGAGACTGTAGGGGGCGTACAAGGGGTCCTGGAGAGATCATCTTATCTATGTTTGAGTCACTCAGCACTATTCTGTCTGGTGAACCTGAAAATAAAAAGACAGAATCCCAGTGAGGACCCCTGCCGTGTAATCACCCCCCTCCCCCGTGTGTGGGGACATCATCCAGGGATACATCCTCCCTTCCCCGTGTGTGATGACATCATCCAGGGATATATCCCCCCTCCCCCATGTGTGGGGACATCATCCAGGGCTATATCCCCCCTCCCCCGTGTGTGGGAATATCATCCAGGGATATATCCCCCTCCCCCGTGTGTGATGACATCATCCAGGGATATATCCCCCTCCCCTGTGTGTGTGGACATTATCCAGGGATATATCCCCCTCCCTCGTGTGTAAGGACATCATCCAGGGATATATCCCCCTCCCCCATGTGTGGGGACATCATCCAGGGATATATCCCCCCTCCCCCGTGTGTGGGGACATCATCCAGGGATATATCACCCCTCCCCCGTGTGTGGGGACATCATCCAGGGATATATCCCCCTCCCCCATGTGTGGGGACATCATCCAGGGATATATCCCCCTCCCCGTGTGTGGGGACATCATCCAGGGATATATCCACCTCCCCGTGTGTGGGGACATCATCCAGGGATATATCCCCCTCCCCCGTGTGTGGGGACATCATCCAGGGATATATACCCCCTCCCCCGTGTGTGGGGACATCATCCAGGGATATATCCCCCTCCCCGTGTGTGGGGACATAATCCAGGGATATATCCCCCCTCCCCCGTGTGTGGGGACATCATACAGGGATATATCCCCCCTTCCCCGTGTGTAGGGACATCATCCAGGGATATATCCCCCCTTCCCCGTGTGTGGGGACATAATCCAGGGATATACCCCCCTCCCCCATGTGTGGGGACATCATCCAGGGATGTATCCCCCTCCCCCGTGTGTGGGGACATAATCCAGGGATATACCCCCCTCCCCCATGTGTGGGGACATCATCCAGGGATATATACCCCCTCCCCATGTGTGGGGACATCATCCAGGGATATGTCCCCCCTCCCCCGTGTATGGGGACATCATCCAGGGATATATCCCCCCTCCCCCGTGTATGGGGACATCATGCAGGGATATATCCCCCTCCCCCGTGTGTGGGGACATCATCCAGGGATATATCCCCCTCCCCCGTGTGTGGGGACATCATCCAGGGATATATTCCCCTCCCCGTGTGTGGGGACATCATCCAGGGATGTATCCCCCCCTCCCCCGTGTGTGGGGACATCATCCAGGGATATATCCCCCCTCCCCCGTGTGTGGGGACATCATCCAGGGATATATCCCCCCCTCCCCCGTGTGTTGGGGACATCATCCAGGGATATATCCCCCTCCCCCGTGTGTGGGGACATCATCCAGGGATATATCCCCCTCCCCCGTGTGTGGGGACATCATCCAGGGATATATTCCCCTCCCCCGTGTGTGGGGATATCATCCAGGGATTATTGATGAGCCGAACACCCCCGGGTTCGGTTCGCACCAGAACCTTCGAACGGACTGAAAGTTTTCGAACCCTATTCGTTACAATGGATGCGAACGTTCGAAATCAAAATTGCTAATTACAACGCCCAATATGCATGTTAATGTCATAAAACAGGTTTGGGGACCCGGGTCCTGCCCCAGGGGACATATATCAATGCAAAAAGAACTTTTAAAAACTAACATTTTTTCGGGAGCAGTCATTTTAATGATGCATAAAGTGAAAAAAAAGTGAAATTTTCCTTTAAATATGGCACCTGGGGGGTGTCTAAAGTATGCCTGTGAAGTGGCATGTGTTTCCCGTGTTTAGAACTGTCCCTGCACAAAATGACATTGGTAAATGAAAAAAAGAAGCCATTTAAAACCACTTGCGGCTTTAATGTCATGTCTTTTCCTGGCCATATGGCTGAAAATCCTTGCGAAAAATGGCATGGCTACCCCATTACCCCCCCCCACCCCAGCCCCTTTGGGTCTTGTATGGATATTAAGGGGGACCCCGCACCCAAAATAAAACCCTATACCTACAACCCTAAATACTCTGAACAGCAGTATAAAGGCGGTGCAAACAAGACATGGACTGTAGGTTTGTTCTTAAGTAGAATCTGAACAGGTACATTATGAAGTGTAGCTCCATCCCCAAAAATCTATTTTTAAGCTTTTTGGAGAACATAGGGAGGGGTTATCACCCCTGTAACAGTTGCTGTCTTTGCACATCTGTTCAGAACATTTCACCTCACTGTCCGTCCCAATGACAAATGTTTTTGGAAAAGTGGGGTTTTAATTGAAACAAGGATTGGTGATAAAGCATCAGTAGAGAGGA
Organism: Lithobates sylvaticus; assembly: GCA_028564925.1. NCBI lineage: Eukaryota > Metazoa > Chordata > Amphibia > Anura > Ranidae > Lithobates > Lithobates sylvaticus. The sequence goes on from CM053026.1 coordinate 24,953,579, forward strand.
GATACCTTTTTCCCAAATGAAATCTAACAGGATCAAAATTCCCTTCCTAGGGGTAGATTTCCTCTCACTTCCTGTTTTCTCTTTCCGTTTGCAAGTAGGAGTCGTTTGTAAGTTGGATGTTTGAAAGTAGGGGCCTGCCGTATATACTCTGCAGAAATTTGCCCCATTAGATGTTGGTGTAGCCACAAGACTGTAAGCCCTCACAATTACTCTTGGTGGGCACAGGAATGGGCCCTGCTGCGAGTTATTTGATCAAGATTTGTAATTGCATGCACCTGTTGAACAGGGCAGAAAAATTGAGCCTTTGGTGGTGGTGGTGGTGGTGGACGGTGTTGCCACAAGACTTTAAGACTACACAGTTACTCTTGGTGGGTGCAGGAATGGGCCCTGCTGTGAGTTATTAGATCAAGATTTGTAATTGCATGCACCTGTTGAACAGGGCAGAAAAATTGGGCCTTTGGTGGTGGTGGTGCTGGACGGTGTTGCCACAAGACTGTAAGCTCTCACAGTTACTCTTGGTGGGCACAGGAATGGACCCTGCTGTGAGTTATTAGATCAAGATTTGTAATTGCATGCACCTGTTGAACAGGGCAGAAAAATTGGGCCTTTGGAGGTGGTGGTGGACGGTGTTGCCACAAGACTGTAAGCCTTCACAGTTACTCTTGGTGGGCACAGGAATGGGCCCTGCTGTGAGTTATTAGATCAAGATTTGTAATTGCATGCACCTGTTGAACAGGGCAGAAAAATTGGGTCTTTGGTGGTGGTGGTGGTGGACGGTGTTGCCACAAGACTGTAAGCCCTCACAGTTACTCTTGGTGGGCACAGGAATGGACCCTGCTGTGAGTTATTAGATCAAGATTTGTAATTGCATGCACCTGTTGAACAGGGCAGAAAAATTGGGCCTTTGGTGGTGGTGGTGGACGGTGTTGCCACAAGACTGTAAGCCCTCACAGTTACTCTTGGTGGGCGCAGGAATGGGCCCTTCTGTGAGTTATTAGATCAAGATTTGTAATTGCATGCACCTGTTGAACAGGGCTGAAAAATTGTGCCTTAGGCACTGGTGCTGGTGCCACAACACTGCCACCCCTCACAGATACTGTACTTGGAGCACAGCAGTCAGACGTGTTGCGAAGCATTGCTTAAAAAATTGTAATTACACGCCCCTGTTAAACAGGGGCTGAAAAATTGTGCCTTAGGCATTGGTGCTGGTGCCACAACACTGCAACCCCTCACAGATACTCTTGGTGGGCACAGGAATGGGCCCTGCTGTGAGTTATTTGATCAAGATTTGTAATTGCATGCACCTGTTGAACAGGGCAGAAAAATTGGGCCTTTGGTGGTGGTGGTGCTGGACGTCCCAATGACAAATGTTTTTGGAAAAGTGGGGTTTTAATTGAAACAAGGATTGGTGATAAAGCATCAGTAGAGAGGAGATACCTTTTTCCCAAATGAAATCTAACAGGATCGAAATTCCCTTCCTAGGGGTAGATTTCCTCTCACTTCCTGTTTTCTCTTTCCGTTTGCAAGTAGGAGTCGTTTGTAAGTTGGATGTTTGAAAGTAGGGGCCTGCCGTATATACTCTGCAGAAATTTGCCCCATTAGATGTTGGTGTAGCCACAAGACTGTAAGCCCTCACAATTACTCTTGGTGGGCTCAGGAATGGGCCCTGCTGCAAGTTATTTGATCAAGATTTGTAATTGCATGCACCTGTTGAACAGGGCAGAAAAATTGAGCCTTTGGTGGTGGTGGTGGTGGTGGACGGTGTTGCCACAAGACTGTAAGCTCTCACAGTTACTCTTGGTGGGCACAGGAATGGACCCTGCTGTGAGTTATTAGATCAAGATTTGTAATTGCATGCACCTGTTGAACAGGGCAGAAAAATTGGGCCTTTGGTGGTGGTGGTGGACGGTGTTGCCACAAGACTGTAAGCCTTCACAGTTACTCTTGGTGGGCGCAGGAATGGGCCCTGCTGTGAGTTATTAGATCAAGATTTGTAATTGCATGCACCTGTTGAACAGGGCAGAAAAATTGGGCCTTTGGTGGTGGTGGTGGTGGATGGTGTTGCCACAAGACTGTAAGCCCTCACAGTTACTCTTGGTGGGCACAGGAATGGACCCTGCTGTGAGTTATTAGATCAAGATTTGTAATTGCATGCACCTGTTGAACAGGGCAGAAAAATTGGGCCTTTGGTGGTGGTGGTGGACGGTGTTGCCACAAGACTGTAAGCCCTCACAGTTACTCTTGGTGGGCGCAGGAATGGGCCCTTCTGTGAGTTATTAGATCAAGATTTGTAATTGCATGCACCTGTTGAACAGGGCTGAAAAATTGTGCCTTAGGCACTGGTGCTGGTGCCACAACACTGCAACCCCTCACAGATACTGTACTTGGAGCACAGCAGTCAGACGTGTTGCGAAGCATTGCTTAAAAAATTGTAATTACATGCCCCTGTTAAACAGGGGCTGAAAAATTGTGCCTTAGGCATTGGTGCTGGTGCCACAACACTGCAACCCCTCACAGATACTCTTGGTGGGCACAGGAATGGGCCCTGCTGTGAGTTATTTGATCAAGATTTGTAATTGCATGCACCTGTTGAACAGGGCAGAAAAATTGAGCCTTTGGTGGTGGTGGTGGTGGACGGTGTTGCCACAAGACTGTAAGCCTTCACAGTTACTCTTGGTGGGCGCAGGAATGGGCCCTGCTGTGAGTTATTAGATCAAGATTTGTAATTGCATGCACCTGTTGAACAGGGCAGAAAAATTGGGCCTTTGGTGGTGGTGGTGCTGGACGGTGTTGCCACAAGACTGTAAGCTCTCACAGTTACTCTTGGTGGGCACAGGAATGGACCCTGCTGTGAGTTATTAGATCAAGATTTGTAATTGCATGCACCTGTTGAACAGGGCAGAAAAATTGGGCCTTTGGTGGTGGTGGTGGACGGTGTTGCCACAAGACTGTAAGCCCTCACAGTTACTCTTGGTGGGCGCAGGAATGGGCCCTGCTGTGAGTTATTAGATCAAGATTTGTAATTGCATGCACCTGTTGAACAGGGCTGAAAAATTGTGCCTTAGGCACTGGTGCTGGTGCCACAACACTGCAACCCCTCACAGATACTGTACTTGGAGCACAGCAGTCAGACGTGTTGCGAAGCATTGCTTAAAAAATTGTAATTACACGCCCCTGTTAAACAGGGGCTGAAAAATTGTGCCTTAGGCATTGGTGCTGGTGCCACAACACTGCAACCCCTCACAGATACTGTACTCTGAGCACAGCAATGAGACCTGTTGCAAAGCATTGCCTAAAAATTGTAATTACACGCCCCAACAGGGGCTTAAAAATTGTGCTTTAGGCACTGGTGCTGGTGCCACAACACTGCAACCCCTCACAGATACTGTACTTAGAGCACAGCAGTCAGACGTGTTGCGAAGCATTGCTTAAAAAATTGTAATTACACCCCACTGTTAAACAGGGGCTTAAAAATTGTGCCTTAGGCAACGGTGCTGGTGCCACAACACTGCAACCCCTCACAGATACTGTACTTGGAGCACAGCAGTCACACCTGTTGCGAAGCATTTTTTTTAAAAATTATAATTACACGCCCCTGTTATACAGGGGCTGAAAAATTGTGCCTTAGGCACTGGTGTGGTGGCACCCAGAAACAAAAATGTTCTTCCAAGCCATCAAGGGATGGATTATTGAGGAGGAGGAAGAGGATAGTTAGTGAACATAACAGGACAGTCACTCAGCATCAGCATAGGCAGTCTTGAAGGGATGTGACATTATAAATTATTCAGTTATATCCGCTTCAGGTGCCTGGTAGCTGGTGGTGATCCAAGACTGATTCATTTTTATGAAGGTCAGTCGATCAACCGAGTCGGTGGACAGGCGCACCCTTTGATCACTGACAAATCCTCTAGCAGCACTGAATGTGCGTTCGGAAAGAACGCTGGATGCAGGACAGGCCAGTAGCTCAATTGCATACTGTGCAAGCTCTTTCCAGTGATCCATCCTCAAGACCCAGTAAGCCAGAGGATTTTCGGTGGGAAAGGTGTCCAAGTCTGACCTTGCCCCTAGATATTCCTGCACCATGTATATCAGACGCTGGCGATGGTTGCTGGAACCGATCATACCTTGGGGCTGCGGACTAAAAAATTGTCTGAACGCATCGGTCAGATGTCCACCTTCCCCACCGCTCCTTCTGCTACTGACCGAAGCCTCAGCAACTCGTCGTCCAGGACCAGGAGTTTGTAACCTCCCAGTTTTTGGGAACGCGTTGCACAGACCTTTCTGCAAGGCCTCCCTGAGATGTCTCATCCTCTGCTCCCTCTGCGACGGCAAGATAAGGTCCGCAACCTTACCCTTGTACAGTGGATCAAGGAGAGTGGCCAGCCAGTAATGGTCCCTCTCCTTGATCCAATGAATACGAGGATCCTTCCGCAGGCTTTGCAGGATCAGGGAGGCCATGCAACGTAGGTTAGCTTAGGCATTCGGTCCGGAGTCTTCTGGGTCACTGAGGACGACATGATCGCCAGCTACCTCCTCCCAGCCACGTACAAGTCCACTGGTTTGTTGGGACTGTACATCATCCCTAAAAGATTGCTGCTGCTGATGCTGATGCTGAGTGCCAGGCTCCACCTCCATGCTCACACAATCATCCTCCTCCTCCTCCTCCTCCTCCTCCTCATCCTCTTCCTGTGTGATGGGTGGGACAGAAGGAACACTGTCTGGATAAAGGGGGCCTTGAGAGGCAAGGAAGTCCTCCTCTTCCTGCCTCTGTTCTTCCTCAAGTGCACTGTCCATTATCCCACGCAGCGTATGCTCCAACAGGTGGACAAGAGGTACAGTGTCACTGATGCATGCACTGTCACTGCTCACCATCCTCGTGGCCTCCTCAAATGGTGAGAGGACAGTGCATGCATCCCTGATCATGCTCCACTGGCGTGGGGAAAAAAAGCCAAGCTCCCCTGACCCTGTCCTGGTGCCGTAGTTGCAAAGGTACTCATTGATGGCCCTCTGCTGCGTGTGCAGTCGCTGCAGCATGGCCAACGTTGAGTTCCACCTGGTGGGCATGTCACATATAAGGCGGGTCTTGGGCAGGTTCAGCTCCTTTTGCAGCTCAGTCAGCCGAGCACTGGCATTATAAGATCGGCGGAAATGCACGCAGACTTTCCTGGCCTGCCTCAGGACATCCTGTAAGCCTGGGTACCTGCCCAAGAACCGCTGCACCACCAGGTTGAGGACGTGAGCCATACAGGGCACATGGGTGAGCTGCCCCTGTCGCAGGGCGGAAAGGAGGTTGGTGCCATTGTCAGAAACCACCATTCCTGGCTTAAGCTGGCGTGGCGTCAACCACCTCTCGGCCTGCCCCTGCAGAGCTGCCAGAACCTCTGCCCCAGTGTGGCTCCTGTCCCCCAAACCCACCAGCGCAAGCACGGCATGGCATCTTTTTGCCTGCGTACTCGCGTAGCCCCTTGTACGCCTACGGAGCACCGCTGGTTCCGAGGACAGAGCACTCGAAGAGTACATGGAGGAAGAAGAAGAGGAGGGGGTGAAGGAGAGAGGTGTGTCACAACCAGTAGTAGCATTTTGGAGGCGTGGTGGCGGAACAACCTCCAACACTACTGCACCTTGTCCTGCATCCCTCCCAGCTGCCAATAGAGTGACCCAATGGGCTGTGAAAGAAAGATAACGTCCCTGTCCATGCCTGCTGGACCATGAGTCAGCGGTAATATGCACCTTACCGCTGACCGCCCTGTCCAGCGAGGCATGGACATTGCCTTCCACATGCCGGTAGAGAGACGGAATCGCCTTCCGTGAGAAAAAGTGGCGTTTGGGAACCTACCACTGAGGAACCGCACATTGAACAAACTCACGGAAGGGGGCCGAGTCTACCAACTGAAAAGGCAGCAGTTGAAGTGCTAGCAATTTAGCCAAGCTAGCATTCAACCGCTGGGCATGTGGATGGCTGGGAGTATACTTCTTTTGACGGTCCAGCAGCTGGGGCAGGGAAATTTGCCTGCTACAATCGGACGTCGGTGTACTGCAAGTACTTGGTTGTGACACACCTAATTCTACACCTTCAGTCCTCTCAGAGCACCTTTCAGAGAGGACTGAAGATATAGTGGGGATGGAGATCCCAGCTGATGAGGAGCAAGGAGAGGTCCGCTTTGTTCTTTGGTGTGGGTCTTTTATGTGTGCTTGCCAACGAGCTGCATGGCAGGTCGACATATGTCTGCTCATGCTTGTGGTGCCCAAGCGGCTGATGTTTTGGCCACGCGAGATACGCTTGAGACAAATATTGCAAATAGCCGTGGTGCGATCTGATGCACTCGTCTCAAAAAAAGCCCACACCAAAGAACTTTTGTGATAATGTGCAGAGGCAGCGCCCTGCACAGGCGGAGCTCTGCGGTGTGATACAGTTGGTGTGCTGGCCTCTAACTGGCCTCTAGCTGGCCTCCAGGGGGCATCCTGCCTCGTTGGAAATGTGCCGCCGCATCCTCCTCCTCCTCTCTCCCTTCAGGCACCCACGTGGAGTCAGTGACCTCATCATCCCATCCCTCTTCACCACTAGAGCAAACCTGGCAGTAAGCTGCAGCTGGTGGAACAGTACTGCCAGATTGCTGTCCTTCAGAATCCCCTCTCTCTGCACGCACACTACTGCCTTCCTCAAGCTGGGTATCATCATTCGAGCCTTCGAATCGTTGGGCATCCTCCTGGATCATGTACCCAACACTGTGCTCAAACAGTTTGGGGGACTCCTCAGGAGGACATGGTGGGTCTAGGGAAGGGGTGGCTGATGATGCCATTGAGTACGCGTTGGCAGATGCTCTGCCAGTACCCTGAGCCTGGGTGAGAGAGGATGAGGAGGATGAGGAGGGCTTGGTCATCCATTCTACCGAGCCTTCGGCATGATGCGGCTCAACATGTCCAGCTGCCGAAAACAAAGACAAGCGTGTCCCATGGCCACGTGCTGATGACGATGCACGACCACGTCCACGACCAGCACTGTTGTCTCTAGAAACAGAGCCTGCTTGCCCTGTGTTCTTGCCTCGGGACGGTCTGCCTCTCCTTGGCGGTCTTCCAGCCATTGTAGTCGGTAGTGTATATTGTATAAAAAATAGAGCTCCTATGTGTGCTCACAACACACTGTAGGTCCTATGGGTGCTCACACAAACACACTATAGGTACTATGTGTGCTGCTGAAAAGGAAATATAGGACCTATGTGTGCTGCCACAAACACACTATAAGTCCTATGGGTGCTCACACAAACACACTATAGGTACTATGTGTGCTGCTGTCAAGAAAATATAGGACCTATGTGTGCTGCCACCAACACACTATAAGTCCTATGGGTGCTCACACAAACACACTATAGGTACTATGTGTGCTGCTGACAAGGAAATATAGGACCTATGTGTGCTGCCACAAACACACTATAAGTCCTATGGGTGCTGACAAAAAAAACACACTATAGGTACTATGTGTGCTGCTGAAAAGGAAATATAGGACCTATGTGTGCTGCCACAAACACACTATAAGTCCTATGGGTGCTCACACAAACACACTATAGGTACTATGTGTGCTGCTGAAAATGAAATATAGGACCTATGTGTGCTGCCACAAACACACTATAAGTCCTAGGGGTGCTCACACAAACACACTATAGGTACTATGTGTGCTGCTGACAAGGAAATATAGGACCTATGTGTGCTGCCACAAGCACACTATAAGTCCTAGGGGTGCTCACACAAACACACTATAGGTACTATGTGTGCTGCTGACAAGAAAATATAGGACCTATGTGTGCTGCCACAAACACAATATAAGTCCCATGGGTGCTCACACAAACCCACTATAGGTACTATGTGTGCTGCTGAAAAGGAAATATAGGACCTATGTGTGCTGCCACAAACACACTATAAGTCCTATGGGTGCTCACACAAACACACTATAGTTACTATGTGTGCTCCTGACAAGAAAATATAGGACCTATGTGTGCTGCCACAAACACAATATGGCTCCTATAAATCCCTGCCTGGGATGGGACAGAAGGTTGGGACACAAGTTGGGGTGCAATGCTGTTCTAACAGCACTGCGATTGGTGCTACTGCTATGCTGTACTAACAGCACGCACACACCAGACTAATCCCCAGCAGCAGCTAATATCACACTCACTGTGCAATCAGCAGCAATGAATGATCAGTAATGATGAATGACTCAGGTAGCAATGGTTTAGCAAAGAAATAGCAATCAAGCAAAGAAGCAAAACAATCAGCAGACTGCTCTCCCTAAAGCCGGAACACATGTGACCTGGGCCGACGGCGCGGCAGCCTTTTATATGGTGGGGCGTGTACTAAAGCCCCTGAGCTTTAATTGGCTACAGGCGTCCTGCCTGTAGCCAATTATTGCTCTCCTAGTTTCCGGCGCTGTGATTGGCCAAGCATGCGGGGTCACAGTGCATGCTTGGCCAATCATCAGCCAGCAATGCACTGCGCCGGCCGCAATGCATTGCGGGGCCGCTCGCATCACACGATGTGATGCGAACGGCCCAAATAGTTCTGGGCTCGCCGAGCGAGTGAACGCCCGGTGCTCGATTTGAACGTGGGTTCGAATCGAGCACCGGGCCCATCCCTACCAGGGATATATCCCCCTCCCCATGTGTGGGGACATCATCCAGGGATATATCCCCCTCCCCCGTGTGTGGGGACATCATCCAGGGATATATCCCCCCCCCCCTCCCCCATGTGTGGGGACATCATCCAGGGATATATCCCCCCTTCCCTGTGTGTGGGGACATCATCCAGGGATATATTCCCCTCCCCCGTGTGTGGGGACATCATCCAGGGATGTATCCCCCCTCCCCCGTGTGTGAGGACATCATCCAGGGATATATCCCCCTCCCCCGTGTGTGGGACATCATCCAGGGATATATCCCCCTCCTCCGTGTGTGGGGACATCATCCAGGGATATATCCCCCTCCCCCGTGTGTGGGGACATCATCCAGGGATATATCCCCCCCTCCCCCATGTGTGGGGACATCATCCAGGGATATATCCCCCCTTCCCCGTGTGTGGGGACATCATCCAGGGATATATCCCCCCTCCCCCGTGTGTGGGGACATCATCCAGGGATATACCCCCCTCCCCCATGTGTGGGGACTTCATCCAGGGATATATCCCCCTCCCCGTGTGTGGGGACATAATCCAGGGATATACCCCCCTCCCCCATGTGTGGGGACATCATCCAGGGATATATCCCCCTCCCCCGTGTGTGGGGACATCATCCAGGGATATATCCCCCTCCCCGTGTGTGGGGACATCATCCAGGGATATATCCCCCTCCCCCGTGTGTGGGGACATCATCCAGGGATATATCCCCCCCTCCCCCATGTGTGGGGACATCATCCAGGGATATATCCCCCCTTCCCTGTGTGTGGGGACATCATCCAGGGATATACCCCCCCTCCCCCGTGTGTGGGGACATCATCCAGGGATATATCCCCCCTCCCCCATGTGTGGGGACATCATCCAGGGATAAATCCCCCCTCCCCCGTGTGTGAGGACATCATCCAGGGATATATCCCCTCCCCGTGTGTGGGGACATCATCTAGGGATATATCCCCCCTCCCCCGTGTGTGGGGACATCATCCAGGGATATATCCCCCCTCCCCCGTGTGTGGGTACATCATCCAGGGATGTATCCCCCCCTCCCCCGTGTGTGGGGACATCATCCAGGGATATATCCCCCTCCCCCGTGTGTGGGGACATCATCCAGGGATATATCCCCCCCTCCCCATGTGTGGGGACATCATCCAGGGATATATCCCCCCTTCCCCGTGTGTGGGGACATCATCCAGGGATACATCCCCCTCCCCCGTGTGTGGGGACATCATCCAGGGATGTATCCCCCCTCCCCCGTGTGTGAGGACATCATCCAGGGATATATCCCCCTCCCCCGTGTGTGGGGACATCATCCAGGGATATATCCCCCCTCCCCCGTGTGTGGGGACATCATCCAGGGATATATCCCCCCCCCCGTGTGTGAGGACATTATCCAGGTATATATCCCCCTCCCCCGTGTGTGGGGACATCATCCAGGGATGTATCCCCCCTCCCCCGTGTGTGAGGACATCATCCAGGGATATATCCCCCTCCCCCGTGTGTGGGACATAATCCAGGGATATATCCCCCCTCCCCGTGTGTGGGGACATCATCCAGGGATATATCCCCTCCCCGTGTGTGGGGACATCATCCAGGGATATATATCCCCCCTCCCCCGTGTGTGGGGACATCATCCAGGGATATATCCCCCTCCCCGTGTGTGGGGACATCATCCAGGGATATATCCCCCCTCCCCCGTGTGTGGGGACATCATCCAGGGATATATCCCCTCCCCGTGTGTGGGGACATCATCCAGGGATATATCCCCCCTCCCCCGTGTGTGGGGACATCATCCAGGGATATATCCCCCCTCCCCGTGTGTGGGGACATCATCCAGGGATATATCCCCCCTCCCCATGTGTGGGGACATCATCCAGGGATAAATCCCCCCTCCCCCGTGTGTGAGGACATCATCCAGGGATATATCCCCTCCCTGTGTGTGGGGACATCATCCAGGGATATATCCCCCCTCCCCCATGTGTGGGGACATAATCCAGGGATATACCCCCCTCCCCCATGTGTGGGGACATTATCCAGGGATATATCCCCCTCCCCCGTGTGTGGGGACATCATCCAGGGATATATCCCCCCTCCCCGTGTGTGGGGACATCATCCAGGGATATATCCCCCCTCCCCCGTGTGTGGGGACATCATCCAGGGATGTATCCCCCCTCCCCCGTGTGTGGGGACATCATCCAGGGATATATCCCCTCCCCGTGTGTGGGGACATCATCCAGGGATATATCCCCCCTCCCCCGTGTGTGGGGACATCATCCAGGGATATATCCCCCTCCCCCGTGTGTGGGGACATCATCCAGGGATATATCCCCCTCCCCGTGTGTGGGGACATCATCCAGTGATATATCCCCTCCCCGTGTGTGGGGACATCATCCAGGGATATATCCCCCCTCCCCCGTGTGTGGGGACATCATCCAGGGATATATCCCCCCTCCCCCGTGTGTGGGGACATCATCCAGGGATATATCCCCCCTCCCCCGTGTGTGAGGACATCATCCAGGGATATATCCCCCCCCCCGTGTGTGGGGACATCATCCAGGGATATATCCCCTCCCTGTGTGTGGGGACATCATCCAGGGATATATCCCCCTCCCCCGTGTGTGGGGACATCATCCAGGGATATATCCCCCTCCCCCCGTGTGTGGGGACATCATCCAGGGATATATCCCCCCTCCCCTGTGTGTGGGGACATCATCCAGGGATATATCCCCCCTCCCCCGTGTGTGGGGACATCATCCAGGGATATATCCCCCTCCCCCGTGTGTGAGGACATCATCCAGGGATATATCCCACTCCCCCGTGTGTGGGGACATCATCCAGGGATATATCCCCCCTCCCCCGTTTGTGGGGACATCATCCAGGGATATATCCCCCCTCCCCCGTGTGTGGGGACATCATCCAGAGATATATCTCCCTCCCCCGTGTGTGGTGACATCATCCAGGGATATATCCCCCTCCCCGTGTGTGAGGACATCATCCAGGGATATATCCCCCCTCCCCCGTGTGTGAGGACATCATCCAGGGATATATCCCCCTCCACCGTGTGTGGGGACATCATCCAGGGATATATCCCCCCTCCCCCGTGTGTGGGGACATCATCCAGGGATATATCCCCCTCCCCCGTGTGTGGGGACATCATCCAGGGATATATCCCCCCTCCCCCGTGTGTGGGGACATCATCCAGGGATATAAATCAAAGATCAAACTCTGAATGTCCAAGTTCTACAAAATCCCGGGTACTGGCAGAGAAGGGGATTGGTTCTCATGGAATATCTATGGTGGGGGATTCGGGTCTCAAACATAGAAAATATTTCTTGGACATGTAAGTGGATGGATGAGATGTGAGGAAAGGTATGTTAGATATTCCATTCCATTCCGGGGAGTAAAATCACCACCTTTCACCATCATTTTACATTGAATATTTGTTACCAATGGAGAGTAGACATGTGACATTTGTTTAGTTCTGAATTCGTTTTTTAATGAATTTTGAAAAAAATTATTCATTTCCGAATTTACGAATGTTTCAATTTCTGAAATTACGAATTTCCTGAATTCAAATTTCGATTTGCAAATTTCAAAATTGTCAAATTTCAAAATTTTTGAAAATTCTAAATTTCTGAATTTTGTAAATTCAGAATTTCGGATATTCAGAATTTCGGAAATTCAAAATTTCGGAAGTTCGAAAATTGGAAATTCTAAAATTCTAATTAAGAAATTCGGAAATTAGAGATTTCAGTAATTTGAAAAATCTAAATCAGGAAATTTTAAATTAGGAAATTTTAAAAAAATTTAAATGTGGAAATTTGAAAACTCTAAAATTTGGAAATTTGAAAAATTCTAAAATTTAGAAATTTGAAAAATTAAAAAAATTGGAAATTTGAAAAGTTCTAAAATGTGGAAATTTGAACAATTTTAAAATTTGGAAACTTGAAAATCCTAAACTTTTCAAACTTGCAGATTCCAAAGTAAGAATCACATTTTACAAGAATGAAAATCTGAAAATTTGAAAACCTGAAAATTCAAAACTAATAATAAATATTAAATTATAGGTATTGGAATTTCCTTTCAAATTTGTCTGTTAGTGAACGTAATCTATACAAATGTATCCAGTTACAAATTAATTGAAATAACAAATGCTGCATCTAAACAAATAGAACGTAACAATCTAATAAAAATAAATAATAATAATAATAATAATAAAACCTTTTTATTATGTATTATTAATTTGTTCCATTCCATTTGTTTATATGTGGCATTCCTTATTTCAGATAATTTGTAACTTCAGATAAATTTGTATTCATTACGTTCACAAACAGCCAAATTTGAAAGAAAATACCAATACCTATAATTTAATAGTTAGTTATTGTTAGTTAGTTATTATTTCAAATTTTACAGATTTTCTTTCTTTTTCAGATTTTCGAAAATTCTGAAATTCAGAATTCGAAAATTCGGAAATTCGGAATTCGAAAATTCGGAAATTCGGAATTCGAAAATTCTGAAATTTGGAATTCAAAAATTCGGAAATTCGGAATTCAAAACTCGAAAAATTTGGAAATTCTAAATTAGAAAATTAGAAAATTCAAAAGTTTGGAAATTCTAAACTAAACCAATACCTATAATTTAATAGTTAGTTATTGTTAGTTAGTTATTATTTCAAATTTTACAGATTTTCTTTCTTTTTCAGATTTTCGAAAATTCTGAAATTCAGAATTCGAAAATTCAGAAATTCTAAATTTCGGAAATTCAGGAATTCTAAATTTCGGAAATTCAGAAATTTGAAAATGTGGAAATTCGAAATTCAGAAATTTGAAATTTGAAAATTCAGAAATTTGAAATTTGAAAATTCAGAAATTTGAAATTAGAAAATTCAGAAATGTGAAATTTGAAAATTCAGAAATGTGAAATTTGAAAATTCAGAAATTCGGAAATTAGAAGATTTGAAAATTTGGAAATCCGAAAATTCTAAATTCGAAATTTGGAAATTCGAGAATTCTAAATTCAGAAATTAGAAAATCCGAATTTTCAGGTTTCCGAGTTTCCAAATTCCGAATTTCCGAATTTCCTGAATTTTTGAATGTTCAAATTTATGAATTTTAAATTTTAAAATTTATGAATTTAAGAATTTTGAAATTTTAGAATTTCAGATTTTTTTAATTTCTCTAATTTATGAATTTTCTAATTTTCTAATTTATGAATTTTCAAATTTTCTAATTTATGAATTTAAGAATTTTCTAATTTATGAATTTTCAAATTTTAAAAATTTAGGAATTTTCGAATTTATGAATTTAAGAATTTTCAAATTTATGAATATATGAATTTTCTAATTTATGAATTTAAGAATTTTCAAAATTTTAGAATTTATGAGTTTTTGAATTTTCTAATTTATGAATTTTCTAATTTATAAATTTTCTAATTTTCTAATTTATGAATTTATGAATTTTCTAATTTTCTAATTTATGAATTTAAGAATTTTCAACTTTTAGAATTTATGAGTTTTCAAATTTTCTAATTTATGAATTTTCACATTTTCTAATTTATGAATTTTCAAATTTTCTAATTTATTAATTTTCTAATTTTTCTAATTTATGAATTTTCTAATTTATGAATTTAGGAATTTTCAAATTTTTGAATTTATGAGTTTTTTAATTTTCTAATTCATGAATTTTCAAATTTTCAAATTTTCAAATTTATGAATTTTCGAATTTTCTAATTTTCAAATTTATGAATTTTCAAATTTATGAATTTTCAAATTTTCAAATTTATGAATTTTCTAATTTATGAATTTTCTAATTTATGAATTTTTGAATTTTCTAATTTTTGAATTTATGAGTTTTTGAATTTTCATATCTATGAATTTTCATATTTATGAATTTTCTAATTTTCAAATTTATGAATTTAAGAATTTTCAACTTTTAGAATTTATGAGTTTTCAAATTTTCTAATTTATGAATTTTCACATTTTCTAATTTATAAATTTTCTAATTTTCTAATTTATGAATATTCTAATTTTTCTAATTTATGAATTTTCAAATTTATTTTTTTTAATTTATGAATTTAAGAATTTTCTAATTTTTGAATTTATGAGTTTTTGAATTTTCAAATTTTCAAATTTATGAATTTTCAAATTTTCAAATTTATGAATTTTCAAATTTTCAAATTTATGAATTTTCAAATTTTCAAATTTATGAATTTTCAAATTTTCAAATTTATGACTTTTCAAATTTTAGAATTCATAAGTTTTTGAATTTTCTAATTTATGAATTTTCAAATTTTCAATTTTTTTAATTTATGAATTTTTGAAATGTGTAATTTATGAATTTTCTAATTAGCTAATTTATGAATTTTCTAATTTATGATTTTTTTTTATTTATGAATTTTCAAATTTTCTTATTTATGAATTTTCAAATTTACGAATTGCTATTATAATGAATGACCCGAGAAGCAAAAACCCCAAAAAATGAATGAAATGAAAAGTAAATTGAAGATATTTTTCGGCAGTGCTCATGTCGGCCCGAGATGCCTCCAAACTGTGTAAAGAACACAGATAACTTGTGATACATTTGGTGACATCAGTGATAATAAAGGAATAATAATGATATTTGGATACAATATCGGGGGTCAGGAGAAGAGTTGGGCTCCTCATTATTGGTGTATAACATGTACAACGGATTTGTCTCATTGGCTAAAAGTAAGAAAAATCTCCATGTCTTTCCCAGTCCCGATGGTGTGGAGGGAACCCACCAATCAGAGGAGTGACTGATATTTTTCATGGTTCCTCTAATTGTAAAAGGGATCTCAATAAATAATCTCCAAACATTCGATCCGCACTGCGTCTTTTCCCCCATGGTGTATAATCACCCCTCCCCCTCATCATTTTATCCTGAAGTTGTATCTTGGAAACTGGAGCCAATGAATACTCAGGACTTGGTTTTCCTTTATTAGTGACCCAATTCTGCTCCAATTGCTCTCCTTTCCTCTCCTCTCTCCTCTTTGTAGACCAGTCTTATTACAATATCTTTCACTTTCACATTCATTTCCACATTTGTAGAATTCATTTTCTTATCATTTATTTCAGATTAGGTGACATTTGTTACGATTGTGATTTGGAAATTCAGAGACATCTGAATCTCCAATAATGAAAATGTTCTCTGAATTTTGATTGGTAAGTAAATGAATGTCACATGTCTACTGACTAGATGGAAGCCCCTCCCCCATACAAATGACATAAAGGTCCTCTTGGAGTCCCTGAAGAATCTCAGACTGTGAGGACGGAGATTCTCTCATCTGATGACACAACATGGAAGTGTTTGGCCTCAATTCTAAATGTTCTGTCTGGAGGAAACCAAGCAGTGCTCACCAGACATGTGTGATTTCTTTCCCTCCCAATACAAATTCAGACACATTTCTGGTGATTCGGAGATTCGGTTGTTTCTGAATCTCTGAATAAAATTGTCACAAATAGTAACAAATTTTGTTGAAATTCATAAAATTTCATTTTGTAATGAATTCCAAATTTTCAAAACAATTACAAGTCGGAACGGTTGAAAAACGATCGACCGATTCTAATTCTGTGTGAAGAATATCTGGTTGTTAATCAGCGGGCCGGGAAGCCGACCACCGCGTCCTTCACAACCGATGACTCATCAGATGTCAGCAGAGCTTCCCCACTGACAGATGAAATGTAATAAAAACAAAATGTCACCAATACAAAAATGTTTAAAATAAATGGCGTGGGGTCCCCCAAAAAACATACCAGACCCTTATCCGAGCATGGAGCCCAGCAGGTCAGGAAAGAGGGGGATGGGCAAGTGCCACACCTCCTGAACCATACCAGACCACATGACCTCAATATGGGGGGTGCTTTGGGTTGGGGGGGCTCTGTTATGTCCCAATATAACCTACTAGCATCATGGAGCAATTCATCCTTAACTTCCTAATAGAAGCGATGTAGCCATTAATCAGGGCTCAGCACTCTACTCTCCCTTCTTCCTGTGTACCTGATCTGTGGTTACATTAGAGATTAGAAGTCTGGCCGGCTGTCAGTCATGGAAGGCGGATCAGGAGGGGCGCATGCGCAGATGCCTGAGCAGGCGGACGTCTTAGCTTAGAGCTCCGCTCCGAGGGAGGAGAAAGCCGGAGGACTACGGGTCCCAGCGGTACCGCAAACGGTACAAAACAGCTGCACAAGCCTCACTTAGACCCCAGATGAATAGATAATGGTCCTGCGAGGCCCTAAGATAAAAATTAAAGCTTCTTTAGCCAAAATGGCACCGGCCAGGCAGGCACTAAAAATGGCGGCGGCATCCTCCACACAGGCTACCACACAGCGCTGTAAGACAGCGCCCTCACAGACTGCAGAGGAAAATGCAGAATCAGAATCAGATGCTGAGGTATCTCAGCCTGACACAAATGAAGACATGTTTAAAAAAATTGAAAATATGCTCCACAAAGCCTTAAAGAAGAAATCAGATAGAATTACTGACAAACTGACTAAAGAGATTAGAGATTTGGGCCAGAGAACAGCTGAGCTAGAAATCAGAGTGTATGGGGGGCGTGGTCTGGACATGCAGCGGTGAGGACGCTTCTCTCCTGAGCTCCGCCGCCGACCCATAGATTTTAGCATCTTTTTATTTGCATTGAAGCCACACTCACACGGGAGGATGGGTAAGAGACCTGCCAAGTTGCTGCCCAAGAAAAACCCATCCACAAGCTCCATAAAACGGTTCCTGGCGGACCCGGAGAAGACGGAAGACATGATGGCCTAGGCCGCTCTCCACGCGGCGGGAGTTTGGGTGCGGGCTCCGCCCCCGTCGCAGGCCGGAGACCAGACATCACTCACCAGCCTCATCTGCCGGCTCAGAGGGCGAAGGGAGTGTGTCCCGTCAATTGGAGGTAGCAGCCCTGGTCAGCGGGCTCCCCACTAAGTCGGAGCTGGCCTCAATGCTTTTGGGCCTCAAACGCTCCATTAAGAAGGAGATCTCGGCAGTGAGAGCGGAACTCTCACAGGTTCTCGACCCCGTGGAAGAGACTGAAAAACGGCTAGACAGGCACGCAACGGCCATCCGAAACCTTCAGGCTACCACTAGATCACTGGCCATTGCACATAGGATGTCTCTCTACAAAATCGAAGACCAGGAGAACCGTAACCGGAGGAACAATATCCGCATCCGTGGCCTTCTGGAGGCTACGGGGGACGAGGACTTACTGCCGTCCGTGCGCGGCATCTTTAATGGCCTACTAGGCCAGGCCCCGGACCATCCACTGAAAATTGACCGCTTGCATAGAGCCCTCCGCCCGCGCAACCTCTCGACGGACACCCCTCGCGATGTGATATGCAGGGTGCATTACTTCCTACCCAGCCTAACTCCGGAAGTGAGGCTTAGGCCTGCTCTACTCCTTACCCAAGTGTACTCTGGTTTAGTGTTCTCTTTTTTATTTTATTTTTTTACATTTTTCATGAGCATATGTTTTTCCCTTTCCTTTATTTTGCTCCTTTTTATGCCCATCCACAACCGTGTTTGAGTTTCTGTATTTAAATGACAAAGATGCTGTTTTAAACTACTACAGGGTCAGCACCGGGGTGATGGACTGGGACCCAAGCCGACTTGGTGGGTCACATTTCGGTCAGACGTCCACCTTCCCCACCTCTCCTTCTGCTACTGACCGAAGCCTCAGCAACTCGTCGTCCAGGACCAGGAGTTTGTAACCTCCCAGTCTCTGGGAACGCGTTGCACAGACCTTTCTGCAAGGCCTCTCGCAGATGTCTCATCCTCTGCTCTCTCTCCCATGGCAAGATAAGGTCCGCATCCTTACCCTTGTACCGTGGATCAAGGAGAGTGGCCAGCCAGTAATGGTCCCTCTCCTTGATCCGAAGAATACGAGGATCCTTCCGCAGGCTTTGCATCAGGGAGGCCATGCAACGTAGGTTAGCTGAGGCATTCGGTTCAGAGTCTTCTGGGTCACTTAGGACGACATGATCCGCAGCCACCTCCTCTCAGCCACGTACAAGTCCACCGGTTTCTTGGGACTGTAAATCATTCCTAAAAGACTGCTGCTGATGCTGAGTGCCAGGCTCTACCTCCATGCTGACACAATCCTCCTCCTCCTCCTCCTCATCCTCTTCCTGTGTGATGGGTGGAAGAGAAGGAACACTGTCTGGATAAAGGGGGCCTTGAGAGGCAAGGAAGTCCTCCTCTTACTGCCTCTGTTCTGCCTCAAGTGCCCTGTCCATTATTCCACGCAGCGTATGCTCCAACAGGTGGACAAGAGGTACAGTGTCACTGATGCATGCACTGTCACTGCTCGCCATCCTCGTGGCCTCCTCAAATGGTGAGAGGACAGTGCATGCATCCCTGATCATGCTTCACTGGCATGGTGAAAAAAATCTGAGCTCCCCTGACCCTGTCCTGGTGCCGTAGTCGCACAGGTACTCATTGATGGCCCTCTGCTGTGTGTGCAGTCGCTGCAGCATGGCCAACGTTGAGTTCCACCTGGTGGGCATGTGACATATAAGGCGGTTCTTGGGCAGGTTCAACTCCTTTTGCAGCTCAGCCAGCCGAGCACTGGCATTATATGATCGGCGGTAATGCACACAGACTTTCCTGGCCTGCCTCAGGACACCTTGTAAGCCTGGGTACCTGCCCAAGAACCGCTGCACCACCAGGTTAAGGACATGAGCCATACAGGGCACATGGGTCAGTTGTCCCTGTCGCATGGCAGAGAGGAGGTTGGTGCCATTGTCACAAACCACCATTCCTGGCTTAAGCTGGCGTGGCATCAACCACTTCTCGGCCTGCCCCTGCAGAGCTGGCAGAACCTCTGCCCCAGTGTGGCTCCTGTCCCCCAAACACATCAGCGCAAGCACGGCATGGCATCTTTTTGCCTGCGTACTTTCGTAGCCCCTTGGACACCTACGGAGCACCGCTGGTTCCGAGGACAGAGCACTCGAAGAGGCCATGGAGGAAGAAGAAGAGGAGGGGGTGAAGGAGAGAGGTGTGTCACAACCAGTAGTAGCATTTTGGAGGCGTGGTGGAAGAACAACCTCCAACACTACTGCACCTTGTCCTGCATCCTTCCCAGCTGCCAAAAGAGTGACCCAATGGGCCGTAAAAGATAGGTAACGTCCCTGTCCATGCCTGCTGAACCATGAGTCCGCGGTAATATGCACCTTACCGCTGACCGCCCTGTCCAGTGAGGCCAAGAAATTGCCTTCCACATGCCAGTAGAGAGCCGGAATTGCCTTCTGTGAGAAAAAGTGGCGTTTGGGAACCTGCCACTGAGGAACCGCACATTGAACAAACTCACGGAAGGGGGCCGGGTCTACCGACTGAAAAGGCAGCAGTTGAAGTGCTAGCAATTTAGCCAAGCTAGCATTCAACCGCTGGGCATGTGGATGGCTGGGAGTGAACTTATTTTGACGGTCCAGCAGCTGGGGCAGGGAAATTTTCCTGGTACAATCGGACGTCAGTGTAGTGCTAGCAGAGTGCCCACAAGTACTTGGCTGTGACACACCTAATTCTACACCTTCATTCTTCTCAGTGCAGCTTTCAGAGAGGACTGAAGGTATAGTGGGGTTGGAGATCCCAGCTGATGAGGAGCAAGGAGAGGTCCGCTTTGTTCTTTGGTGTGGGTCTTTAAGGTGCGCTTGCCAACGAGCTGCATGGCAGGTCAACATATGTCTGGTCATGCTTGTGGTGCCCAAGCGGCTGATGTTTTGGCCACACGAGATACGCTTGAGACATATGTTGCAAATAGCAGCGGTGCGATCTGATGCACTCGTCTCAAAAATGGCCCACACCAAAGAACTTTTGTAATAACGCGCAGAGGCAGTGCCCTGCACAGGCGGAGCTCTGCGGTGTAATTTAGTTGGTGTACTGGCCTCTAGCTGGCCCCCGGAGGGCATCCTGCCACGTTGGAGATGTGCCACCTCCTCCTCCTCCTCCTCTCTCCGTTCAGGCACCCACGTGGAGTCAGTGACCTCATCATCCCCTTTTCACCACTGGAGCAAACCTGTCAGTAAGCTGCAGCTGGTGGAACATGACTGCCAGATTGCTGTCCTTGAGCATCCCCTCTCTCTGTGCTCATGCTACTGCCTTCCTCTAGCTGGGTATTATCATCAGAGCCTTCAAAACACTGGGCATCCTCCTGGAGCATGTAGCCAACACTGTGCTCAAACAGTTCGGGCGACTCCTCAGGAGGACATGGTGGGTCTAGGGAAGGGGTGCCTGATGACATAGAGTACACGTGGGCAGCTGCTTTGCCAGTACCCTGAGCCTGGGTGAGAAAGGATGAGGAGGGCTTGGTCATCAACTCTACCAAGCCTTCGGCATGATGCGTCTCAACATGTCCAGCTGCCGAAAATAAGGACAAGCGTGTCCCATGGCCTCGTGCTGATGACGATGCACCGTGTCCACGACCAGCACTGTTGTCTCTAGACACAGAGCCTGCTTGCCCTGCTTTCTTGGCTCGTGACTGTCTGCCTCTCCTTGTTGGTCTTCCAGACATTGTAATGGCCTGCAGGGAGATGGGGAAAAAAAACTATTGGGCAGTGTATATTGTACTGGAGTCACACAGCACACACACTAACTCCTGCAGATGGCTGTCTTAGATGACAACAGGGCAGAAGGGCAGATACAGGATGAGGTGGTTTAGTGTGCTGTGCTAGACTCACACAGTACGCACACACTAACTCCTGCAGATGGCTGTCTTAGATGACAACAGGGCAGAAGGGCAGATACAGGGTGAGGTGGTTTAGTGTGCTGTGCTAGACTCACACAGCACACACACACACCCTAACTCCTGCAGATGGCTGTCTTAAGCCCCATACACACGATAGGATTTTCCGATGGATTCTGTCCTATCGGACAATGTTGTCGGAAAATCCGACCGTGTGTAGGCACCATCGGACAGTTTCCATCAGATTGTCTGACGGACAAAGTCCTATCTCCTGCTGGATAGATTTTTTGACAACAAAGTCTGATCACACCAAATCCGATCGTGTGTAGCGAATTCCGACCGGACAAAGTGCTATGCATGCTCAGATCACATTACAAGACCAAAGCTATTGACTACTAGCCTCTACGTAGTCCCGTCGTAGGCAACAAACGTCACCACGTTCAGAATGATCGGATTTTCCGACAACTTTGTCCGACCGTGTGTATGCAACACCAACATCAGACAAAGTACGACGGACATGGTCTGACGGACCTGGTGCTCGGATAATCCGCGCGTGTGTATGGGGCTTTAGATGACAACAGGGCAGAAGGGCAGATACAGGTTGAGGTGGTTTAGTGTGCTGTGCTAGACTCACACAGCACACACACACACTAACTCCTGCAGATGGCTGTCTTAGATGACAACAGGGCAGAAGGGCAGATACAGGGTGAGGTGGTTTAGTGTGCTGTGCTAGACTCACACAGCACACACACACACACACACTAACTCCTGCAGATGGCTGTCTTAGATGACAACAGGGCAGAAGGGCAGATACAGGGTGAGGTGGTTTAGTGTGCTGTGCTAGACTCACACAGCACACACACACACACACACACTAACTTCTGCAGATGGCTGTCTTAGATGACAACAGGGCAGAAGGGCAGATACAGGGTGAGGTGGTTTAGTGTGCTGTGCTAGACTCACACAGCACACACACACTAACTCCTGCAGATGGCTGGATTGGTAGAGAACAGCACTTTCCCCACACGCAAATGCCTGAGAAGAACAGACTCTCCCTGCCTATTTTTCCTCTATCCCTACACTTTCCCCACACAGAAATGATTCAAATATAGTGTTAGTGTACAGTACACTGTCCCTGCCTAGCAATACTATTTCCCTCAACGCCGGAACACACTACACGAGGCCGCCGGCGCTGCGGTCTTATATAGTGTGGGGCGTGTACTAAACCCCCTGAGCTATAATTGGCCACAGGCATTCTGCCTGTGGCCAATTATTGCTCTCCTCGCTGCTGGCTCTATGGCCAAGCATGCGGGGTCACAGTGCATGCATGGCCAATCATCAGCCAGCAATGCACTGCGACTGGCGCAGTGCATTGCAGACCGTTCGCATCACGCAAATTTAATGTGAACGGCCCTCAGAGTTCTGCCCTTGACGAGCGGACGAACGGCCAATGTTCGGTTTGAACATGGGTTTGAATCGAACACCGGGCCCATCCCTAGTGGCCACATAGGCTCCCTCCTCCATACCTTATGGGAATGTCCCAGAATTAGAGGGTACTGGAACAAAATCTTTTACCTAATCCGCAAATCCACTGGATACGCGGTGAAACAGATCCCACAAAAGCTCTCCTCAATAACAGAATCCCTTATGTACCCAAACTGACCCAATCCCTAATCCACTTTATTCTCCTGGGGGCCAAGCTTTCAATAGCTTGGGCATGGAAATCCCCCTTGGTCTCTTTTCACCTAACTAAACAAAAAATTTCCTTGATCATGTCTCAGAAAACAAATTTCCAACACCATACTCGATACGTCAGAGAAATTTAGACTCACTTGGGAACCCTGGGCTAAATATATAGGAATTTCTCTACTACGCTGAGGAACAATAGCCCCTTTAAGCTTGAGCAAGCCCTGCTGCTGGCCCACATCCTCTACCCTTCACAAAGGTTCCTCCCTCCCCTTCCCTTTTTTCTTTCTTCTTTCTCAATCCTCTTTCTTCCCACTCTCTCTTCTCCCCTTTATTCTCCTCTTCCCGCTTCTTCCTCTCCTTCTACCCTATTATCAACCTTAGTTTGAACCAGCCTACTACAAGTTCTGGAGTTTATTAAAACTCCACAATGGCTCTTCTGTCAAATGTTCCAAATCATTTGAGAAAAGAGGAAACTCATTGTGTACCCTCTCTCCAATTGAACACCATGGGGTTCGGTTGTTAACACCATGTTAACCTAATTAACATAACTCCCATTGTGTTCCCCTTTTTTCATGATCATGGGAGTGGGTTAGCCCCCCCTGCAGTACCTGGTCACACACCCGATTGCCCCTAGCACAACAGGTTCCCATTTGGGGTGCTTGGGATGATTGGGAGAGACCTTAAGCAGAGATATTTAGGATTGTTTTACCTATCTAACCTTGTTCATTCCCTTGTCTTGTTTGTTTTGTATACTCTATGTATATGATGGAGATTCCCCTCATATTGCATTAGCTCCTCATATGGGCTATATTCATCTTTGTTCAACTGTTATATTTGTGGAATAAACATTTTTAAACTTGAAAAAAAAGAAAAAAAAATATGGAGAGGTTTAATTTTTCACTTACAGCTTTCAGAGTTTGTTAAAGACCCCCAAACCATATTTTTTTCTGAAAGCACATGACCTGTAGAATAAAAAGAAGGTGCTACTGATTTTGTTTTTAAATTATTTTTATTAGATTATTGTGAACATACATACAAGTTCTTCCATATCATTTCCAATACAGGAATATAAAACATTCAAATAAAATGCATACACAATTACAAATACGAAAACAATGACAGAAAAGAAAAGAAAAAAAAAAAAATTTGGATCTATCCCTCTCCATTGGCCAAATTTCTGAAAAAAATATAGTCAAAGAATTTTTATATCCTTCCTCTTTTCCTCTCTCCCTATCTCCTTGTTTCCTGTTAAGTGTGGAGGCGAGGATACTGCGCCCTTAGCTCCCCATCCCCTCTCTGTAACACCCCCCCCCCCCAGATAAAAAAAATAAAAATAAAAAAAAACAAAATAATAAAAAAAAAATATTTTAAATATAACCCCTCCTCATTTCTCCTCTTCACTTCCCTCCTCTCCGCCCTCCCCCCTTCCTCTTTAAATTTATAATGTGTTTTTATTTACAACCCTCCCCCCCCACATCATCATTTCCTCCCTGTGTAGTGTCTACCCCCCATCCTCACTTTAATCTATATTGTTTATTTACTAAACACACTCCCCCACTCCTATATTTTCAAATAAGTAATATCTCTTTTATGTATATGTATATACACGCACACGTGCACACCCACTGGTGAATCTGTGATCCTCCCTTACCCCTTTCTTTATTTATGAGGTGGAGAGAATCTTATCTCAGCCACCACTATATATCCCTAATAATGTGCCTCTTCATGAGGAGCATAGAGAAGAGGAGAAGAAAGAAAAAAAAAAAAGGGGGAGAGAAAAAAAAAATTAATAAAAAAAAAAAAGTTGAACATTGAAATATATAAAAAAAAAAAAAAAAAACAGGGGGAAGGGAGGAGGAACAGAAGTGGGAAGGGAAGGGACCAGGCACAGGACCCTAACCTCCACCCTCAATTCCCATATAACTCCTGTAAACCTGAGATTGTTTAAATTCTGACCATCCTTTCCAAATACTAGCAAATCTTGCTTCAGAGTCATTTTGCAAGTGGATTACTTCCTCCATAAGCCTAGTCTTATCTACCTCCCTAAGCCACTCCTTTATTGTCGGGGCCTTCTTGGACCCCCAATGTTTGGGGATCAGTGCCTTTGCCACATTCAGCAAAAAAGGAGTAATTGCTGTTCTATATTTCTTCCTTGTGGAATTTGTCGCATGAAACAGACATTGCCACGGATCCAACCCAATTTCATTTCCACTAATTTTTTGGATTAAATCTATTATTTCTATCCAATAGGGTTGAATCAAATGGCACTGCCACCATATGTGAGCATGTGTCCCGACCTCCCCACATTCCCTCCAACATAAAGGAGAAATGTGAGGGTTAATTTTGTGTATTTTTACTGGCACGTGGTACCATTTGACCAATAGTTTATAGTTCATTTCTTTTATCTGCATATCCTTTGAGGTGGAGTGGACATAGTCTAAAACCTTGTTTTTCATTTCTTCAGGTAGTGCCTGATTCAATTCCCTTTCCCAACTCCCGAAAGGGCATGCAGCTCCATCCTCCATAGGGGATATCAATCTCCCATATATATTTGAGATCCCCTGTCTATTTATTCCCCCTTGATCAATTAATTTTTCCCACGAGTTTAACCTAGAAGCATCGCGGAGAGGTTTTGGAAGAGAATCCACAAAATGTTGGAGCTGTCTATATCTCCACACATCCCATGGAGTTGTACCATACCTCTCTTGCAGTTCCGTTAATGAGCACAAAGCATTCCCCTTCAAGACATCCTTAAGCCTCAGCTGGTCTGATAGAGTCCATTTTAGATATTGGTTATTATCTTTCCCTGGCGGGAAAAAGTTATTCCCAGTCAGGGGGGTCAGGGGACTGTTATACTGCCATGAAGTGCTATTAAGTAATTTATCCCATACTCTAAATGTTTCCATAGTGATTGGTGCTATTTCTCCCGAGAGCCCCCTGTATTGCTTTGGAATCCAAATAATCTGACCCAGGGCAACTTTACTCACACTTTCTTCTAAGGACACCCACTTTTTGTAGGGTGAGGCATGGACCCAGTCCACGATCCTCCGTAACACTGCCGCCTCATGATATTTTCCCAGGTCTGGAAGGAACACTCCCCCCTTCCCTCTTGGTTTACTCATTGTTTTATAAGCGATACAGTTGGCTCGGTTATTCTATTTAAATTTCAACAAAATCAATCTAAGAGTTTTGAAATATGCTCCAGGGATATTAATCGGTAGGCTTTGGAAGACGTATAGGGCTTTCGGGAGAATCATCATTTTAATCACATTTATCCTACCAAACCATGATAATCTATGTGCAGGGTACCCTTTCAGATCTTGTTTGATTTTATTCAATAGGGGAACATAATTATCTTGATATAGATCTATCATTGATACTGCCAGGTATATTCCCAGATATCTCAATCCCTTCTGTTTCCACACAAAGGGAAAAAGAGCTCTGAGAAGCCTACCCTCAGTTGGGGAAACAGAGATATTTAATATCTCCATTTTCTCCATGTTGATCCTTAAATTCGAGACAGCCCCATAGCTACTTAATTCTCCCAAGATCTTTGGGAGTGTTTGTAAGGGATATGCTATATAGAACATAATATCATCCGCAAAAGCGGATATCTTATATTCTTGTCCTGCAGTTTCTATCCCTCTAATCTCTTGGTTCGTTCTTATGGAAGCTAAAAAGGGTTCCAGAGAGAACACAAATAGTAAGGGGGAGAGTGGACACCCCTGTCGTGTACCATTATATAGCCTGAAGGGCTCCGATACAGTGCCATTCACCAGGATTTGAGCTGTGGGTTTAGAGTACAAGGCCTCGATCCACCTCAGCATACGTGGTCCTATGCCAAATTTCTGCAATGTCCCCAGCATGAAGTCCCAATCTAGTCTATCAAAGGCCTTTTCGGCATCGATTGATAGAAAAAGGACGGGCTTCTTGCTTTTCTTTGCTACATGCATCAATAAAATTGTTTTTAAGATGTTATCCCTTGTTTCTCTCCCAGGGACAAACCCTGCTTGGTCCTTACCTATGTATTCTGGCATAAGTAGCTTCAGTCTCTCGGCCAATATCCTCGCATAGATTTTCATATCTTCATCAATAAGGGATATTGGCCTAAAGCTGGAGCACAGTGTTGGATCCTTCCCTTCTTTTGCCAAAAGTGTAATATAGGCCCCCAAAGCTTCTTCACGTATCTTTAAACCCTCCCCAATAGCATTCATATAGGAATGAAAAAAAGGAATCAAGATTCCCATAAACTTTTTGTAATATAACGATGTGTACCCATCTGGGCCCGGGCTTTTCCCAGCCTTGCTTTTTTGGATTGCCTGCTCTATTTCTTCCTTAGAAATTTCCCTATCTAACCCATTTGAGTCCTCCTCTAATAAGACAGGTAACTTTATATTACGTAAATATTGTTCTATTTTGTTTTTTCTATTTAGGACCTCATCTGGGTTTTGAGATTCATTTACTCTATAGAGTGATTGATAGTATTCCAAAAAAATCCTGCTAATATCCCTGGTGGAATGTTTCATGTCTCCTTTTTTATCTTTCATTTTCTGAATAAAATTCAGATTTCTTCTGGGTTTAATCACCTCTGCCAAAAATCTCCCTGGTCTGTTACCATGTTCATATTGCCTTTTAGCTGTTCTAATGAACATTCTTTTAGTATCTTGCTCCATTAAATCCCTCAGGGCTTCCCGCTTTCTTGTTAACTCAATCATTACCCTATTGTCCCTTACCCTTTTATGTGTCTGTTCCAACTCTTGGATCTCTTGTAAGAGGGAATTTTTCTGTACAGTCCAAATTTTTTTCCTCTTAGCCCCCTCTGCAATTAGTCTCCCTCTCATAAAAAGTAAAAAGTAAACAGTAAAGTTGGTGCAATATTCTCTATATTATTCACCTTAAAAAACAGGTTCAGGTCCTTCTCCAAGTTTTCCAGTACAGTATGGTCATGTAAGAGTGATTCATCCACCCTCCAGGATCTTTGCCTAACCGGTATATCCTTCATGTTCAAGCTTACTACTGATTTTAACACGCTTCGATATTTGTGCAAATGTTTATCAAAACAATCTATTCGCTAAAAATTCTCTAAAATCATCATTAGCGGATGTAAACACAGAAAATTTTACAAAAATACCTGATAAATTCCTACTAAATATAAAAGCTAAACCTGTATTGAGTTAATAAGTAACAATTATTTGTAATTTTTAAATGATGACTTTTTTTTGCAAAATGGTGAAAACATACGCAAAAAAGTAAATAACCACATTTCTCAAAAAATCGGAAGGTTTTCATTTTTCCCTTACAGCTTTCAGAGTTTGTTAAAGACCCCCCCCCCAAATCATATATTTTTCAGAAAGCACATGACCTGTAGCATAAAAAGAAGTTGCTACTGATTTTAAAGCTTTTCAATATTTGCTCAAATGTTTATCAAAACAATCTTTTCCGTAAAAATACTCTAAAATCATTATTTGAGGATGTAAACACAGCAAATTTTACAAAAAATCCCTGCTAAATTCCTACAAAATATAAAATATAAACCTGTATTGAGTTAATAAATAACAAATATTTGTATATTTTTAATTATAGCATTTTACAAAATGGTGAAAATTTTGCAAAAATGTAAATAACAAAATTTCTCTAAAAATCTGAAGGTTTTAATTTTTCCTTTACAGCTTTCAGAGTTTGTAAAAGACCCACCAAACCATATATTTTCTGAAAGCATAGGACCAGTAGAATAAACGGAAGGGGCTACTGATTTGACTTCTATGGCCCCACAATATTTGCACAAGTGTTTACAAAGCAATATTTTTGCTAAAAAAAGACTAAAATAATTATTAGCAGAAACACAGCAAATTTTACAAAATTCCTGCTAAATTCCTACTAAATTTAAAAACTTAAACTGTATTGAGTTAACCAATAATAAATATTTGTAAATGTTAAATTGCACCATTTTGCAAAATAGTGAAAACTGAACATACGTAAAACTATAAATAACCAAATTTCTCAAAAAAACTGGATGTTTCCTTTTTCACTTACAGCTTTTTAGAGTTTGTAAAAGACCCCCCAAACCAGACATTTTCTGAAAGCACATGGCCATTAGAATGAAAAGAACCTGCTACAGATTTTTAGGGCCCCATGATATTTGCGCAAATTTTTACCATAACAATATTTTTGCTAAGAATTCACTAAAATCATTATTAGCCGATACAAACACAGCACATTTTACAACATTCATGCTAAGTTCCTTCTAAATATGAAAGCTAAGCCGGAATTGAGTTAATAAATAACACATATTTGTAAAATTTTGCCTTTTTTGAGAAACAGTGAAAATTGGAAAATTGGACCGTGATATTTGCGCAAATGTTTATTAAACAATATTTTCACTAAATACACTTAAATCATTAATTGTGGATTCATACATGATAAAATGTACAACATTTCTGCTAAATTCCTACTAAACATAAAAGTTAAAACTGTATTTAGTTAAAAAATACAAATATGTGTACATTTGAAATTGTGCCTTTTTGGGAAAAGGGGAAAACTGAAGGTACGCAAAACTGTAAATATAAACAATTTACTCTAAAAATCCAGAGGTTACCATTTTTCACTTACAACATTCAGAATTCGAAAAAGACCCCCCAAACCATACATTTTCTGAAAGCACATGACCAGTAGAATAATAAAAGTGCTACTGATGATTTTTTGGGCCCTACAATAATTGCGCAAATGTTCATCAAATCGCTATTTTGAACTAAAAATACACTAAAATCATTAATAGTGCACATAACGGGGGCGTGGCTTGGCCGTTCTCGGAGATGGCCGCTTGAATCCTGAGCTCCCGTCGCCACAGAACTAACTAACAGACTAACGAGGTAATCTTCGCACCTACACGGTATTTCGCTATGGGAACCGCTTCCCGACAGGCATCGGCCTCACGATCCCGCTCTCCTCGCGCTCAAGACGGGAATCTGAGCCAGAATATACCAGAAATGTTTCGGAATCAGAGGAACAGCACGGCATCTTCCCGCCATAGCTCCTCACAGAACCACTCACAAGCTTCTCCCCCACTCATCCTGGCTCCCCTCATGTCGGACTCCCGAATCACTCCCTCTTTTTTTCTCTTTGTTATTTGGGATATATAGATATATCTCAAGTAAAACAATAGCTGCAATCTTTAGCTTAAACAGGCTGGACACTTTTCGAATTGCCTGCAATATAGGTAATGCCATATGCAGGCAATGTCTCATTTTTATTTATTTTTTGCACCCTGAATAAATAAAATATTTTGAAGTTTTGGGGGATAAGAGGTTTAGAATGGATGTAATATGGATATCAATGGCTGCAGCGACACTACTTTACTTAAAACAGATAAACATAATGGAAGATAGGAGGCCGAGTGGGTATAGCCCCTATTAATTACCAATTAGGGGAAATATGAGTGATCAATGTACTTTTATATCATGGAATGTAAGAGGAATGGGGGCAACCACTAAGAGAAGCCAGATATTTACGATTTTTCAACAGACCAAGGCAAAAATAGTATGTTTGCATAAGAAATCTCTAGGGATACACATGATCAATGCAGCCAAAATGTGCATTCCAGCTCACTGGGGTTCACCCCACGCTCCCACTATATCTGAGTGGCTTACAAGAGTGGGGAGAGTAGTCAAGCTGGAGGAGATTATCCACATAGCCCGAGACACCCCAGACAAATTCTACCATACGTGGGCTTGCTGGAGCCATTTCTGTACTACAGAAAAATATAAGTCCCTCATGCACTCGTTCCGACCTGATCCTCCTAACAGGACACAAAATGCCTCTAAAACACCATCCTAGAAGACTACATCATTGATTTGATACATACAATGCCATTCCCCCTCCAGAGAGAGACCCAGAAAGGGAACCTCATCACAAACAGGGACAAATTTTTTATTTTTTTTTATTTATTTATTAATTTTTTTTCAAGTCCCTCACTACCCTCAGAGCTCGGTGGAGATCGGGGAGGAGACTCTCTCGGACTATCCTCCCCCCTCACCCTTCAATGCTTTCCTTCCCAAACCTCCCCCCCTCACCCCCACCTCCCGAGATTACATGACCCCCTTAACCCCCTCCCTCACCCACCCCCAAGACTAACTCGACTCAGGTGTTTGCCTATCCCCCCTTGCTCCACGCACCCTACAGGACAGATGACAACACAGTACACTGGGCCTCACCCTTTTGCAAAGATGCAGCGTATCATGACGAGACTTGACGCAGACTTGACAGAAGACACGGGTTATTAACCGCTTCCCGACCGCCTAACGACGATATACGTCGGCAAAATGGCACGGGCAGGCAGAATCACGTACCTGTACGTGATCGTGCATGTGCCTGCCTGTGGGTCGCGCGCGCGCCGCTAGCGGCGCGCTCGCGACCCGGTCGGGAGCTCCGTGACCCCGGCCGCGGGACCAGCGGACCCGATCGCCGCTGGTGTCCCGCGATCGGGTTACGGAGCTGAAGAACGGGGAGAGGTTTGTGTAAACAAACCTCTCCCCGCGCTTCCTACACTGACTGTCAGTGATCGGCGGTTCCCTGTCATCGGGAACGCCGATCAATGACGTCACACGTACAGCCACGCCACCCTACAGTAAAATAAACACAACACGTCACACTGACTCATCCCCGCCCCCTAGTGGTTAACCCCTTCACTACAACTGTCATTTACATAGGAATCAGTGCTATTTAAATAGCACTGAATTCTATATAAATGACAAATGTCCCAAAAATGTGTCAAAAATGTCAGATGTGTCCGCCATAATGTCGCAGTCACAATAAAAATCGCTGATCGCTGCCATTACTAGTAAAAAAAAAATATTAATAAAAATGCTATAAAACTATCCCCTATTTTGTAAACGCTATAACTTTTGCGCAAACCAATCAATAATCGCTACTTGCGATTTTTTTTACCAAAAATATGTAGAAGAATACGTATCGGCCGAAACTGAGGAAAAAAAATGATATATTTTTTGGGGATATTTATTATAGCAAAAAGTAAAAAATATTGCATTTTTTTCAAAATTGTCGCTCTATTTTTGTTTATAGCGCAAAAAATAAAAACCGCAGGGGCGATCAAATACCACCAAAAGAAAGCTCTATTTGTGGGAAAAAAAGGACGCCAATTTTGTTTGGGAGCCACGTCACACGACCGCGCAATTGTCAGTTAAAACGACGCAGTGCCGAATGGCAAAAAGGGACCTGGTCCTTTGGCTGCCAATTGGTCCGGGGCTGAAGTGGTTAAGCAAGATCCTCTAACTAAAGCTACAGGCAGAAAATATACCCTAGTCAGCTATGCAACATTATGATGTTACTAGTTTGGTTCACTGCTGAGGCCACAGGCCATATATCATTTATATCTGTCAAACTGATCGCATAGGAGTAAGGCGATGCCATTGCATCACGGTTCACACTGTTGTAACACCTATTGTATATGTTAAACTTTGTTTAAACATGCTGTTCTCAATAAAAATTTTCATGGGGAAAAAAAAAAAATTGTATGTTTGCAGGAAACGCATATGATAAAAGACAATTTAAAATATTTGAAGAAGCCTTGGGTTAATCATATTTACCATTCGTATCACACATCCTATTCAAGGGGAGTGTCGATGCTGATACACCGATCGGTGCCGTGGGAGTGTATAAGCTATAGATGTGATACACCGATCGGTGCCGTGGGAGTGTATTAGCTATAGATGTGATCCACCGATCGGTGCCGTGGGAGTGTATTAGTTATAGATGTGATCCACCGATCGGTGCCGTGGGGGTGTATTAGCTATAGATGTGATACACCGATCGGTGCCGTGGGAGTGTATTAGCTATAGATGTGATCCACCGATCGGTGCCGTGGGAGTGTATTAGCTATAGAGGTGATCCACCGATCGGTGCCGTGGGAGTGTATTAGCTATAGATGTGATCCACCGATCGGTGCCGTGGGAGTGTATTAGTTATAGATGTGATACACCGATCGGTGCCGTGGGAGTGTATTAGCTATAGATGTGATCCACCGATCGGTGCCGTGGGAGTGTTTTAGCTATAGATGTGATACACCGATCGGTGCCGTGGGAGTGTATTAGCTATAGAGGTGATACACCGATCGGTGCCGTGGGAGTGTATTAGCTATAGATGTGATACACCGATCGGTGCTGTGGGATTGTATTAGCTATAGATGTGATCCACCGATCGGTGCCGTGGGAGTGTATTAGCTATAGATGTGATCCACCG
This sequence comes from Lithobates sylvaticus, assembly GCA_028564925.1. Taxonomy (NCBI): domain Eukaryota; kingdom Metazoa; phylum Chordata; class Amphibia; order Anura; family Ranidae; genus Lithobates; species Lithobates sylvaticus. The sequence continues at coordinate 24,986,870 of CM053026.1, forward strand.
ATCGGTGCCGTGGGAGTGTATTAGCTATAGATGTGATCCTAATGGTAGATATGTGTCTATCTATGGAATATTATACGCTTTACCATTTGTACTTATGGGAATCTATAATCCACCTCACGCGGGTATGCAGGTAGTGAAGGATGCAGTGCTGTTTATGGCTCAATACCCTGATGCATACATGATATGTATGGGGGGATTACAATATGATACTGGACTCAACTTTAGATAGATATGGGAGTGCAATCCTAAAACGGGCAAGTAGAGAGAACATGTTAAAAAGTCTTCTTGGTGAGGTAGGATGGTCTGACTTGTGGAGAGTTGGGAACCCACAGACTAGGATCTATTCGTGGGCAGCCCCAGGTGGTGGGTGTCTATCTTGAATTGACATGGTATGTGGGAATGACAAAGTACAACCATTGGTGCATTTGATTGATTATCTCCCCTGGGGGATTTCTGATCACTCCCCACTAATGTTTGGGTTAAGTATCGGCCCCAGGGGGAGCCAACCAATCTGGAAAATGCACCCATATTGGCTATCTCAGATTGGGCCTCTTGATCGTATTCCAGAGCAGTTAAATGTTTTTTTTTTGAGGCACGTGAGAACTATGCAACGGAGGGTACGGTATGGGATGCATTTAAGGCATATCTGCGGGGGACACTGAAGTCAACCATATCCCATATCAAAGGATCCAGTAGGCAAGGAGAGGAGGAAATAGCTAAACAATGTGTATAAGCAGAAGATGAATTTGTATCTAATCCCTCAAGTGAAAATCAGGCAAGGTGGGAAAGTCTCTTTATATAAGGGACAAATAGAAATAAAGGCTAAATGGAAAAAAAAAAAATATGAGGCAAACATTTTTTGAACAAGGGAACCAGTCTAGCAGATTATTGGCATTTATTGCCAAACAGCAAACAACAACCTCGGCTATCTCTAAGATACGAAATGAACACGGGATATTGGCCTGTACAATAGAAGAAATCATGCAATTCTTTTATGAGTTTTATGTTAAGATGTACACTACTTCATTAACATTCACCGAGGAGGATATAGAGGGGAATCTGGAGGGGGTAGTGTACCCGGAAATAACAAGAGAAAATGCAAAATTTGTTGACAGGGAGATCATGGAGGAAGAAGTAAGGGAGGCGATGTCATCGTTAGCTACTGGTAAATCCCCAGGACCAGAGAGGATACCAATGGAAGTGTACAGTAGATATATAGATCAGATAGCCCCAATTGTAACTAGGGTATACAGAGAGGCCCTTGTTAGGGGGAAACTCCCATATTCTTGTTTTTATAATTAAATCTTTATTGAAAATTTTACATATACATTTTACATTTGCCGACTTCGTTTCAGTAATCTATCCATACATTTGATGCGTTTATGGACTTAAGATTGGCCATCCCATTGGCCCTTGACCCTCGAGAGAGAGGAAGGAAAAAAAAAAAGGGGGGAGGGAAAATTCTCCCCTCAGTGTTACACTACCTCTCTTACTATGTGCCCTTTGTGTCATCCTTCTCACTAATTTATATAAAAAAAATCCTTGTATGAATATATGCGTGTTATTACCCCTTCTAGTTATATTTCAATCCCTAGTTGCTTTTCTTTACCTTCACCTATTACTTTTCCACTCCCCCACCCCCCCCCTTCTTCTTTGTGCTGTTCCATTTACGTGTTTGTTTCTTATTCCTCCAAATGCCTCTTCCTAGTGCTCGTCTAGTCAAGTGTGATTTATCTTGTGCTCGTGTGAAAAAGGGAAAGAAAAAAAAAAAAAAAAACACAGATTAATTTATTCTTCTCCTCTATGGTCTATGGCCATTGAGAGTGCCCATCTCTTTTTACAACAAACATCAGTCAACTTTGTATTCAGCATATCATTGTACATTTCTATTTAAAAACTCCCCTAATAGGTTGTCCAGGTTGTGGGCTCCCCTCTATCTACTTACTTCAACTCCCTTCATTTTTCCTGGCTTGTATTTCAGTTTCTATTTCTTTGGCATATTTTTCCCATTCCTCCCAAATTGCTTCATATTTCTCTTGTTTATTTCTCATTTTGTATACCCATCTTTCTGCCTCTTTCGTTTTATCTACTTCTGTTTTCCAATCCTCCAGTGTTGGACCCTTGATCTGCTTCCAATATCTTGGAATTAATCTCTTGGCTGCGTTCAATAAATGCTGTGTCATATTTTCCTTATGTACGGCCTTGGTGTTGCCTCATATTCAATGTATGAGGAAACGGTAATATTAATCTTAAAACCAGACAAGGACCCACATGAATGCACCTCTTACAGGCAAATATCCTTACTAACCCGTGATTACAAAATCCTTGTCAGGATACTAGCTAGAAGATTAAACACTCTAATAACATCTATAATTCACACAGACCAGACAGGGTTTATACCTGGTAAATCAACATCAATAAATATTCGTAGAATGCAAATAATGGCACAAATGAGGGAATATGTTCCAGAGTCAGGGGCTCTGGCATCTCTTGATACAGCTAAAGCCTTTGACTCTGTAGAATGGAGATTTTTTGCAGGCAACACTGTGGAAGTTTGGGTTTGGCAATGGATTTAAACAATGGGTTAAAATATTATATGCAAACCCAAGATCAAAATTATTGATCAATGGAATATTGACCCATCACTAAATCTATTCAGGGGCATGAGGCAGGGGTGTCCACTATCTCCCCTTTTATTTGCCATTACAATTGAGTCCCTGGCCCTACGGTTTCGGCAGACTGAAGATTACCAGGGTATAGAGTTGGGGGATATTATAGAACAGATTGGGCTTTATGCGGACGATATTATACTGTATATGTGGGATACACAGAATACCCTGAGGAAAGCTATGAGTATAATAGACACCTTTGGCCAGTATTCATTAATTGGCAGAAGTCTTTCCTTATGCCACTGTATCAAGAACTAGAAATGGAGGAAAGGATAGATACCCCACTAAGAATAGTGGACTCCTTTAAGTATCTAGGAATCTATATAACAAGGCAACCTCGGGATGCACTGGCAGCGAATGTAAATCCATTGATCGAGTATATTAAATCTAAGCTGAAAAACTGGAGTAACCTACCACTTTCGGGGGGGGGGGGGGGGGGTAGAATAAATGTAATTAATATGATTTTACTGCCAAAGTGTTTATATGTTTTTTCACATTCCCCAGTGGTAGTTCCTAAAAAGATCTTTAAAAGCTTGAACTCTCAATTCACTAAATTTATATGGGCCAAAGGCAGATGTAAAGTAAAACTTACAACATTACAGTGCCCAAAAACAGAGGCAGGATTGGCTCTGCCGGATATGTATCTGTACTATCTGGCGGGACAATTAAGACATTTGCGTAACAAAACAAAGGCTTGTACATGGCTTATACAAGAACAAAGTCTGGGGGTGGAGAAGCACCTGTTAAAGATAATTCAGGCTGAGAATTTATTGATAGGATTGGAAGTAAGAGATACACAACTACCAAGGGTTAAGATCCCCATGCTCTCATTGATTCGATCGGTATGGCGACAGGCAAGAAAATTAACAAGATTCAAAGATATCCCATCCGAACTACCCATGTGGAAAAATTTGTTATTTGAAGAATTAAGTACACTACAAGATAATAAATTCTGGATGCAAAAAGGTATAGTGGAGCTGGAACAAGTTTATCAAAGTGGGAGCATATGCTCATTTGATTTTTTTAAATACACAATATACGGTAATCTAAGAGATAAGAATTTCTATAGATTTTTACAGCTAAGGCATGCGCTAGGTGCTCAATTCGGTAGTAAAAGTATTAATATATCAAAATTCCCCCTAATTGTAATAGTAAGAACCCAGGGACCAAGGGAATTAGTATCTAAATTATATACATATTTAACCTCCCTGGCGGTATGATTATGTCAGGAAATTTTTACCAAAAGCGGTACAATTATTTTGCATGGAAATTTGGTGTTTTATATTGTAGGCCTGCAATTCTTAGGAATAACTCACTTAAGCCTGGGTTCACACTATTGCGAATTCACAGCGGTGGAAAACACTGCAAATTCACAGGACATTTGAAAACCCATTGTTTTCAATGAGGCATGTTCACATATGTCCGGTGCATGCGCACTGCGCATAGCAGAAAAAACGCAACCAACTTTGGTGCGGTGCGGGGCGGATCAGGTGCGAATTCAGGCCCATTATCTTCTATGGGCACGCATCTAATTCGCACCTGACTTGCGTCGTGAACAAAAATTTGCAAGTCATTGTACTACCTCTGAGGGGGAAGTCCACGCCATTTTTTTTTTTTAAAACGGCATGGATTCCCCCTCCAGAGACATACCAGGCCCTTAGGTCTGGTATGGATTTTAAGGGTACCCCCTATGCCGAAAAAACGGCGTGGGGGTCCCCCCAAAATCCATACCAGACCCTTATCCGAGCACGCAGCCTGGCAGAACAGGAAAGGGGGTGGGGACAATTGAGCGCCCCCCCCCTCCTGAACCGTACCAGGCAGCATGCCCTCAACATGGGGGGTGGGTGCTTTGGGGAAGGGGGCGGCCCCCCACCCCAAAGCACCTTGTCCCCATGTTGATGAGGACAAGGGCCTTTTCCTGACAACCCTGGCCGTTGGTTGTCGGGGTCTGTGGGCGGGGGGCTTATCTGAATCCGGGAGCCCCATTTAATAAGGGGGCCCCCAGATCCCAGCCCCCCGCCCTATGTGAATGAGTATGGGGTACGATGTACCCCTACCCATTCACCTAAGGTGTAAAAGTGTCAATAAAAAAACACACACAAATTTTTTTAAAAATTTTATTGCACTGCTTCTTCCGTCTTGGGGGGTCTTCTCGCTGAACTCCTCTGCTCTCTTCTGCTCTTTTACCTAGCTCTTTTACCGACAGGGCCGGTGCTAGACTATTTTGCACCCTAGGCAAGACCCGCTACTTGCGAGAAAAAAAAAAAAAAAAAAGATTAAAAAAAAAGGAATGGCTTTGTCAGTGTCTGACAGTGTCAATAAATATTAGCACAGTACACATCACAGATCCCAGTGTGTATTGTGTGAAAATCTGTCACAATGTTTTTTTTTTATAATGGCACTTTTTAATTATTTCACTGTGTGCCATTATAAAAAAATATATTAGCAGCGGAACACCAGGCTCTGATTGCAAGTGTGACCTTTGCGGCCTGGTCATTCGGCCTGGATTAGGAGCATCACAGGCCGCCTGGTGCTGAGGATTTTGGTGGGCCCTGGATTATGAAGCCCTGTATGCTACATTAAAATTTTCTCCACAGCCTTGCCTTTATTAACCACCACTTGTGCCTAGGCATTCTTTCCATCACCACCCACTGCACTTGGGACCCCTTTCCTCATTATCTACTATGCCTGTAGCCTCCCTTGCCTTATCACCCACTGCACCTACAGCCCTCTTCCCTCACCACCCAACATGCCCCCCATCCCTCACTATCCACCATGCCTAGGTACACCTTCCCTCACCACCTACTGTGCCTGTAGCCCCCTTTATTGCAGACATACTACAGGAAAGGGTCAGAGACTGCAGACATAGTACAGGAGAGGGTCAGAGACTGCAGACATACTACAGGAGAGGGTCAGAGACTGCAGACATACTACAGGAAAGGGTCAGAGACTGCAGATATAGTACAGGAGAGGGTCAGAGACTGCAGACATACTACAGGAGATGGTGAGAGACTGCAGACATACTACAGGAGAGGGTCAGAGACTGCAGACATACTACAGGAGAGGGTCAGAGACTGCAGGCATACTACAGGAGAGGGTCAGAGACTGCAGGCATACTACAGGAGAGGGTCAGAGACTGCAGACATAGTACAGGAGAGGGTCAGAGACTGCAGACATAGTACAGGAGAGGGTCAGAGACTGCAGACATAGTACAGGAGAGGGTCAGAGACTGCAGACATAGTACAGGAGAGGGTCAGAGACTGCAGACATAGTACAGGAGAGGGTCAGAGACTGCAGACATAGTACAGGAGAGGGTCAGAGACTGCAGACATAGTACAGGAGAGGGTCAGAGACTGCAGACATACTACAGGAGATGTTGAGAGACTGCAGACATATTACAGGAGATGGTGAGAGACTGCAGACATACTACAGGAGAGGGTCAGAGACTGCAGACATAGTACAGGAGAGGGGCAGAGACTGCAGGCATGGTACAGGAGAGGGTCAGAGACCGCAGGCATGGTACAGGAGAGGGGCAGAGACCGCAGGCATGGTACAGGAGAGGGGCAGAGACTGCGGATATAGTACAGGAGAGGGGCAGAGACCGCAGGCATGGTACAGGAGAGGGGCAGAGACCGCAGGCATGGTACAGGAGAGGGGCAGAGACCGCAGGCATGGTACAGGAGAGGGGCAGAGACCGCAGGCATGGTACAGGAGAGGGGCAGAGACCGCAGGCATGGTACAGGAGAGGGGCAGAGACCGCAGGCATGGTACAGGAGAGGGGCAGAGACCGCAGGCATGGTACAGGAGAGGGGCAGAGACCGCAGGCATGGTACAGGAGAGGGGCAGAGACCGCAGGCATAGTACAAGTGTGTCCTAGCAGTGACCAGTGTGGACAAACATTGATCACTGCAAACAGGAGTTTACAAGATATAACTGTAAGTGCCAAAAAAAAAAAACATTTTCTAACAGTCATTTCTCAAGCACAGGAGGACAGTAAATGGTTAACAGGTCTGTGATGCTCCCAGCCTGACCAGCTAATTCCTTCAAAGATAAAAAGGAAAGTTTGATAAATCAGGGATGGGGGACACCAACTCAGACACAAATAGCTATAGAAACAGTTTTAGTTTGAAGGTTGTGCAGAAGTCTAATCATCAGTCACATGCTGTGTAAATACAAACACAGATAAGAAGCAGTGTGAGAAGATCGAGGGATTCTACACACAGAACAGGAGAACAGCGATGATTAGACTTCTGCATTACCAGTGAGTGACACGATCACCTTCTTCCTTCTCAGGTATGTCGGATCCTCTGCATCCTCTCCTGCTCTGGTCACTGATATTTTCTGATCAAATGTGGCGGGCTGGGCAATCTGATTGGCTAATGGGGGTGGTGGGAGGCGGAGCAATTTAGCAGTCATGCCCTCCCACTCAGAAGAGCAGCGCTATTGGCTGCCTGACACACTGTCCATCTCCCTCCAGCATGTGAAAGCCGTGGGAGGGAGAGGGGAAGCTGCACACCGCTCTGCATAACACCCGCCCGCCGCACTGAGCGCCTTGCTGTCTGGGGCCCCTCTATCAACAGCCCTGCTGGGAGCCTGGGGAGCGACATGGAGGAGGAACAGGAGGGTCAGCAGCGCCCCTAGGTGGCAGTGCGCCCTAGGCGGCTGCCTAATCCGCCTAGTGGTAGCACCGGCCCTGTTTACCGAGCGGAGAAGCCTGGCTTTCTTCTTCGTCACCGCCGTCGTCGTCTGGGGGTCTCGTTCCGCCTTCGGGGTCTTCGGGGGTCTCTTCTGTTCTTGCCGCTGTCTTCTGCGCCGCCACCTTCTTCTTCTTCTTCTTAAGATGTTGACTCTTCGCTCTCTCTGGCCGGAATGGCATAGACGCGCTGTGTTGTGACTTATATAGGGACAAGGGGGCAGGGTCACATGCTCATGTCACATGGTGACCCCGCCCACATATGATGTCACAGTCCTGGAGGATGCCATCATATGTGGGCGGGGTCACCATGTGACATGAGCATGTGACCCTGCCCCCTTGTCCCTATATAAGTCACAACACAGCGCGTCTAAGAAGAAGAAGAAGACCCCCGAAGGCGGATTGAGACCCCCCAGGCGACGGCGGCGACGAAGAAGAAAGCCGGGCTTCTCCGCTCGGTAAAAGAGCAGAAGAGAGCGGAGGAGTCCGGCGAGAAGACCCCCCAAGATGGAAGAAGACCCCCGGAGCAGTGCAATAAAATATTTTAAAAGATTGTGTGTGTTTTTTTATTGACACTTTTACACCTTAGGTGAATGGGTAGGGGTACATCGTACCTCATAATCATTCACATAGGGTGGGGGGCTGGGATCTGGGGTCCCCTTATTAAAGGGGGGCTCCCAGATTCCGATAAGCCCCCCGCCCGCAGACCCCAACAACCAACAGCCAGGGTTGTCGGGAAGAGGCCCTTGTCCTCATCAACATGGGGACAAGGTGCTTTGGGGTGGGGGGCCGCAGGGCGCCCCCCTTCCCCAAAGCACCCACCCCCCATGTTGTGGGCATGTGGCCTGGTAGGGTTCAGGAGGGGGGGGCGCTCGCTCGTCCCCCCCCCCTTTCCTGACCTGCCAGGCTGCGTGCTTGAATAAGGGTCTGGTATGGATTTTGGGGGGACCCCCACGCCGTTTTTTCGGCGTAGGGGGTTACCCTTAAAATCCATACCAGACCTAAGGGCCTGGTATGCTCCTGGAGGGGGAACCCATGCCGTTTTTTTATAAAAATTTGGCATGGATTTCCCCCTCAGAAGTAGTACAATGAGTTGCGAATTTATGTTAGCAGCTGATTCGGACCTAAAATGCGGACACACCGCAGAACAGCCGACGTTTCACTGCGCAGTCACGCAGGGCCTTCAATTTGCACCGCACTAGTCTGAACCCAGGCTCAATCTGTCTAAACCAGAATCTAGTAGACATCCCAGGTATGATAAAGTTTGAAACACAAAATCATAAATTATAATATAATAAATAACTATAAAAATTATTCAATAGTGTAATCAAATCAAAAACACTGAAATTTGCTCAGTTGCAGAATTGTCGCTGTCATTAGATTTAGTGTTTGATGACGAATTTCCCCACAAATCGCTATCGCTCAATTCTGCAAGTGATTCTAATTTATTATCGCTGTTTTCTAGCTGGTCTAAAACCACTTTTGACATAAAGGGACACTTTTTGGTTGCTATGGACAATCTCCAAATTCCAGGCAGAAAAAAAAACAGTATTTATAATATAAAACTACACGCAGGGCACTGGACAGGACACTAGGGACAAAGGGAATGTGTAATTTTTGTATACATATACTGTATGTGTATTGTGTGTTTTTACTTTTTTTAATTTGGTGCCGATCTGTGCTCCTGTGCGTCGCAATGTCACAGGGAACGGAGCTCAGCGGCACTCGGGCACTGTGTGAATCGAGCGGAGGAGCTCGCACACACAGCGGGGACACATCGCAGGATCCGGAGAACAAGGTAAGTAACTTCCCCTGTATGCTGTAATGCGATCCCGAGTCTGGCTCGGGGTTACCACTAATGGTACTGAAGTTCCGCCCAGAGCCAGATTTCCGGAATACTGCCAGGGGGATTAATGCAGGTTAAGACACGGGATGCGCCACTCCAGATTAAAGCGGTTCTGCACCCATTTCATTTAGTAAATCTCTTTGCCTTCCAAATCAGGCAAAGAGTACTAAATGAAATGTTTTTTTTTTTTTTTTACTTACCTTGTAATTGATGACTTCCGGTCTTCTCTCTCTTCGGCGGTGGGCGGGGTCTCTGCGTCGATCGTCGTCACGCCGCACTGTCTCCTGGGATCTGGTGTCATTGATCCCAGGAGTCAGTGCGGGCATCTTCCGAAATCTCGCTAGATTTCGGCCACATCTTCCGAAATCTCCCGAGATTTCGGCCACATCTGCCGAAATCTCGTGAGATGTCAGCAGATGTGCCGTTACTGCGCACGCGCGAGTAACGGCGGTGCATGCTGGGCCATCTACAGTGCCTGTGGGGTTTCACATGCCCACAGGCAAGATGGACCCCAGCAGACAAGAAGAAGACAAGAAGAAGATGAAGATGAAAACCGGCGGCGATCGAGATGGAAGATGGAACAGGTAAGTCCCCCAATTGAGCTATATGCCCTTGGCATATAGCCCAAAAAAAAAAAAAAAAAGAGTGCAGAACCGCTTTAAGAGGAAGTGGCAAAAGATTTGTACATCTATGACAGATGAGACTTGGAAGGAGGCATGTAAATCACACTTGGTAGTGTCGCCTGCAAGTAATAATAGATTGATACAGTTATATATAATACATCAAGCTTATCTTACACCCCACAAATTAAGTTTAATGGGACAAACGGAGAATGCGGAATGTGCAAGGTGTTGTTTAACAGAGACCGACTTTGAGCATTTAATGTGGCCCTGCCCAGACATTAGTAGATATGGAGACAGGTCTTGAATATGCTGGGGGAATGTATCCGCGGAGGTCCGCCTGTTGGGACTGAAGGAGAGCCAGAGGGTGACTGGATATGCCAAGACCTGCCTACAAGAAACGTTATTTATGGCACGCAAGCAAATCATCCTTAGGTGGATGCAACAAACATTCCCTTCAAGGGATCAATGGCTTAAAGCGATAAATCAAATACTCCCATATGAGAAATGAATGTACGAGCTTAGAGGAACACCTCAGAAATATCATAGAATCCGGGATGGATGGTTAAACTCATTATTAACTCTTAGTGGTAATAACTAATGTAAAAGAGTGGCAAAGACAGAAGGTTTCTTTGGGTTTCTTTATGGAATCTAGGAGAAGTGGAGGAAGTGGAGGCTGCAGCCAGGGTAATTGGGTATCTTAACTCTTGTTCCTTGAGGGGGGAGTGGAGGGAGGGGGAGGGGGAAGTTTTTCTACTTTTCTTTCCTTTTGTTCCCTCCAGTCTCCTCCTCTTTTTTGGTGTTGTTTTTTAGGGTGAAATGAAACGTGTAGTGATTTATTCTTTGCTTTTTGGTGTGCATTTATTAATATGAAAGAAACAAAGGAATTGATGATGATGAAATGTGATAATGTTAATGTTTGTAAATGCAGATATTTATATGAAATAAAAAGTATTTAAAAAAAGAGATATCAGCCTGTATGTCACACCACTTCCTCCAACTCAATCTATCCAAAACTGAGCTCATAATATTTCCTCCCCCTCGTGCCTCTTCCTCTGATTTCTCTGTCAAAATCAACAGCTCAACTATGAAGATACGCTCCTTCCTAACCAATGACACCGCAAAGCTTCAACATTCACTCGCTGGTCATCTCTCTCCTTGACTACTGTGACTCGCTCCTCATTGGCTTACTTTTAAATAGTCTATCCCCCCTTCAGTCCATCATGAATGCTGCTGCCAGACTCATCCACCCTACGAACCACTCAGTGTCTGCTACCCCTCTCTACCAATCCCTCCATTGGCTTCCACTCACCCAACAAATTAAATTCAAGATACTTACAAAACTTACAAAGCATCCACAACTCAGCCCCCCATCTACAGTGGTGTGAAAAAGTGTTTCCTGACAGACTCCATGGCAGCCAACGTGTGGGTTTAGTCCCGCCTCCACTACCCTATAGGACGTTACTCCCATAAATCTTTGCTCCCTGCCAGAGGCCGTGTTCTTTTTTTGTCCTCCTCCGAAGGACCTATACTATGTCTTTCCTACCTGAAGATTATCGTTTCCCCCCTGTGATACGGACTGGCCGAGCGACTTGGAGTCGCACATTTCCAATAAGCTCTGGCTACTAGCGGAGTATGGAAAGGGGCATATGGAAGAGGCGCTGAAGAGGTGTGTTCCTGGTCACTGACAAGGCAGAACCGCGTTATGGTCGTTAATCCTAGCTACTAGCAGGTGACTATTTCCCCTACAAAGTCCGGCATGTAATCTGTCCTACCTTCGGCCAAACGATCGTTCACAGGAGGGGTGAGTGTTTCTCTGCATGGCAGCCAGTTTTTGTGTTTGTGGCAGTTTTTTTGTGTTTCTTTCCCTGTCTCCGTGTCCCCATACACCGCTGGTGCGGTGTGTCTGGCCATCATGGCGGCTGGTTCCTCGTGCGTTCCAGCTGCCGAGCTCCTTCCTCGTTCGCCGCATGGCCGTTCTGCGCATGCACAGAGCCAGCGCGAGAACGAGGCTTGGTTCGCGCATGCGCGGAGCGGTATTCGCGCATGCGCACTAGCATTGTGGCCGTCGCATTGATGACGTCACGATAGGCAGCAGATTTAAAAAGGGAAAGAAAGCTTACAGGCTTTGGAATGCCTGTAAGTCTACAGAAGCACTCCAGAGAGCCCGTTTTTGCTGGAAAAGGTAGGGAATCCTGATGGACTGTTCTGCTGCCTTTTGTTGTTGATGCTCTTCTAAGTTATTGATTTGGGTCAATTCTGTTTTCAGCATAATGGACCTTCCTAGACCACTTGTTCCGTCACCGCCTGCTAGTGGCCAGCCCTCTCGCAGCAGGTATTTTGGGGGGGGGGCATTCCCTGGGATGCCTGCTGGGGGAGGGGGGAGGGTGGAACATCATCATAGGTGATGTTCCGCTGACATGGTGGATCTGTCTTTTCTCTTTCAGCCCTTCCAGGTCTACTCAACACCGGAGTTCTCATAAAGGAAGCGGTTCATCAAAATCCCGCCGGCACTCCTCTTCCAGATCTAGACACCACGGTTCTTCTGCAAGATCCAGTCATCGTAGCCGGGAACCATCCCGCTCTTCCACGGCTCGCCCCAGCCATTCTGAAGGATCATGCTGGGGGTGTAGGGCTCAAGTCCCTAGGGACAAGTCCCTTTGTGATGCCTGTTATGTAAAGGCGACTGGGGAAAGGACTGACTCTGACCAACAGTTAAAGTCTATGGTTGAGAAGATGGTCAAGGACAGCTTAAAGGAGCTGGAAGCCCCTCATGTATCTCCCGTAGAGTCGCCCAGATCTCCAGTGAGGGATACCCAAGTTCAAGACACTTGGGAAGCCTCGTTACCAAGCCATCCATCCGCGGATCTCTCCGATAGTGAATCTGAGGAAGATGAGGCTGGTTCCGGTTTTGATTTTTCTCTGCTCCCTCCTTTGGTCAAAGCCATCAAGGAAACCTTGAATTGGGAAGAGCCGGTGACGGCTCCAGCGAAGCAGAGAAAATTTTTCAAACAATTAAAGAAGGAGCGTATCAGCTTTCCTTTTCTGTCAGAACTAGGGGAAGTTATCACGGAAGAGTGGGGAAAGGTAGAGAAGATGAACTCTCTCCTGCCAAAAATTCAGAAGCTATACCCATTCAGAGAAGAAGAGGTAAAGCAGCTGGAATCACCCCCTCTAGTGGATGCGGCAGTAATGCGGTTGGTCAGACATGTGACCCTTCCCTTAGAGGACACGGTCTCCTTCAAGGACGCTCTAGACAGAAGAATCGACTCTGACCTGAAGCGGGTCTACCTTATGGCAGGCACGGCTTGTAAACCGGCCCTGGCTCTGGCGGCCTTGTCTAGAGCGATGGAGGTCTGGTCCGACAGTGTTGACGAGACACTCAGGGGTGTCTCAGAAGAGCTAGCCAAGAGTTCTCCTATACAGGAGCTGAGGCTGGCCTCGGCTTTCTTGGGGGAGGCCTCAATTGACATTATTCGTCTGTTGTCTCGAGTTATGCTATCCTCTGTGACGGCCAAGCGTGCCCTGTGGCTCCGCCCTTGGCTGGCCGACCCGGCATCTAAACAGGTTTGGTGCCGGATCCCCTTTGACGGTTCGTCTTTGTTTGGGAATAGGTTGGATAGTGCTATAACTCGGGCCACGGGCGGTAAGTCTGGGTTTCTTCCCCAAGACAGGCGCTAGCAAAATCCCAGAGGATCTTTTCCAAGGAAGCAAGGTCAAGACCGTGCCAGGGAGGCACGCAGTTACAGGCCTGGGAGGGAATTCTCCAGGTCTTGGAGGTCCAGGCAATCATCTTTCAAAAAGGCTACAAAAAGCAGTTTGTCGGGTGAGAAACAACCGACCAAGTCCTTTTGAGGGCGAGCCCGTCCAGACGGACCGGGTGGGAGCTCGCCTGCTCCTTTTTCGGCACGTCTGGGCGGCCTCAATCCAGGATTTTTGGACCGTCAGGACGGTCTCCTCAGGACACACTTGGACGTTCAGCAGGGTTCCCAAGTGCAGGTGTGTTCCCACATCCATTCCAACATCAGAAGGAAAAAGGATGATACTTTCAGCTTACGTAAAATCTTTATTGGAACAAGGCGCAGCTATTCCCGTGCCAGTCGAGCAACGTGGTATGGGAATATATTCCCCTCTTTTCTTGGTCCAGAAGAAGAGCGGGGCGTGGAGACCCGTAATAGACCTGACATATCTGAACCGCTTCATAAAGAAGGAGAGGTTCAAGATGGAGACCCTGTCCACAATCCAACAGTCAGTACAGCCAGGGGATTGGATGGTCTCCATAGACCTAAAAGACGCCTACTTCCACGTGCCCGTCGCAACAGACTTTCAACAGTTCCTGCTGTTCTCCATAGACCAGATTCATTTACAATTCACTTGCCTTCCCTTCGGTCTGTCCACTTCTCCACGTACCTTCTCGAAGGTCCTGCTGGCAATCGTAGCTCTGCTAAGGATCAGAAAAATCCGGATCCATCACTACTTGGACGATCTACTCCTGTTGGCTCAGGACAGAAATTGTCTAGTAGATCACAGAGATCAGACTATCTCAACGCTCAAGGAGTTCGGATGGCTCCTGAATACGGAGAAGAGCCAGCTGGAACCTTCACAGTATCTCGTGTTCCTGGGAGCATTCTTCAACACGGTGAGAGGTACCATCTCTCTGCCCGAGGAAAAGGTCAGAATAGTGCGAGACAGGATCCACCTGGCTCTCGCGTCTCCTCATCTCAGCACTCGGTATTGCCTGAAGATCATAGGCACCATGGTGTCCACAATACCGATGGTGAAGTGGGCACAATGGAGAATGCGTCCTTTTCAGAAGGGTTTTCTTCTCCAGTGGTCGGGAGACAAAGTCCAGACAATTCGTGTCACTCAAGTCATGAGGAGTTCCCTCTTCTGGTGGCTTCAACGAGAGAACCTGCTGAATTGCCATTCCCTTCTTCCAATCAGGTGGATAACAGTTACATCAGATGCCAGCAACAGAGGTTGGGGGGCCCATTGTCTGATGGAGGTGGCTCAGGGCACTTGGGATTTTCCTTCTCGAGGGATAGTCTCGAACGTCCTAGAGTTGCGTGCAGCCTTCCTAGCTCTGGTGGCCTTCCCTCATCTGATATCAGGAAAGTCGGTAGTTCTCAGATTGAACAACACAACAGCTGTTGCCTACATAAGGAAACAAGGGGGCACCAGAAGTCGTTCCCTACTGGCAGAAGTGGAACCTATCATGCGTTGGGCACAGAGGAATCTAGCCAACTTGACGGCAACCTATGTTCCCGGGGTTCTCAACGTCCAAGCGGACTTTCTCTCAAGAGTACAGCTGGACAACAACGAGTGGGCTCTTCACGAGGAGGTGTTCAGTTGGGTGGTAGCCCTGGGGATCTCTCCAGAAGTGGATCTCTTTGCCTCCCAGTACAACAGGAAGCTGGCGAAATACTACTCGCGGTTCAGGGACCCACAAGCCTACGGGATGGATGCACTAACAGAGCGCTGGTGGTTCCGCACAGCCTATGCCTTCCCTCCAACTCCGATCATCTTTCAATTCCTGAGGAGACTCAGATGGGAGGAAGTGGAGATGGTGGCCATAATCCCACACTGGCCCAACAGACCGTGGTTTCCTCTCCTGTCTCTGCTCAGCTTCCGAGACCCAGTTCCTCTTCCGACCCGACGGGACCTGCTCTCCCAGGGCACGATCCTCCACCCGTGTCCAGGTCACCTACAGTTGAAGGCATGGTTCTTGAGAGGGGAAGGTTGGAAGCACTAGGGTGTCCCAAGGAGGCTATTCCCACCCTCCTAAGTGCAAGGAGGCGTAGCACCAATAAGGTGTATGAGCGGATCTGGGCAAGATTTTCGTCCCATATGTCTTCCAGAGCCAATTCATGTGGTTCCCCGGCAGTTCAGGACATCCTAAGTTTCCTGCAGTCAGGTCTGGACCTACCATTGTCGGTCAGTTCCCTTCGTGTTCAGGTGTCAGCTATTTCCGCCTTCACGGGAGTGTCATGGGCCAGACATGCCCTTATCCAACAATTTTTCAAGGGGGCAGTAAGACTGAGACCCCAAAGGAAGCCCAGATTCCCTAAATGGGATCTGCCTCTTGTTTTGGACTTTTTCTCTCATCTTGACAAGTCGCTTTCTGTCAGAGAGCTTACGTTGAAAACCGCCTTTTTAGTGGCCGTCACCTCGGCAAAAAGGGTGTCTGAAATCCAGGTTATAGGAGCCAAAGAACCTTTCCTAACCTTCTTTCCAGATAGAGTGGTTCTGGTTCCGATGTTAGGGTCAAACCCTAAGGTCACCTCAGTTTTTCACGAGAATCAAGAAATCTCTCTACCCACCTTCAGGTCCACTGGAGTCTCAGATGTTCACCCTCTGGATGTTGGTGGTTCCCTGAAACAATACTTAGAAGTTACAGCCTCATTCCGCCAGTCGGATTATCTGTTCGTCCTATTCTATGGGAAACACAAGGGCTCCCGAGCATCAGTCAGATCTATTGCTGCTTGGATAGTTCAAGCGATCCAGTGGGCATATAAGGAGAAGGGCTTGGCTCCTCCTCAGGCGGTGACAGCACACTCAACCAGAAGTCTCTCAACTTCGTGGGCAGCCTCGCGACATGTAGCTCCTGATGTGATATGCAGAGCGGCGTCTTGGTCGTCAATCCATACTTTTATGTCTCACTACTGTGTTGAGCCAGCGGCTCTGTCTTCAGTTGATTTTGGTGCTAAAGTTTTGTCAATTGACGGTGTCAAATAAATCTTTGTTTGTTCAGCATTTTGCCCACCCGGGTGTGTATGGCGAGTTATTTCCCACACGTTGGCTGCCATGGAGTCTGTCAGGAAAACGGAAAATTCCTATCAAAATACTTACCGTAATTTTCCTTTCCTGATTGACTCCATGGCAGCCGGAGTTCCCTCCCAAATGGCTGGAGTAGGATAGTTACCGAACACGGCCTCTGGCAGGGAGCAAAGATTTATGGGAGTAACGTCCTATAGGGTAGTGGAGGCGGGACTAAACCCACACGTTGGCTGCCATGGAGTCCATCAGGAAAGGAAAATTACGGTAAGTATTTTGATAGGAATTTTCCGTTTTGCCCCCTTCCTCATTTCCTGTTCCTTTGCATGTTTGTCACACTTAAGTGTTTCGGAACATCAAACCAATTTAAACAATAGTCAAGGACAACACAAGTAAACACAAAATGCAATTTGTAAATGAAGGTGTTTATTATTAAAGGTGAAAAAAAATCCAAACCATCATGGCCCTGTGTGAAAAAGTGATTGCCCCCTAAACCTAATAACTGGTTGGGCCACCCTTAGCAGCAACAACTGCAACCAAGCATTTGCGATAACGTGCAATGAGGCTTTTACAGCGTCCTGGAGGAATTTTGGCCCACTCATCTTTGCAGAATTGTCCTAATTCAGTTACATTAGAGGGTTTTCGAGCATGAACGGCCTTTTTAAGGTCATACCACAACATCTCAATAGGATTCAGGTCAGGACTTTGGCTAGGCCACTCCAAAGTCTTCATTTTGTTTTTCTTCAGCCATTCGGTGGTGGACTTGCTGGTGTGTTTAGGATCATTGTCCTGCTGCAGAACCCAAGTTCGTTTCAGCTTGAGTACACGAACAGATGGTCGGACATTCTCCTTCAGGATCTCTTGGTAGACAGCAGAATTCATAGTTCCTTTTATCACGGCAAGTCTTCCAGGTCCTGAAGCAGCAAAACAGCCCCAGACCATCACACTACCACCACCATATTTTACTGTTGGTATAATGTTCTTTTTCTGAAATGCAGTGTTCCTTCTACGCCAGATATACTTGGACACACACCTTCCAAAGAGTTCCACTTTTGTCTCATCGGTCCACAGAATGTTGTCCCAAAAGTCTTGGGGATCATCAAGATGTGTTGTGGAGAAATTGAGACAAGCTTTGATGTTCTTTTTGCTCAGCAGTGGTTTTCTCCTTGGAACTCTGCCATGCAGGCCATTTTTGCCCAGTCTTTTCCTGATGGTGGAGGCATGAACGCTGACCTTAACTAAGGCAAGTGAGGCCTGCAGTTCCTTGGATGTTGTTGTGGGGTCTTTTGTGACCTCTTGGATGAGTCGTCGCTGCGCTCTTGGGGTAATTTTGGGCGGCCGGCCACTCCTGGGAAGGTTCACCACTGTTCCATGTCTTCGCCATTTGTGGATAATGGCTCTCACCGTGGTTCGCTGGATTCCCAAAGCTTTGGAAATGGCTTTATAACCCTTTCCAGACTGATAGACCTCAATTACTTTCTTTCTCAATTGTTCCTGAATTTCTTTTGGTCTCGGCATGATGTGTAGCTTTTAAGGATCTTCTGGTGGACCTTACTGTGTCAAGCAGCTCCTATTTAAGTGATGCCTTGATTGTGAACAGGTGTGGCAATAATCAGGCCTGGGTGTGGCTAGAGAAATTGAACTCAGGTGTGGACAACCACAGTTATAGTATGTTTTAACAAGGGGGGCAATCACTTTTTCACACAGGGCCATGATGGTTTGGATTTTTTTTCACCTTTAATAATAAACACCTTCATTTACAAATTGCATTTTGTGTTTACTTGTGTTGTCCTTGACTATTGTTTAAATTGGTTTGATGTTCCGAAACACTTAAGTGTGACAAACATGCAAAGGAACAGGAAATGAGGAAGGGGGCAAACACTTTTTCACACCACTGTATATCACTAACCTAGTAAAAAAAACTAAATTATTCTCTTTGTTCCTTCAAAGACCTCCTGCTCTCTAGTTCCCTTGTTGCCTCATCCAACACTCACCTCCAGGACTTCTCCAGAGCCTATCCTATCCTCTGGAACTCTCTACCCCAATCTGTCAAATTATCTCCTACTCTGTCCACTTTCAGATGATCCCTGAAAACTCATCTCTTCATAAAAACCTATTTTTCCCCAACTTAACTACCGTACAACTTATTTTATCCATCAGCTCATCCCCCACATTAATTACCTCTTGAATATATTGACCCATCCTCTTAGAGTGTAAGCTCTAATGAGCAGGGCCCTCTGATTCTTCCTTTATTGAATTGTATTGTAATTGTACGGTCTGACCTTATGTTGTAAAGTGCATCGTAAACTGTAAGCACTATTTAATTCCTGTATGATAATAATAATAATAATAAAGGGATGGTTGAAACTGTTTCTGGTACTGGCACTTATACTGGATGGTGATCTTGAAGATTCCTCTCTAACACACTGATCAGTGTGTGAGTGCAAAATGGTATCAAGCTGCTAACTGCAGGTGTTGGTTACATTGTGTGATGCTTTGATTGGCCATAGCATATTTTTGTGATTGGCCAATGGACAGTGCAGTCACAGTACTTTGCTTGTGCAGGGTGGGGGGCATGCAAGAGCAAGAACAAAATTAAGCTGTGATATAGTTTCCCACCCTGTAACATTCACCTTCCATCCACTTATGTACAATTGGCAGACAGAAGGCAGTCAATATACACAAAAAATTATAATAATGTTGATACATGTATTCATAATGATGATTTAACAATATGGCTGAATTTGTTTAATCTGGTCTACAGTATTATACATTGAATCAATGTGTGACATTTACAGCATTCTTTTCCCCAGCATTGTCCCTCTTGTGTTCAGTTCAGGTTTGAAAAGTAAAATGTAGAGTTTTGGAGAAAACATACACAATAATATTCCAGCACTGGAGGTCAGTATGGCGAATATCTCCACAGCCACCATGTATTTCCCTCTGGTGCTCAGATAGGCCGGGATCATGGCAATCCAGACACTGCAGAACACCAGCATGCTGAAGGTGATGTATTTGGCCTCATTAAAACTGTCCGGTAATGTCCTCACCATGAAAGCCAGAACAAAACTCACAGCTGCCAGAAACCCCATATAACCCAACATAGAGTAGAACCCGTTAACTGACCCTTCATTACACTGAATGAGGATCTTCCCAGGATAGGAGTCCATGTCATACTCCTGAAATGGTGGAGAGATGGACAACCAGAGAATGCAATTCATAACCTGAATGGATGAGCAGAATAACATGACTGTATTGGGAAGTTTGACTCCCACCCATTTTCTACAAGAGCTTCCAGGTCTGGTGGCTTTGAAAGCAATGAAGACCATGATGGTTTTGGCTAGGATAGAAGATGTTGAGATGGTGAAGGGAATTCCAAAAGTGACTTGTTGCAGCATACAGGTAATATCCACAGGACGGCCAAGGAACAGGAATACAGAAAGGAAGCTCAGTATGAGGGAGAGGAGCAGAATGAAGCTGAGGTTCCGGTTATTGGCTTTGACTATGGGAGTCCTCCGAAACCAAACAAATAGTCGGAGTGTAAGGAGAGATGTTGTAGCAAATATGAGTGAAGTTATAGAAAAAAATAAAACTAGAATGTCCTCCTTGTATGATAAATACTCGATGACTTTCTCAATACAAATAGTTTTAGCTTTGTTG
Source organism: Lithobates sylvaticus (assembly GCA_028564925.1). Lineage (NCBI taxonomy): Eukaryota > Metazoa > Chordata > Amphibia > Anura > Ranidae > Lithobates > Lithobates sylvaticus. Next base: position 25,007,132 of record CM053026.1, read on the forward strand.
GGCCATTCATTTTCAGGACACTTCTTGCAGAGTTCACTGTCTGTAGAGTAAAAATAAGTGAAAACAACATTAAGCATAGTATACAGAGAATGCAACTATTTGACAGTTTTGGCCTCTTCAGTGTAATCATTTTCCTGACCATTACTTTTAGATAAATGTTGGAGGATTTCTCAGACAGACAGTAGGAGGAAGCTATAGTGATCCTAGTGATTAGTGCCATACCATGGGCGTCCGCAGAACTTTTATCAGAGGGGGGCATCATTTTAGGGTCACCCATGCACCGCCCCTTTTCAACAATGTCATTATCACATTATCATGGTCAGAGACTGCAGACGTAGTACAGTCCCTAGGATAAGTAATGGATAATGGCCAACATGCCCTCTTACCAGACCCAGGGAAACTACAGCAGTGATCCCTCCAGCTGGACGATCGCTCACTCTGGGTACCCCGGAGGCTACTCTGGTCAGTAGTTTAGCATGTCTGTACCCTGGTAGTGGCTCAGTCTTTCTCTCTCTGGTGGCGCTGTGCAGCGTGGCTCTCTCTGTTGGTGCTGGGCAGCGTGGCTCTCGCTCTGGTTTCTGCCCAGCACACTCCTCGTTCTTTGCCCTGTAGCGCTCTCTCCATCAGCTTTTTTCCAGGCTGCAGTCTCTTAATCGCTCTCTTGATCGAGCTGTAGCCTCCTCCCTGTGGAAAATGGGGCTCCCACTCTTTTATATGTCCCATGATGCTCTCCTCTCCTAGTCTCCTTTGATTGGCCCTCAGTTATGGCCAATAGGGAAGGAACGGAGCAGGTAGGAAGCTGGGCATGGAACCTGGTGAAAGCCGCCGTCTCTTCTCCCTGACAGGAGAAAGGGGGGCGAGCGGGGGAAACTTCTGATAGCCCGCAGATCACCTTTCTCTTGTCACAGCACCGCCAAGTTCTCTGCTGGACCGATCAGGGAAAATAGTCCGAAATCACACTACACTGATGGGGGGCTTGACAGCACTGGCGTGTAGCACACGGGTGTGGGCTGCCCGCACCCCTATAGCGTCACAACTGTGCTGAATTTAAGATCCGATCCCTGATTCCAGGGGGGGGGGCACTTGACCCCCCCTTGCCCCTACCTGCAGACGCCCATGTGCCATACACATCAATGTGTTTGTGACATACAAATCAAAATACAACAAAATGATATATAACATAATATGCACAAATCTGTAAAGTGCTTGGTGCTTCTATAAAAGTACAATGGTGCTCCAAAATTTTGCAAAATGTGAGGCGACTCCCCCTTCGGTGACCCCACTCACCAAAAACAATAGACCCGCAGCTTCGCAGTCTGGGATCAAAAATGCAGTGATCTATTGATCTGGGGGTATGTAGGATGGTTCCTCAACAAACTCTTCCAAGAGGGTGCTTTACGACAGGATATGCCTCACTCCATAGATGGGACAATAGAGAAAAAACTCATAGTGAAATACCGCTTGACATAAATGATCAAGCGCATTACAAGCACCACTTACAGGATACTTGGCAAAGACAGGCATCATTAAAAAAACATCCGAGTTCACCGCTGTATGGCGTGCATTCCACGGAGGCGGAAATTGTGTCAATGGTTAGCATGAACCGGAAGTATGTCGACTCGTTTCACCCCTCCTCCAGGGCATCATCAAAGGACATCACTTCTGGTTCCATTGCAATCTATTTATACCCGAGGGAAGATCACTCCTCCCTCTGGGGAGGACGAAGCCACCAATTACGATCAGTGTGAAAAAACTCCAACTTCCTCCTCTAACATAATTTCCTGTTGCCAAATATATATATATAAAACTTTAATATTGACAGAAGCCAAAATGACAAATCTTGTTTATTTGGCTATAATAATACAATACATTTTTATATTTATTTTATTTTCATTATTATTTTATTTTTTTTTTTATTATTATTTTTATTTTTATGTTTATTTCTTTTTTTTATTTTATTTTCATTTTTATTATTTGTTCTCTGTACTATTTTTTTTAATTTTTTTCCAATTTGTTTATTTAAGTAATTTTTAATCATGTATTGGAAATCTTTTGCAAATGTCTATCGCATCATGAGATTTATTTGTATTATTATAGCCAAATAAGCAAGTTTTGTCATTTTGGCTTCCGTTTATATTAAAGTTTTTATATATATTTGGCAACAGGAAATGATGTTAGAGGAGGAAGTTGGTGTTTTTTCACACTGATCGTAATTGGTCGCTTCGTCCTCCCCAGAGGGAGGAGTGATCTTCCCTCGGGTATAAATAGATTGTAATGGAACCGGAAGTGATTTCCTTTGATGACGCCCTGGAGGAGGGGTGAAACGCATCAATGTACTTCCGGTTCATACTAACCATTGACGCCATACAGCTGTAAACTCAGATGTTTTTTACTGATGCCTGTCTTTGCCAAATATCCTGGAAGTGGCGCTTGTAATGCGCTTGATAATTTATGTTAAGCGGTATTTCACTATGAGTTTTTTCTCTATTGTCCCATCTATGGAGTGAGGCATATCCTGTCGTAAAGCACCCTCTTGGAAGAGTTTGTGGAGGAACCATCCTACATACCCCCAGATCAATAGATCACTGCCTTTTTTGATCCCAGTCTGCGAAGCTGAGGGTCTATTGTTTTTGGTGAGTGGGGTCACCGAAGGGAAAGTCACCTCACATTTTGCAAAGTTTTGGAGCCCCATTGTACTTTTATAGAAGCGCCAAGCACTTTACAGATTTGTGCATATTATGTTATATATAATTTTGTTGTATTTTGATTTGTATGTCACAAACACATTGATGTATATGGCACTAATCACTAGGATGTGTATTGTATAATATAGGCTGTCAGCGCTGTTTTATACTTTCTATCACTTTTAAGGTTTAGCACCTTTGCACAGAGGCTGCAGTCTCATTTTCATTTTCATATTTATTTAGATGTAGTATTTCAGCGTGAGTTTTGAATAGATTTATAGTAGGAGGAAGCTGGTTCTCATTGCTTGCTGCAAAGTGTAAAGTGGTTACAGAATCACTTTAAAGGACTTTAATAGTTTTAATTTTCTAATCCAATATCAGAGTTTCTATAAAAAAAAAAAAAATCAAGCTTACCAGAATGGTTTGATATTTCTCCTTCTGAACATGGAGCACAATTATAACAACATGGGTGATATCCTTCTCTTACAGATTTTCTGAACCCTGGAGGACATTCCTCAGAGCATCGACCCCTTGGGACCTAAGATAAAATAGAACAATATGAACTATTCAAGATAAAAACTACAGATATAATAGTGTAAGTAAGCCAAGCTTATGGTGTGTACAGTGATGTAGAATGCATACCTTGGTGGAAACACATGGACCATTCCAGAAGGTGGCCCTTCATTTGTCTGGTTACCACAGAATATGCTCCGAACCAGAAGACAGAAATAGACATCTAGGATTACTAGCAGAATCCTTTCATTAGAAAGGTTACAGCAACAAAACTATCAGTACAAGAATGAACGCTGCCTTAAAAGTCCAAAGAGAAAATCTCCTACAATACAAAGAGAAGAAAACAAATAGCCGTGTACCTCTAATAACCACATACAATCCAGCACTAGAAGGGATGAGAGAGATAATGAAATAGATGAAACCTATCATAACAGAGGACAGAACCCTGAAAGGAATATTCCAACAACCCCCAGTGCTGACCTTCAGGCAACCATCCAACCTCAGACATATATTAATCATCAGGAAGCTTCATTCTGAGGACAGGGACTCAAAAAAGGGAACAAAACCTTGCAACACTAAATGCTGCAAACTGTGCATCTACATAAATGTATTAAACATTGTCACACAAACAAAAGGAACCTTCAATATTACAGGATCATACGGCTTGGCCTCCAGTAATGGGATATACTTCATTCAATGCAGTAACTGCAAGCATGGATCATACATTGGTGAGACAGGACAGAAGTTACAAAAACAGAATGAATGTTTATAGACACTGTAACGGAATCACCCCCCACACTGTGCTTGAGTGCTTCCATCATATACCACTTCCTCCAGTCTGAAGATAGATATTAGATATTATAGCCACATATTGCAACCAAGAACAAGGTAGGACTTGTTTGGCTGAAAAGCTGGAACACATTTATTTGAACAAACTAACACATAATATATACCCCAAGGGAGGACCTCTCCCTCCTGATCATATTACCCTAACAATACAAACTGTACACAGGAATATAATTAGAACAACAAACATATACTATAAACATTATGTTAATTAGCCACCTGAATGACTCAGAGGTTTCATTCTAGGTCAGACTTGCCGACATCTACAATACTGAATACAGATTACTGGACAATACACATTATTACAAGTATAAACACAACCCACAATGATTTGCTTAGCAGACAGACAAAAGGTGAGTTTATTAGCACAATTACCAATGGGTGAAAGACCATTAGGAAGCACACTAGACCTACTTGTATTAAACACATTATAGCAGGCAACCCCCAGACAGGTGGCTTGCTGATGACATCAACATCTGCTATGAGTCCCATAGTGTGGAGCAGTCCTTGTTGGAAATGTGGCATCTAGGCCCTTAACATGGACCCTGGGCTTAAAGTCCCAGGGTCTATGTGTCTATGTGTCTTGAGGAGACATGGACTTTAATACAAAGTAACAAGACCACTCCATGGATCTCCCAGGCATACACCTTCCAAAGAGTAGTGTTCCCTTAAAAGCCAGGGCCCATAGTCAGTGGGTAAGAGTCTTGCTCCCAGTCCTCTTTAAAAGCCCCTGTCCCAGCTAGGTCTGTCACACTTCTCCCCCATCAAAAGTTGACTAACAAGGTCCCAGATCTCCACCTGGTCTGGACATGCATTAGTTGGGCAGAGTGAACTCACATAGTGAGTCTGCATGATCTCCATTCTTGGCTGCAAGGAATAGTGCAAGGAATAGTTGTCATCAGTAAGTGTGGAGCAGAGGTCATTGACTCTGTCCAGCTGCTAGCGCTTCAGCTGGGTGGTTTGTAACTTTCCAAGGCTGTGGAGGCACAGTAGGTGCTAGGCAGAGGCCAGCAACACTCTACCCTGTTGCCAGTGATTCAGCTGGGAGTAGAAGCTTCACTACATCAGCTTGTCGCTGGAGAGAGGGATCAACTGCCCCAGCTCCCTTGAACTCCACCGCTGTTGCCAGTGCTAGTGAGAGGTTGGTAGCACTCTGCCCTGTTGCCAGCACTTCTGCTGGGGACTCCACATCATCCGGTTTGGCTAACCGTTGGGGCAGGAGGATGACCTCCATCTCTCCCAAACTGTGTATCCACCATTGGGGAGAGAAGCTGGTTGCTTCCTCTTCCATTCCCTCATCTATCTATTGGGATGACATTTCTCTGTCACTGTCTCTCAGGTGCACAAATCCTGGCTGGGGAGTGAAGACAATTTCCTTCTCTCTGTCTGACTGTTGGAAATGGAGGACGACGACCTCCTCTCCCTTCTCCCTCTGGATCCTTATCTGCTGCTGGGAAGTGACTGTCTTTTTCTCACCCTGGGCCTCCCAAACTGCCGCAGGTGTGGGGCAGAGGTCTTTGACCCTCTGTCCAGTTGCCAGGGCTTCAGCTGGAGAAGATTCTTGTAAATCCACAACTGCTGCTGGCAGGAAATCCCATGTCCCTGTCAGTATTGTGGGACAAAGGCTGACTGCCTCTTCTCTCAGGAAGGATGAATTTGTTATTTGTGCTGGGCAGAGCTCAGTGATGTTTTGCCTTGATGCCAGCTCTTCTGCTGGAAGTTCACCTGGTTGTTCTTCCTCAGCTGAAAATTTGATTAAATCACTAGCCTCAGGAATTGCTGAAAATCCAGGACACGTGTTGGCAGCACTTGGGCCCTGTGCCAACACTTTGGCAGGTGACTCATAATCCATAACATCCTCAGATGAAAAATCAATTAAATCCATACATTCTGTGATCTGTAGCTGGAGAGATGAGCTGACTGATTCATCTCCCATTACCCTCATCCTGCTGCTGGGCAGATGCATTCCTCCATTCAAGATTGTCTCATGCAGAAACAAGATTGTCAAGGTCAGTCAGCACTTGCTGCATCCGCCATATAACCTCAGAGTTGTCAGCTGACATTTCCTGATATTCCCAGGCAAAGGGAGCTCAGACCTGCTGCTGAGCAGAATCTAGCAGCCATCTGTAGGCGATCTCCAGCTCCCATTCCTCATTGGCTAGAAACTCCAAAAGTGCCCAGGGAAATTCCAAGACATGCAGCTTCCATTTTCTGTATTCCAAGATTTCCTCCAAATATCACTCCAAATCGCTCCCAAAGTCAGGTTCCTCAGACAGCCTCTCTAAAAACATCCCCAGAGTGACGTAAAACCAAAGCCTTCTGTTGGGGTATCGTCCGCTGTCCACGGGCACACAAGGGATACATACCAGCAGAGGGCTCTGTAGCTCTCGTCCAACCACATCTCCACCTGGACCAGCCTGGTTAGCTCAGCTTTCCATGTTTTGTGCGGTTATTTCCCCAAAAACCCCATTTGCACTTTGTACTGTGACCAGTACCTTTCCTGGAAGAAGGAGAGAATTTTTCCTTGGTGTCGTTGCTCACGGGCTAACACTTTCTTGCAGAGTTCCCAGTGGACAGAATCATACCATCCTAGCAGGTACACTAGTTTGCTTAGCAGACAGACAAAAGTTGAGTTAATTAGCACAATTAACAATGGGAGAAAGACCCTTAGGAGGCACACTAGACCTACTTGCAATAAACTCATTATAGCAGGCAACCCCCAGACAGGTGGCTTGCTGATGAGATCAACATCTGCTATGAGTCCCATAGTGTGGAGCAGTCCTTGTTGGAAATGTGGCATCTAGACCCTTAACATGGACCCCGGGCTTAGAGTCCCAGAGTTTGTGTGTCTTGGGGAGACATGGACTTGAATCCAAACTAACAAGACCACTCCATGGATCCCCCAGACATACACCTTCCAAAGAGTAGTGTTACCTTAAAAGCCAGGGCCCATAGTCAGTGGGTAAGTGGCTTGCTCCCAATCTTTTCCAAAAGCCCCTGTCCCAGCTAGGTCTGTCACAGACACAATAAAATAACATAAAGAAGAGGATTACTGTGCAGCTGTGGAACATCATTTCCCACAACCAGACCATTCTATGGAAGACATTGAAGTTTTGGTTCCTAAAGGGACTTTTTTAAAAATACTCCGGAAATGAAAACCTTTAAACTGTGAATAATAATTCTGTATTAGGAAAAGGTAATGGTCTGAATGTGGAGCACAGTATTTTAAACCACTACCACACAGTTTTATAACAATTCTCATCTTTGTGATTTTTCCACTGCTCCTCTGTACTGCTTGGATATTAGAAGAAGGGAGGGATTCCCCCAATAGCTTGAAAATGTAACTGTTGTGCAAAAAAACAAAAACAAAAAATGTACTCAACTGTTGTTGCAAGTGCGCTAATATGGCTACAATGTTCTTCACCTTCTCTTCACATAAAACAATTTTCAAGCCCTTCCTGCACCTCCCTCTCTATCCCTCTCCTCGTTTGAAGCTCACTGTATTCCTCTCTTTTCTCCAGTTTCTCTGCACTGTGATTTATCTGCCTCTGCACCTGGTGTCACTCTTCCCTGATGAATTTTCTGCCCAGCTACCTTCTTTTCTTTTCTTTGAAATGCCCAATATTATTCTTGGTGACTTTAACATCCCTAATAATGTTCATACCCCAGCTACCTCCCAACTCCTCAACCCGACCTCTGCCTTTGGACTAACTCAATAGACACACACTTCTGCATTCCATGCAACTTCCCAAACTCCCATTTACCTCTCTCTGGCCATAATCTTATCATTTTCTTACTCTTAATATCTTTACCCTCTAGAAGAAAACCTGCAGAAATCTTCACCACTTTAGCCCTTCTCTTATCTACAATGCAACAGACCACTTTTATAACCCAAATAGGACTTATAAATCCAGAGAGTGCTGGAAGTAAGTCCTCTCTAGCCAGACTACCCTGGGACATTTCACCCAACATGGATGAGAACCCCTGAATACTTAACAATGTCTTCAAACTGTCCCTTTTAGAGGGACCACAACTCAAATACTGGGGAATATACCTGCCACCCAGGACACATTCCTGGTCTCCAATCCCTACTACCAGCAAACCCATAGAAATCTTCACCACTTTAGCCCTTCTCTTATCTACTCTGCAACCAAATACCTTTTATTACCAAAGCTTACCCCTACCCTGACCTTGCCAATTCTGTCTACAATAGTTCAGTCTCACCATCCCTGGAAACAATGCCCCCCCCCCCCCCCCCCCACACCCCCCACCACCACATACAGAATTAGTGGTAGTATCACTAACCCATGTTGATGAGGACAAGGGCCTCTTCCCGACAACCCTGGCCGTTGGTTGTCGGGGTCTGCGGGCGGGGGCTTATCGGAATCTGGGAACCCCCTTTAATAAGGGGGCCCCCAGATCCCGGCCCCCCACCCTATGTGAATGAGTATGGGGTACGATGTACCCCTACCCATTCACCTAAGGTGTAAAATGTAAAGTAAAAAAAAACACCCACACTTTTGAAAAAATAGTTTATTGCACTGCTCCGGGGGTCTTCTTCCGTCTTGGGGGTCTTCTCGCCGGACTCCCCCGCCATTTACCAAGCTCTTTTACCGAGCGGGGGAAGTCCGGCTACCTTCTTCGTCGTCGCCGCCGTCTGGGGGTCTCGATCCACCTTCGGGGGTCTTCTTCCGTCTTGGGGGTCTTCTCGCCGGACTCCTCCCCTCTCTTCTGCTCTTTTACCTAGCTCTTTCACGAGGGGAGGAGTCCGGCTACCTTCTTTGTCGTCGCCGCCGTCGTCTGGGGGTCTCGATCCGCCTTCGGGGGTCTTCCGGGGGTCTCTTCTGTTCTTGCGGCGGTCGTCGTCTTCCGCGCCGCCGGCGCCTTCTTCTTCTTGTCCTCCTTCTTGTCCTTCTTGTTCTTCTTCTTCTTCCGATGTTGACCCGACGCTCTCTCTGCCCGGAATGCCTGTGCCGCTCTGCGCTCGGACTTATATAGGGACATGGGCGACAGGGTCACATGCACATGTCACATGGTGACCCCGCCCCCTTGTGTTGTCACAGTCCCGGAGGATGCTGGGACTGTGACATCGCAAGGGGGCGGGGTCACCATGTGACATGAACATGTGACCCTGTCGCCCATGTCCCTATATAAGTCCGAGCTCAGAGCGGCACAGGCATTCCGGGCAGAGAGAGCGTCGGGTCAACATCGGAAGAAGAAGAAGAACAAGAAGGACAAGAAGGAGGACAAGAAGAAGAAGGCGCCGGCGGCGCGGAAGACGACGACCGCCGCAAGAACAGAAGAGACCCCCGGAAGACCCCCGAAGGCGGATCGAGACCCCCAGACGACGGCGGCGACGACGAAGAAGGTAGCCGGACTCCTCCCCTCGTGAAAGAGCTAGGTAAAAGAGCAGAAGAGAGGGGAGGAGTCCGGCGAGAAGACCCCCAAGACGGAAGAAGACCCCCGAAGGCGGATCGAGACCCCCAGATGGCGGCGACGACGAAGAAGGTAGCCGGACTTCCCCCGCTCGGTAAAAGAGCTTGGTAAATGGCGGGGGAGTCCGGCGAGAAGACCCCCAAGACGGAAGAAGACCCCCGGAGCAGTGCAATAAACTATTTTTTCAAAAGTGTGGGTGTTTTTTTTTACTTTACATTTTACACCTTAGGTGAATGGGTAGGGGTACATCGTACCCCATACTCATTCACATAGGGTGGGGGGCCGGGATCTGGGGGCCCCCTTATTAAAGGGGGTTCCCAGATTCCGATAAGCCACTAGATGACAAACGTGTGAAAGCTTGTTTTAAATTGTCAACAATTTTTCTGGTGTTGTTGATCAAATGGTTTCATCATCATATTTGGCTCTTTGTGACAAAAGACTGTCCGAGTCCAGAGACAGGAAAGGAGCCCCAAACCAAGATAGTACCTTCACCATGCTTCACAGAGGGGGAAACGTTTTGGTATTGATACACTTTATTTTTTGAAATACCATTTTTCATGTTCTATTATACTGACCTTTATTACATTCATTCATAGAATAGTGCTCTGTGGTCATTGTGACCATTTGAACTTTAGGAACAGTTGTTAAGTTGCTCTTAAAATCGAACTAATAAGCAAAACTTTTTTTTCCATTTTGGATAGAGTAAGGGAGGGTTATAACCAGGGGTCAAGTCCTGGGGAAAAAAGTGAGGGAACTCCCACCCAAGATCCACTCGCCCACCAAAAAAAAAAAATGATACGCTCATATCCACGAACGCTTCAAAAGTGGTATTTTTCATCCAAATTTCGTATTGTGTGTATGAAGCTTAACTGTTAGTACATAAAAAAAAAAACAATCCTCAATAAATATGGTAATTCTCTGAATAATCAGCATTCATTCAATTGTGCTTCCATGCAAATGTGAACATCATGTTCTGATCTTTATTGGGGAATGTTATTTTGTATATAGAGTGTTTATGTGGTGGGTTTACACTTTTCATTGAACAGACTTTGGATAACACAGGGTTAAACGGAAAGGTCATAAATTAACTGCACATTATCTGGACAGAATGCTTGGGGAGATCGTGATGTGTTCCTGCTTAGGAGATATATGTTAGCTCGGGGGGCTGCAAACTCTGCAGGGCTCCAACACACACTCGCTGCTATTCCAACCCTTCACATATTTCCACATAAACTTCCCTCCTGGCATTAAACTTTGCCAGGTATTGTGCTCAGCTTACCACCCCAAACTGATATCCCTCCCTCAGCTCACCTCTCTCCCTGCATGTCCTGTGAGCAGAATAGCTGTGCTCCTCCTTTTGGGTCATATGGCACTGAAGATAGAGGAGGGGGGGATTCAGCGGGACACACAGAGAAAGTATGCAGGAGACTGGGGAGGGGGGGGGGATGAGGATACAGAAAATCAGGAGGGGCCGGCGGGGAGGAGCGCATCACGAGAGGTCTGACTAAATACAATCTCTTAGCAGCAGGGACCTGATCTACAGTGGTGTGAAAAAGTGTTTGCCCGCTTCCTCATTTCCTGTTCCTTTGCATGTTTGTCACACTTAAGTGTTTCGGAACATCAAACCAATTTAAACAATAGTCAAGGACAACACAAGTAAACACAAAATGCAATTTGTAAATGAAGGTGTTTATTATTAAAGGTGAAAAAAAATCCAAACCATCATGGCCCTGTGTGAAAAAGTGATTGCCCCCTAAACCTAATAACTGGTTGGGCCACCCTTAGCAGCAACAACTGCAACCAAGCATTTGCGATAACGTGCAATGAGGCTTTTACAGCGTCCTGGAGGAATTTTGGCCCACTCATCTTTGCAGAATTGTCCTAATTCAGTTACATTATAGGGTTTTTCGAGCATGAACGGCCTTTTTAAGGTCATACCACAACATCTCAATAGGATTCAGGTCAGGACTTTGGCTAGGCCACTCCAAAGTCTTCATTTTGTTTTTCTTCAGCCATTCGGTGGTGGACTTGCTGGTGTGTTTAGGATCATTGTCCTGCTGCAGAACCCAAGTTCGTTTCAGCTTGAGTACACGAACAGATGGTCGGACATTCTCCTTCAGGATCTCTTGGTAGACAGCAGGATTCATAGTTCCTTTTATCACGGCAAGTCTTCCAGGTCCTGAAGCAGCAAAACAGCCCCAGACCATCACACTACCACCACCATATTTTACTGTTGGTATAATGTTCTTTTTCTGAAATGCAGTGTTCCTTCTACGCCAGATATACTTGGACACACACCTTCCAAAGAGTTCCACTTTTGTCTCATCGGTCCACAGAATGTTGTCCCAAATGTCTTGGGGATCATCAAGATGTGTTGTGGAGAAATTGAGACAAGCTTTGATGTTCTTTTTGCTCAGCAGTGGTTTTCACCTTGGAACTCTGCCATGCAGGCCATTTTTGCCCAGTCTTTTCCTGATGGTGGAGGCATGAACGCTGACCTTAACTGAGGCAAGTGAGGCCTGCAGTTCCTTGGACGTTGTTGTGGGGTCTTTTGTGACCTCTTGGATGAGTCGTCGCTGCGCTCTTGGGGTAATTTTGGGCGGCCGGCCACTCCTGGGAAGGTTCACCACTGTTCCATGTCTTCGCCATTTGTGGATAATGGCTCTCACTGTGGTTCGCTGGATTCCCAAAGCTTTGGAAATGGCTTTATAACCCTTTCCAGACTGATAGACCTCAATTACTTTCTTTCTCAATTGTTCCTGAATTTCTTTTGGTCTCGGCATGATGTGTAGCTTTTAAGGATCTTCTGGTGGACCTTACTGTGTCAAGCAGCTCCTATTTAAGTGATGCCTTGATTGTGAACAGGTGTGGCAATAATCAGGCCTGGGTGTGGCTAGAGAAATTGAACTCAGGTGTGGACAACCACAGTTATAGTATGTTTTAACAAGGGGGGCAATCACTTTTTCACACAGGGCCATGATGGTTTGGATTTTTTTTCACCTTTAATAATAAACACCTTCATTTACAAATTGCATTTTGTGTTTACTTGTGTTGTCCTTGACTATTGTTTAAATTGGTTTGATGTTCCGAAACACTTAAGTGTGACAAACATGCAAAGGAACAGGAAATGAGGAAGGGGGTAAACACTTTTTCACACCACTGTACCTGTCAGCTAGCTGTGATTGACAGGTAGATCGAAGCGGAAGCTGTCATGGGGCCCCCTATTGGCAAGTCCTGAATGGTCAGGTGTGCGGCACTTACTATTGTGAGCTGTGTCGGCAGCTGCTGGTGTAGCACCTGCTACACAGCTTGCATACTCCAAAGTCTTGCGGGACACGGCTGCTAACAGGAACTAAGTTCCTGTTGCGGAAAAAGTACAGGAACTCCGTTCCCATGCGTTCCTGCAGGACTTGAGCCCTGGTTATAACCCCTGTCATATATTTTTTTGCCATCTGTGTCCCATTGTGGAGATTTTCCTTCACTTCCTGTCTCATAGCTAAACAGTAACTGAGAGGAAACCTTGACAATTTAAGGTATTCTTTGGGGAACCCCAGGTCACCAGAACTAGTGTCCCCATCAGAAAATTCCCCCTCTATTACTTTTCTGGGGACAACCCAAAAATGTGGGATTTTCTATTACTTTCACTTTCAATGATAATGGTAAACAGGACAAATGGAGAGGGGGGATCTCCCTAACCGAGAGTTAAGAGTAAAACTGACAAGCATTCTAATCCCTCTCCACTCTATCCAAAACTAAAAAAGAAAAGGTTTTGGCTTTAGTTATAACGTAAGACTTCTCTACAGGTCTTTTACTGACATCCTATGTTTTGCTGTGAACTTTGCAGCAAATTTCCTGTATCTTCATTTTAACATCATGGCATTTAGATATGCTTTTGTGGCCCTTTTGTCTTCCTGTATCTTTACAATTCTTCTTCTAAAATTCTCTCATATGACCTTTGATTATGTCTTGAGTCACATGAATAGAACCTTCTTTAGTAGAATAGACTCTACCAGACATTGATTGGTCTTTTTAATTGGGCAGCACAGCATTAAGCCACACCTCCAGCTTCTCAATGATTGGGGTAATGCAGTCTAATTACTATCTAAGAGGTTCAGACATACCAAATGTTTTTCTATGAAGGATTTTGATTGCTTCAACTAGTTGATCAACAGTATATATGACCATGTAAAAAGCTGTGAGTGATATTTTGTTCCTAGATTTTTTATTTTTATTTTTACCGCATTTTAGGAGTCACTCATAGAGAAATTCAGGTAGCTCCATGTTTTATTTTTATTTATTTTGTAATATATATATATATATATATATATACAGTAACTGCAAATTTCTGATGGGGGGGAATAACTACTAAAAATTGTTTTTTTTTTTTTCCTCTTTACAGTCAGATGAATTCAGAAGATCTGGGTGGAATCTGGCCATTGGTAATACTGGTGGTCATTCCACTCCAAAGTCTTTTCTCTTCTTCTTGTAGCACTCTGGTGTTTAGGCAAGGTTGCTCCTAAATTTACCTGCCAGTTATAGCTACCTTGGCTTATTGTCTGTAATTGCTGCACTTCTCTCTTTTGTTGCTATGTGGCCGGGTACCTGGTGGCATTAGATATGAGAAGGGCAATGCAAGGTCAGATTATGGGTATCCCAGCCAAGTAGCAGGGGTTTTCCTAAATCCCTTGACCTGCTGGGAGAACCTATATATTCGGGTGGAGACAGATGATCAGTGTTCTGTGCCACCTGGACAGCTGTCTGGGTGGACGTGTGTTGTATTGCCCGGGCTGCTAGGCCAGAGTTTGGGTCTATCCTGGGTACATCTGGCAGCTAGGCTGTCTGAGGGCCTATCCAGAAGCAAGAGAGCAGCGTAGGGTTGGGATTGTGGCTTGCAGTCCAACCAGAAGTACGTAGAAAGAAGATACAGGACTTTAATAGTACTACATATGAAAAATCACTCAATTGATATATATATATATATATATATATATATAAAAATATAAAGTATTTATTTAGAAAAGTTGATAAAATGTAACGAGTACAGTCTATTCACAATCATAGGTATATACACCCTGCCTAACATTTGATTGTGAAATACTGTAGTCACATACATATACATATCGCGTCCAATTATTTTGACATGTTTCGCCAGAATGGCTTCTTTAGGAAAAAAGGACGTAATGATTTAATGAACAAACAAATAGGAACAACGTTCATTCAGCTTTTGGTGTATATGAAAGAAAAGAGAAAACAGTATTAGTATACAACAATTTTTTTCAGTTTTTACAACTTAATATTTTACCAAATTTGCGCATGCGTGGCTATAAGTCATCTACAAAAACCTTTTTTCCTGATGAAGCCATTCTGGCAAAACATGTCGAAATAATTGGACATGATATGTATATGTGACTACAGTATTTCACGATCAAATGTTAGGCATGGTGTATATACCTACAGTTGTGAATAGACTGTACTCGTTACATTTTATCAACTTTTCTAAATAAATACTTTTTATTTTTTTTATATATATCAATTTAGTGATTTTTCATATGTAGTACTATTAAAGTCCTGTTTTACAATTTAGTAATGTTGGTACCATATTATTGTTAAATAGTTGGGAGCTGTCCATATTTCTGACAATCCAACCATTAGTGATGGTTCTGCCGGCCGGATAAACTGTCGTGGTCGGAGCTGGAGGGGAAGCTGTTGCCACTAAGGGACCAACCACCTTATTACCGGGGACCACAGTGAGTGGCTGAAGCAAGTACCAGAGCAGTATTCTTATCAACCGGGGACGGGGAAGAATCTGTAAACTTCAGGCGGTGTCAAGTCAGGGACCCAGCTAGCGGAGGTGACGCTTAGGGATGAGCCGAACACCCCTGGGTTCGGTTCGCACCAGAACCTTCGAACGGACCAAAAGTTCGTGCAACTTTTCGAACCCTATTCGTTACAATGGACGCGAACGTTCGAAATCAAAAGTGCTAATTATAACGGCCAATATGCATGATTATGTCATACAACAGGTTTGGGGACCTGGGTCCTGCCCCAGGGGACATATATCAATGCAAAAAGATGTTTTAAAAACAAAAGTTTTTTCGGGAGCAGTCATTTTAATGATGCATAAAGTGAAAAAAAAAGTGAAATATTCCTTTAAATATGGTACCTGGGGGGTGTCTAAAGTATGCCTGTGAAGTGGCATGTGTTTCCCGTGTTTAGAACTGTCCCTGCACAAAATGACATTTGTAAAGGAAAAAAAGAAGCCATTTAAAACCGCTTGCGGCTTTAATGTCATGTCTTGTCCTGGCAATATGGCTGAAAATCCTTGAGAAAAATGGCATGGCTACCCCTTCAACCCCCCCCCCCACCCCAGCCCCTTTGGGTCTTGTATGGATATTAAGGGGAACCCCGAGCCCAAAATAAAACCCTACCCTAAAACCTACAACCCTATATACTCTGAACAGCAGCATACAGGCGGTGCAAACAAGACAGGGACTGTAGGTTTGTTCTTAAGTAGAATCTGAACAGGTACATTTTTAAGTGTAGCTCCATCCAAAAAAAATCTATTTTTAAGCTTTTTGGAGAACATAGGGAGGGGTTATCACCCTTGTAACATTTGCTGTCTTTGCACATCTGTTCAGAACATTTCACCTCACTTTCCGTCCCAATGACAAATGTTTTTGGAAAAGTGTGGTTTTAATTGAAACAAGGATTGGTGATAAAGCATCAGTAGAGAGGAGATACCTTTTTCCCAAATTAAATCTAACAGGATAGAATTTCCCTTCCTAGGGGTAGATTTCCTCTCACGTCCTGTTTTCTCCTTCCGTTTGCAAGTAGGAGTCGTTTGTAAGTTGGATGTTTGAAAGTAGGGGCCTGCCGTATATACTCTGCAGAAATTTGCCCCATTAGATGTTGGTGTAGCCACAGTTATTAGATCAAGATTTGTAATTGCATGCACCTGTTGAACAGGGCAGAAAAATTGGGCCTTTGGTGGTGGTGGTGGACGGTGTTGCCACAAGACTGTAAGCCCTCACAGTTACTCTTGGTGGGCGCAGGAATGGGCCCTGCTGTAAATTATTAGATCAAGATTTGTAATTACACGCCCCTGTTAAACAGGGGCTGAAAAATTGTGCCTTAGGTTCCACAACACTGCAACCCCTCACAGATACTGTACTTGGGGCACAGCAATGAGACCTGTTGCAAAGCATTGCATAAAAAATTGTAATTACACGCCCCTGTTAAACAGGGGCTGAAAAAATGTGCCTTAGGCACTGGTACTGGTGCCACAACACTGCAACCCCTCACAGATACTGTACTCTGAGCACAGCAATGAGACCTGTTGCAAAGCATTGCATAAACAATTGTAATTACACGCCCCTGTTAAACAGGGGCTGAAAAATTGTGCCTTAGGCACTGGTGTGGTGGCAGCCAGAAACAAAAATGTTCTTCCAAGCTATCAAGGAATGGATCATTGAGGAGGAGGAAGAGGATAGTCAGTGAACATAACAGGACAGTCACTCAGCATCAGCATAGGCAGTCTTGAAGGGATGTGACATTATAAATTATTCAGGTTCATGGTAGCTGGTGGTGATCCAAGACTGATTCATCTTTATGAAGGTCAGTCAATCAACCGAGTCGGTGGACAGGCGCACCCTGTGATCGGTGACAAATCCTCCAGCAGCACTGAATGCGCGTTCGGCAAGAACGCTGGATGCAGGACAGGCCAGTAGCTCAATTGCATACTGTGCAAGCTTTGTCCAGTGATCCATCCCCAAGACCCAATAAGCCAGAGGGTTTTCGGTGGGAAAGGTGTCCAAGTCTGACCTTGCCCCTAGGTATTCCTGCACCATGTATATCAGACGCCGGCGAAGGTTGTTGGAACCGATCATACCTTGGGGCTGCGGACTAAAAAATTGTCTGAACACATCGGTCAGACGTCCACCTTCCCCACCGCTCCTTCTGCTACTGACCGAAGCCTCAGCAACTCGTCGTCCAGGACCAGGAGTTTGTAACCTCCCAGTCTCTGGGAACGTGTTGCACAGACCTTTCTGCAAGGCCTCCCTGAGATTTCTCATCCTCTGCTCCCTCTGCGACAGCAAGATAAGGTCCGCAACCTTACCCTTGTACCGTGGATCAAGGAGGATCCAGCCAGTAATGGTCCCTCTCCTTGATCCGAAGAATACCAGGATTCTTCCGCAGGCTTTGCAGGATCAGGTAGGCCATGCAACGTAGGTTAGCTGAGGCATTCGGTCCGGAGTCTTCTGGGTCACTGAGGACGACATGATCGCCAGCCACCTCCTCCCAGCCACGTACAAGTCCACTGTTTTTTTGGGACTGTACATCATCCCTAAAAGACTACTGCTGATGCTGAGTGCCAGGCTCCACCTCCATGCTCACACAATCCTCCTCCTCCTCCTCATCCTCTTCCTGTGTGATGGGTGGGACAGAAGGAACACGTCTGGATAAAGGGGGCCTTGAGAGGCAAGGAAGTCCTTCTCTTCCTGCCTCTGTTCTGCCTCAAGTGCCCTGTCCATTATCCCACGCAGCGTTTGCTCCAACAGGTGGACAAGAGGTACAGTTTCACTGATGCATGCACTGTCACTGCTCACCATCCTTGTGGCCTCCTCAAATGGTGACAGGACAGTGCATGCATTCCTGATCATGCTCCACTGGCGTGGGGAAAAAAAAACAAGCTCCCCTGACCCTGTCCTGGTGCCGTAGTCGCAAAGGTACTCATTGATGGCCCTCTGCTGCATGTGCAGTCGCTGCAGCATGGCCAACATTGAGTTCCACCTGGTGGGCATGTCACATATAAGGCGCTTCTTGGGCAGGTTCAACTCCTTTTGCAGCTCAGCCAGCCGAGCACTGGCATTATACGATCGGCGGAAATGCACACAGACTTTCCTGGCCTGCCTCAGGACATCCTGTAAGCCTGGGTACCTGCCCAAGAACCGCTGCACCACCAGGTTGAGGACGTGAGCCATACAGGGCACATGGGTCAGCTGCCCCTGTCGCAGGGCAGAGAAGAGGTTGGTGCCATTGTCAGAAACCACCATTCCTGGCTTAAGCTGGCGTGGCATCAACCACCTCTTGGCCTGCCCCTGCAGAGCTGCCAGAACCTTTGCCCCAGTGTGGCTCCTGTCCCCCAAACACACCAGCGCAAGCACGGCATGGCATCTTTTTGCCTGCGTACACGCGTAGCCCCCTGTACGCCTATGGAGCACCGCTGGTTCCGAGGACAGAGCACTCGAAGAGGCCATGGAGGAAGAAGAAGAGGAGGGGGTGGAGGAGAGAGGTGTGTCACAACCAGTAGTAGCATTTTGGAGGTGTGGTGGCGGAACAAGCTCCAACACTACTGCACCTTGTCCTGCATCCCTCCCAGCTGCCAATAGAGTGACCCAATGGGCCGTGAAAGACAGATAACGTCCCTGTCCATGCCTGCTGGACCATGAGTCAGTGGTAATATGCACCTTACCGCTGACCGCCCTGTCCAGCGAGGCATGGACATTGCCTTCCACATGCCGGTAGACGGAATCGCCTTCCGTGAGAAAAAGTGGCGTTTGGGAACCTGTCACTGAGGAACCGCACATTGAACAAACTCACGGGAGGGGGCCGAGTCTACCAACTGAAAAGGCAGCAGTTGAAGTGCTAGCAATTTGGCCAAGCTAGCATTCAACCGCTGGGCATGTGGATGGCTGGGAGTAAACTTCTTTCAACGGTCCAGCAGCTGGGGCAGGGAAATTTGCCTGGTAGAATCGGACGTCGGTGTACTGCAAGTACTTGGCTGTGACACACCTAATTCTACACCTTCATTCCTCTCAGAGCAGCTTTCAGAGAGGACTGAAGATATAGTGGGGTTGGAGATCCCAGCTGATGAGGAGCAAGGAGAGGTCCGCTTTGTTCTTTGGTGTGGGTCTTTAATGTGCGCTTGCCAACGAGCTGCATGGCAGGTCGACATATGTCTGGTCATGCTTGTGGTGCCCAAGCGGCTGATGTTTTGGCCACGCGAGATACGCTTGAGACATATGTTGCAAATAGCAGTGGTGTGATCTGATGCACTCGTCTCAAAAAAGACCCACACCAAAGAACTTTTGTGATAACGTGCAGAGGCAGCGCCCTGCACAGGCGGAGCTCTGCGGTGTGATTCAGTTGGTGTGCTGGCCTCTAGCTGGCCTCCGGAGGGCATCCTGCCTCGTTGGACATGTGCCGCCGCCTCCTCCTCCTCCTCCTCTCTCCCCCTTCAGGCACCCACGTGGAGTCAGTGACCTCATCATCCCCTCCCTCTTCACCACTGGAGCAAACCTGGCAGTAAGCTGCAGTTGGTTGAACATGACTGCCAGATTGCTGTCCTTGAGCATCCCCTCTCTCTGCGCACACGCTACTGCCTTCCTCTAGCTGGGTATCATCATCTGAGCCTTCAAAACGTTGGGCATCCTCCTGGAGCATGTACCCAACACTGTGCTCAAACAGTTCGGGGGACTCCTCAGGAGGACATGGTGGGTCTAGGGAAGGGGTGCCTGATGATGCCATTGAGTACGCGTTGGCAGCTGCTCTGCCAGTACCCTGAGCCTGGGTGAGAGAGGGTGAGGAGGATGAGGAGGGCTTGGTCATCCATTCTACCAAGCCTTCGGCATGATGCGGCTCAACATGTCCAGCTGCTGAAAACAAGGACAAGCGTGTCCCATGGCCACGTGCTGATGACGATGCACGACCACGTCCACGTCCACGACCAGCACTGTTGTCTCTAGAAACAGAGCCTGCTTGCCCTGTGTTCTTGCCTCGGGACTGTCTGCCTCTCCTTGGCGGGCTTCCAGACATTGTAGTGGGTAGTGTATATTGTGCTAGAGTCACACAGCACACACACTAACTCCTGCAGATGGCTGCCTTAGATGACAGCAACAGGGCCTTATGGCAGATAGAGGCTGCCTTAGATGACAAGAACTGGGCCTTACGGCAGATAGCGACTGCCTTATATGACTGATAACAACTGGGCCTTATAGCAAATACAGAGGCGGATGTGATTTTATGTGTGATGTACTAACAGAGCACACACACACAAGCTAGCTAGCTCCTGGAGATGCCTGTCTGCCTTCGATGACAAGAAATAGGCCTTACGGCAGATAGAGACTGCCTTATATGACTGACAACAACTGGCCCTTAAAGCAGATACAGAGGCTGATGTGGTTTTATGTGTGATGTACTAACAGAGCACACACACACACAAGCTAGCTAGCTCCTGGAGATGCCTGTCTGCCTTTGATGACAAGAACTTGGCCTTACGGCAGATAGAGACTGCCTTATATGACTGACAACAACTGGGCCTTATAGCAAATACAGAGGCTGATGTGGTTTTATGTGTGATGTACTAACAGAGCACACACACACACAAGCTAGCTAGCTCCTGGAGATGCCTGTCTGCCTTCAATGACAAGAAATGGGCCTTACGGCAGATAGAGGCTGCCTTATATGACTGACAACAACTGGGCCTTATAGCAAATACAAAGGCTGATGTTGTTTTTATGTGTGATGTACTAACAGAGCACACACACACACAAGCTAGCTAGCTCCTGGAGATGCCTGTCTGCCTTCGATGACAAGAAATGGGCCTTACGGCAGATAGAGACTGCCTTATATGACTGATAACAACTGGGCCTTATAGCAGATACAGAGGCTGATGTGGTTTTATGTGTGATGTACTAACAGAGCACACACACACACAAGCTAGCTAGCTCCTGGAGATGCCTGTCTGCCTTCGATGACAAGAACTGGGCCTTATAGCAGATAGAGTGACTGAGGTGGTTTTATGTGTGCTGACACACACTAGCTCCTATAAATCCCTGCCTGCCTGCCTTAGATCACAATAGGACAGAAGGTTATGGTGCAATGCTGTACTAACAGCACAGGACAGGGTGCTATTGCAATGCTGTACTAACAGCACGCACACACCAGACTAATCCCCAGAATCAAAGCAGTTAGACTCAGCAGCAGATAATTTCACCACTCAGCAGCAGTGCAATCAGCAGAAATGATCAGTATTCACTTCAGTAGTAATGATAATGAATCAGCAATAAATCAGCAATGAATCAGCAATGAATCAGCAATTAATCAGCAGCAGCAGTCTGCCTATTCAGAATCAAGCCAGAACACATGTGCACTAGGCCGACGGCACGGCGGCCTTTTATACAGTGGGGCGTGTACTAAAGCCCCTGAGCTATAATTGGCTACAGGCATCCTGCCTGTAGCCAATTATTGCTCTCCTTGTTGCCGGCGCTGTGATTGGCCAAGCATGCGGGGTCACAGTGCATGCTTGGCCAATCATCAGCCAGCAATGCACTGCGACTGGGGCAATGCTTTGCGGGCCGCTCGCATCACACGAATGTGATGCGAACGGCCCAAATAGTTCTGGGCTCGCCGAGGGGGCGAACGCCCGGTGCTCGATTCGAACGTGGGTTTGAATTGAACACCGGCTCATCCCTAGTGACGCTTGCAGAGAAGCCTTGTGTATCAAGCCAGGGACCGAGCAGACCAGTGGAGTGAAGCTTGAGTGCTAAGCTATGGACTCAGCAGAGAGGAGCTTGAGGAAGATACTACCGTGAAGATTGGAGGAGCTCAATGGATTCAGTGGCAGTGAATCATCTAGTCTAGTGAGAGAGACTGGGAGCTCAGTGGGCTTAAGAACTACAAGAAGTTATTGTAGTGGAAGTGAAGGAACTGTTACACCTTGTATTAGAAACTTAAAGACTGTTGCCATAGGAGACAGCATTCCTACACATGCAGAAGTGGTGTCTTGCTGGATGCCTTTCCCTGCATGGCTGTCTTCCTGTTGAAGTCTCAGAGTCTGCCAATTAATCTTGCAACTTCCAAAGGGTATCCTGGCCCTAACCCTCTCTCCCAAAGTTCTGTTAAGAGAAATAAAATCTCTTTTGCATGTCTGGCGCCCAATGAATCTAACACCTTTACACCCTCTATGCCTCACAACCCCCCATATACAGAAAGATGTCAGCTATCTCTGGCCCTGGAGGTTCTCATTAGACAAAGGAGGCCGGAGACCTTGCTATATTCTGTACACAGGAGTCGGGTCCTTATAAAAATGTCTATGTCCCGATCTGTGTGATGAGGAGGGGGAGGTAATAGTAGTCAGTCATATTTAGCTGGACTTGTTCTGTAATGTAGAAGATGTTTTGTAGTTTATCCACTTCTTCAGGTATAATGAGTGATGGGAACATATCTCGGCATTTATATCCACACAGCCAGCACTGACACCTTCATCTAATCACCATGGAATGAGTCAGAGAAGATGTTGGCTGTCTATGAACAGGGTGGGGGGAGGGGGTTAGGTTTTGCCTGGAGATGGGCTTTAGGGTCAAAACTAGTATGTTTCTTGTATTAGTTCTGGATCAGCTTCCCCGGTGTAACTCACCTTGTTTCCTTTCCATGATATCCACTCTGGTTTTAGTGTAAGTTGCTGACCCTCTGAAAGGGACCCATCAAAGTGGCCCACATGCATCCAATCAGTGTTATTCATATAATTAATTCTTGTAATCCAATTTACAATTTCCATTGGGCTGGGCAGTTCTCCTTTATCATTAAAAATCATGACCTTGCCATTCGGATCCTTGTACTGGACTTCTTTTACATAGCGGGACAGCTTAAAAAATGACAGAAATAATTATAGGTAACAAGTATATAGAACATTTAATAATTTATTGATTACAGATTGATTATCTAGTTATATTTCATTTACAGAATGTCATCAGAATGAGATGACCTGTTTGCTGAGCACTTATAATACATTTTATTGGGACTATTTATAAACAATTTACTTTGTGAATGTGAACGTTCCAGAGATAAATCAATAATTCTACCCCTTTACAATACACTGGCTCAGCCTCATCTTGGATATACAGTTCAGTTTTGGTCACCAATCCTCAGGAAAGATGTCAAAGAATTAGAAAGTTCAGCAAAGGGCAACATAATTAACAAGGAGGACAGGGGATCTCATCTATGAGGACTGATAGATTACAGGTATTCACTCTGGAGAAGAGGCACTTAAAGGGCAATTCCACTTTCATAACAAAAATATGAAATATGAGCAAATAAAAAAAAATAATATAAGAAAGAATAAAGTGCAGCACTTGTGCCATAAATTGTGTATAAGTATTTGCAATACCTATAAAGTTAAAATGTGCAAAAATATATATAACACAAGTGACATAAATCATCAATCACTAAATAAACCATGTGCCAATTGATAAATTTAGCACATATCAATCACTATATAAACAAAAACAGAATTCAACAGAACCAGATATCATATATAAAAAAATACTGCAACATAGTGCAAAAATATAGTGAAAAGATGTGTTAAAAAGTCCATAAAAGTGACCAAACAATCTTCATATAAATGTTGTGACTTGATACAAGTGCTTGACCTCGGGAAACTCGTCACCCTTAGTAAGATGCGAGGCTTACCGGATTATCAGCAACCCCCCCCCCCTTACTCAAGAAGGTCAGAAAGTGCAAATTGGATCACAGATCCCCACCTTGGAACTCCAGATCATCTGGGCTTCCCAGATCTCCCGGGTGTCTCCTATCAGTGTCTCAGATGGTCAATCACGGCAAGTATCCCAAGCATTCAAAGATTGTGAAAAAAACGCAAAAAAATAATAATACTCTAAATAGTGCAATATTATCTCTTCAAAGGGTTTAACCACTTTCAGACCGGACCAATTTGCAGCCAAAGGACCAGGCCCCTTTTTGCGATTCGGCACTGCGTCGCTTTAACTGACAATTGCGCGGTCGTGCGACGTGGCTCCCAAACAAAATTGACGTCCTTTTTTTCCCACAAATAGAGCTTTCTTTTGGTGGTATTTGATCGCCCCTGCGGTTTTTATTTTTTGCGCTATAAACAAAAATAGAGCGACAATTTTGAAAAAAATGCATTATTTTTTATTTTTTGCTATAATAAATATCCCCAAAAAATATATAAAAAAACATTTTTTTTCCTCAGTTTAGGCCGATACGTATTCTTCTACATATTTTTGGTAAAAAAAATCGCAATAAGCGATTATTGATCGGTTTGCGCAGAAGTTATAGCGTTTACAAGATAGGGGATAGTTTTATAGCATTTTTATTAATAATTTTTTTTTTATTATTAATGGCGGAGATCTGCGATTTTTTTTTTTTTTGTGACTGCGACATTATGGCGGACACATCGGACATTTTTGACACATTTTTGGGACCATTGTCATTTTTACAGCAATTAATGCATTTAAATGCATTGATTTCTGTATAAATGACACTAGCAGTTTAGGGGTTAACCACAAGGTGGCAGTGTAGGGGTTAAGTAGGCCTAGGGGTGTGTTTTTTACTGGGGGGGCGTGGCTGTCAGCTAGTGAATGCTGATCTCTGCTCCAATCACAGGGAGCAGAGATCGGCGTCACTAGTTGCTAGGCAGAACAGGGAGATGCTGTTTATCTCGGCATCTCCCCGTTCAGCCGCTCCGTGAGACGATCGCGGGAGTCCCCGCGGCGATCGAGTCCGCGGGGACCGCGGCCGGACTCACGGGGGTCCCGACCGGCGCGGGAGTGCGCCGCTCCCGGCGCGCTCCCGATGGCACGGACAGGCGAAAGGAGGGACGTATATATACGCCCTCCTGCCTGTACGTGCCATTCTGTCGACGTATATCGTCGTGCGCCGGTCGGCATGTGGTTAATGGAGTAAACAAGTTACAGTGCTGATTAAGGACTCCAACAAGTCTCTAGTTAGCATAACAACAAAATAAAAACAGAGGTTTGCTTGCAAGTAAAAGTACCTGTATACGACCCTCACCCACGCCCACACCCACAATCCCTGTGCACGCGCGATCACTTTTTAAATGTCTGTATACAGGAACTTTTACTTTGAATGCTTGGGATACTTGCCGTGATTGACCATCTGAGACACAGAGGTTCCTAATAGACACCCGGGAGATCTGGGAAGCCCAGAAGATCTGGAGTTCCATGGTGGATCTGTGATCCAATTTGCGCTTTCTGACCTCCCTGAGTATGGGGGGGTTGCTGGTAATCCGGTAAGCCTCGCATCTTACTAAGGGTGACGGGTCTCATGAGGTCAAGCACTTGTATCAAATCACAACATTTATGTGAAGATTGTTTGTTCACTTTTATGGACTTTTTAACACATCTTTTCACTATATTTTTGCACTATGTTGCAGTATTCTTTTATATATGATGTGGCAGAGTGAGGCTCTGTTCCTATGAAAATTTGGGTTAAAGTGGACACAGAGTCTGCATATAAGCGGATTGCAGAGCTACAGAGCATACATTTGAAGCAGAGAAAACTGCTCTGGCAGTTTTCTCCAGATCTTGCTATTTCTAGAAAGGGTTCTGTAGTTTGGAGATCGTTTAGAGTCTTGGGTGGGACGGGATCTCCAACCCTGTGTCCGGGTCTTGTGGACAGCCAGCAGGGTGTGTGCCCAGGTGCACACAGCCCATATAACGAGGGGAAGAAAGGTGGCGTTGGAGCAGTGGCTGCTAGTAAGTGTCTCTGTGTGAGGATAGATTCCGTGTGCATTAAAAAGTTCAAAGCTGTGTGCGTTGAAGGGCTTCAAAGCTGTGTGCATCCAAGGAGTCCAAAGCTGTGTGTATTGAAGGGCTTGAAGCTGTGTGCGGCCAAGGAGCCTAAGACTGTGTGCATCCAAGCAGCTCGTTTGAGAGGCAAGTACCTATAGCAGCAGTACTGTTGAAGAGTAGCCAGGTGGGCTAGAATTTTCATTTGGATTTTATATATTTAATTGAATCTTGGAGCCCTGCGTGGGATTCCTGGATGGACTTTTGTTTTGTTTTTTTCCCTTTAATAAACGTGGGCTACCAGGCCCTTAAATATAAATGCCTGTCTGATGTAGACTCACTGCATCAAAACACATCTATCCACTTGAGCTAAACACCCCAATGTCACAAGTGGTGGACAATGCGGGCATGTAGACGGTGGAATCTGGGTCCTTGCTCCATGGTGAGTCGCATCGGGAACTACTGCAAGCTGTGTGTGGCAGCCAGGTGAACAGCATTGCACAGTTTATTTGATGGACTGTATTGCATGCAGGTTGTGTACCTGTGAAAGAAGAATTTTTCCTTGGCTTGGGAACTGTTACAAGTTGCTGTGTGCAAGATCGCAAGGATGAGGTGGTCAAAACGGAAAATGGAAGCAATCCTTGCTGAAGCAAGGGAAAGGGCTAGAGGGTATTTCACCACATGCTCCAGCCACGCCAGAGAATTTGTCCAAGTCTGAAATCTCTGTGATCTGGGGTAAATTATTCGTGTCACCCCCAGTTAAAAGAGAAGTGAAAGAGGTTGCCCCTGGCAACAGGAAGCCAGGTGGACAACAGCATGTGGAAAGGAGGAATATGGTCGTTTGTGGAAGCAACGTCCAGGCCAACAGGGATGTCAGGGATACAAGGAGTCTGTCTGCTGATGGTCATGACCAATGGAGTCCTCGAGAGTGGTATTCCATGGCAACAGAGAGCCAGGCATTGAGGAGATGCCAAGAAAGTAAAGTTCAGCATACAGTACCGTGCTTGGAGTGTTGTCAAGTGGGGCATGGAATCTTTACTTGCCCAAGGTTCTGGAACACCGCTGAAGAGTCTGGAAAGGCTGCAGTGTCGTCCTGTGGCCACACAGGGGAAGTAGCTGGTATGGATGCAGCTGAGAGACAGCGCACTGTGAATGGTATGATGCCAGCCACTGAAAATGGTAAGACTGTTTCAGTTTGTGGGACTGAACCTAGTGAAATGGGAGTGTGTCCAGCGGGGAGATCCGCAGTGCAAATGGACATAGACTTTCTCCAGTGTGCTACTCGGAGCAGTGGGGAGGAGCATGGTGAAGCCCAGCTGACAGCAAGGTTAAAGACTCAAATGGACATGGGGACTATGCATGTGCCTGCTATATTCCAGCAGAGTGCTGGTAAAGTTGAACTAGGGGTGACCAAAACTGTCCTTGTGCCATGTTCCCTAGTGACAGGTGCTGCAGAGTGGCCCAGGGAAACTTCAGAGGAGCTCGCAGTGACGGAGCAGAGAGTTTCCCAGGTCAGCTATGGAGCTGCCCAAGGGGCAAAGAGTTCCCCTTTAAAGATGGAGTGTGCTGTGAGGAGAGGCTCACAGGCTGTGGTGGATAATAGACAATCCACAAAAGTAACAGTTATGTCTACACGTAATGACAATTATGATGGTTATGCTGACAAATGTGTTACTGTTGGCAAATGTGATGGTATTGGTGATAATGACATTGAAAAATGTGTTCCCTTTAATGTCATGTCTGAAAATGTTGGAAATGTGTTGGTTACCAATGATGGGAGTAGGATATCTCCCGTGACAACCAGAAGCGCAGTATTGTCCACGGAGATCTCATGGGGTCTCCATGTGTTGGAGCCAGAGGTTTTCCAGGATAGCTGTTGGGCTACTCTGGTGAAACAAAGGAAGACTGAGCCACACATCGAGAGTGTGCGGGCGCAGCACCACAACCCTAAGTGTAACCCAGTTGTCAAGGGGTTAATTCAGCCTGCAGAAGCCGAAATTGCAGAGCTGTGTGTGTCAGTAGCGCCCCCAGAGCAGGTAGGGCAAAAACATGTACTACAGCCTGCCTTGTCAGATGGTGTGTCATCCTAAGGGGATATGTATAGAAATGACACAGGTGATGTTTTGGCTAGTGAATCCCAGGTTCCTGTGGGGCCTTCTAGAGCAGGTGATGCAGCGCTGTTGAGCGCCGGTGATGGTACCACAATAGACTGGGATAATTGGTATGAGAATGCAATCGCAATACTAAATAATGTGGTGGACATAACACCACGTTTGTCCCTGCGAAGTTTAATGCCCTCCAGTCTGAAGGAACTGTTCAGGGTGCTGGCATAGCAGATGTGTTAATGTAAATAGTGCTACTGTATGATAGGAAAATACGTACAGTACCGTCGTCCTAGAATTTAAAAAGAATTGGGATGGCAGAAAAAATGAGGCAACTGTGGACTTTCAAGGTACGGATAAGGACTCACATAACGATGTATATAGAAAAATATATAGATTTATTACAACAATATAAGAAAAATCATACAGTGAAAAGAAAAGGGGCAAATAAAAACAAGAGACAATATTAAATACTACAGTACAAAATCATTTCCTATAGTTGCACAGTGCGGCACATAATTATTGGTCCCTGATACCTGAAGCAATATAGTGATATTCGAACTATCGCAAGATGGCACTCAACATGTTTCGCGGACTGGCCGCTTCTTCAGGAGTATATGTTAAGGAAGAATGTGTCTGTATAGTTGTCTCTAGAGAGGGGGAAATGAGGATAGTTAATATCATATACATATAAATATAGAGAGATAAACAGTGCACCCGGAGACAGCCTGAAGGACGCCACCCTGCTTCTGCCGTCATGGGAGGCGAAGGCATACCAACTCGACGGGATGCATGTCAGGAAAAGTAATTGTTTAGAGGTGGGGGGGGGGGGGGGTTTAATTACATCCATTTACACACATATATATATAAGAGCATGTTGCGACTTACAATCTTAAGGTGCAAAGAGCAAGTGAGGCTGGAGGCCCCAAATAACAGGGGCAATTTCCCGGGCACATATGGGAGCCAGAGCAGAGTAAAACAAATATTCAAAGATATATAATGAGGCTGTCAAAAAGAAAAACATAAATTAAATAGACATAATTGGCATGATGTAAGCATCATATCAATGAGGGGCACCTACAGTATTAACATGAGGTGCACCAAAATAGCCAGCGTATGTGTCATAAAAAACAAACTATGACACTGATGGTGTGAAAATAACAATCGGTACTTACCAAGAATTTAAAGGATCGACATATGATGACCTGGGATGCACAGAGTTCGATACTGGAGAGAGGGGTGCCGAGAAGTGGATATGCTGCGAAAAATTATATATATATATATATATAATATATATATATATATATATATGTATATATTGAATACACGTGTTGGTATATGAATACAGATATCCGGGTCTTAAAGTAGGAAAGGATTACATATCCAGGCCCAGCAGAACTATGCTAATATAATACATAGCAATCAAAGTGACAATTGACTCACCAAGATAAGACTGAGTGTCAGAGAGCACAGGAAGGTCTATTTATTTTGTGATATCCAGCTCAGTTGCTGAAGACCTGTAGATAGACAGGTGTGTTTCAGACAGAGCACATAGGAGCAGCAGATTGGACAGTAATTAGTAAAAATGGATCATATATGGGTAGTCCGAGATTGTAAATCGGATTACAAAATGCACCAAGGGCTATTGATAAACAGATAGTAAGAAGTATAAAACAACGTAGACGAACCTGCAAGATAGATATCTTGATATGCACAACTGACTAGAGCAGCAGTCAGAAAAGCATCAGTAGTTGGATCGGGAGACATGCAGCTGAAATCCATAAAAGCATAGAGAGGCAATAAATAAAAAGGAATCTTTCTAAAAGACCAGGATATATTGAGCATCCATCCAAAGGCGTCATCGGACCCGATCCTCGACTGCGCATGCGCGAAGCGCATGCGCAGTAGAGCAAAAACGGCACATAGTGTCTAGAAGGACCGAGAGCTGCCAGGGAGACAGCCATTAGTACATACACTGCAGAAAAGCAGTGTTAGACACAGGGCGGGCTCAAGGGGCAGAAGTCAGACGACTAGACTGGCCATTTAAGTCCCCACTGAGCAGACCAAAACACTGCAACGCCTTCTAGCGGGCGGACATGGAACTGCAAGGGCGGAGATCGCATATCAGCCCAGGAAAAGACAGGCCAACACTAAACTGCACCACAGGTGTATTTAGAAGGTGGCATAGTCGCAAATTGCTCAGAACATAAGGTATAAGGACATGGATTATGGTAATTAGAAATTTAGGAAAAATTATATATATGGATAATATTATTCGTAAAAAGATATAACATAAGGTCAAGACCAACGTGTAGATGGCTATTGTAGGAGGGGCAACTAAGTAAGGAATTACGTGTATCAACGTTGTAAGAAAACCAAACAACACTAAATTACAAAAACAGACAAAAACAGGGGACAAAAAAAGACAGAAGAAAGGGGAGGGGAACAGCAGAAATGGGAAAGGTGGGCCACATAGAAGCCCCAAAGAGGGAACAAATAACAGAATGAGACAGAATAAAGCAAAACAATACAAAACAGGGGAAAACGAGGAGAACAGGGATAGTATATGCTTTTTGTTATGTTGGAAACTGGTCAGAGAGAGTGCAGGTCAATCCCTAAAATATATAACAATATGGATATATTTCAAGTCCATGTATAAAGTGATAGATTCGGCCAAACCATAAATGGCATATAGGGAGAAATTAACAAACCCTTACAAGAAGGGCTTATAAGAGTTATTCTCGTTGATGCCGGGATGTATGGTGGCTGATAATTTCTCGATCCATAGGGTTTCTGCCCTTAGGATCTTGTTGTCCCAATCCCTGCCACGTGGGTGGGGAGGGACCACTTCAAGGACAAAAAAAGATACTGCACTATTATCAAATCTATGGTGTAAACCTATATGCCGCATTACAGATGTTATGATTTTTCCAGAGCCTGGAGAGTATTCCCGTATGGTCTTCCCAACGTAAAATGCCTGACATTCACATGACATTAAATAGATGACGCCCCGAGTGGTACAATCAGCATGGCAACTAAGGCGATGCCATTGTCCGTTCGGGAGCTTAATCCCTTGGCCCTCAGTGACCCATGGGCATCGGATGCAATGGCTGCAATGGTATGTGCCCCATAAGGGTCTAGAGGGTCTGGCTTGAGGGAGCATATAGTGGCTGAAGGTGAGGGTATCTCAAGGGGATGTGGCTCGTCTGAAAACAAGTTCAGGGGTGGAACTGACATATTTAGAAAGGGTTTGATCCTCGGTCAATAGATGCCAGTGGCGGGATATCGAAGCCCGTAAGGGATCTTGGTGTGCAGAAAATTTAGTAATGAATTTAACTGTTTGAATTTTAGTGTCAGGAGGTGTTTTGTATAGGAGATCAAACCTGGACCTAGATTTAGCCTTATTAAAGGCTTTTCTGAGAAGTGATTTCGAATAACCTCTCCTTAGAAGTCTATCTTGTAAAAGCCCTGCTTGTTCAATAAAGTCTTGATCCGAAGAACATTTCCTACGTAAACGCAGGTACTGTGCATACGGGATACTCCGGATTAGGGGAGAGCACTAGACGCGTGCAAGATGGTATTGCCAGCGCTAGGTTTGCGATAGAGGTTGGTCGTGAGACTACCTTCTGCGTCAATTTTAATCGACAGATCCAAAAAGAATATGTGCTCAAAGCTGAAGGTATGGGTAAAACGTAAGTTGAAATCGTCAGTATTCAGAGTATCAAGAAAAAGTAACAAATCATCACTGGTGCCTGTCCATATGATCAACAGATCGTCTATGTAACGAAACCAATACAGAATGTGGGTCAACCATCTATCGTAGCATTCGTCGGAGAATACTGATCTTTCCCAGCCGCCAAGATAGAGGTTGGCATAAGAAGGAGCACAGCATGTGCCCATGGCCAACCCCTGACGTTGAAGGTATACCTTGTCCATAAAGGTGAAATAATTGTGCGTCAAAATGAATCGTAGTTATTTCAAGATGAAGCGATTGTGAGGCCAGGTGGTATCATCCTGTTCATCTAGGAAGGACCCGATCACCCGGATGCCCCGCTCGTGCGGGATACTAGAGTAAAGTGCCTCTATATCCACTGCAACGAGCAGGGCACCCGGGGGAGCATGGGTCCCCTCCAAATGTGTCAGAAGGTCTGAGGTGTCCCTAATGTATGAGGGCAGGCAGGTCACATGTGACATGAGTACTGAGTCCACATAGCGACTAGCCTTCTCAGTGAGGGACTCGTTCCCCGAAATAATGGGGCGACCTGGGGGGTTGACAAGGTGCTTATGAACCTTCGGTAAGGCATAAAATGTGGCAATACAAATACATTTTGGATTGAGATATTCAAACGTTTTAAGATCAATAAGCCCTTGAGAGTAGGCCTCTATACAGAGTGATCGAAGTTCCTCAGAATATGAGGCAACTTGGTCCTCATCAATGCAACCATACCAGTGCTTGTTTTTGAGAATATCTAAACACATTTTCTGGTATTGGGGGTGGGACATCACAACGATGTTACCACCCTTATCGGACGGTTTAATCACACAATCTTTACATGACCTTAAAGATTCCAAAGCTTCTATTTGTTCTGAGGTAAGATTAGAGAGAGGTTTGGACCAAGAACGTGTTTTCAGATCACGAAGAGTCAATTGTAAAAATGCCCATATCTTGGGACAGGTCAAAAGGTCGGGAAAATGATGAGATTTGGGTTTGAATTGTTTCCGAGGTTTAGTAACATGGCTACTATTTTGAACAGTAGTGGCAATAGATACCGACGGGTCACCAGACGATTCCTCATATAGAAGCATGAGGTCACGAAGGGCTCTGAACTCTTGCATAGTGAAATTCTTAATTTGCTCAGTGAGCTCAATTTCTAGTCGTTTTTGCTTCCGTTGGGAGTCAAACATAAACTTATAGGTCAAACGGCGTGCAAACAAGTATAGGTCCTTTATGGTCTCAGAGATGTTAATCGGTTGGGATGGACAAAAACCCAAACCTAACTGTAGGATGGATTTCTGTAATTGTGTGAAAACTAAAGAGGTAAGATTGATAATATTTAAATCTGATTGGTCTGGGTAATTTGGGATATCCCGGGTCGGACCATGTATGCACTGAGATTGCTCTGTTTTTTGGCCTCCAAGAGAGCCAGTGTGGGGTCTAAAAAATCATCGACTAGTGCACTACGATTAGAGCTATTAGTGTTAATAGTACCTTTCTGAAGAATAATTTGTAAAGCTGGTGTTAGATTACCAGCAGTACCTTGTTCTTTTGACTGTGGAGCTCTTTCCGAACGTTTTTTGGTTTTTGGGTCAGAGGGTGAAGACCCGCCACCGTGCCGAGTGCGCTTCACTGATCGCGCCATCTGTGCTGCCGTGTGACGGTTGTGTCCCTGTGAAAGAGGAAACATGGATAAAGAGGAATCAGATTCAGTAGTATCTTCAACATGCGACTGAGTATAAGTACCAGGTCTTCTACCTTGTCCTCTACCTACATTTTTATTCTGCCATTTGTAAGCATAGCCCTGTGAAAAAGCCAGTTTATCAAGATTAAATTTCTTTTGTTTTTAGTAACAATTTCCTTATTCATGGTCTCCAATCGTTCCCTGATCTCTTTCCATCTCACACCAAAACTAGTTATTTCAAAAACATGTGGATATTGTTCATTAAGCAAATCTATCTCTTTATCCAAAAGGCTCATATTGAAGGTGTATTGTTTGATCACAAGTAGCATTAGGCTCTTGCTACCTGTATTCAAAACATCTTCCCAAGATCTTTTAAATTCTTCAGTAGGGTTTTTTATAGTAGGGAAAGTATTGAGACGCAGTCCCTGAGGATTAATATCCTCATCAACATATTTCTGAAAGTAGTCTATGTGCCAATAATAAGTGGGAGAGGATCCTTACGCATTTACAGCTTCAAAAACATAAATAGAGCGTTGACATCCCAAGGGATAAATGATACTGAATGGTTTCTAAAGCCAGTAATTATGTTGGTAATATGCTCATTCAGTCTGACCTGCAACGGACGCTTAGTTCTCCCTATATACTGTAAGCCACACGGGCATTGTAATAAATACACCACCCCTTTGGTGGCACAAGTTATAAAGGGTTTGATGTCAAATTGAATTTGCGTACTAGTGGATCGAAAACTCTGAGTTCGCCTATGGGTGCAACTATTCAAAGTGCAGACTCGACACCTGCGGCATTTATAATACCCGGACAGCTGGAAGAAATTCAAATTGCTTCTATTCGGGGGATCCAAAATATTGGGGGATACTCTATTTCTCAGAGAGGACGCACCCCTAAAAATTATCTGAGGTCTCTCTGGCAAAATAGTGCCCAGTACACGATCATTGGTGATGATATGCCAATGTTTGGCTATCATCTGTTTGACCTTTTTATGCTGCAGAGAATAGGTCGTCAGAAATGGTGTCCCCTGCGAAAAGGGGTTCTGCCTTGGTGCCATCCTGTCAGCTAAAAGATCATTTCTGTTTAGAGAGTTCACATTGTTAAGTGTGCATATCAAATTCTCTCTGGAGTAGCCCTTCTCCACAAACCTTTGTGTTAAGATCTCTGCTTGGTTTAAAAAGTCACTGTTCCTAGAGCAATTTCTCTTGAGCCTAATATACTGGCTTTTTGGAACCGAGTCCAACCAAGGTTTGTGATGACATGAATTCGTGGGTATGAAGGAGTTCCTATCGGTGGATTTAAAATATGTAGAGGTGATTAAAGATACACCGTCTACTTTTATAGTTAAATCCAAGAAGTTGATCACCGATGGGCTCGCTTCATATTTCAATTCAATACCCCTCTGATTGTCATTAAGAGAGGTCATGAAAGATTGAAGGGACTGGGTATCACCCTCCCATAGGAGGAGGATGTCATCGATAAATCTTATCCACAGAACAAGTTGTGGTATGTTCTGGGAATAGATGACATCCTCCTCCCATTTGGCCATAAATAAGTTGGCTAAACTAGGGGCATATTTTGCCCCCATAGCCACGCCTCTGCTTTGGATATAGAATTGATCCCCAAACCAAAAGTAATTGTGGGTGGCTGCAAATTCCAATAAATCCATAATAAAAGAAACTTGTAGGGATTGCAAACCCGAATCTCTAGTCAGAAAGCCAGAAACCGCATCAAGGCCCAAGTTGTGTGGAATGATACTATAAAGTGACGTGACATCAGCAGTTACAAGTAGAGTGCCCGTATTGATTGCAACATCCGATAAAATGTTGATGACATGCCTGGAGTCTTTAACAAATGAAGGCATTTTCCGTACAAGTGGCTGAAGGTAAAAATCGATATATCTGCCCACCCGGGACGTCAGGGAATCTATCCCACTCACAATTGGACGTCCCGGGGGGCAGATAGGATCCTTGTGTATCTTTGGCAGATAATATATTGTGGGGGTCCTTGGGGCCTTAGGTATAAGAAACAAGCCTTCCTTCTTACACAAAATTCCTGTTGAAAGACCCCTAGATATTATTCGCGAAAGATCCCTTCGATAAATATCTTTGGGATCTGAGGGTAGGGGGGTATAGGTGCTCGTATCATCAAGGATATTATGCATCTCCTTCAGATAGTCTTTCTTATCGAGCACCACAATCCCCCCCCCTTTGTCTGCAGGCCTTATTACTAATTCTTTATTTTTACACAAAGATTCCAAGCCTTCCTGCATTAATTTATTGTTCCTGGCCTTTTTTACCTCTAAGTTCTCCAAGTCCCTGAGGATCACGTCCCTGAAGACTCTTAAAGTTGGGGCCATAATCCCAGGGGGGTTGAACAGAGAGGCATTCGCCAAACCAGAGTGACCGAATGCCTCTCTGTTCAACCCCCCTGGGATTATGGCCCCAACTTTAAGAGTCTTCAGGGACGTGATCCTCAGGGACTTGGAGAACTTAGAGGTAAAAAAGGCCAGGAACAATAAATTAATGCAGGAAGGCTTGGAATCTTTGTGTAAAAATAAAGAATTAGTAATAAGGCCTGCAGACAAAGGGGGGGGGATTGTGGTGCTCGATAAGAAAGACTATCTGAAGGAGATGCATAATATCCTTGATGATACGAGCACCTATACCCCCCTACCCTCAGATCCCAAAGATATTTATCGAAGGGATCTTTCGCGAATAATATCTAGGGGTCTTTCAACAGGAATTTTGTGTAAGAAGGAAGGCTTGTTTCTTATACCTAAGGCCCCAAGGACCCCCACAATATATTATCTGCCAAAGATACACAAGGATCCTATCTGCCCCCCGGGACGTCCAATTGTGAGTGGGATAGATTCCCTGACGTCCCGGGTGGGCAGATATATCGATTTTTACCTTCAGCCACTTGTACGGAAAATGCCTTCATTTGTTAAAGACTCCAGGCATGTCATCAACATTTTATCGGATGTTGCAATCAATACGGGCACTCTACTTGTAACTGCTGATGTCACGTCACCGAACTGGAGGGGAAGTTCCCTTGTAAGAGAAATCTCCAAGCTAGAAATGGCGTGGATTTATAAGGCTAGGACATATGCCCCCTATGGGCTCAACATCGATGTAGATGTCAACGCTTTTATAGACAATTCTTGATGTTTATGTTTTTGTTTTTATGGATTGTAAGCTGTAAATGTACATGAGAAAGTATGGTTTATTAACTCGATCTGGGTCATGTTTGTGTATCTCCTGTAGCAAAGGAATAGGATCTATGGCGA
Source organism: Lithobates sylvaticus (assembly GCA_028564925.1). Classification (NCBI taxonomy): domain Eukaryota; kingdom Metazoa; phylum Chordata; class Amphibia; order Anura; family Ranidae; genus Lithobates; species Lithobates sylvaticus. The sequence goes on from CM053026.1 coordinate 25,043,972, forward strand.
TCCTCTCCCACACAAATTTACCTACTTATAATTAGCTAGTCCATAAATCTTTTTAATTTTAATTTATTTTTAATTTAATTTGTTTATAGAGGTTGGTCTTCACTATAAAAGGTGATCTTAGGCGTTATAATGGGTATATTTGAAGTATAAGATTTTTTAAAAATTTTTTTACTTTTTATACTTATATTTATATGCACTAATATTATAGATTAAATTCATATATAGGTCACGTTATATTAAATAAGGGTTACATTTTGCACGACAGAATGATTTCTGTATACACATGTACTAATATCACGATTTGAATATAATATCATAAAATACTTCACGTGATATCTAACAGGGATTATTATTATTATTTTTATATTTATATAACACTAGTTGGAATAAAGCACATTCTTTAATAAGAATTAGAGTATAAATTTAAAATAAATAATTTAAATATTATTATACACGTTTATATATATGAGCCTTTGATATAAGGGTTCTTCACAATTCACTACCTCACTCTCTTTCTTTTATTTGAATTCTTTTTTATATAAAAAAATTTTTTTTAATTTTTGGTATTTCCCTCACGCTAAATTTGCACTCATAAGATCAACATATATTAATAAATGGTTGACTGCAGGTGTGACACGGGCTATTCCGGGAATTGTTTATAACATTTGGGTCTCAATAAAGTTGGTTTAATTGACCTAGCTAGACAATATTGACCATAGTTTCAATAAAGTTGGTTTAATTGATTTAGCTGGACAACATTGACCACAGTCAAAATGGAGATTTTTTTCTCAAAGAGGGAACGGCATATCTGCCCGGAACTCTATATAGATATCACATAGGGGTTGCCCATAATCAAGATGGCGCCCGGAGCTTCACGTTCATGTCCCAGAACGAGGTTGTTTCCTTTATAAGGTGGTGACACAGCACGTAGCCTGTTCCTCATTGACAATGTTATTTGTAACGAAACGCGTCTGAGGGCGAACGTGCTGACGTCACCACGCGGAACAGGACGGGAGCGTCTATGTGTTTGTAGCCGGCCGGCTCTACGATTTTAAAACGTTGTTTTAACTCTTCTAGTTTGTAAGTGCAAACCTTTGTTATTTTAATAAAACTTTTTTAGTACGTTATTACGCCATGGTCTGTATGCTTTTTTCCCCTGGGTACTGGCTGAAAGTTCTGTGCCTGTAAACGGCACATTCCGGGCTGTGGAGGATTACCTGCTCCCCTTTGCTAGCAGTACAAGCCTTTATAACCTGAGACTGTGGTAAGGAGACAGCCTAACCGGTGAAAGTGCATGCTTGCTGTTTATGCTTTCCTGTTGGTAAGGAGGCACTTCTCTTATAGAACACACAGATAAATTTCATTTCTCTTGAACTGGTTGGGAAATCCTTTGGAAAGGATCATTTGTCTCTGTGTGTGTGTACTTCCTTTGGCATCTGGTAAGGAGGCCCTCTATTTGGTGGTGGTGCACATATATTTATTTTACCTGTTGACACGGGTGTCTTCATAGTCTGGCACATGATTTTTGTGACATATTCTCTACAAAATATATAGCAGTATTATGCTATGGTATATTTTTTGTTTTTTCGGCACTGTGTAACCATTCCTTGTGAGTACCATACCTGGAAGGAGACGATCACTATACCACAAATCTGTGTTGTTTCCTATAAAGAATCTTGGATCATCAACCCAGGCTGGGTTAAAGCCATATGCAAATTTTTGGCTTACATCTGGTAAGCATGCTTATCTATAGGAGCAAGGTTCAATATTGCTGAAATATTTTCTTTGATTAATATTTCCATTGGAGGATATTATCTACATTAAAAGAAGTTGTTTTTAGGACTGTTTTATACTTCCTATCTTCAATTGGACTCTAACAGCGCGATTTTTTTCTCTACATTACTACTGTGTTTATCCCATTATTATTGCAGCTATATTTAGAGTTCTTTTTCTTGTGAATAGCGCAGTTTTTTTTACCTTTTATTTAGCATTAGGCTCTTGCTACCTGTATTCAAAACATCTTCCCAAGATCTTTTAAATTCTTCAGTAGGGTTTTTTATAGTAGGGAAAGTATTGAGACGCAGTCCCTGAGGATTAATATCCTCATCAACATATTTCTGAAAGTAGTCTATGTGCCAATATAAGTGGGACTTACGCTTCAATAGACCCTGGATGTGGCCAAGATAAAGAGAGAGATTGCCGTCATCCTTTTTGCAGGTTTCAACACTTGATTGTATGTCAGACATAAAGCCTGTCCAGGCCGTACCATGAAGGTCCATTGTTGGACAATAAACGTCTGGTATATAAAAGGTAACGTATATCAAAAAGACTGAATCAACAGATCCCAATCCCCCTTGCGAGAAATGTAGACGTAGGTTTGTTTGGTTAACACACAAGAAGAAAACACAAAAAAGCAACAGAGGCCTAACGTTGGATATATGGCGAATAGACGTATAGCTAGTCTATATAGACGCCAATTTCGGTATAATAATCATACATTAATAAAATAAACGTAAGTAGCTAAAGCGAAAAGGATGTGCCTATGGGTGTGTTATCTAAGCAGATGTGTTGTCCACAGCCCAACAGCTCAAATGTCAAGGTGACAATGTGACTTGTAATGACCTGTAGCGGCTCCCTAACACTGGTGCAGAAGGGATAAGTGTGAGACATGTGTCTGATATTGCTCCAGGGGAGCAACAGGCGGTGATGATGGGTACCTCCAAGGAGGTGGGGGTCTCTTCACATGTCTCAACTTCTCAAACTGCAGTGGATGAGCCCCTCCATGTCGTGGACAGGGGAAAAGTCCCTAGAAAGGTCTGGTATTTAGACATGGGGTGTTTAGAGATGACAGAGACCTTACTTGAAATGCTGGAGTTGGTAAAATGCACTCTCTGTTTACTTGGGTGTCTCCACCGCAGTCGGACCAGATGGTGCTGCATAGTACCAATGGGTGAAGCCAGGTGGTACAGGCTGTGCTGGGAAGCCTTTATCAAGAATGGTATTGGTGGGACCAATGCTTATTAATAGGGTTGAGCGAACCCGAACTGTAAAGTTTGGGTCCGTACCGGACTTTTGGGTGTTCGGGACCCGGCCCCGAACCCGAACTATTGGCTGTAAGTTCGGGTTCGGGTCCGGTGTTCGGCGATGTATTGGCGCCTTTTTAACAACTGCAGGGCAGCCAATCGACGCTAGTTTCACTAGTGTGCCCTTAGAAGCCATCACAGCCATGCCTAGTAATGGCATGGCTGTGATTGACCAGTGCAGCATGTGACCCAGCCTCTATATATAGTACACACACACAGCGTCATTCTGCTTTGGACAGGTTCCTGTGCTGCTGAGAGAGAGGATTTTTAGGAGTTAGTGTGATAAAGTCAGTCAGGCAGTCAGTCCACATTCCTTGAATTTTCTTCTAATTAGTTAGATCAGTGAGCGATCTAGATAGCTAGAGTAGAGTAGGGAGTTTCTTTATTAAGCAAAAGAAAGAGGCAGAGATAATTATTGAAGAGATTCCTAAATCAATTGTACCCTGGCTGGGGTGCAGTGCATAGTCTTTTAACAGTGCCATGAGGCCAGTGCCAGACAAAATATAAAAGTTTTACCTGCTGCATATAGTAAGAGATACACCATAGTCTGTGTGTATTCTGCTATTGGAAAAACATTGCAAAAAAATTTAATTTTGCAGTGTTTTTTTTTCTTCCTAATAGCATTTTCTGCATTTTCATAAACGCTTTAGACACTGTACGTGTATTCTGATATTGGAAAAACATTGCAAAAAAATTTAATTTTGCAGTGGTTTTTTTTCCCAATAGCATTTTCCGCCTTTTCATATCAGTATCAGTATCATATCAGTTATCAGTATGTCCGTGTATTCTGATATTGGAAAAACATTGCAAAAAAAAAAAAAAAATTTGTGTGTTCATACATACACGCTGTAGACACTATCCCTGTATTCTGATATCGCAAAAACATTGCAAAAAAATTTAATTTTGCAGTGTTTTTTTTTCTTCCTAATAGCATTTTCTGCATTTTCATAAACGCTTTACATACTGTCCGTGTATTCTGATATTGCAAAAGCATTGCAAAAAAATTTAATTTTGCAGTGTTTTTTTTTCTTCCCAATAGCATTTTCTGCGTTTTCATAAACGCTTTAGACACTGTCCGTGTATTCTGATATTGGAAAAACATTGCAAAAAAATTTAATTTTGCAGTGTTTTTTTTCTTCCCAATAGCATTTTCTGCGTTTTCATAAACGCTTTAGACACTGTACGTGTATTCTGATATATACAAAAACACCCATTTAGGGAGAGATCATAAATTTAGAAAATATGAGGAGATCATCAAAAAGGGGACATGGCCCAGGTCGTGGTGCTGCTGGTGGCGCTCCTGTTGCAGGGAGAGGACGTGGTCGATCTGTGCCAGCTACACGCACTAGTGAAACACCTTCCTCAGGTGCGAGTAGATGACAGAGCCTGCAGCAGTATTTTGGCGTGCCTAATGAGGCTGTACGAATGTCGAGGCCAGGACAAGTACAGGCGATAGTAGATTGGGTTGCTGCTGACAGTGCCTCCGGTTCCTTCACATTGTCTCCCACCCAGTCTCCTGATGAAAGTTCAGAGTTGGCACCTGCAGCCGATGTCCATCAGTCTTTCACCTCACCCCCTTGCAAATCAGCCAATCAGTCTGAGCCCCAAATCATGCAGCAGTCTCTTCTGCTTTTTGATGACTCTGTTAGCAGGGTTTCCCAGGGCCATCCACCTAGCCCTGCTCCAGAAGTGGAAGAGATTGTGTGCACCGATGCCCAACCACTTATGTTTCATGATGAGTACATGGGAGGACCATCACAGCATGTCTCGGATGATGACGAAACACATGTGCCAACTGCTGCTGCTTTCGCCATTGTGCAGACCGACAAGGAGGGCAGGGGTGAATTTTGGGTGGGAGATGATGTGGAGGACGATGAGGTCCTTGACCCCACATGGAATCAACGTCATGCAGGTGACCAGTGTAGTTCAGAGGAAGAGGTGGTGGTCACAGCAGAAGAGGGAGCAGGGTGCAAAAGCGGAGCGTCCGTCCCCTAGACAGTACGTCTGCTACTCCCCAACGCAGCAAGGGACCGAGCACACCAAAGCCAGGTGCAAGGAGTTCCCTAGCGTGGCAGTTCTTCAGACAATGTCCTGATGACAAGACACGAGTGGTTTGCACGCTGTGCAATCAGAGCTTGAAGCGAGGCATAAACGTTCTCAACCTGAGCACAACCTGCATGACCAGGCATCTAAGTGCAAAGCACGAGATGCAGTGGAGTAGAAACCGCAAAAACCAAGAAATGTCTCTGGCTCCTCCTGCTTCCTCTTCTGCTGCAGTCTCGGCCTCTTCATCCACCTCTGTAGTCACAGTGACACCTGCCAACCCGCAAACAGAGGATCTGCCAGCAACACTACCACCTGGGTCACCAACCATCTCCACAATGTCCCATGGAAGCTTTCAGCTCTCTATTTCCCAAACACTGGAGCGGAAGAGGAAGTACCCCCCTAGCCACCCGCAATCCCTGGCCCTGAATGCCAGCATTTCAAAATTGCTTGCCTTTGAAATGCTGTCATTCCGTCTGGTGGAGACGCAGAGTTTTCAAAGGCTGATGTCATTGGCTGTCCCACAGTACGTCGTGCCCAGCCGCCACTACTTTTCCAGATGAGCTATCCCTTCCCTGCACAACCAAGTGGGGGACAAAATCAGGTGTGCACTGCGCAACGCCATTGTGCACTGCGCAACGCCATCTGTGGCAAGGTCCACCTAACTACGGATGCATGGACCAGTAAGCACGTTCAGGGACGTTATATCTCCCTAACAGCACACTGGGTAAATGTAGTGGCGGCTGGGCCTGGCAAGGTCCACCTAACTACGGATGCATGGACCAGTAAGCACGTTCAGGGACGTTTTATATCTCCCTAACAGCACACTGGGTAAATGTAGTGGCGGCTGGGCCTGAGGCGGATAGCAGTTTGCCTTCCCGCTCACCGTCTCATATGTGACGTGCCCACAAGGTGGAACTACACCTTGCACATGCTTGCCAGACTGTGCGAGCAGCAGCAGGTGATAGTGGAGTTTCAGCTGCAGCATGCACGCGTGAGTCGCTCTGCAGAACAGCACCACTTCACCGCCAATAACTGGGCCTCCATGCGAGACCTGTGTGCCTTGTTGCGCTGTTTCAAGTACTCCACCAACATGGCCAGTGCCAATGACGCCGTTCTCAGCATTACTATCCCAGTTCTATGCCTCCTTGAAAAAACTCTTAAGGCGATGATGGAAGAGGATGTGGCACAGGATGAGGAGGAGGAGGAGGAGAAAGAGGGTTCATTTCCAAGGCTTTCAGGGCAGTCATTTACAAGTGGCTACGAGGCTGGGTTCCTGCACCAACAAGCGCCAGGTACACAATTGTCTGGCAGCAAGGGTACAGTTCTGGAGGATGATGAGGTGGAGGATGAGGAGGAAATGAAGGAGGAGGAGGAACCATGTTCACAGCAGGGTGGCACCCAGACCAGCTCATGTCCATCACTGGTGCGTGGCTGGGGGGATACAGAGGACACAGACGATACACCTCCCACAGAGGACAGCTTTTCCTTGCCTCTGGGCAGCCTGGCACACATGAGCGATTACATGCTGCAGTGTCTCCGCAACGACCAATGAGTTTCCCACATTTTAACTGGTGCTGATTACTGGATGGTGACCCGGCTGGATCCCCGTTACAAGGACAACGTGCCGTCCTTAATTACCTCACTGGAGCGTGATCGTAAGATGCGCGAGTACAAGCGCACGCTGGTAGACGCGCTGCTGGTGGCATTCCCACTTGGAAGCGGGGGTACGGTGGAAGCACAAGGCGAAAGCAGAGGAGGAGGAAGAGGTCGCCAACGCAGCCGGGGCACCGCCAGCACCTCGCAAGGCAGGGTTAGCATAGCCGGAATGTGGAAAAGCTTTGTCGGCACGCCACAACAACCAGCACCACCAGCTGAGATGGAACGTCTTAGCAGGAGGCAGCATTTCACCAACATGGTGGAGCAGTATGTGTGCACACGCGTACACGTACTGCATGACGGGTCTGCTCCCTTCAACTTCTGGGTCTCCAAATTGGGCACATGGCCTGAGCTTACCCTTTACGCCTTGGAGGTGCTGGCCTGCCTTGCCGCCAGTGTATTATCTGAACGTGTATTTAGCACGGCAGGGGGCGTTATCACAGACAAGCGCAGCCGCCTGTCCAGAGCCAATGTGGACAAGCTCACGTTCATTAAAATGAACCAGGCATGGATCCCACAGGACTTGGCCGTACCTTGTGCAGAATAGACACATATACCGGTGTTCTGACGAAAACTGTCTTGCTATCGGATAGTGTCCGGCCACTTACTGCGCAGGTGCAGTGCTTGCGCAATACGGAGGACAAGGAGATTCACAAAATCTCCAAAGATGAACATCGCCTGCGCAGTGAGTGCAGGTTCAAGCCCGACCATCCAAGTGGACATACTGTAGCACATAGTAACAGAGCCCCTCACGGGCTCGCTTGGCTAGGCTTCAACCTCGAATGATGTGGCTTGAACCTGGAGTCACCGCGCATCGTCTTCGGAGAGTTTCGAAATCCCCTTGTCCTACGTACTGAGCAAGCGCAGTACAGGGCGGACACTATGCGACGGGGGACAGAATTCGACACATCATTCACCACTAGCCTTACCCAGCCATTGTTGTATTTTTGAACCAGTGTTGGCTACCTCGTCCTCCTCCACCGCCGCTTCCACCTACACCGCCACATCCACCGCCACCTCAACCTCCTACTCCATTTGAATTTCGTCCTCCTAGGTCAAGATTATAATTTTTTCATTTTTTTAAATTTCCAAGTATTTTATTTTCCCACTATCTTATCCATTAAATTGAATAATTTTTTTCCAGAAAGTGCGTATTCTGGGGTATTCCCACCATATGTGCGGCATCGTGCTGTTGAGTTTCTGAGGTTCTTAATGACTTCCTGTACCTCTTCTGCTGAGAAGGGGGCCTCCAGCATTTTTTTTTTTTTTTTTTTTTTTTTTTATGTTATTTTAAGTTATTTCCCTATCCACATTTGTTTGCAGATAACTTGCCATGCTCTTAACAACATTTTGTTGCCATTTGCAGCCCTCTAGCCCTTTCCATGACCTTTTTACAGCCATTTTAGTGTTCAAAAGTCTGGGTCCCCATTGACTTCAATGGGGTTCTGAGTTTGGGGTTAAGTTCGGGTCAAGTTCGGTCCCGAACCCGGACTTTTTTCCGAAGTTCGGCCGAACCCGCACATACAGGTGTCCGCTCAACTCTATTTGTGAGTCTTGCTTGCAAGAATGTTCTCATAAGTAAAGTGTGTTTGGACCAGGGTAACAATATCTGTTCTAAGCGGGATAGTGTTGGTTTTCCAGTTCCTTGTGAGTAAGAGTTTTGTGGCTAGAAGGACATGTGTGGCTACATGTCTATGAGCAGGTAGTAAATAATTTATAGTGAGGTTGAGTAGGGCTAGCTGTGGGTGTAGGAAGCATCCAGTCTTTTAATTGAGATAGTTCTGCTTTTGATAAGCTTAGTATGGTTACATCTAGATTTTTTGTTTTGCCAGACGTATTGGCTTAAAATAGATTGTAGGGACGCAAGGTATGAAGCTGAGAGTGGGATGGGCAAAACTCTAAAAGTGTAAAGAAGCTTAGGTAATATCATAATTTTGAATGCCGCCAGACGGCTGGCCCATGAGAATTCATGTTTAGCAAGTTTAGATGATTAAGTGAGTAACATCTGTTTGGTTTCAGTGTAGTTAACCGAGAAAAGGTTTTTAGTGGATTTTGTTAGTGTGATGCCTAAGTACGGGATACCTGTGTCAGCCCAGGGGTAGGGGTAGATGGTGCGTAATACATTACTAGTGATAGCATCCATGCCCAAGTCTAGGATGAAGGATTTGTGTTCATTAACCTTATAGTAGGACACTTTACTAAATCTCTGCAAAAGGAGTTGTACCGAAGCCAGTGAGGAATGGGGGTTCGTGATCATAAAAATCACATCGTCTGCGAAAAGATTGATCTTGTGCTCTACATCGCCTATTTTAAAACCAGAGATGGACTGTGCATGACGAACATGTTCTGCCAGCGGTTCCATCACCAGGTTAAAGATGAACGGGGAGAGCGGGCAGCCTTGGCGGGTGCCATTTGTGATGTAAAAGGGTTTGGAAAGCATTTCTGAGGTGTACACCTGTGCGGATGGGCAGGAGTATAAGACCATTATGGCAGAGAGGATCGGGCCTTGGAAACCAAATTTAGTCAAGGTGGCTCGGAGATATTGCCAGTGGACTCTATCGAACGCCTTCTCTGCATCCAAGGAGAGGAGCAGAGAAGGCGTTCGACTCGTCTCAGCTGTGTGAATGATGTTAACAATTCGCCTTGTGGCATCAGATGCCTGTCTGCCTTTGGTGAAACCTGATTGGTCATTATGGATCGATTGGGGCATAAATTCGAGCAATCTGTTAGCTATCAATTTAGCGTAGATTTTCGCATCCACGTTTAGTAACGAGATGGGTCGGAAGTTTTGCGATTGAGTTGGTTCCTTGCCTGGCTTCGGCAACATGACAATTAAAGCTTTAAGCATTTTGGGTGGGAAAGAGGAGGAAGAGGCAGCGTCATTACATACTGAAGACAAGAAGGGTGCAAGAGTTGAGCTGAATTGCTTATAGTAATTGCTAGTGAGGCCATCAGGGCCAGGTGATTTGTTGGGTTGAAGGGTTTTGATTATTGTTTCAACTTTCCGGTCAGTGAATGGGGAATTGAGTATGGCCAATTGGTCCTGAGACAACTTTGGTAGGTTAATTTCCTGAAGGAATGAATCTATGTCTTGAAGGGAAGGTTGGGTAATAGAGGCGTCGTCTTTCAGATTGTATAGTGTATTGTAGTAGTGGCTAAAAGCATCTGCAATGCTTTGGGGGTCGAGCAGTTTTTGTTTGGAGGAGGGGTGGAATTAGACATGTGCACAACAAAAAAATTTGTTTATTTTCGTTTAGTTTCTTTTGTTTCCGAAAAAAATATCGTTTTTTTTTCGTTTCGTTTTTTTAGTTTCTGTCGATTCGTAACGATACGTACATTCGGAAGTCGTCGTTGTTCGGATTCGTAACGATTCGTACATTTGTAAGAGTTATTTTTTCGTGGATTCGTTTTTTCGTTAGTTTAATTTTCGGATGCATTCCTATTTATTCGTACATTCGTAACATTCGTAACATTTGTAGATTCGTAATCGGAGCATAATTCATAATTTGATGTAATGTGTATGCTATTATTACATTTTAATGATTTACGAATCGAAAAAAAAAGTTACGAATCGAAAAAAAAAAGTTACGAATCGAAAAAAAAGTTACGAATGTACGAATTTTTTTGTTCAATAGAGACACGGAAAATTACAAATCCAAAAAAAAAAAAAAGTTACAAATTGAAAAAAAAGTTACGAACCTAAAAAAAAAATTTTGAATCTAAAAAAAAGTTACGAATTTTTTGGTTCAATAGAGACACGGAAAATTACAAATCGGAAAAAAAAAAAAAAAAAAAAAAAAAAATTACGAATCGAAAAAAAAGTTACGAATCGAAAAAAAAGTTACGAATCGAAGCACGTTTAGCAGCACCATTGTAAGGGACACGGAAAATTACCAATTCAAGAAAAAAAGTTACGAATGTAGGAATTTTTTTGTTCAATAGAGACACGGAAAATTACAAATCGAAAAAATAAATAAAAAAAGTTACGAATCGAAAAAAAAAAGTTACGAATCGAAAAAAAAGTTACGAATCGAAGCACGTTTAGCAGCACCATTGTAAGGGACACGGAAAATTACCAATTCAAGAAAAAAAGTTACGAATGTACAAATTTTTTCGTTCGTTTTCGTTTTTCGGATTTTTTTCATTAGTACATTCGTTGTTTCTAATTAGTTTTTTCGGATTTTCGTTGTTTTTCGGATTCGTTCGATTCGAATGATTCGTTAATCCGATTCGTACGATTCCAACGATTCGTTACGATTCGTTATTCGTATTTGTACGATTCGAATGATTCGTTCATTCGTACGAAAACGAACGAACGAAAATAACGAAAAAAAACAAAAAACAAAAAAAAACAAAACGAATTGCACATGTCTAGGTGGAATAAATGCGTAATTTTGGATTTGGTGTAATGACCCTTAAGTCGACTTGCCATAAGTATGCCCGCTTTATTTCCCGTAGAGTAGTGATTTGCTTTAAAATAGTTGTGGGCCTTCTCATAGGATTGTAGGAGGTGTGATCTGAGTTCCAGCCTGAGGGAATCTAGTTTAGCTTTAGTTGTCAGGGAAGGGGAGGATTGGTTTAGGTGTTCTAGTGTTTTGATTTCTGAGGTTAGTAAGTTTAGACGCTGTGATCTCTTCCTCCTCTCCCTGGCACTGAGTTGTATAATAATCCCCCTTATGAATGCTTTGTGGGCATTCCAAAGAATAGTACTATCTTGAACAGAGCCTACATTATTATTAAAGAATTCTACTAGACAGTCTCTGATATAAGAGGAATGGGTCTCAGAAGCGAAGATCGCTGCGTCGGCCCTCCAAAGCTGTGTTCGGGAGGGTGCTGGGGAATCTTCCACGGTGATGGTGACTGGTGCGTGGTCCGACCACGTAATGGTGTCTAAGGTTGAGGAGGATATTTTGGGCAGAGTCCATTTGTCCACAAGGAAGTAGTCGATACGGGTATAGGAATTATGTCTGGGGGAGAAGAATGAGTAGTCTCTCTCTGTAGTGTGATGGCATCTCCAAACGTCGAACAGATCGTGAGATCTGATGAAGGATCCCATAGGGGAAGTCAGTCTTTTGGAGCTTGAGGATGAATCAATGGAGCAATCAGGTACCATGTTGAAATTGCCACAGAGGATAAGCTGACCATGTTTAAATTTGTAGATTTTTTTCAAGAGTTTGGAAAGGAAGTGTATTTGCCGTTTATTTGGAGCATAGAGGTTTACAACGGTGTACCTGACGTTGTTCAAGTCGCAATCAATGGCTAGGTATCTGCCTTCTATGTCATAGAGGCTGTCATGAAGGGTGAAGGAGCAGGTATTTTTTTTTTTTTTTTTTTATTTTTATTGAATTTTTAACAACATACAAACAAGCACAACATATAAAACAAAGGTGCTTCCAGTGTATACATGGTACAGCAGTATTATATATCTCTATAGGGGTACATCTCTGGAGGCCCCAGGTTGATAAGTGCGGTAAATTTCGAACCCGAGCCGGAGCCTACTGGAAATAGGTAATGTCTGGGTCCCCCCAGGGGGAGGGGAGGGGGTAGCAGAGCTCTGACTAAGGATCTAGCCCCATCACAACCACTCAGGCTGTTTCTGGTTCAGCCAGCCAATTGTGCCAGACCTTGTCGTACTTTTGTGGGCAGCCCCTGTGCAGGTATGTATCTTTGTATAGGGGAAGACTGTTGTTCACTAGACGTTTCCACTGTACTATAGAAGGGGGTTCGGGCTTTTTCCACTGTATCGCGATATTCTTCCGTGCATAAAACAGCAGTATACTAATCTCTGTGCGTCTAGCGGAGGACGGCACAATGGGTTCAATAAGACCCAGTATGCATACCTCCATAGCCAGAGGCAAAGTGATCGAGGTGACTTTACCAATCAGTTCCAGTACTGTTTCCCAGTATTGTTGGGCCTTAGCGCAGCGCCAGAAAATATGGGAGAAATCCCCAGGCGATGTACCACAACGCCAACACTCCGGAGAATATGAAGGGTTCATCTTGTGGAGCCTGTATGGGGGTGTAGTAGGCCCTGTGGACAATTTTAAATTGAACCAAACGGTCTCGGATGGAAACAAGGGAGTTGAAGGGGAGGTCCCAGACATCATCCCAGTCGTCATTGTCTAATGTTGGAATGTCAGTCTGCCAGCTAGTCCAGAGTTTGTCAAGAGATGGTAGTGACACGAAGATGAGGTGTGTGTATAGGTGAGAGGCGGGCTTCCTATCACAGTTGAATCTGAGTGTTCGCTCTAGTTCTGACTGTGCCATTATACAGGAGGAGTTCGGAAATTGGGCAGTGAATGCGTGCGATAATTGATTAAACCTAAATAGGTATTGATTCGGTAAATTGTAGAGGGAAGACAGATTGGAGAAGGGTAGTAGGGAGTTTTGTGACACTATATGTGACATAAGCTTGATTCCGTGCCTAGTCCATGCGTGTGGGTCAGGGACCGTATAAATGTGAGGTAGACTGGGGTTCAGCCATATCGGGGCATTCGGGGAGATTTCAGTTGGCTTGCATTTTTCAATGGCCAGTCCTGCTTTCCATGCTCTCAGGGTAGTGAGCATAGAGGGGGTCAGAGGGTACGGGGCTTTAGGGCCCCGATAAATAAGGAATTGAAGGGCTTCCAGTGAGCCGACAACTGAGGCCTCTAGCACTGTTGATGAGTTCATTTTGTCAGGTCGTAGCCACCAAGCCGCAGTTACCAGCTGTGCGGCCAGGTAGTATTTGTAGCAGTCTGGAAAAGCCATGCCTCCCTGTGTTCGAGGTCTCATTAAGGTCGTCAGACGATATCTGGGTGATAGGGGGCCCCATATAAAGGAGGAAAATACCTGGTTGAGTTTTTTGAAAAACGATTTGGGCAGCCACTGTGGGGAGTGGCGGAAAAGATAAAGCAGCTTGGGGATAATCTTCATTTTCAGGAGATTTATTCGCCCCCACAGTGATAGTGGAAGATTTCCCCATGATTTAAGTTTTGCTTGGGCTTCTAAGAGTACCGGGGTAAGGTTCAATGCTAAGTATTCTGAGGTCACTTTAGATATGTGGACCCCTAGGTATTTGAATGAGTCAACCCAGAGGAGGGGGCTGTCCGGGAGAGAAGTGGCCTTTGCTTCCTGATCGATCGGGAACAGAAGGGATTTGGACCAATTCACTTTAAGACCCGTGACTCTGGCGAATGTGTCCAGAACAGTCAGCACCCCCCGCAGCGATGAGCCTGCATCGTTAAGGAAGAGCAGCATGTCGTCTGCGTACAGGGCTACCCTCTCCTCCAGCAGCCCAATGCGCAGACCTCTGATATGCGGTGAAGTGCGGAGCGCTTCCGCCACCGGTTCCATAGCGAGGGCAAATAAAGCTGGAGAGAGAGGGCAGCCCTGCCTGGTCCCCCTGAAAAGCCTAAAGGGAGCAGACAGACCACCCCCCAAGCGTACCGAAGAAGTAGGACATCTGTAAATTATCTGAAGCCATTTGATAAATAATAGGGGGAAACCCATCCTACGCAGCGTTTCCCAAAGGAAGGGCCATTCAACTGTATCAAAGGCTTTTTCGACATCTAGTGAAGCCACTGCTCTAGTACCTGTGTTTAAATGTTTAGCGTGTATGTTTGTGAAGAGCCTTCTGAGGTTTACATCTGTGGATCTACGGGGCATAAAGCCTGTCTGGTCGGGGTCTATTACCGAGGGTAGCATGGGGTAAAGTCTAAGGGCCAGGAGTTTGGTCAGGATTTTGAAATCAGAGTTTAATAAAGCTATGGGTCTATATGATGCGCAGGAGGTGGGGTCTTTGGGGGCTTTATGGATCAAAGTCAGGTAGGCGTGGTACATGGAGGCAGGTAAACCTCCATCTGTTAAGCAGGTGGAGTATAGTTGAGCTAGCAAAGGCGCCAGGAGGTCTTCATGAGCTTTATAAAAATCTAGTGGAAGCCCGTCAGGTCCTGGGGCCTTCCCAGGAGGGAAGGATCGGATGGCCTTAATGACCTCTAAAGTCGTGAAAGGCTGGACTAGGGTCTCCCGTTCCGAGTCAGACAGCCACCCGAGTGCCAGTGGATCAAGAAGGTCGCTCAGTGACTCAGGTTGGAAATCTGAGGGTAGGCCCGAGGAGTATAGTGTTTTGTAGAAGGTATTAAAAGTCTGCAGTATGTCTGAGGGGGAGGATACAGTTTCACCGTTTGAGGTCTGTAAGGTGGATACTAGGGTGAGGGGTTGGTCATGGTGAGCCAGCATAGCTAAAAGGCGGCCATTCCTGTCACCCTGTTCGAAGGCCCTTTGTTTCCCTTTATACATCTCTAGTCGTGTGACCTCCGTCAGATGCAGTTGCAGGTCCCTCTGTGCTGCCATCAGTAGATCGAAGTGGGCGGGAGTAGGGTCTGTAGCGTATGTGTCCTTACAGTCAGCAATTTTCTGTTGCAGTGAGTGGGACATAGTCGTTTGCTTCTTTTTGATGTCAGCAATGCAGGAAATGTATTGTCCCCTGGTGAACGCCTTGAAGGCATCCCACACAATATCAGGGGAGGAGGAACCTACATTCTGTTCCCAGAACTCAGCTAGGTGGGATGGCAATTTGTCAGAGAGATCTGGGTGGGAGACCCACTGCGTGCCCAGCCGCCAAAGTGCTGCATTACGAGAGGCTGGGGAGCGGAGCACCACCGTCAGAGGGCTATGATCAGACAGCCCACTGGAGAGATAGGATGCCTCCAACACATCCGCTAACAGTGCGGGGTTGGAGAAAGCCAAGTCAATCCGTGAGGCCGTTTTGTAGGAGGCTGAGAAACACGAATATGCCCTCGTGTCGGGGTGCTTCCACCTCCATACCTCAACCAGACCCACCGCCTGAGCCCAGGCGGAGAGATCCATGCACTGTTTTTTTGCTGGGGTAGGCCTATCCAGCTCTGGCGATAGGATGGCGTTAAAGTCACCCATCACCAGTACCCTCCCGGGACAGAAAGGTGCAACTTTTTCCAACACAGCATACAGTATGTCCGATGAAAATGGGGGGGGAATATATATGTTAACAATAATATACCTTTGTGTATTTTTGATGGCTATCATAACTCCTCCTTTTTTATCAGGACCAGATGCCTTAAAAATATGGGTGAACTGTTTGTGGGAACAGTTAGGTTCAGCGGTACGTTTGAAGTGCGTTTCTTGGATGCAGAGGACATCACAGTGGGAGTCACGAGCTGTACGCCACAGGGAAGTTCTCTTAGCAGGGTGGTTTAACCCTTTTGCATTAAGTGAAAGGAACTTAGGCATTTTGTAGATGAGGTGTGGTGGTTCAAAAAGAAAAAGAAGTACTCACAGTTATTGGTGGAGTTGGAGGGGAGGTGGAAGTGGTCCTGTTTCCAGTAGGCTGTGTAGAGTAGACGATGAAGGTTCAGTGACTGAGGATCCTGTGGTCTCGGGGGTCAGGTATGCGGGAAAGAAAGAAGTGATTAGAAAAATATAAGCAAACAGTACGGTAAGTAGGGGAAGGGGTAAAATGGGACCAGCGGTGTATCAGACAACTGCCAATCAAGATCTGGGGATAAGCCCGTGAACTAGCTGCAGCGAGCAGGCACCGAGCGGATTGCGGTGATACAGTTGCATTGTTTCAGCACTAACCTTGTACTTATTTGTTGAAGTTAGAGCGATGTTGTTTGTTGTGGGTCGGAGGGTTGGATGAGGAGGCCTGCGGTCCAGTGGAGTCAATCTCAGGAATGATGCCCCAGGTGTGGAGCATTTTTATACCTTCTTCCACCGAATGAATGTTGTGACGGGCGCCATTTCTAGTGACTATCAACTTGGTCGGGAAACCCCATTGGTATGGGATTTTGTGGTTGTTGAGAGGTTTTGTGATGGTCTGAAGTTGTCTTCTCTGCTGACGTGTGTACTGTGAGATGTCAGCAAATAGTCGGAGCGGAGAATAAGGGGGTGGAAGTTGGCCTATGCGTCTGGATTGAGCAAGTAGCATGTCTTTGGTATGGTAGAAGTGAATTCTCATCAGGGTATCTCGAGGTACCTCGGGGGGTAGATGCAGAGGTTTCGGAAGGTGATGGATGCGGTCAACTATGGTTTCAATCTGCGGAAGATCTGGCAAGATAGTGGAGATGAGCTGTCTGGCATAATTATTTAAATCTGAGGGGAGGACAGATTCGGGAATGCCTCTGATTTTGACATTGTTTCGTCTCGAGCGGTCCTCGAGGTCCGCCATTTTGGCCCTCATCCATTGTTACTCGTCTCGTGTATGGTCATGAGCATCTACCAAGTCGTTCACCGTTTCAGTCATGGCACCCATCTGAGACTCAACGCGGTCTAGTTTGCGGCCTGTGTGTGTCAGTTCAATTTGGAAAGCAGCAAACATAGAGGAGATGTCATGGTGGAGAGAGCTGTGGAGTGAGATCAGCATCTCTTTCAACGCGGTGTCTATGGCCGGTTGGTTAGATGTGGGGAATGCTGCTATGGGGGAGGCAGAGGGCGTCTGTGAGAGAAGCAGGGCTAGTGTAGGGCTTACCTCAGGGTGTTGATCTGTGTTATCAAATCGCATCCGCGATTTAGCAGGGCTGTTGGTTGTGGAAGATGATCCAGAAGAGGGTGGGGAGCTGACAAGGTCGCCCTGTGGAAGTGTGGAGCCTCCATTTTCATCAGGGAGATCTGTGTAGGACAGATCTGTGTGCTGTGTCCCTGTATGCTGTGAGGTGCTGCGGGCGCCATCTTGGATTCTTCCCCCCTGAGGTGAGGGGAAGAAATCATCTATTAGTTTGGTTTTTTTCAGGTCTTTCCGCTTTCTAGACCCTCCGGTCTGGTTCCCCCAGGTGTGGGGTCTGCTGAGAGCATTTTCGGGCTCAGGTCTGGTTCGGATCGGTGCTGAGAAGGTCTGTTTTATCCGCTCGGTGCAGGAGCTGAGGAATTAAACTGCCATTCCGCTCGGCGGTTAGCCACGCCCGCCCAGAGAGAGGTTTTTGAACCTGAAAGACCTGTGGTGAAAGATAAAACTGACTTCCGTCACCTTAAAGGTAGGATCAGGGAAGGCAGAGCTTCCCCAAGAGATAAGGGTATGCTCAGGGGTCCCCAAGAGAAGAGAGGGAAGGCAGAGTATGTGCAATTATAGGACCCTGTTAAGATCCAAGGTGGGGCGTACCTGGAAGCACATCCGAAAAAAGGGTTGGGCCTACGTGGCTGATGGCCAGCACAGAGGTGTCCCAACTGCTATGGTGTGTGCAGGTGTTTCTACCTCCAGATCGAAACAAGAGGGGGGGGGGGTATGTGGCAGAGTGAGGCTCTGTCCCTATGAAAATGGGGTTAAAGTGGACTTAAAGTCTGCATATAAGCGGATTGCAGAGCTACAGAGCATAAATTTGAAACAGAGAAAACTGCTCTGGCAGTTTTCTCTAGATCTTGCTATTTCTGGAAGGGGTTCTGTAGTTTGGAGATCCTTCACAGTCTTGGGTGGGACGGGATCTCCAACCCTGTGTCTGGGTCTTGTGGACAGCCAGCAGGGTGTGTGCCCAGGTGCACACAGCCCATATAACGAGGGGAAGGAAGGTGGAGTTGGAGCAGTGGCTGGATAGATGCTGTGTGCATTAAGAAGTTCAAAGCTGTGTGCGTCCAAGGAGCCAGAATCTGTGTGCATCCAAGGAGTCCAAAGCTGTGTGCGTTGAAGGGCTTGAAGCTGTGTGCGGCCAAGGAGCCTAAGACTGTGTGCATCCAAGCAGCTCGTTTGAGAGGCAAGTACCTATAGCAGCAGTACTGTTAGAATAGCCAGGTGGGCTAGCATTTTCATTTGGATTTTATATATTTAATTGAAGCTTGGACCCCTGCGTTGGATTCCTGGATGGACTTTTGTTTTGTTTTTTCCCTTTAATAAATGTGGGCTACCAGGCCCTTAAATATAAATGCCTGTCTGATGTAGACTCACTGTACCAAAACGCATCTATCCACTTGAGCTAAACACCCCAATGTCACAATCATATCTGGTTCTGTTGAATTCTGGTTTTATTTGTATAGTGATTGATATGTGCTAAATTTATCAATTTATCAACGCCCTGCACGTGCAGCAGCTGATTGACAATTATGTAGTGCACGCCCTAAGGAGCCACAAGTGTAAAGGGATCCCCCACCCTGCACAGCCAGGCACACCTCATCTTCACAGAACACTTAAGTCTGAAGAACAGTCCAGTGCTTTGTTTTAAATTTAATTGAGGGAAATTAACTGGTATAGGGATATTATAGGCTGCCCACTTGATCAAGTGGAACTCTTCAGAGACACAACTATATACATTCTGTATATACACTTCTCCTCTACCTCCAGCCGGCGGGGACCATGGGCCCCTTGTTTGTGTAGCAAAGTCCTAGTGCCTAGCTGCCCTTCTCTTGTGCCTGCTGATCCCAGCACCACCTCTTCAGGCACTGCCAACCCACCTGGCTGCAGCTGCCCCTTTCCCCAGCCCTCCTGGCCAAGACTCCACAGTCCTCCCAGACTGCCTCTGCATCCATCCCAGACTGCTCTCTTCCAGTCCTCTCAGTCCTGCCTCTCAGTCCTCTCCAATTGTAACACTCACCCATCCACCTGGCTGTCTTCCTCCCTGGAGATTTGCCTGGCAGTGTTCCCCTGCTGTCCTCTACTTGCTCCTGTGCCGCTGGTCAGTACTCCCCTGTGTGTTGTGAAGAGGCTCCCTTTCACACATGAGCTCAGGCCTGAGGTCACCCCCCAGACTAGGGAGGACCCTGAAGGGCCACCGACAGCCAAACATTCCATCTCCAGCTTCCCCCTGAACTTCTCTGCCCTAACTGGGCTCACCCAGAGTATTTGAGGGGACCTGCTCCCTGCCAACCCATCTGTTGGGGATTGGTCAGGGCCCTCATGAATACTTCAGGCAGCTCTTCCTCACCTCCACTCCCATTCTTCTAGAATCTTATGCTAGTTTCTAGAAGTAGGGAGAGGCTGCCAGCCAAGCCTCAACAATTTTCCTACACAACAAAAATCCTACTCTAGCACACTAGAGGGAGCTACAATTATTAAACCGCTCCCATTCACATTCACCCAGTACATGGACATAGAGAAACAAACAGCTATTTCTTTAGAGTAACAACAGATAGGAATCTGCAGCAAAGTTTGGTAAAATCCATGAAATGTACATAGATCACCCAGAGGGGAGGGTTTTTTTCTCAACAAAAGTGGAGTTACTCTTTAAGAGAAGACATGATTACAATGTACAAATATATTTAAAATTGATTTCAGTAACTGTGATAAACTGTTTACTGTAAGGTCCCGAAGAGGTCATGTGGCCATGATTTGAGGTTAGAAGAAAGGAGGCTTAACCATAGATTGTGGAAAGAGTTCTTTACTGCTAGAGAAGTAAAAATGCACAATTCACTTCCCTAGGAAGTGGTAGAAGCTGAGAGTGATGACAACTTTAAAACCCTTTTAGATGTCTTCCTCAGAAAGCAGAGTATGAGGCTATGGGAACTTTCAAAGAATAAAAATCACACACACACACAGGATGAAATGGATGGACCTGTGTCTTTTTTTTTCATCTTGTAAACCATATAAACTATGAATGTCTTAAAATTTGTGCAAGCATAATGAATAATACCATAATGTTTGTAATATGTGTGTAATGGTATCTTTGTTGCCTTTCACCAGGTGAATGTAACATTCTCTAACATTTGAGAAAAATAGCCATGAGAACATTTGACCATCAAAGTTACCATTCACCAATAGAGAAAATTGCCTAACATTATAGGCTGAGAACATTGGACCAGCAGGGGAAATAATATGAGGAAGACCTCTGCACTGTGTACAGTCCATGGAGAATCCTGTGTGAATGGAAAAACAAATGGATTTTCAGTCAGGTGGTATGGTCTGGTATAAACATTGGCTGTTTGGGCATTCAGACAATTGGCCAAACTTTTGCCCATCCAACCTTCCTCTGGATTGGAGTCGATAATCTCATAAACAAGCAACATTTCTACAGCTTCTATATAGGACAACCTCCTGCTGTCAGTGATTCCTAAGGAAGCAATGCATTATTGTACTCAAGGCATCCCTAGGAATCAATGACATCATTAGAAATCCCGGCCACATAATAAAAGGGGTGGGGATAGCAGTGACATCACTGCCCAAATAGGTCACTGGCCATATTTAAGCATCTTTAATTTACAAGAAAATAGCCACTGTGATTCTGATAAGCCAACCCACCAACAGACCCCCACAATCATTGACCAGGGTTGTGGGAAGAGGCCCTTGTTCTTATCAACAAGACATTGTCCCAATGTTGAAGGCATGTGGCCTGGTATGGTTCAGGGGGGAGGTGCATCCCTCCCCTTTCCTCGCCCGCCAGGCTGCACGCTCAGAATAAGGGTCTGGTATGGATTTTTAGGGAGTCCTCCCACATTTTTTGTTTTGTTTTGTTGAGTTCTGTCTTAAAATCATAAAAAAGTTTAAATTGCCAGCAAATGACATTTCACTGCCAGTTTTTCAAAAAACAAAACAAAAAAAAAAACAAACATAAACTTTCAGCACTTTCTGAACAAGACAGAGATGCACACCTTTAAAGGTAAGATTAGGATACCCCCTCCCCCGGAATGTTATTTAAAGGAATTTTTCATTTTTACTGTTTCACTTTAAGCATTTAAAAACAAAACAACTGTTCCTTGTGTATCGATACCCCCAACTAAGAGGGCCGCAAGTTTGATTTGGGTCCCTGAGTACAGCTCCACCAACCCCCCGGCAATCTGCTCTACCCGCTCTGGCACAGTTAATACACATATAAATATGCACACATGAAATCACTTATGCTCTAAGTGTAATGGACTCAAACTCACAGACAACTGCTAACTGGAATAACGGTCTTTACTTCTTGTAATATGAAAAAGGTAGTAACATGCATCAAACAGTTGACTTACAACACACAAGCAGGTCCCTGCAGTATGTAATACAAATATATATATATATATATATATATATGACTGAACCGCAATGAAGGGGAACGGAGCGCCACGTGTAGCGACCGTTTGCAGGCACCTCTGAGGTGCAACAATCTAATTGTGGCTACCTAACGGACCAGGCCTGATCCTTAACAATGGAGCTCAGTCCTTGAGTGAACACAATATTCTTCACCGGCACAAGATCTGTAGAGGTGGTGCACATATAAGATTAAGCAATGTATTTGTACTCCACAAGAAAGAAACAATCTTCTGCTCTCTGAGGTAAATAGCCTTGGCAGTCTGATAGGCTTAAAGTGTAAAGTAACAGCATAGGATGAGCTTTCGCTCGCTCACCACTCCGGATACCGCTCTAGGTTCTGGGACCTCCACTGGCTGTGTCCGGCCTCGTTCGTCACAACCCCTGCGTTCCGGTCTCCGTTCCGACCGACGGCGGCCAGGCGAAAGTCTCTGCGCCACTCGGGCTGGCAGTAAGGTACGAGATTCTCCCTCAGTCTGCTGCAAGGCCCAGGCTTCAGGCCTTCAGCAGTGACGGTCCGCACAAGTGTCTCCTCTCTCTCTCGTCCCCGCGTCAGAAGAGGAAGAGGCGGGGCTTCCCCCCTCCTTACATCACCTCTCCCATCAGCCTCTGGGGTGAAAACATCCAACCTCCAGGGAGCCAGGGGGATTGTGGGAATGGTAGTCTTGTCCTCTTCTTCTGCTGACTGAAGCCGCCTCCTCTCTAAAAGTGGTACACCCCCGCTACTCTTGTCAAGTGGAATTTTTAAAAATGTTTTTTTGTAATTGTACATGTTCCCCAGAGCAGTGCCCACCCACCATGCTATTTTTACATCTCCGTGACTATTTTTTTTGAAAAGCCAGTGGCTTGTGAAACACACCCAAAAACTCCACCGGGTGCCAAAAAAAGTGCACACACATAAAGAGTGAAACACAAAACGTGCAACGGGTGTTACACTGTCCTCCCTAGGAAGGACCTTACCCTGATCCCCCAGGGCATTAGGCTCCAGATGGGGACTGAGGTACTTCACTTGGGTCCATCTGGCCGAAACCAGACGGACCCCCTTTCTCTGGAGGGTCAGCCAAAACAGACCCACCCAAGTACTAGGTGGGACTCCCCTGAAAGGACACCCCATGAGAGAGGGCAAACCCAGCCAAAAGGCCTATGTCCATCCCCTCCCAAGACTTTCAGAGTAGGCCCGAAGACCCACACCCTACTTATCACACTGTGACAAACGTGAACACCAAACAAAAAAATACATAAAAGTGACAAACACAGGGATAAATAAAAAGAAAGTGGGGAGAAGGAAGGTGGTAAAAGTGAAAGTGGCCATTGTGCAATACAATGGCCGGCCCTTCGGCCAGGAATCAAAAATCCCTCTGGTCCTAGCCAAAAGGCTTGGCCCTAGAGGCAGGTGCAAAAAAAAGTGTGTCTAGTGAAGTGACCAAGGTGCCAAATCTCGAAGTGCCCCCCAACACTTGTGCGAGCTATGGCACCCCTGGACTGCCACTCCAGGGGCACATTCACCGCAGGCTTTTCTCTCAACCCTGACCAACAGCCCAAACTGATACAGCCCCCTTCCCCACCAGAAAGGTATAGAGCTCTGAAAAGCTCAGGGAGAGCCCTGGTCGCTGAGCTCCTCCATCGCTCTCATTGCTCCCACCTAATTATATTCGGGAAGTACTAACCAAACCCCCCCACTAATAGAGGGGCCGGCGTTCTCTCCCGAAAAACTGGTCGAGTTTAGGGACTGCACCAAGTCTAGGCCAGAACGCCAGGGACCCGTCCCTCTGGCCAGACCCAGTACGTTCCTTATACCCATCAGAAGGCTTCCCTTTCGGCTATCTCTAACTGCTCCAGGTTGCCTTTACACCAGCAGGTTTTGCATAGCCACTGCCACCCCTAATCCACCTCGCCGTAGATCAGGGACGGAAGCAAGCACCACTTCCTGGCAACTGATAAGAACAGATACTACACTTGATTTTAGTCAAAAGGCCGAGAAGCGATAGCAATAATCACGCCTCAGGTGAACCTCATTGGCTATGATACTGCACATCTACTTGCTTAGTAGCCTAGAAAAGTGGCATTTTTAATTTGTTAGCCGAACAACGCTCAAACAGAACCAAAGGATATGTAGTTCTGACAGCACCACTCCAAGCCTACTGTGTGTAAAGTCCAATCAGCTTCTACCTCTGCTACAG
The DNA here is from genome assembly GCA_028564925.1 of Lithobates sylvaticus. Lineage (NCBI taxonomy): Eukaryota > Metazoa > Chordata > Amphibia > Anura > Ranidae > Lithobates > Lithobates sylvaticus. The sequence continues at coordinate 25,067,875 of CM053026.1, forward strand.
GTGCTAGTCCCAAAAGGAGCAGATCCCTTTTATTACCACTACTAAATGTGATAGCTTCCTCCTGGTTGTTAGGATGCCAAAAGGTACCAGTTCCCTAACATCCAGTGACTCATCCCCTACCGGCACATTCAGCTGCCAGCCAGGGATTCCTGACTGACAGGTGAATAGTAACATATAGCAGGGATAAATAAAATGGCTTAGAATCCCCCCAAAATGTATACCAGGCCCTTTAGTCCTGGCATGAATATTAAGTGGAACCCCACAAAATAAGGATGCGGTCTCCTTAAAATTTTACACCAGACCCTTATCCAAGCATGCACTCTGGGTGCCTAGGATGATGGGGATGGGTAGTTGTCTGCCCCATTCTGAACCATGCCAGGCCACATGCCCTCAACATGGGGGTACCTTCTCAGGGGGACCACCTGCCCACAAACCTGGCCCAGTAGTTGTGGGAGTCTGTGGGTGGGGGCTTATGTGCCTCTTGAAGACCCTTTAAACATAAGGAGAAAAAATATTATCTTTTAAAGAGCAAAAGTATAGTTGCAAGTTTTGCATGTTTGTGCTTGAGATTTATTATTGGACCCTGACCCCCTCTACGATAGAAGCAACAACCAACGCCTGAACAGGAAGAGTAAGTAAACAACCTACTCATGACTGTAATAATACCTAGAATCTCTCCAACAGAATGCTATCCCCTTATCTCAGGGATACTGCAAAACTGGTGACTTCCAGCTTCATCGCAAGTGTAAGCGATTACTCAAAACACAACCGATGTTCGGCTGTTCACTGACTTATTCTTCTTTTTCCCCCTACTTCAGTTACGAGATGACCTCCATAACCAGTTTGCCGCAAAAACTGCGGCATGTCTTTCCTAAGTTATACAGAGATCAAGTTTGGTTAGTTCTGGTTAATATGTTTGTTTTGAAAGTTACAAGGGCATTAGTACCTCGGATTCTGTGCATACTGAGCATACCTACTGCAACACTGCTACTGCTTAGACCTACCACTAGATGGCAATGCTGCACACCCTACCATTGGAATGAATCTTAAACTGATGTTGTATAATGTGAGAGGCTTGAACAGTCCCTATAAGGGTAGAGCCCTCTGGTAAACAGCCATGGATGCAAAGATGTATTGTGTGTACAAGAGACTAATTTCTCTAGTGTAAAATCCCTGAAATGTACGCATGCCAAATTTCCACACGTATTTACGGCCAAACATGCTTCTAAGAAAAATGGGGTACTGATTGCTATTAGGAAAAAAAGGAAAGACACACAACTGGAGATGGTTTGGTTGCTGCTCACCCCTGAGGTATAGCAAAAAGGAAAAAATCCCCCCAAAAAGGGTATATGGGGTTTTTAGGCAGCGAATAGAAAAGAGTATGATACAAAGTATTGTCTAAATATAAATGTTTATTTAAAGATGTCACAGAAGTGGCATGGTGGATATAAGACATGGGTCCCAAATGGGAGTAATAAAACAAAACAGAAAAAGTATAAAAATACACTGGTAGACAAAGAACTTTTACAGCAGAATATTTTAACACAGCCAACATTGGTGGATGTAAAAGTGAAGCTGACGCGTTTCGACCCGTATTAGTGTGGGTCTTCCTCAGAGGTGATTTGTCTATTGGAAAAAAAAGAGGGTAAAAAGGACAAATATATTGCAACAATATTTATATTTCATATGATAGTCTCTATATAATTTGGGTTAGAGACATATGCAGTATTATGCTATATTAGTATTATATTATATATTATATTATATTAGTATTATATTGTAAGATATTTACCCAATCGTGTATGTTTCTGATGAAGTTTATTTCTCATGTGGGGCTTCCCTGAAGAGGTTTTCTGTCCCACGGGTGGCACTCGCAAGACCACCCTACAATGTGTGCGGGCCGGACCAGGAAGAGGTGGTCCAAAAATGTGACACACGGGGGGTCACATCCAACAAGTTGACCTCCTACATACAGACACGTAGGTCGGTGGTTGGGAGCGAAGGGGGGAGCCCTTCAGAAGGCGCACCTGTCGTGAGAGGCCAACACCAAACAATTATAAATCTACCAAATAGAGTAGTTTTTATGGATGGTATAGTTTTAATTTTTACATATTCGTGTACGTTAGAGAATTTTTATCAGAGCCAGCAAGTACATATCTCAAGGTCCCTATCTCGAAAAAGTATATATGATGATAGCAACTTCATAGAGAATAATTATAATGAATAGGACTAGGGAACAGGAAACAGTGCAGGGGAAAAGTGAGGAGAGAGGAAAAAGAGGACAGGAAGAAAGGGGGGAGTAAAGGAAGGGAAAGGGGAGATTGGGAAGGTGGGAAGGGGAGTGATCGATCAAGGGGAGTGAGGGTATGATTGCGGGAAAAAAAAAAAGGGAGAAAGCAGGAAACAAGAAACAACGTAAAGACGAAGAACCAGAAAAAGATGGAGACATTGGGAAAAGGGGGAGGGGTAAACAGGTTAGACCAGACAAAGGGAGACAGAGGTGGGGAATTAAAATACATGGCGCGCACATGTATGGAAAAGTGAGATGTTAGGTCATCCCAGAGAAGTGTGTGGAAAATGAAAACAAAGTAAGTGGAAAAAGGGGGGAGGGGGGGGGGACAAAAGAATGGAAAAAAAAAAAAGGGGGGGAAGAGGGGGAAGAGAGAGGGGGGGGGGGGGGGGGGAAAGAGGGAGGTGGGGGGGGGAAGGGGAAACAGAAGTGGGGGGGGCAGAAAAAGGGGTGGTGAGTGGTAACAAAGTGGTTCCACAGTGAAGGGAAGAGGAGGGGAAAGGGAAGGGGGATAAAAAGGAGGGAGTGCAGAAGGTGCCAAAAAGGAGGCGAATGCCTTGTGAAAAAAAGAATAACAATGAAAAGCAATCAAAATGAACAAAAATATATAGAGGAAATGTGAAGTGCATATGTGAAATGATGTATAGCGGTGTGATATCTGTGTGACTGGTTGTGTGTAAATATGCTAAAAGATGACAAGGCCATAGAGTGCTGGTGTGCAAATAAATGAGAAAGAAGGTGTATATATAAAGTTGCATCAAAAGATTACCTGATAGATTTGATTTCACTATTCTTAGTCGCCCGGTGATGTACACCTTATAGCCTATGCTTTAATTCCAGCTTGGTAGTAGGCTGCGGCAGACTGTGGGAAATGTACGATCCAGAGAGCGAATAAGCAGTCTAGGATTGAACAAATAGGGACGCTATATGACTATACTATAAAAAGAGGTAAGGGCACATATTAGAGGATGTACTTACTGGCCTTTGCTTACTTTGTTTTCATTTTCTACACACTTCTCTGGGATGACCTAACATCTCACTTTTCCATACATGTGCGCGCCATGTATTTCTATTCCCCACCTCTGTCTCCCTTTGTCTGGTCTAACCTGTTTACCCCTCCCCCTTTTCCCAATGTCTCCATCTTTTTCTGGTTCTTCGTCTTTCCGTTGTTTCTTGTTTCCTGCTTTCTCCCTTTTTTTTTCCTGCAATCATACCCTCATTCCCCTTGATCGATCACTCTCCTTCCCACCTTCCCAATCTCCCCTTTCCCTTCCTTTACTCCCCCCTTTCTTCCTGTCCTCTTTTTCCTCTCTCCTCACTTTTCCCCTGCACTGTTTCCTGTTCCCTAGTCCTATTCATTATAATTATTCTCTATGAAGTTGCTATCATCATATATACTTTTTCGAGATAGGGACCTTGAGCTATGTACTTGCTGGCTCTGATCTCTGATAAAAATTCTCTAACGTACACGAATATATAAAAATTAAAACTAAACCATCCATAAAAACTACTCTATTTGGTAGATTTATAATTGTTTGGTGTTGGTCTCTCACGACAGGTGCGCCTTCTGAAGGGCTCCCCCCTTCGCTTCCAACCACCGACCTACGTGTCTGTATGTAGGAGGTCAACTTGTTGGATGTGACCCCCATAAGTCACGTTTTTGGACCACCTCTTCCTGGTCCGGCCCACACACGTTGCAGGGTGGTCTTGCGAGTGCCACCCGGGGGACAGAAAACCTCTTCAGGGAAGCCCCACATGAGAAGTAAACTTCATCAGAAACATACACGATTGGGTAAATATCTTACAATATAATACTAATATAATATAATATATAATATAATACTAATATAGCATAATACTGCATATGTCTCTATCCCAAATTATATAGAGACTATCATATGAAATATAAATATTGTTGCAATATATTTGTCACTTTTACCCTCTCTTTTTTCCAATAGACAAATCACCTCTGAGGAAGACCCACACTAATATGGGTCGAAACGCGTCAGCTTCACTTTTACAATCAACCAATGTTGGCTGTGTTAAAATATACTGCTGTAAAAGTTCTTTGTCTACCAGTGTATTTTTATACTTTTTCTGTTTTGTTTTATTACTCCCATTTGGGACCCATGTCTTATATCCACCATGCCACTTCTGTGACATCTTTAAATAAACATTTATATTTAGACAATACTTTGTATCATACTCTTTTCTATTTGCTGCCTAAAAACCCCATATACCCTTTTTGGGGGGATTTTTTCCTTTTTGCTGATTGCTATTAAGGACACAGTAACCTTTTCGCTATTACAGGAACATGCTGATCCCCATGGATGTTATCTCACGATGGTCGCAGAAATTGACCATGTCACCTGCACCTAATGTAAGATTGTTGAGGTTTATTCGCAAAGTTATAAGAATGGCAATTTTTTTTTAAAAAGGTAGCTTACTAATATGTGGTGATTTCAATATGATTATGAATACGGAACTAGATGTGTCCTCGTGGCCTTCAGGCGGAGGCCCTCATTATGTTCCCTGTGTCACGAGGAAAGGCTCTTTGACCCCTGCCGATGCCTCAAGACCACCGAGAGAGACTACACGTTCTACTCAGCTGTGCACGATAGCTATTCTAGAATAGATTTTTTTCTTACCGACATTACATTGCATATTGTTCAGGCTGCTGACACCTACAACATCACGTGGTCACACAACGTGCTCGTAAGTATAGAGGTTGTGGATGCCAGCAAAACCTCGCACAAACCACTGTGGCATAACAACACCTTTCTCCCATAGCACCCCAAAATCAGGGATGAAGTAGAAGAGAAGCTTAACAATTTTCAGACCGGATCATTTTGCTGGCTTAAGACCAGACCACTTTTTGAGATTTGGCACTGCGTCGCTTTAACCGACAATTGCGCGGCCATGCGACGTGGCTCCTAAACAAAATTGACATATTTTTTTCCCCACACATAGAGCTTTCTTTTGGTGGTATTTTATCACCCCTGCAGTTTTTATTTTTTGCGCTATAAACAAAAAAAAACGTAAATTTTGAAAAAACACATTATTTTTTACATTTTGCTATAATAAATATCCCCCAAAAATTGATAAAAAAATGTTTCTTTTAGTTTAGGGTGATACGTATTCCTATACATATTTTTGGTAAAAAAAATCACAATAATCGATTATTGATTGGTTTGCGCAAAAGTTATAGCGTTTACAAAATAGGGGATAGTTTTATGGCATTTTTATTAATATTTTTTTTTTACTAGTAATGTAACTGTGGGGAGCGAGGCTGTGTGATAGATATCACTGATTTCTGCTCCAATCACAGGGAGCAGAGCTCATTGTCACTGTTGCTAGGCAGCTTGTTTACTACAGCATCTCCCCGTTCTTCCTCCCTGGGGGGGAGGGGGTGATCGCGGGTATCCCTGCGGCGATCGAGTTCACGGGACCCGCGATTGGACTCACGGAGGTCCCGACCGGTGTCAAATTTAAAGGGACATACCTGTACGCCCTTATACCTGTCCGTGCCATTCTTCCCATGTACATCGCCGTGCACCAGTCGGGAAGTGGTTAAATAATTTATCCTATTCAATAACAAATAGGAATGCTCCCCTATGACAACATGGTGTACACATTTGCTAGGGGTGCTCTTATACAAATTGCCTCCAAAGAAAGGAAAAAGAAAATGCAGCACATGTCACATATCCATGACACTATAGCAGACTTAGAAATAAAACTTAAAAACCCTGTTACCATGTCCAGTGAAATACTTAAACGCCTCACTAGCTGCCGTGAGGAGCTGAGGCAAAAATTGTGACACCTTTTTTAAGAGCCTAAAAGTCTCATACTACGCTAAAAATAATAAAGCGGGGGGGCGTGGACGCTTGAGTCAGGAGCTCCGCTCGTCAGTCAGAGAGATCCGAGCACATCCAAGCCCACCAACGGAATTCGTGGTCACAAACACCCCAGGCGGCTTGCTGAACACCGCAGGGATGTCGCGGCGCCGAAAGAACCCGCCACAGAAGATGCCAAACTTCTTCACCCCGAAATCCCGCAGGCTTTCACAAAATGGCGGTGGCCCACACACACAGCGGAAAGGAGACAAGGCCATGAAGCACAGTAATGGCTGTGGAGGGCACAACACTTCATCCGGACGGAACAGCAGACAGACCCATTTCTGACACGATGCTGAAAGAAATGCTGATCTCACTCAGATCAGCTCTCCATACTGACATGGTGAAAGGGATTAATCAGTGTCACCAGGAGGTGCAAGCTATAGGGGTCAGGGTGGACCGTGTTGAACACCAGATGGAAGAATACACTGCCACATACAATGTAATGATGGACGCTCATGTGGCACATGGAGAGGATATTGCATGGCTAAAAGATAAGGTCGCAGACCTTGAGGACAGGTCCAGATGTAACATAAAGCTGAGAGGTATCCCAGAATCTGTCCCAGCCACCCATCTCCTACAGTATGCCCAAACACTATTTTCGCTGGTACCTGCACTAACCACACAGGACCTAATAGTGGATAGGATCCACAGGATTCCTAAGCCATCCTTCCAGAAGGGACCCCGAGGGACACACTACTACGTATCACTTCTTCCGTGTGAAAGAACAATTAACAAAGCTGCACGCAGACCAGATAACATCCCCCCACAATACGCTGACATACAACTTTTGCCAGACCTCTCCAGGCACACACTGCAGAGAATACGCAACCTGGCAACCATCACAAAAGCCTTAAGAAACCACAGAATCACACACAAGTGGAAATACCCTGCCACGCTCATGCACAATGGGATTACAAAATCCTTTACAACACTGGAGGAAGGCATTGCAATCCTACAAAACTGGGGGATCCTTCAGGACCAAGCAGCTCTACCTAACCACACACCGCATCCACAACAGTTCCATGAAGAATGGCAGGTGGTATCACATAAACGAGCCAACAAAAAGTAAAATGGTGGCAATTAGCAATAACGCCACTAATATTCCCACATATCTTTCTGGCAACAGGAGTCTACAATTAGTCTCCTACTACCCCGTTAACAAGTTTAGCAGCCATGTCTGCACGCGGATCAGTTATAAGATCTCTATTTACAAACTCGCAGTTAATCCATTCTGTTTTTTGTTTTTGTTGTTTTTCTCGTTACTTCTTTGTTACACACAGTGACTACTTTCGCCTGGAAACACCGCCCATCGAAGACAAGACACCAACCACCGCTACTCTACAAGAGGAGAAATCCAAAATGACCGTACATGGACACAGTGAGTACTCAACCCACGGTGCCAACCAACACACACCCAATCACCACAGATGACCATTAAATGTTTGTCATTGAATGCTAGGGGTTTAAATCACCCAGCTAAAAGGTTCTCAGTATGGAAAGAAGCCCGCAGACACGAGGCAGATGTACTCTGTGTACAGGAAACCCACTTCCAGAAACAAAAAACCCTGAAGTGTATGAATAAAGAATACCCATATATATTCTTTGCATGCACACCCGATAGCAAAAAAGGTGGAGTGATGTTAGCCTTAAGAAATACCCTTTCTTCAAGGGCTCGATCAAGGGCAACTTATTCTCAATAATCTCCTACTACGCCCCCAACAAGGGCCAAACAAATTTCTTCCGAGTACTTCTCAAAACCCTAATCCCCCTTGTAGAAGGTAAAGTTATCTTCGGCGGGGACTCAAATACCGCCTTCGATCAAGGACTTGACAAGTCTAAACCCCCTAAGAACCAGCTGACACGACCTATGAAAACAAGTTTGAACATAGCAAGAACCCTCCATGCTCATGGCCTAGTAGATATCTGGAGAGAGTTGAACCCAACCAAATGGGATTATACTCACTTGTCGCCCCCCCACCAATCCTATATCACGATAGATTACATCCTTGTTCCCCCAAACCTTATACCCTTGACGTACAAAGCTTCCATCATTGATACCGCCTGGTCAGACCACTCACTGGTTTGCATCTCAGTACGTAATACCATCACAAAGGCGTCAGGGTCACACTGGCGTCTCAATGAATCCCTACTGAGCGATCCCATAATTTCTAAGGACATAGAGAATTCCCTGATGGAATACTTCCTCCTTAATAATGTAGGAGATATCTCACCTGAAACACTTTGGGCGGCCCATAAAGTAGTTGTTAGAGGGAAAATAATAGGCATTGCGACCCGTATCAAAAGAGAGCGGATGATCGACATCAATAACTTAGAGAATAAATTTAAAACCCTGAAATCCCAACATAAAAAATTTCCCTCCAAAACCCTAGCAGATCAATTAGATGCTACCAGGTTAGAACTTAACCTGGCCCTAACTGCAAAAGCTGAGAAGAACATCCGCTGGAGTGGGGCTAAATTTTACAACCAAAAAGATAAAATCGGGAATATGCTTGCTTCCAGGTTATCTCCTCGAACTCGCACCCACTTTTTCCCCAAGATCAGAATTACAGGACACACCCTTTCAGCCAACCCCAATAAAATACTTAAAGCCTTCTAAAAATTTTATTCCAAACTCTATAGCTCGACCCAACCAGACGATAGCCACAGGTTTTCAACCTTTTTTAGAGATCGACCCATACCAAAACTTTCTACCGAACACAGGAATATCGTGGAGGCGGATTTTTCGGTGGAAGAAATTAAAGAGGTCATAAAATCTCTAAAAACAGGCTCAGCTCCGGGTCCTGACGGCCTCTCAGTGCCAGGAGGAGGTAGAGAACTATAGGCCCATATCCTTAATAAACAACGACCTTAAGATATTAACTAAAATTTTAGCCAACAGGTTAGCCTCCTTTATTGAGCGTTATGTTCATAAGGACCAAGTAGGGTTGGTTCATGCCTGGTCGACAAGGGCCAGACCAAATTAGGAGGGCCATTGACGTAGTCTCCCTACTCCAATTGAGCTGGGACGGGGGTCCTAAGCAGGAAGGGATGCTATTATCCCTCGATCTACACAAGGCATTCGATTCCATCGAATGGCCCTACATCTTCACCCTCATGGAACATTGGGGCTTCGGAAGTAGATTCTTAGGCATTCTCCACTCCTTATATTTCACTTTGAAAGTGATGATTCGCCTCTTAGGTCATTACTCTCCCCCGTTCAATATATCTAGGGGAACCAGACAGGGATGCCCCCTCTCCCCATTAATTTTTGCTCTTGCCATCGAATCACTAGCGATAGCCATACGCTCTTACCCCAACATCCATGGTGTCTCATGTGGTACCCAAATGCATAAATGCGGTCTTTTTGCAGACGATATGCTGCTCTTTCTCACCTCCCCCATCATGTCCCTCCCTAATCTCTGCAAAACTTTAAAAGATTTCTCTATGGTCTCCGGCCTTAGGGTAAACTACTCTAAATCCCACGCCCTTAACATCTCCTTACCACCAAACACTGTAGCTACACTACAGAGCAACTTCGAATTTGCTTTGAAGGACACCTATTTAGAATACCTGGGGATAAATCTCACCTCCAAAATTGAACAGTTGTACTCAGCCAATTTTCCCCCTATCTATAAGAAGCTTGAATCTGACCTTAAAAATTGGGCCAAGGCTGACTTATCGTGGCTAGGTAAAATACACTCCATTAAAATGACTTTCCTTCCTAGGCTGCTCTAATTGTTTAGAGCTCTACCGATGACTATCAGAAGAGACCACCTCCAATCACTACAGAGGAAAGTGAAGCAATTCATTTGGGGAAGGGCGGGCTACAGGTTACCCCGTGATACACTCTTTAGACTTAAAAAGAAGGGGGGACTGGGCCTACCAAATTTGGTATTTCCAATCTGCTCGACTTGCCCAATTGTCCACCATTTACTCCAAGTTAGAGAACCCTGATTGGATACAAATAGAGAGACAAGCTGCCCCTACATACACCCTAGACTTCTTACTCTGGATCCCCTCGAAGGACCGACCCCCCATACTCTCTCCTATCCTCTCTCAATCCCTCTCACTTTGGGACAGACTGAAAACCGAGACCTCCCTAACCTTGACTCTCCGCCCCCTAGCACACATCTTTAACAACCCAGACTTTACACCAGGTAGAGACATCAAATCCTTTAAATGGTGGCTGGACAAGGGGTTGTATCGAATAGGACACTTCTTCACGGCCTCGGGCCCAATTACTATGAAGTTCTGCGAGCGTCAACTAGAGATCCCGACTATGGAACACTTCCGATTTAATCAGATACAAAATTTTCTCCATAAAAATTGGAAAGGGAAACCCATTCCCCCTCAATTCACAGGCTACGAGCTCTGGTGCGGATAAGCCACAGACCAGAGAGGTGGAATCTCTATAATATATCAGACGCTAGCCCAGAGGGAATGCAAGACCACTTACATGACGGCCTGGGAAAATGACCTCCAGATACAATGGGACCTGGTTTTCTTCCTATTCAAGAGCTTACAAGGGGATCAGAAATATCTCCCTAATTGAGGCCAATATCAAAGTGATGACCAGATGGTATCTTACCCCAGCCAAATTAGCCCGCATGTTCCCTTCCACTAGCCCCCTCTGCTTTAGAGGTTGCGAATCAGTAGGAACTATGACCCACATCTGGTGGGAATGTGTCAATTAATTCACTTCATCCTGTTGGGTGCCAAATTAACCCTAGCTAAGGCCTGGAAACAGCCTAGTATCTCCTTCAAGACTGCCAAAAACAAGATTTCATGGGTCATGTCCCAAGAAAAATTGCATGTCCCAAGAAAATTTGTCAAGCACCTTGCTCGACTGTACGGAAAAGTTCTTAACCATTTGGGAACCTTGGGATCAGTATGTGGGCGTTGCACTTCGCCCAGGCTGCCCGGCCTAACAACAACTTGTTGTCTACATCTGACAGATCCATATCCCGTCGATTGGCTCTACCCCCTCTCTCTCTATCCCCTCCTCTGCTCCCTCTCCCATCCTCCTCCCCTGCCTGTCTTTGGTGGCAGGACCTGTTTAGTAGCTTAGTTTTTGTTTTCTTTTTTCTAAGCCTGTTACGAGGCCTCTGCATCAGTTCAGATCAAACATGAAGCCACTTTGTCAGATGGATTCTAGGTCAAAGAGAACACATACCATAGCTCTTAAAGAAGGTTCCCATGTCTCTAACTTTTTGGATGTGTTCTGCGCTAGCCCTAGAGGCTGGTTCTCCTGGTGTCCACGGGGGTGGCTGTCCCGGGACAGTTAGTTCCCGTTAGGGGTGCTGGGATATCCCCCCCCAGAACTCCGACCCCCCTCGTTTTCATTGGTATGTCCTTTTGTTGTCACTATATAACTGTGATCTGATCAACACTACACTTGTAGAATTTGCTCTGGCCTATTGTACTATGTTTACAATGTTTTTGCCTTATGTTGTCTATGTTTCTTTTTGTAAAAAGAATAAAACATTTTGAAAGTAAAAAAAAAAAAAAAAAAAGAAATACCCTTTCTTTTCAACATAAAGAGACATTTATAGACGAACAGGGCAAGTACATTATAGTAACAGGAGACATCAACTCCAAACCATATACTCTCGTCACGTACGCACCAAATACACGTCAATTACGCTTTATAAAGAAAGGGCTCAAAAAGGCTAATTCCATGTTATATGGGCACATCATCATCGGAGGTGACTATAATTGCGGACCCCAAATTGGATACCACAACTGATAAACCACAAAGAATGAAAAGCCTACAGTCTCTTCTACATTCACAAGAGTTTTTCGATGCATGGAGATGCCTTCACGCTAATGAGAGGAACTATACTTTTTTTTTCCACCAGGCATTGCTCGTACTCAAGAATAAATATGTTTTTGACTGATAAGTGGCTTTTGCAGCGTATTCACGCCACAAAGATACATGATATCACGTGGTCTGATCATGCAGCAATAACAATGACTATTAATGAACAGGGTGTTCTCTCCTCACCCCCCATCTGGCGCTGCAATGTTAGAATCCTACAGGAACCCAAATTACTCCCAGTAATCTCTAAGCATCTCAGGGATTTCTTCCACAATAACTGCACAACTGATATGGACCTATTCACTCTCTGAAATGCTCATAAAGCATTCATGAGAGGCACTCTGATACAGCTAGGAGCTATAGAAAAAAAAAGCACAACACCAGCCTTAACAACATATTGCAGGAGCTACACCTGCTGGAAACACATAACAAATCATCCCCAACACAGACCACGACCGCTAAACTCTCCAAACTTAGAGAAACTTTGAGAGAACTTCTCACACAACAATATGACAAACATCTTAGAAGCCTACAACTTAAATCATACGCTAACGCAAATAGAGCAGCAAATAGAATCAAAGCTGCCCGCACCAAGTCCAAATTATCTGTTACACTCCACCCTACACCACAAAATCACCAATCCTCAAGAAATAGCGAACCAATTTGCTGACTACTATGGGGCACAGTATAATCTAAACGACCCATCAACGCCACAACCATCCTCAGACAGCATACAAACTCCCACCCCTGACAAAAGACCAAATCTTACAGCTGAACTCAACACAAGAAATTGAAAAAATTATATCAACAACTCCTAACAGTAAATCACCAGGACCAGATGGTTTCGGGAACGAATACTACAAGGTCTTTAAAGAAGTACTCACCCCACGTATTCTAGTGGTCTTCAAAAAAGCAGAAGAGACATCTTCTTCCCCCCTGAGATGCTGAGAGCCTATATAATCACTCTACCAAAACCGGGGAAGGATCCTACTACCCCAGCAAATTTTAGACCAATATCCCTATTAAACTCCGATGTCAAAATATATGCAAAACTATTAGCAAAAAGACTGATGAATATCATACCCTTTATCATACAACGCGACCAGATGGGATTCGTGAGGGGGAGACATACCTCAGATGCCACGAGATGTATTATTAATGTTGTTCATCATGCTATTACAACAAGAATACCTTCTCTGCTTCTATCTATAGACACAGAGAAGGCGTTCAATAGAGTCCACTGGAGGTACATGGAATCGGTAATGACCAAATTTGGTCTTAAAGGCCCAATATTAACAGCAATAATGGCTCTTTACTCATGCCCTTCAGCACAGGTCTACACTTCAGGTCTACTATCCAAACCTTTCAATATGTCCAATGGCACTCGCAAAGGCTGCCCTCTATCCCCTACAATATTTAACTTGATGATAGAACCACTAGCTGAATTTATCCGCATGAATACTAACATCAAGGGCTTTACCTTTGGAGTCAACAAACACGTCATAAACCTATTCGCAGACTATGTAATTCTCCTACTGACAGACCCACAAACTTCTCTCCCAAAGGCCCACAAAATCAGACTTTGGTGAAATATCGTATTATAAGGTTAACTTTACCAAATCCCTGATATTAGATATGGGAGTCCCTCACACCACAAAAAGTACACTACAAAATGTTCTTCCATACACATGGAGCAAAAAAGGTATCACTTATTTGGGCATAACCTTAACCAATACAACATCCTCCCTGGCAGATGCCAACTTTAAACCACTTATCGCCAAACTAGATCAACGACTCGTGGACATATCTAAACGAGAGCTATCCTGGCTAGGCAAAATAGCGGCCTTTAAGATGTCCATCTTACCACAAATCCTCTACATATTTTGCTCACTGACGATCCCAATACCCTCACACTACATCCACTCTATATCCAAAATGGTATGGAAATTTTACATGGGGAGGTAAAAGAGCCAGATGTCCACACAGCAGTCTCATACCTCGTAAAACAGTAGGGGGCGCAGGATTCGCAGACATAAAAGACTACCTATGGGCAACGAGATTTGAGCAAATCAAACACTGGTTCCACCAAATGGACAGCCCACTTTGGGTAGAAGTAGAAAAATCACTGCTTCCTATAGACAACCAAACAACATTCCTCATGAGTGACATATGGGAACCCTGGGAAAACTGGAGGTATGTCACCCCCAATACAAGTGTCCCTACAAGCATGGAGATTACTACTAAAACACAAATGTAGAGATACACAAGAAATAGCATATGACTTCCCTATAGACCTCTTAGGAGCCAAGATCCCCTTACTTCAGACCATAAGCTTTAAAATAAGGAATATAAGACACATACAAGACCTGTATATAAACCAGAAGCCAAAACCAGCAGAATATCATTTACCAAGTAATATGTGGTTTTCTTGCTTACGCATCTCCCACTTCCTGAGGATGCACCCATTACTAGAGTTGAGCAGACACCTGGATGTTCGGGTTCGGCGGGTTCGGCCGAACTTCGGAAAAAAGTCTGGGTTCGGGACCGAACTTGACCCGAACTTGACCCCGAACTCCGAACCCCATTGAAGTCAATGGGGACCCGGACTTTTGAAAACTAAAATGGCTGTAAAAAGGTCATGGAAAGGGCTAGAGGGCTGCAAATGGCAACAAAATGTTGTTAAGAGCGTGGCAAACTGCAAACAAATGTGGATAGGGAAATTAATTAAAATAACATAAAAAAAAATAAAAAATAAAAAAAAAATGCTGGAGGCCCCCTTCTCAGCAGAAGAGGTACAGGAAGTCATTAAGAACCTCAGAAACTCAACCGCACGATGCCGCACATATGGTGGGAATACCCCAGAATACGCACTTTCTGGAAAAAATTATTCAGTTTAATGTATAAGATAGTGGGAAAATAAAATTCTTGGAAATTAAAAAAAATGAAAAAATTATAATCTTGACCTAGGAGGACGAAATTCTAACGGAGTAGGAGGTTGAGGTGGCGGTGGATGTGGCGGTGTAGGTGAAAGCGGCGGTGGAGGAGGACGAGGTAGCCAACACTGGTTAAAAAATACAATAATGGCTGGGTAAGGCTAGTGGTGAATGATGTGTTGAATTCTGTCCCCCGTCGCATAGTGTCCGCCCTGTACTGCGCTTGCTCAGTACGTAGGACAAGGGGATTTCGAAACTCTCCGAAGACGATGCGCGGTGACTCCAGATTCAAGCCACATCATCCGGGGTTGAAGCCTAGCCAAGCGAGCCCGTGAGGGGCCCTGTTACTATGTGCTACCGTATGTCCACTTGGATGGTCGGGCTTGAACCTGCACTCACTGCGCAGGCGACGTTCATCTTTGGAGATTTTGTGAATCTCCTTGTCCTCCGTATTGCGCAAGCACTGCACCTGCGCAGTAAGTGGCCGGACACTATCCGATAGCAAGACAGTTTTCGTCAGAACACCGATATATGTGTCTATTCTGCACAAGGTACGGCCAAGTCCTGTGGGATCCATGCCTGGTTCATTTTAATGAACGTGAGCTTGTCCACATTGGCTCTGGACAGGCGGCTGCGCTTGTCTGTGATAACGCCCCCTGCCGTGCTAAATACATGTTCAGATAATACACTGGCGGCAGGGCAGGCCAGCACCTCCAAGGCGTAAAGGGCAAGCTCAGGCCATGTGCCCAATTTGGAGACCCAGAAAATAAAGGGAGCAGACCTGTCATGCAGTACGTGTACGCGTGTGCACACATACTGCTCCACCATGTTGGTGAAATGCTGCCTCCTGCTAAGACGTTCCATCTCAGCTGGTGGTGCTGGTTGTTGTGGCGTGCCGACAAAGCTTTTCCACATTCCGGCTATGCTAACCCTGCCTTCCGAGGTGCTGGCGATGCCCCGGCTGCATTGGCGACCTCTTCCTCCTCCTCCTCTGCCTTTGCCTTGTGCTTCCACCGTACCCCCGCTTCCAAGTGGGAATGCCACTAGCAGCGCGTCTACCAGCGTGCGCTTGTACTCGCGCATCTTACGATTACGCTCCAGTGAGGTAATTAAGGACGGCATGTTGTCCTTGTAACGGGGATCCAGCAGGGTGGCCACCCAATAATCAGCACCAGTTAAAATGTGGGCAACTCGGCGGTCGTTGCAGAGACACTGCAGCATGTAATCGCTCATGTGTGCCAGGCTGCCCAGAGGCAAGGAAAAGCTGTCCTCTGTGGGAGGTGTATCGTCTGTGTCCTCTGTATCCCCCCAGCCACGCACCAGTGATTGACATGAGCTGGTCTGGGTGCCACCCTGCTGTGAACATGGTTCCTCCTCCTCCTCCATCTCCTCCTCATCCTCCACCTCGTCATCCTCCAGAACTGTGCCCTTGCTGCCAGACAATTGTGTACCTGGCGCTTGTTGGTGCAGGAACCCACCCTCATAGCCACTTGTAAATGACTGCCCTGAAAGCCTTGGAAATTAACCCTCTTCCTCCTCCTCCTCATACTGTGCCACATCTTCTTCCATCATCGCCTTAAGAGTTTTTTCAAGGAGGCATAGAACTGGGATAGTAATGCTGAGAACGGCGTCATCGGCACTGGCCATATTGGTGGAGTACTCGAAACAGCGCAACAAGGCACACAGGTCTCGCATGGAGGCCCAGTTATTGGCGGTGAAGTGGTGCTGTTCCGCAGAGTGACTCACGCGTGCGTGCTGCAGCTGACGCTCCACTATCACCTGCTGCTGCTCGCACAGTCTGGCAAGCATGTGCAAGGTAGAGTTCCACCTTGTGGGCACGTCACATATGAGACGGTGAGCGGGAAGGCCGAAGTTACGCTGCAGCGCTGAAAGGCGAGCAGCAGCAGGGTGAGAACGCTGAAAGTGCGTACAGACGGCCCGCACTTTCTGCAGCAGCTCTGGAATATCGGGGTAATTTTTCAGGAACCTCTGGACCACCAACCACTCATCGGTCTGTTGTTCCATGTCCCTCCACAACTCCTGCGCGGTGTGGGTTTTTTCCCCCAAACAGGAACGTTTTAAAACTGCCTGCTGTCGTTTAGCCCTGGCTGTGCTGAAGTTGGTGGTGAAGGTGTTTTACGCTGACCGGATGAGGAGGCGGTAGAGGATGGGGAGGCGGAGTAGGAGGAGTTAGCAACAGGAGGCAAACTGAAGTGCCCTGCAATCCTCCGTGGTGGAAGGACATGCGCCAAACTGCTATCCGCCTCAGGCCCAGCCGCCACTACATTTACCCAGTGTGCTGTTAGGGAGATATAACGTCCCTGACCGTGCTTACTGGTCCACGCATCCGTAGTTAGGTGGACCTTGCCACAGATGGCGTTGCGCAGTGCAAACCTGATTTTGTCCCCCACTTGGTTGTGCAGGGAAGGGATAGCTCGTCTGGAAAAGTAGTGGCAGCTGGGCACGACGTACTGTGGGACAGCCAATGACATCAGCCTTTGAAAACTCTGCGTCTCCACCAGACGGAATGACAGCATTTCAAAGGCGAGCAATTTTGAAATGCTGGCTTTCAAGGCCAGGGATCGCGGGTGGCTAGGGGGGTACTTCCTCTTCCGCTCCAGTGTTTGGGAAATAGAGAGCTGAAAGCTTCCATGGGACATTGTGGAGATGGTTGGTGACCCAGGTGGTAGTGTTGCTGGCAGATGCTCTGTTTGCGGGTTGGCAGGTGTCACTGTCACTACAGAGGTGGATGAAGAGGCCGAGACTGCAGCAGAAGAGGAAGCAGGAGGAGCCAGAGACCTTTCTTGGTTTTTGCGGTGTCTACTCCCCTGCATCTCGTGCTTTGCACTTAGATGCCTGGTCATGCAGGTTGTGCTCAGGTTGAGAACGTTTATGCCTCGCTTCAAGCTCTGATTGCACAGCGTGCAAACCACTCGTGTCTTGTCATCAGGACATTGTCTGAAGAACTGCCACGCTAGGGAACTCCTTGGACCTGGCTTTGGTATGCTCGGTCCCTTGCTGCGTTGGGCAGTAGCAGACATACTGTCTAGGGGACGGACGCTCCGCTTTTGCACCCTGCTCCCTCTTCTGCTGTGCTGGTGGCTCTGTGCGACCACCACCTCTTCCTCTGAACTACACTGGTCACCTGCATGACGTTGATTCCATGTGGGGTCAAGGACCTCATCGTCCTCCACATCATCTTCCACCCAAAATTCACCCCTGCCCTCCTTGTCGGTCTGCACAATGGCGAAAGCAGCAGCAGTTGGCACCTGTGTTTCGTCATCATCCGAGACGTGCTGCGATGGTCCTCCCATGTACTCATCATGAAACATAAGTGGTTGGGCATCGGTGCACACAATCTCTTCCACTTCTGGAGCAGGGCTAGGTGGATGGCCCTGGGAAACCCTGCTAACAGAGTCATCAAAAAGCAGAAGAGACTGATGCATGATTTGGGGCTCAGACTGATTGTCTGATTTGCAAGGGGGTGAGGTGAAAGACTGATGGACATCGGCTGCAGGTGCCAACTCTGAACTTTCATCAGGAGACTGGGTGGGAGACAATGTGAAGGAACCGGAGGCACTGTCAGCAGCAACCCAATCTACTATCGCCTGTACTTGTCCTGGCCTTGACATTCGTACAGCCTCATTAGGAGCGCCAAAATACTGCTGCAGGCTCTGTCGCCTACTCGCACCTGAGGAAGGTGTTTCACTAGTGCGTGTAGCTGGCACAGATCGACCACGTCCTCTCCCTGCAACAGGAGCGCCACAAGCAGCACCACGACCCGGGCTACGTCCCCTTTTTGATGATCTCCTCATATTTTCTAAATTTATGATCTCGCCCTAAATGGGTGTTTTTGTATATAGCAGAATACACGTACAGTGTCTAAAGCATTTATGAAAACGCAGAAAATGCTATTGGGAAGAAAAAAAGCACTGCAAAATTTAATTTTTTTGCAATGTGTTTGCAATATCAGAATACACGGACACTATGTAAAGCGTTTATGAAAACGCAAAAAATGCTATTGGGAAGAAAAAAAACACTTCAAAATAATTTTTTTTTGCAATGTGTTTGCAATATCAGAATACACGGACACTATGTAAAACGTTTATGAAAACGCAGAAAATGCTATTGGGAAGAAAAAAAAACGCAAAATTAAATTTTTTTGCAATGTGTTTGCAATATCAGAATACACGGACACTATGTAAATGTTTATGAAAACGCAGAAAATGCTATTGGGAAGAAAAAAAAACGCAAAATTATTATTTTTTTTGCAATGTGTTTGCAATATCAGAATGCACGGACACTATGTAAAGCGTTTATGAAAACGCAGAAAATGCTATTGGGAAGAAAAAAAACACCGCAAAATTACATTTTTTTGCAATGTGTTTGCAATATCAGAATACATGGACACTATGTAAAGCGTTTGTGAAAACGCAGAAAATGCTATTGGGAAGAAAAAAAACGCAAAATTATTTTTTTTTGCAATGTGTTTGCAATATCAGAATACACGGTTAGTGTCTACAGTGTGTATGTATGAACACGCAGAAAATGCTATTGGGAAAAAAAAAATCAAAATTACATTTTTATGCAATGTTTGTCCAATAGCAGAATACACACAGACTATGGTGTATCTCTTAGTATATGCAGTGTTTGTCCTAATGGTGCACTGAGCTTGCAGGTAAAACTTTAGATTTTGTCTGGCACTGGCCTCATGGCACTGTTAAAAGACTGTGCACTGCACCCCAGCCAGGGTACAATTGAATTAGGAATCTCTTCAATAATTATCTCTGCCTCTTTCTTTTGCTTAATAAAGAAACTCCCTACTCTACTCTAGCTATCTAGATCGCTCACTGATCTAACTAATTAGAACAAAATTCAAGGAATGTGGACTGACTGACTAACTGACTTTAGCACACTAACTCCTAAAGTCCTCTATCTAGCTGCAGCACAGGAACCTGCCTAACAGTGTCTGTCTATAGCAGAATGACGCTGTGTGCTGTGTGTGTACTATATATAGAGACTGGGTCACATGCTGCACTGGCCAATCACAGCCATGCCATTAGTAGGCATGGCTGTGATGGCTTCTAAGGGCACACTAGTGAAACGATCGTCCATTGGCTGCCCTAAAGCTGTTAAAAAGGCGCCAATACAGCGCTGAACACCGGACCCGAACCCGAACTTACAGCCAATAGTTTGAGTTCGGGTCCGGGTCCCGAACACCCAAAAGTCCGGTACAGACCCGAACTTTACAGTTCGGGTTCGCTCAACCCTACCCATTACCTAAATTAAATGAGCCTACCAAGGCATGGAGCTTCTACTCATCTACAACAAACCCTACCAAAGGAATATCACTATTTTATAATCTTCTCAATGAGAAACAAACCTTTAATAAAACCTCAGCCCTCAGGAAGTGGAAAAAAGATTTATCCACCACTTTTTCTACCAAACAATGTACCCATGCATTCAACACTATCCACAAATCATCCCACTGGGAAATGACACTAAAAATTATCAATAGAGAGCATTACACACCATACAGAATTGCCACCTTTTTCTCAACCTCATCTCCTCTCTGCTGGAGAAAGTGCGGCCAAGTGGGCAACCTACTATACACACTGTGGGAATGTCCGAGTTTAACTAGCCTATGGAATAAAACGCTCCAGCTAATCTCATCTCTTACAGGTATCCTAACACCCCCGAACCCCACCCTAGCAATACTCCATATTGGCATGAAAAAATTTCCCAGAGAAAATAGATCAGCCATAACCCATATACTATTAGCAACCCGCAACTGGAAAGATACTACAGCTATAAACATATCTGAAGTAATCACATTAGTAAATAGAAATCACACCTTCAAACGTTTATTAGCAATTGATTCTTTAAATTGCCAAAAATGTGATAGAGATTGGAAAATGTGGCACGACAAAAACAAAAATTCCTAATATCAGACATAATATACTGTGTCGATAGCACCATAACCTTGTACTAAAATGTTGATAAAATAGAACATGTATAGAGTTGAGCGAACACCTAGATGTTCGGGTTCGGCTGAACTTCGGAAAAAAGTCCAGGTTCGGGACCGAGCTTGACCCCGAACCCCGAACCCCATTGAAGTCAATGGGGACCCAAACTTTTGAAGACTAAAATGGCTGTAAAAAAGTCATGGAAAGGGCTAGAGGGCTGCAAATGGCAACAAAATTTTGTTAAGAGCATGGCAAGTGCTGTGCAAACAAATGTGGATAGGGAAATAACTTAAAAAAACATAAAAAAATGTAATATGCTTGAGGCCCCGTTCTCAGCAGAAGAGGTACAGGAAGTCATTAAGAACCTCAGAAACTCAACGGCACAATGCCACACATATGGTGGGAATGCCCCAGAATACGCCCTTTCTGGAAAAAAATATTACATTGAATGGATAAGATAGTGGGAAAATAAAATACTTGGAAATAAAAAAAAATAAAAAAATGATAATCTTGACCTAGGAGGACGAGGTCCATATGGAGTAGGAGCTTGAGGTGGATGTGGTGGTGTAGGTGGAAGCGGCGGTGGAGGAGGACGAGGTAGCCAACACTGGTCCAAAAATACAACAATGGCTGGGTAAGGCTGGTGGTGATGTGTCAAATTCTGTCCCCGTCGCATAGTGTCCGCCCTGTACTGCACTTGCTCAGTGCGTAGGACAAGGGGATTTCGAAACTCTCCGAAGACAATGCGCAGTGAGTCCAGGTTCAAGCCACATCATCCAAGGTTGAAGAGGAGCAAAGCAAGGCCGTGCCCGAAGCGTGGCGAGCAAAGCGAGCCCGTGAGGGGCCCTGTTACTATGTGCTACCGTATGTCCACTTGGATGGTGGGGCTTGAACCTGCACTCACTGCGCAGGCACAATTCATTTTTGGAGATTTTGTGAATCTCCTTGTCCTCCGTACTGCGCAAGCGCTGCGCCTGCGCAGTGAGTGGCCGGACACTATCCGATAGCCAGACAGTTTTTGTCAGAACACCGGTATACATGTCTATTCTGCACAAGGTACGGACAAGTCCTGTGGGATCCATGCCTGGTTCATTTTAATGAACGTGAGCTTGTCCACATTGGCTCTGGACAGGTGGCTGCGCTTGTCTGTGATAACGCCTCCTGCCGTGCTAAATACACATTCAGATAATACACTGGCTGCAGGGCAGGCCAGCACCTCCAAGGCGTAAAGGGCAAGCTCAGGCCATGTGTCCAATTTGGAGACCCAGAAGTTGAAGGGGGCAGACCCGTCATGCAGTACGTGTACGCGTGTGCACACATACTGCTCCACCATGTTGGTGAAATGCTGCCTCCTGCTAAGACGTTCCATCTCAGCTGGTGGTGCTGGTTGTTGTGGCGTGCTGACAAAGCTTTTCCACATTTCGGCCATGCTAACCCTGCCTTCTGAGGTGCTGGCGGTGCCCCGGCTGCGTTGGCGACCTCTTCCTCCTCCTCCTCTGCCTTCGCCTTGTGCTTCCACCGTACCCCTGCTGTCAAGTGGGAATGCCACCAGCAGCGCGTCTACCAGCGTGCGCTTGTACTCGCGCATCTTACGATCACGCTCCAGTGAGGTAATTAAGGACGGCACGTTGTCCTTGTAACGGGGATCCAGCCGGGTCACCATCCAGTAATCAGCACCAGTTAAAATGTGGGAAACTCGGCGGTCGTTGCGGAGACACTGCAGCATGTAATCGCTCATGTGTGCCAGGCTGCCCAGAGGCAAGGAAAAGCTGTCCTCTGTGGGAGGTGTATCGTCTGTGTCCGCTGTATCCCCCCAGCCACGCACCAGTGATGGACATGAGCTGGTCTGGGTGCCACCCTGCTGTGAACATGGTTCCTCCTCCTCCATCTCCTCCTCATCCTCCACCTCGTCATCCTCCAGAACTGTGCCCTTGCTGCCGGACAATTGTGCACATGGCGCTTGTTGGTGCAGGAACCCACCCTCGTAGCCACTTGTGAATGACTGCCCTGAAAGTCTTGTAAATGATCCCTCTTCCTCCTCCTTCTCCTCCTCCTGTGCCACATCCTCTTCCATCATCGCCTGAAGCATTTTTTCAAGGAGGCATAGAACTGGGATAGTAACGCTGAAAACGGCATCATCGGCACTGGCCATGTTGGTGGAGTACTCAAAACAGCGCAACAAGGCACACAGGTCTCGCATGGAGGCCCAGTTATTGGTGGTGAAGTGGTGCTGTTCCTCAGAGCGACTCACGTGTGCATGCTGCAGCTGAAGCTCCACTATCGCCTGCTGGCCAGCATGTACAAGGTGGAGTTTCACCTTGTGGGCACGTCACATATGAGATGGTGAGCGTGAAGGCTGAAGTTACGCTGCAGCACTGACAGGCGAGCAGCAGCAGGGTGAGAACGCCGAAAGTGCGCACAGACGGCCCACACTTTCTGCAGCAGCTCTGGCATATCGGGGTAATTTTTAAGGAACCTCTGGACCAGCAAGTTCAGCACATGCGCCAGGCAAGGAATGTGCGTCAAACCGGCTAGGCCCAGAGCTGCTACGAGATTTTGCCCATTATCGCACACCACCAGGCCGGGCTTAAGGCTCACTGCCACCGACCACTCATCGGTCTGTTGTTCCATGTCCCTCCACAACTCCTGCGCGGTGTGGGGTTTTCCCCCCAAACAGGAAAGTTTTAAACTGCCTGCTGTCGTTTACTCCTGGCTGTGCTGAAGTTGGTGGTGAAGGTGTTACGCTGACCGGATGAGGAGGCGGTAGAGGATGAGGAGGCGGAGTAGGAGGAGTTAGCAACAGGAGGCTCTGCAATTCTCGGTGGTGGAAGGACATGCGCAAAACTGCTATCCGCCTCAGGCCCAGCCGCCACTACATTTACCCAGTGTGCTGTTAGGGAGATATAACGTCCCTGACCGTGCTTACTGGTCCACGCATCCGTAGTTAGATGGACCTTGCCACAGATGGCGTTGCTCAGTGCAAACCTGATTTTGTCCCCCACTTGGTTGTGCAGGGAAGGGATAGCTCGCCTGGAAAAGTTGTGGCGGCTGGGCACGACGTACTGTGGGACAGCCAATGACATCAGCCTTTTAAAACTCTGCGTCTCCACCAGACGGAATGACAGCATTTCAAAGGCGAGGAATTTTGAAATGCTGGCTTTCAGGGCCAGGGATCGCGGGTGGCTAGGGGGGTACTTCCTCTTCCGCTCCAGTGTTTGGGAAATAGAGAGCTGAAAGCTTCCATGGGACATTGTGGAGATGGTTAGTGACCCAGGTGGTAGTGTTGATGGCAGATCCTCTGTTTGCGGTTGGCAGGTGTCACTGTCACTACAGAGGTGGATGAAGAGGCCGAGACTGCAGCAGAAGAGGAAGCAGGAGGAGCCAGAGACCTTTCTTGGTTTTTGCGGTGTCTACTCCACTGCATCTCGTGCTTTGCACTTAGATGCCTGGTCATGCAGGTTGTGCTCAGGTTGAGAACGTTTATGCCTCGCTTCAAGCTCTGATTGCACAGCGTGCAAACCACTCGTGTCTTGCCATCAGCACATTGTCTGAAGAACTGCCACGCTAGAGAACTCCTTGGACCTGGCTTTGGTGTGCTCGGTCCCTTGCTGCGTTGGGCAGTAGCAGACATACTGTCTAGGGGACGGACGCTCCGCTTTTGCACCCTGCTCCCTCTTCTGCTGTGCTGGTGGCTCTGTGCGACCACCACCTCTTCCTCTGAACTACACTGGTCACCTGCATGAAGTTGATTCCATGTGCGGTCAAGGACCTCATCGTCCTCCACATCATCTTCCACCCAGTCTTCACCCCTGCCCTCCTTGTCGGTCTGCACAATGGCGAAAGCAGCAGCAGTTGGCACCTGTGTTTCGTCATCATCCGAGACGTGCTGCGATGGTCCTCCCATGTACTCATCATGAAACATAAGTGGTTGGGCATCGGTGCACACAATCTCTTTCACTTCTGGGGCAGGGCTAGGTGGATGACCCTGGAAAACCCTGCTAACAGAGTCAACAAAAAGCAGAAGAGACTTCTGCGTGATTTGGGGCTCAGACTGCTTGGCTGATTTGCAAGGGGGTGAGGTGAAAGACTGATGGACATCAGCTTCAGGTGCCAACTCTGAACTTTCATCAGGAGACTGGGTGGGAGACAATGTGAAGGAACCGGAGGCACTGTCAGCAACCCAATCTACTATCGCCTGTACTTGTCCTGGCCTCAACATTCATAGGGCGTGCCGAAATACAGCTGCAGGCTTGGTCACCTACTTGCAGGAAGGTGTTTCACTTGTGCGTGTAGCTGGCACAGATTGACCACGTCCTCTCCCTGCAACAGGAGATCCACCAGCAGCACCACGACCGGGGCCACATCCCTTTTTTGACGATCTCCTCATATTTTCAAAATTTATGATCTTGCCTTAATGGGTGTTTTTGCAATAGCAGAATAAACCCACAGTATGTACAGCGTGTATCTCAAAAACTGCAGAAAATGCTATGAAAAAAAAAATTTCACTCAAATTTTTTTTGGAATAGCACAGAAAAATAATAGATCAATTGAACATGTCACACCCTCCTGCAAACATGCAGAAAACACTGAAAATTTTTTTTGCAATAGCAGAATACACCCACAGACAGTATGTACAGGGTGTATCTCACAGTAACATATGCAGTGCTGGTGCCAATACATTGCCGAACACCGGACCCGAACCCGAAAACACAGTCAATTGTTCAGTTTCGGGTCCGGGACCCGGACACCCAAAAGTCCGGTACGGACCCGAACTTTGCAGTTTGGGTTCGCTCAACCCTAAACATGTACCTACATACTTTGTGTAACTGTGAAATGTGTAAACTATTTTTCTGTTATCCTTTGTTTAACCTCTGAAAACTAATGATTCAAAAAAACAGGCACTTTCCAACCTCACGCATATTAGACACCACCACACTAACATCAAGTTCCACAATCCTAAAGATATTGCCAACCTATTCAAGGATTATTATGAATCCCTGTACAATCTCAAAGTAGACCCACTTACTCACCAACCCACAGAAAGGGAGATCGAGGATTTCTTACAAGGTATTCACCTACCCTCCATAGACACAACCTCACTGCAAAAACTGAATGCACCCATCACTCTCCAGGAAGTTGAATCAGTTATCAAATTCCTACCTATGCACAAATCCCCGTCGTGGATGGTTTTCCGCTGAATACTATAAGGCATTTTCTGCCCTCCTTGCCCCCAAATTAGTAAGCATTTTCAACATTACAGCCTCTTCAGGTTCTTTCCCAACAGAGATGCTTCAAGCTGTAATAGTCACACTACCAAAATCTGGCAAGGATATGTCAGTTCCACAAAACTTCAGGCCCATTTCTCTATTAATTTCAGGTTTGAAGATCTACGTCAAAATTCAAGCAAATAGAATGATTGATATTACCCCCTCTCTCATAGGTCTGGCTCAAGTTGGCTTTGTAAAGGGCAGACAAGCACCGGATGGGACGAGGAGGATGCTGAACCTCCTGAGACTAGCAGAATTCACACAAACACCTAGTACTTTTTTTAGCTTTAGACGCAGAGAAGGCCTTTGATAGGGTCCACAGGGGTTACCTATCCAAGACCCTTCACAAGTTTGGAATCACTGGCCTAATCCACTCTGCAATTATGTCCCTATACTCTAATCCTACAGCTAGAGTCTATTCCTCTAGCTTACTCTCTGACCCCTTTACATTATCTAATGGCAACCGTCAAGGTTTCCCACTGTCCCCAATCATTTTTTCACTAATAATAGAACTGTTGGCGGAATATATTAGATCCTGCGACAAAATAAAAGGTATCAAACTTGGATCTGACAGTCATAAAATAGGACTTTTTGCTGATGACATCATTCTTACTATATTCAACCCAACATCTTCTTTACCTACCATCAAAACTCTATTACAAAAATTTGGACAGATCTCCTTTTACAAAGTCAATACATCCAAATGCTATGCCTTGACACTCAACATACCGAACAAAGAAAAAAATAGATTAAAAAACATCTTCCCTTGTGTTTGGGACCCTCCCTCAATTACATACCTTGGTGTGCAGCTAACGTCCTCTTCCTCCAAAATCTACTCAAGTAACTACCCTCCATTGCTAACTAAAGTTGAAGTGGAACTACATCAAATTAGTACTCTACATCTCACATGGCTGGGGAGGATAGCTGCATACCAAATGCAGGTGTTGACAAAACTTCTATACCATTTTAGAACGTTACCCATTCCAATCCCCCAGAATTTTTTTACCCAACTAGAGATATACTTGAAAAAATGTATATGGGGGGGATCCAGAATTGCCCTAACACAATTTTACAAACCTAAACATCTAGGTGACGTTTGTCTAACTAATGCACAAATATACTGCAGAGCTTCAGTATTGGACCAAATGCATTACTGGTTCTCCTGCCAAACAGACAAACGATGGTTAGACATTGAATCAGCAGTTACACCAGGTCACAATCTCCTAGCACTGGCAATGGCTGCCTGCATTCACCATAAACCGAAAGCCCCACTGTACCCAACCATTCAAGCCACTATTGAAGCTTGGTCCTCTTTAATAAACGACCACTTTACTGACACCCCAACTCAAAAACTAAAAATCCCACTAGTGACCTACGAATATCTAATTCCAAACTTCTCGGCCCAATCTTGGAGGAAAATGGGGGCACACTTCTCCACACCAGCTCTAAATGAGCAAAGTGCTGTGGACAGATATAGAACCTATCAAATACATCACTACTCCCACGCTAATCCGATCCGACCCATAGAAATACCACAAATCCTATGGGATTTCATATTAAGTAAACCCTCCCCTATATATGCAATCTAAACTTCCCAGCACAGTGAAATGGGAACATGAATTACAAAAATTTGCCGCGCGTATTTCAATAGCAAAAGGTTAATCACCTTCCAAAATTGAGGAAGTAATCTCTAGAGTTAATGCACACTATACCATGGAAAAATTCTTGCTTATACAGAAAGAAGAGCTCAGAGTTTCCATAAACATTGGGAGATCTGGAGGATCTCTAAATATGCCTCCTTACATTTATGACGTGTGCTTACAATTTACTGATACTTATGCACAGATACCTTAAAATCTAGTGGTATAAACCAAGGATAGGTATGGTCTATTATGGAGCGCTCAATACGAAACCCTGAGCCTTTAATCTCAGTATGCTAGTTAAGAAATATCTACTTTGTCGTTATAATATAGAATGGTTATGTTTATTGGTGATTAATGTGAAGGCTTGAGAGAGCTTAATGTACGGAGTACATCCAGGGACCCTCACTAAGGTCCAGGATGGGCTACCTCCTATTGGCCCAGCAGAAAGCCTGCTCACAGTATGAACCCAATTGGGGTGACAGGCCTAACCTCCTGTTGAGGTCAGACTCAGTATCTATGTTTGTAGCTCGAACATCCACATTTTGTTATCGTAGTAAGGTCTACAGTTATTGATCACTTTGTACGAATTTTGCAATGTAAATTATGCATACCATTCTGTATACAATTTGAAAACCAATAAAAATCTAATGTTTAAAAAAAAAAAAGAGAGAACCCTGGAGGAATTGAGAATGGAAAAGGATCTGGAGATTCTCGTAGACCACAGGCTCAGCAATAGCATGCAATGCCAAGGTGCAGCAATCAAGGGCAACAGATTATGAGCATGCATTAAAAAGGGTATCTACTCAAGAGATAAGACTTAAACTCTACCACTTTACACAACTCTGGTTCGCCCAGATCTGGAGTATGTCATCTAGTTCTGGTCACCAGTCCTCAGGAAGGATGTGCTGGAACTGTAGAGAGTCCAAAGAAGGGGAAAAAAACTAAATAAGGGGGCTGGAGGACCTCAGTTATGAAGAATGACTACACACATTAAACCTATTCTCCCTGGAGAAGCACTTATAAGTAGATATGATCACAATATGCCAATTTTTAAATGATGATTCTAACATAGAGAGTAAACTTTTCAGTCTCAGGTTTATTAAGAAGATATGGAACCATTTAAATAAGTTGGATGAGAAGTGGTTTAACCTTCAACTCCATAAGGGGTTCTTTACTGTTGGATTGTTATGGATGTAGAACTCCCTGCCACAGTTGGTGGTGTCAGAGAGTGTTGATAAAACTTTGAGATGGACATCTTAGTGAATGCAATATACAGACATATCAAATATGTAACTATGTCCTTAGGTTTATGTGTCTGTATAAGACTGTGGTTTGTGACAAAACAATTAAAACACATTTTTGGGGTAGAAATTACAGCAAGTAGGCTCAGGTCCTGTTTAACAATTGTCTCTTTAAAACACAGTTGGCAGTGGAAAGTTATCTGTATTGAATTATTGTGTCCCTCTGGGTGCTCCAGGTCCTTCACAATACCAGCAATGATCTGGCTTTCTAGAACAGAATGTGAATCTCCTGCTCTTCATTTAACATTTTTAGGTGCCAAACTATTAACTTAACTTTTCCTGCCAGCCCACTGCATATATACATCCTGGTGAGACAAATGTCATTCTGGGAGGATGGACCCACATGGCCCCCCAGTTTGGGCATTCCTAGCAATCACAGTCAGCATTAGTAAACACTGTCTGTCAATCATGATTGGTCACAACAATTACATGGTTCAAGGCAAATCACAGCATCCATGTACTATGCGATAGCTGCAGCCAATCACAGCTATTACAGTAGTAAACAATGGCATCATGAATGATGCCTAACACAGTTAGAAATGATTGCTTATACAGTGTACATGATTCTATAAGCAATCATAATGTTTAAAAAAAAAATCCCTATTAGACCCTCCCCCCCCCCCCTCAGCAGTACATTATCACTATGGTGACACTGCACTGCTCTGGTGACATGTTAAAAAAAATAAAAATAACCATGCCTCTTTGAAAATACCTTGCAGATCCCTCAAGAAGACTTCAAATCCCCACAATGTGCTCAGAATTAATATATCTTGACTTTTTAAAATAATCCTCCAACTTGCTGGTTAAGCACTTAAAGTGAAGAATGTATGACTGCTATTACACATTTACCCCAAAACTTATAGATACCTTGCTGTGTGTGACTTCAGGAAATCAGTGCCAGAAATATTTCCTGTATAACTAGAGTCAGACAACTCTGATACGAAAGCATCTGAACATTCAAAGAACTATTATTCTCCAAGGAGAGTTCAGCAATGGCAGCCTCCATTAGGGAGACCAGTGAATGTCTGTTTATTGATCTCCCCTATCTATTTGTAACCCGGAAGTGATCGGAAAAATGTCAGTTTGGGGTCCTGCTGCCAATGGGAAGAAGCTAATGGGGCGTGATCTGCACTCTATTCGTTTAAAAGAGGGCAGGGGAGACATCAGGGGTCTCATTAAAGGTAACCTGTCCCCAAAAACTATCACATAGGGGACTCGTGTCCTCATGTGATAAAAAAATAACGTGTAAGAAAATAAAGTCAAATCCACGCACTTTAACCTCTCAAAATACATAAATATGAGCCTCCCCCACCCCCACATACACACATTTATAAAAATAAACACAGATGGGAGGGGCGCCTGCGCACTAATGCTTTAATTTTTCTGCACATATTATCAACACACATGCTGGAGTGAGAACAATTATTTTAGACCTGTTACCAGTTATCTGGTATGAGTTGATCATGGGTGCAATGTCAGGCTCCTGCAGACAAGTCCTTCAGCTTTCTGCCCATACATCTGTACAGGCTTTTTGTTAGAAAGCTGGAGGACATGTGAATCGACTACGACTGCACTGATCAGCACAATCACAGTCCATTGATACTCCAATTCTGTCTGTCACGATGGAAGACAGGATTTGTAGTTTATTCATTCTCAGATTTTTGTGAATTAATACCATGGCTGTGTGGGCAGAGCTGATTTTTAATGTGGCTGCAGTTTTTGGGGAGAGGAACCCCTTACCCACTTGCACGGGGGGGGGGGGACATGTGCTGGAACATGTTACACCCTAAATACTGATGTGCCATGTAACATGTTCCAAAAGGTGAAAAAGCATTTAAATTTAAAGCATTACCTATGGAAAAGTGAAGGTACTAAAGTTTGTCACCATTTCAGAGGTGCCGGTCATTTTAAGACTTGACATACTGACTATCTATTTATTCAGTGCAACCTCATCTTTTATATTTTACCAAATAATTGGGTAATATATTACATTTGTATGCCCTAAAATGAACTTTGTATATCTTTTACTGAAAACAAAAGATTACATTTGGTAAACCATTGCACTAATATCATGTGACAGAAACAGATGATACAGCAAGCATTGTCTCTCCAGGGTCTCTGCTTTCAGAAAATATACTGTATACTGTTTAGGGGTTTTATGTAATCTTCAGGCCTAAAATTATTTGTTTTAACATAGGTGGAAAAATAAAAATAAAAAACAGCTCCAGAAGTGAAAGGGTTAAACACCTCTAAACTAAACATGAACCTAAACTGGGTGTAATTTTTGTCGGGGCACATTGTGTTCCAGTACTGAACTGACCGAGAATAAAAAGATACGAGTAAACTTTCATTGGACGCTCTCACCTTATACTTTAGTGTGTGTGGATTTATTTCAGATTTTTTGTTATTTATTTTAAAAGAGAAATCCATGTCATGTAATGCTTGAGCCAAAATGTAGACTGCAATATACACTTTATAGGATGTTTTCTCATCAGGATGATATAAACCAAGTCGAAGTGTCTCTAAACTGCAGTTCCTAAGAGGACGTCCAATTATGAATGGAATAAGGACATTTTTCATTTGGTTTTTTGAAAAGCATCTATATTCAGATATGAGAATATCCTCCATCAGGGGGTCATTTGGGCGGCTGGATGGATAAATACTATAAAAATATTCCAGCAATTCATTTATGTAGAGATGGGGGAATGTAAACACCAAACTGCAGTTACTGAGAATTAAAAATATTTCACTCATTGACCAAGAATCCGGTATAATAAATGTTTTCTCTGTGTAATAAGGGACATTATTATACAAAAACTTGTAATAAGTCAGACTAACTGAGCCACAAATAATAAGAACTTCCGTAGTTGAGGTCCGCAGCTCTGGAGGAATTTTATTATAATTCTTTACAGACACCAGAATCTTGAATTCAATACAAATTCCATGATTAGATAAATGTTTGCTGAGTTGTCGGATCTCCCTCTCTCCGTATTCATCATCAGATGTAAGGATCCCGACCCAGTTCCACTTCAACCTTTCCAGTAACTTTGCTATGGCCACATATTGCATCTCATCATCCGGAACTGTCCGGAAAAAGTTTGGATACATCTTTCTATCACTCAGTAAAGTATCTCTGGCTCCATAACTAATCTAGAAAGAAAGAAATCTGTCTGTATAATTAATGTGGAACTCTTAATATCCAAATGGAAAGAAGAAAACCTTAGAAAATGTTTTAATGGCTTTTAGAGAGCAACAAACATGTCATGTGAGCTGTCTACAAGAGATCTATAAGCAGATTTTAGTGGTGCTTTTATTTCACCGGACCAATCAGATAAAGATACAAGAATAAATGTATTATTTCATAAATGATTACAGCTATCAGTGAAAGCTGATAATTAGGGATGGGCCCGGTGCTCGATTCGAACCCACGTTCGAATCGAGCACCGGGCGTTCGCTCGCTCGGCGAGCCCAGAACTATTTGGGCCGTTCGCATCACATTCGTGTGATGCGAGCGGCCCCGCAATGCATTGCGGCCGGCGCGGCCGGCGCAGTGCATTGCTGGCTGATGATTGGCCAAGCATGCACTGTGACCCCGCATGCTTGGCCAATCACAGCGCCGGAAACTCGGAGAGCAATAATTGGCTAAGGGCAGGATGCCTGTAGCCAATAAAAGCTCAGGGGCTTTAGTACACGCCCCACCATTTAAAAGGCCGCCACGCCGTCGGCCCCGGTCACATGTGTTCCAGCTTTAGGAGAGAGCAGTCTGCTGATTCTGTCTTTGCTTGACTGCTATTTCTTTGCTAAACCATTGCTACCTGAGTCATTCATCATTAGTGATCCTTCATTGCTGCTGATTGCACAGTTAGTGTGTCATTAGCTGCTGCTGGGGATTAGTCTGGTGCATGCTTACTGTTAGTACAGTATTGCAGTAGTACCAACCGCAGTGCTGTTAGCACAGCATTGCACCCCAACAGCACCCATAGGACTTCTAGTGTGTTAGTGGCAGCAAACAGAGCTCCTATATTTTCTTCTCAGCAGCACCCATAGGACTTCTAGTGTGTTAGTGGCAGGCAGCACACAGAGCTCCTATATTTTCTACTCAGCAGCACCCTTAGGACTTCTAGTGTGTTAGTGGCATCACACAGAGCTCCTATATTTTCTTCTCAGCAGCACCCATAGGACTTCTAGTGTGTTAGTGGCATCACACAGAGCTCCTATATTTTCTTCTCACAGCACCCATAGGACTTCTAGTGTGTTAGTGGCATCACACAGAGCTCCTATATTTTCTTCTCAGCAGCACCCATAGGACTTCTAGTGTGTTAGTGGCATCACACAGAGCTCCTATATTTTCTTCTCAGCAGCACCCATAGGACTTCTAGTGTGTTAGTGGCATCACACAGAGCTCCTATATTTTCTTTTCAGCAGCATCCATAGGACTTCTAGTGTGTTAGTGGCATCACACAGAGCTCCTATATTTTCTTCTCAGCAGCACCCATAGGACTTCTAGTGTGTTAGTGGCAGCAAACAGAGCTCCTATATTTTCTTCTCAGCAGCACCCATAGGACTTCTAGTGTGTTAGTGGCAGGCAGCACACAGAGCTCCTATATTTTCTTGACAGCAGCACACATATTTTACCTATTGTGTCAGCAGCACCCATAGGACTTCTAGTGTGTTAGTGGCAGGCAGCACACAGAGCTCCTATATTTACTTGACAGCAGCACACATATTTTACCTATTGTGTCAGCAGCACCCATAGGACTTCTAGTGTGTTAGTGGCATCACACAGAGCTCCTATATTTTCTTCCCAGCAGCACCCATAGGACTTCTAGTGTGTTAGTGGCATCACACAGAGCTCCTATATTTTCTTCTCAGCAGCACCCATAGGACTTCTAGTGTGTTAGTGGCAGCAAACAGAGCTCCTATATTTTCTTCTCAGCAGCACCCATAGGACTTCTAGTGTGTTAGTGGCAGGCAGCACACAGAGCTCCTATATTTTCTTGACAGCAGCACACATATTTTACCTATTGTGTCAGCAGCACCCATAGGACTTCTAGTGTGTTAGTGGCATCACACAGAGCTCCTATATTTTCTTCTCAGCAGCACCCATAGGACTTCTAGTGTGTTAGTGGCAGCAAACAGAGCTCCTATATTTTTCTTCTCAGCAGCACCCATAGGACTTCAAGTGTGTTAGTGGCAGGCAGCACACAGAGCTCCTATATTTTCTTCTTCGCAGCACCCATAGGACTTCTAGTGTGTTAGTGGCATCACACAGAGCTCCTATATTTTCTTCTCAGCAGCATCCATAGGACTTCTAGTGTGTTAGTGGCATCACACAGAGCTCCTATATTTTCTTGACAGCAGCACACATATTTTACCTATTGTGTCAGCAGCACCCATAGGACTTCTAGTGTGTTAGTGGCAGCACACAGAGCTCCTATATTTTCTTGACAGCAGCACACATATTTTACCTATTGTGTCAGCAGCACCCATAGGACTTCTAGTGTGTTAGTGGCAGCACACAAAGCTCCTATATTTTCTTCTCAGCAGCACGCATATACTACCTATTGTGTCAGCAGCACCCATAGGACTTCTAGTGTGTTAGTGGCATCACACAGAGCTGCTATATTTTCTTCCCAGCAGCACCCATAGGACTTCTAGTGTGTTAGTGGCATCACACAGAGCTCCTATATTTTCTTCTCAGCAGCACCCATAGGACTTCTAGTGTGTTAGTGGCAGCAAACAGAGCTCCTATATTTTCTTCTCAGCAGCACCCATAGGACTTCTAGTGTGTTAGTGGCAGGCAGCACACAGAGCTCCTATATTTTCTTGACAGCAGCACACATATTTTACCTATTGTGTCAGCAGCACCCATAGGACTTCTAGTGTGTTAGTGGCATCACACAGAGCTCCTATATTTTCTTCT
Organism: Lithobates sylvaticus; assembly: GCA_028564925.1. Classification (NCBI taxonomy): domain Eukaryota; kingdom Metazoa; phylum Chordata; class Amphibia; order Anura; family Ranidae; genus Lithobates; species Lithobates sylvaticus. The sequence goes on from CM053026.1 coordinate 25,102,912, forward strand.
CAGCAGCACCCATAGGACTTCTAGTGTGTTAGTGGCAGCAAACAGAGCTCCTATATTTTCTTCTCAGCAGCACCCATAGGACTTCAAGTGTGTTAGTGGCAGGCAGCACACAGAGCTCCTATATTTTCTTCTTCGCAGCACCCATAGGACTTCTAGTGTGTTAGTGGCATCACACAGAGCTCCTATATTTTCTTCTCAGCAGCATCCATAGGACTTCTAGTGTGTTAGTGGCGGCACACACAGCTCCTATATTTTCTTGACAGCAGCACACATATTTTACCTATTGTGTCAGCAGCACCCATAGGACTTCTAGTGTGTTAGTGGCAGCACACAGAGCTCCTATATTTTCTTCTCAGCAGCACGCATATACTACCTATTGTGTCAGCAGCACCCATAGGACTTCTAGTGTGTTAGTGGCAGCACACAGAGCTCCTATATTTTCTTGACAGCAGCACACATATAGTACCTATAGTGTCTTTGTGTCAGCAGCACCCATAGGACTTATAGTGTGTTTGTGGCAGTACACATAGCTCCTATATTTTCTTGTCAGCAGCACACATAGTACCTATAGTGTGTTAGTGTCAGCACCCATAGGACCTACAGTGTGTTGTGAGCACACATAGGAGCTCTATTTTTTATACTATATACACTACCGACTACAATGGCTGGAAGACCGCCAAGGAGAGGCAGAGCGTGCCGAGGCAAGAACACAGGGCAGGCAGGCTCTGTTTCTAGAGACAACAGTGCTGGCCGTGGACGTGGTCGTGCATCGTCATCAGCACGTGGCCATGAGACACGCTTGTTTTTGTTTTCGGCAGCTGGACATGTGGAGCCTCATCATGCCGAAGGCTTGGTAGAATGGATGACCAAGCCCTCCTCATCCTCCTCATCCTCTCTCACCCAGGCTGAGGGTACTGGCAGAGCAGCTGCCAACGCGTACTCAATGGCATCATCAGCCACCCCTTCCCTAGACCCACCATGTCCTCCTGAGGAGTCCCCCGAAGTGTTTGAGCACAGTGTTGGGTACATGCTCCAGGAGGATGCCCAATGATTCGAAGGCTCGGATGATGATACCCAGCTTGAGGAAGGCAGTAGTGTGCGCGCAGAGAGAGGGGTGCTGAAGGACAGCAATCTGGCAGTACTGTTCCACCAGCTGCAGCTTACTGCCAGGTTTGCTCTAGTGGTGAAGAGGGAGGGGATGATGAGGTCACTGACTCCACGTGGGTGCCTGAAGGGAGAGAGGAGGAGGATGCGGCGTCACATGTCCAACGAGGCAGGATGCCCCCTGGAGGCCAGCTAGAGGCCAGCACAGCAACTGTACCACACCGCAGAGCTCCGCCTGTACAGGGCGCTGCCTCTGCACGTTATCACAAAAGTTCTTTGGTGTGGGCCTTTTTTGAGACAAGTGCATCAGATCGCACCACTGCTATTTGCAATATTTGTCTCAAGCGTATCTCGCATGGCCAAAACATCAGCCGCTTGGGCACCACAAGCATGAGCAGACATATGTCGACCTGCCATGCAGCTCATTGGCAAGCACACATAAAAGACCCACACCAAAGAACAAAGCGGACCTCTCCTTGCTCCTCATCAGCTGGGATCTCCATCCCCACTATATCTTCAGTCCTCTCTGAAAGCTGCTCTGAGAGGACTGAAGGTGTAGAATTAGGTGTGTCACAACCAAGTACTTGCAGTACACCGACGTCCGATTGTAGCAGGCAAATTTCCCTGCCCCAGCTGCTGGACCGTCGAGAGAAGTATACTCCCAGCCATCCACATGCCCAGCGGTTGAATGCTAGCTTGGCTAAATTGCTAGCACTTCAACTGCTGCCCTTTCAGTTGGTAGACTCGGCCCCCTTCCGTGAGTTTGTTCAATGTGCGGTTCCTCAGTGGCAGGTTCCCAAACGCCACTTTTTCTCACGGAAGGCGATTCCGTCTCTCTACCGGCATGTGGAAGGCAATGTCCATGCCTCGCTGGACAGGGCGGTCAGCGGTAAGGTGCATATTACCACTGACTCATGGTCCAGCAGGCATGGACAGGGAAGTTATCTTTCTTTCACGGCCCATTGGGTCACTCTATTGGCAGTTGGGAGGGATGCAGGACAAGGTGCAGGACAACCTCCTCTCCGCCCTGCGACAGGGGCAGCTCACCCAAGTGCCCTGTATGGCTCACGTCCTCAACCTGGTGGTGCAGCGGTTCTTGGGCAGGTACCCAGGCTTACAGGATGTCCTGAGGCAGGCCAGGAAAGTCTGTGTGCATTTCCGCCGATCTTATAATGCCAGTGCTCGGCTGACTGAGCTGCAAAAGGAGCTGAACCTGCCCAAGAACCGCCTAATATGTGACATGCCCACCAGGTGGAACTCAACGTTGGCCATGCTGCAGCGACTGCACACGCAGCAGAGGGCCATCAATGAGTACCTTTGCGACTACGGCACCAGGACAGGGTCAGGGGAGCTTGGCTTTTTTTCCCCACGCCAGTGGAGCATGATCAGGCATGCATGCACTGTCCTCTCACCATTTGAGGAGGCCACGAGGATGGTGAGCAATGACAGTGCATGCATCAGTGACACTGTACCTCTTGTCCACCTGTTGGAGCATACGCTGCGTGGGATAATGTGAATATATATATATATATATATATATATAAAGTGCGGCGCTCCTAAAGTGTTTCAAAAAAAATTAATATTTGAACAGGTAAATAAATAAAACTATTGGAATATAGATTGTGAATGAGTAGTGAAAAATCAATATATGCTGAAAATTATTAATAATAAATATGCTGAAGGATATGAATAATAAATATTCATAATCAATTAGAAGTGATTATATGAGACAAAGCAACAATATCACACCAAAAATAGTGACATAGGTGTGTGCAAAATATTAAAAAGTGACTTGTGCGGCTTGTCTGAAGTTTTCAATCACCAACTGGACAAAAGGCTTACCGACTTTCGTGGACTCAGTAGGCTTATGCCGTGTGAGTCAAACGTGCTGAATGGTGTTTAGACTACACCTAGATGAGCAGCTGTTCCAGGATTATGATGCAGTGAAGACCACGGATAAATGCAGACAGTGGACACTCAATGGAAGCCCAAGGTGGGGGTGGTGGAAGGTGTACAGTGTAGTTCATCCCCAGCAGTATTACCGGCAAAAAAGGAATGAGGCCATATAGTGTAATACCGTATAAGCTAATAAAATTTATTTTTAAAAAAGCAGATGGGTACTCACATGTGCAGAGAAAATGCAAGCATATATGGAAAGAATTGGCAGCAGTGGCATCAGCAAATTAGTCTCCCGACATGTTTTGCCTTATAGAGGCATCATCTGCGTGGGATAATGGACAGGGCACTTGAGGCAGAACAGAGGCAGGAAGAGGAGGACTTCCTTGCCTCTCAAGGCCCCCTTTATCCAGACAGTGTTCCTTCTGTCCCACCCATCACACAGGAAGAGGATGAGGAGAAGGAGGAGGAGGATTGTGTGAGCATGGAGGTGGAGCCTGGCACTCAGCATCAGCAGCAGCAGTCTTTTAGGGATGATGTACAGTCCCAACAAACCAGTGGACTTGTACGTGGCTGGGAGGAGGTGGCTGGTGATCATGTCATCCTCAGTGACCCAGAAGACTCCGGACCGAATGCCTCAGCTAACCTACGTAGCATGGCCTCCCTGATCCTGCAAAGCCTGCGGAAGTATCCTCGTGTTCTTCGGATCAAGGAGAGGGACCATTACTGGCTGGCCACTCTCCTTGATCCACGGTACAAGGGTGAGGTTGCGGACCTTATCTTGCCGTCGCAGAGGGAGCAGAGGATGAGACATCTCAGGGAGGCCTTGCAGAAAGGTCTGTGCAACGCGTTCCCAGAAACTGGGAGGTTACAAACTCCTGGTCCTGGACGACGAGTTGCTGAGGCTTCGGTCAGTAGCAGAAGGAGCGGTGGGGAAGGTGGACGTCTGACCGATGCCTTCAGACAATTTTTCAGTCCGCAGCCCCAAGGTATGATAGGTTCCAGCAACCATCGCCAGCGTCTAATATACATGGTGCAGGAATATCTAGGGGCAAGGTCAGACTTGGACACCTTTCCCATCAACAATCCTCTGGCTTACTGGGTCCTGAGGATGGATCACTGGCCAGAGCTTGCACAGTATGCAATTGAGCTACTGGCCTGTCCTGCATCCAGCGTTCTTTCCATGTTTTTTTTATACATGGTGCAGGAATACCTAGGGGCAAGGTCAGACTTGGACACCTTTCCCACCAAAAATCCTCTGGCTTACTGGGTCCTGAGGATGGATCACTGGCCAGAGCTTGCACAGTATGCAATTGAGCTACTGGCCTGTCCTGCATCCAGCGTTCTTTCCGAACGCACATTCAGTGCTGCTGGAGGATTTGTCACCGATCATAGGGTGCGCCTGTCCACCGACTCGGTTGATCGACTGACCTTCATAAAAATGAATCAGTCTTGGATCACCACCAGCTACCAGGCACCTGAAGCGGATATAACTGAATAATTTATAATGTCACATCCCTTCAAGACTGCCTATGCTGATGCTGAGTGACTGTCCTGTTATGTTCACTGACTATCCTCTTCCTCCTCCTCAATGATCCATGCCACCACACCAGTGCCTAAGGCACAATTTTTCAGCCCCTGTATAACAGGGGCGTGTACTTACAATTTTTTAAAAAAATGCTTTGCAACAGGTGTGACTGCTGTGCTCCAAGTACAGTATCTGTGAGGGGTTGCAGTGTTGTGGCACCAGTGCCTAAGGCACAATTTTTCAGCCCCTGTTGGGGCGTGTAATTTCAATTTTTAGGCAATGCTTTGCAACAGGTCTCATTGCTGTGCTCAGAGTACAGTATCTGTGAGGGGTTGCAGTGTTGTGGCACCAGCACCAATGCCTAAGGCACAATTTTTCAGCCCCTGAATAACAGCGGCGTGTAATTACAATTTTTAAAAAAGATGCTTCGCAACAGGTGTGACTGCTGTGCTCCAAGTACAGAATCTGTGAGGGGTTGCAGTGTTGTGGCACCAGCACCAGTGCCTAATGCACAATTTTTCAGCGCCTGTTGGGGCGTGTAATTACAATTTTTAGGCAATGCTTTGCAACAGGTCTCACTACTGTGCTCAGAGTACAGTATCTGTGAGGGGTTGCAGTGTTGTGGCACCAGCACCAATGCCTAAGGCACAATTTTTCAGCCCCTATTGGGGCGTGTAATTACAATTTTTAGGCAATGCTTTGCAACAGGTCTCATTGCTGTGCTCAGAGTACAGTATCTGTGAGGGGTTGCAGTGTTGTGGCACCAGCACCAGTGCCTAAGGCACAATTTTTCAGCCCCTGTAAAACAGGGGCGTGTAATTACAATTTTTTAAAAAGATGCTTCGCAACAGGTGTGACTGCTGTGCTCCAAATACAGTATCTGTGAGGGGTTGCAGTGTTGTGGCACCAGCACCAGTGCCTAAGGCACAATTTTTCAGCCCCTGTTGGGGCGTGTAATTACAATTTTTAGGCAATGCTTTGCAACAGGTCTCATTGCTGTGCTAAGAGTACAGTATCTGTGAGGGGTTGCAGTGTTGTGGCACCAGCACCAATGCCTAAGGCACAATTTTTCAGCCCCTGTTTAACAGGGGCGTGTAATTACAAATCTTGATCTAATAGTTCACAGCAGGGCCCATTCCTGCGCCCACCAAGAGTAACTATGAGGGCCTACAGTCTTGTGGCAACACCGTCCACTACCACCACCACCACCAAAGGCCCAATTTTTCTGCCCTGTTCAACACGTGCATGCAATTACAAATCTTGATCTAATACTTCACAGCAGGGCCCATTCCTGCACCCACCAAGAGTAACTGTGAGGGCTTACAGTCTTGTGGCAACACCGTCCACCACCACCACCACCACCACCAAAGGCCCAATTTTTCTGCCCGGTTCAACAGGTGCATGCAAGTACAAATCTTGATCTATTAACTCACAGCAGGGCCCATTCCTGTGCCCACAAGTCTTGTGGCTACACCAACATCTAATAGGGCAAATTTCTGCAGAGTATATACGGCAGGCCCCTACTTTCAAACATCCAACTTACAAACGACTCCTACTTGAAAACGGAAAGAGAAAACAGGAAGTGAGAGGAAATCTACCTGTAACGCCGAGCGCTCCGGGTACCTCCTCCACCCCGGAGCGCTCACGGCGTTCTCTTCCCTGCAGCGCCTCGGTCGGCTCCCCTGACCGCAGGCGCTGCTTTGTGTCCGGGATGCGATCCACGGTCTGCCCGGGGATCGCATCCCGCTCCTCTCACCTGTCCTCTGCAGCCTTCCCTCGGCGTGCGCGCGCCCCCGCTCCCCAGGCGCGCGCGCGCGAGTCTTCCCCCAGTTAAAGGGCCAGCGCACAATCAATTGGTGCCTGGCCCAATTACAGTTCCACCCAAAACTAATAAAAACCCACTTCCCCTTCCTGTCCTCGCCGCATCTTGTGTTGCTTTTGTGCCCAGTGAAAGCGTTAGTGTGTTTTGCTCCTTCTGTGTATCCAGACCTTTGCTGTTGCCCCCGACTACGAACCTTTGCCACCTGCCTTGACCCTTTGCTACGTTTGACCTTGCCTCTGCCTAATCCTTGTGTACCGCGCCTGTCTCAGCTGTCAGTGGGGTCGAGTTGCTATTGGAAGACACGACCTGGTTCCTACCGCCGCTACAAGTCCATCCCGCCTTGCGGCGGGCTCTGGTGAAAACCAGTAGCAACATTAGAACCGGTCCTCCAATACAACCCGTGCTATCGCCCCATTGGCATAGGGGATCCACCTCCTGTTCCCCGCCATACCCGGAGCGTGACAGTAGATCCGGCCATGGATCCCGCTGAGGTCCCTCTGCCAAGCCTCTCGGATCTGACCACGGTGGTCGCTCAACAAGGACAGCAATTGGCGCAGTTGACTGCTATGCTACAGCAGCTTCTACCATCTCCTCCACCACCTCCTGCATCTCCTACGCCACGAGTTGCTGCTGCTAGAGTCCGCCTGTCCCTTCCTGACAAATTCAATGGGGATCCCAAGCTGTGCCGAGGGTTCCTATCCCAGTGTTCCCTCCATCTGGAGATGTTGTCGGACCAGTTCCCCACAGAACGGTCAAAGGTGGCGTTCGTGGTTAGCCTACTATCTGACAAGGCCCTAGCCTGGGCCACGCCACTATGGGACCGTGGCGATCCTGCCACAGCTTCTATTCCAGCCTTCTTCTCTGAAGTCCGCAGTGTCTTCGAAGAACCAGCCCGGGCCTCCTCTGCCGAGACGGCCCTCCTGAACCTCGTCCAGGGGAATTCTTCAGTGGGCGATTACGCCATTCAGTTCCGCACCCTGGCATCTGAACTCTCCTGGAACAATGAGGCCCTCTGCACGACCTTCAAAAAGGGTCTATCCAGTCATGTCAAAGATGTGCTGGCCGCACGTGAGATTCCTGCTACCCTGTCTGAACTCATCCAGCTAGCCACCCGCATTGACATGCGTTATACCGAAAGCCGCCTTGAGCTACGCCAGGAAAAGGACTTTGGTCGCGTCAGGCGGTTTCCTCGCCTGGCACCTCTCTTCCAGAATCCTCTGCAACCCGTTCCTGCTCCTCTTGCTGAGGAGGCTATGCAAGTAGATCGGTCACGTTTGACCACTCAAGAGAGGACTCGCCGCCGAGACCATAATCTGTGCCTGTATTGCGCCAGTCCCGAGCATTTCTTAAAAGACTGCTCTATCCGCCCTCAGCGTCAGGGAAACGCTCGCACCTAGCTAACGTGGGAGAGGCGCTGCTAAGTGTGGATTCTTCCTCTCCACGTCTGACCATCCCTGTGAGGATTTCTCTGACCAAGAGATCCTCTTTCTCCGCTGTGGCCTTTCTGGACTCTGGTTCGGCAGGAAACTTCATTGAAGCCTCATTCATCAACAAATTTAATGTTCCAGTTACCCGTCTCGTCAAGCCCTTTTTTATCACCTCTGTAAATGGTCAAAACCTGAACTGTATCGTGCGCTATCGCACTGAACCTCTCCTCATGAAGATTGGAGTTCTCCATCACGAAAAGATTAGCTTCTTGGTGTTACCCAACTGTACCTCTGAGATCCTTTTGGGCCTACCCTGGCTCCAGCTACATTCTCCTACCCTCGACTGGTCCTCGGGAGACATCAAAAGTTGGGGTCCTTCCTGCCACAGGCATTGCCTCAAAGCGGTGCCCATTAAACAAGTCTCCATCTCTGCCTCTCTGCCTAGTCTTCCCAAGCCTTACCGGGACTTCTCCGATGTGTTTTGCAAAAAAACAAGCTGAGGTCTTGCCGCCACATAGACCCTTTGATTGCCCTATTGATCTTCTCCCTGGTACCACCCCGCCCCGTGGTAGGATCTACCCTCTCTCCATTCCGGAGACACAAGCCATGACTGAGTACATCCAGGAGAACCTCAAGAAAGGTTTCATCCGCAAGTCCTCTTCCCCTGCTGGAGCAGGATTCTTCTTTGTCGCCAAAAAAGACGGGTCTTTGCGTCCCTGCATTGACTATCGTAGTCTTAATAAAATCACTGTGAAGAATCGCTACCCACTGCCTCTCATCTCAGAACTTTTTGACCGTTTGCGCGGAGCAAGCATTTTTACCAAACTGGACCTCCGGGGCGCATATAATCTCATCCGTATTCGTAAAGGCGATGAATGGAAAACCGCCTTCAACACCCGGGACGGACACTTTGAATACCTCGTCATGCCCTTTGGTTTATGCAATGCCCCTGCGGTCTTTCAAGATTTTGTGAATGAGATCTTCAGAGACTTGCTGTATTCCTGTGTTGTTGTCTATCTGGATGACATCCTGATTTTCTCCTCTAGCTTGGAGGAGCACCGTCTTCATGTCCGTCGAGTACTCCAACGGCTCAGTGATAACCGTCTTTACGCCAAACTAGAGAAATGTCTCTTTGAACGCTGCAGTCTTCCCTTCCTGGGTTACTTGGTCTCTGGACAAGGGCTCCAAATGGACCCGGAGAAACTTTCTGCCGTCCTGAACTGGCCACGTCCTACTGGGCTACGGGCCATCCAGCGTTTCCTCGGATTCGCCAACTATTACCGCCAGTTCATTTCCCACTTCTCCACCATTGTCGCGCCTATTGTGGCACTAACCAAAAAAGATGCGAATCCAAGGTCTTGGCCTCCTCAAGCTGATGAGGCATTTAACCATCTCAAGTCTGTCTTTGCCGCTGCCCCCGTTCTATCCAGGCCGGACCCTCTCAAACCGTTCCTCCTGGAAGTCGATGCCTCCTCTGTGGGAGCTGGAGCCGTGCTTCTCCAGAAAGACTCCAAGGGCAAGAACATCACCTGTGTTTTTTTCTCCAAGACCTTTTCCCCCCCTGAAAAGAATTATTCCATTGGAGACCGTGAATTACTGGCTATTAAGTTAGCACTTGAGGAGTGGAGACATCTCCTTGAGGGGTCCATTCATCTCATCACGATCTTCACTGATCACAAAAATCTCTCTTACCTCCAGTCCGCTCAGCGATTAAACCCACGCCAAGCTAGGTGGTCGTTGTTTTTTGCCCGCTTCAACTTTGAGATCCATTTCCGTCCTGCGGACAAGAATGTCCGGGCTGACGCTCTCTCTCGTTCCACCGATACCTCTGAATCCGAGTGTCCTGTACAACACATTGTACCTCCTGAGTGTCTGATCTCTTCAGCTCCGGCCTCCCTACTGCAAGTCCCTCCTGGGAAAACCTTGGTTCCCCCACGTCTTCGGCTTCAGGTCCTCAAATGGGGTCACTCCTCTCATCTGGCTGGTCATCCTGGAATCAAGAAATCCTCCCAACTGATTTCCAGGTATTACTGGTGGCCCTCCTTAAAAAAGGATGTGACGGACTTCGTACTGGCCTGTGCCATATGTGCTCGTAACAAGACCCCGCACCAGAAGCCTGCTGGTCTTCTTCACCCTCTGCCTGTGCCTGAACGACCCTGGGCCCACATAGCTATGGACTTCATCACAGACCTCCCTCCTTCCCACGGCCACACCACCATATGGGTGGTCGTGGATCGTTTCTCCAAAATGGCACATTTTGTCCCGCTTTCAGGGCTTCCTTCGGCACCTATACTCGCGAAACATTTCTTCCTTCAGATTTTCCGTCTTCATGGACTTCCATCCCACATTGTCTCGGACAGAGGCGTCCAATTTGTGTCTAAATTCTGGAGAGCACTCTGCAGTCAACTGAAAGTCAAACTAGACTTCTCCTCTGCCTACCACCCTCAGTCCAATGGACAAGTGGAAAGAGTCAACCAGATCCTTGGGGCCTACCTGCGACACTTTGTCTCGGCCCGACAAGACGACTGGGCTGACCTCCTGCCCTGGGCCAAATTTTCTTATAACTTGAAAGAGTCTGAGTCTTCCTCTCAATCACCCTTCTTTGTGGTTTACGGCCGTCATCCTCTCCCCCCCTACCCATCCCCACTTCTTCCGGAGTCCCCGCTGTAGACGAAGTCACCCAGGAGCTGTCGTCTATCTGGAAAGAGACCCAAAGGTCGCTTGCCCTGGCCTCTTCTCGCGTGAAGAAACATGCTGACAGCAAAAGAAGACCCCCTCCGATATTCTCCACTGGCGATAGGGTGTGGCTCTCCTCCAAGTACATTAGGTTCCGCATCCCCAGTTACAAGTTGGGTCCCCGCTACCTCGGCCCATTCAAGATCAAGGCTCAGATCAATTCCGTGTCCTACAAACTGCGTCTTCCTCCTTCCCTTCGCATTCCCAACTCCTTCCATGTTTCTCTCCTCAAACCCTTTGTTCTCAATCGCTTTTCCCCCAAGGTCACCGCTCCTGCTCCGGTCACCGGCTCCTCCGACATCTTCTCCGTTAAAGAGATCCTTGCCTCTAGAACCGTCCGAGGTAAACGTTTCTATCTTGTTGACTGGGAGAACTGTGGGCCTGAGGAGAGGTCTTGGGAACCTGAGGGTAACATCATTGACAAGGATCTCATCCGCAGGTTCTTGGGTTCCAGGAGGAGGGGGAGGCCCAGGAAGAGGGGGAGACCCAAGGGGGGGGTACTGTAACGCCGAGCGCTCCGGGTACCTCCTCCACCCCGGAGCGCTCACGGCGTTCTCTTCCCTGCAGCGCCTCGGTCGGCTCCCCTGACCGCAGGCGCTGCTTTGTGTCCGGGATGCGATCCACGGTCTGCCCGGGGATCGCATCTCGCTCCTCTCACCTGTCCTCTGCAGCCTTCCCTCAGCGTGCGCGTGCCCCCGCTCCCCAGGCGCGCGCGCGCGAGTCTTCCCCCAGTTAAAGGGCCAGCGCACAATCAATTGGTGCCTGGCCCAATTACAGTTCCACCCAAAACTAATAAAAACCCACTTCCCCTTCCTGTCCTCGCCGGATCTTGTGTTGCTTTTGTGCCCAGTGAAAGCGTTAGTGTGTTTTGCTCCTTCTGTGTATCCAGACCTTTGCTGTTGCCCCCGACTACGAATCTTTGCCACCTGCCTTGACCCTTTGCTACGTTTGACCTTGCCTCTGCCTAATCCTTGTGTACCGCGCCTGTCTCAGCTGTCAGTGGGGTCGAGTTGCTATTGGAAGACACGACCTGGTTGCTACCGCCGCTACAAGTCCATCCCGCCTTGCGGTGGGCTCTGGTGAAAACCAGTAGCAACATTAGAACCGGTCCTCCAATACAACCCGTGCTATCGCCCCATTGGCATAGGGGATCCACCTCCTGTTCCCCGCCATACCCGGAGCGTGACACTACCCCTAGGAAGGGAAATTCTATCCTGTTAGATTTAATTTGGGAAATAGGTATCTCCTCTCTGCTGATGCTTTATCACCAATCCTTGTTTCAATTAAAACCCCACTTTTCCAAAAACATTTGTCATTGGGACGGAAAGTGAGGTGACATGTTCTGAACAGATGTGCAAAGACAGCAAATGTTACAGGGGTGATAACCCCTCCCTATGTTCTCCAAAAAGCTTAAAAATTGATTTTTTTGGGATGGAGCTACACTTCATAATGTACCTGTTCAGATTCTACTTAAGAACAAACCTACAGTCCGTGTCTTGTTTGCACCGCCTGTATACTGCCGTTCAGAGTATATAGGGTTGTAGGAATAGGGGTTTTTTTTGGGTGCGGGGTCCCCCTTAATATCCATACAAGACCCAAAGGGGCTGGGGTGGGGGGGGGGGGGTGGCGATGGGGTAGCCATGCCATTTTTCTCAAGGATTTTCAGCCATATGGCGGCCAGGACAAGACATGACATTAAAGCCGCAAGAGGTTTTAAATGGCTTATTTTTTTCCTTTACAAATGTCATTTTGTGCAGGGACAGTTCTAAAAACGGGAAACACATGCCACTTCACAGGCATACTTTAGACACCCCCCAGGTACCATATTTAAAGGAAAATTTCACTTTTTTTTTCACTTTATGCATCATTAAAATGACTGCTCCCGAAAAAACGTTAGTTTTTAAAAGTTCTTTTTGCATTGATATATGTCCCCTGGGGCAGGACCCGGGTCCCCAAACCTGTTTTATGCCATTAACATGCATATTGGCCGTTGTAATTAGCAATTTTGATTTCGAACGTTCGCGTCCATTATAACGAATAGGGTTCGAAAATTCGCGCGAACTTTCGGTCCGTTCGAAGGTTCTGGTGCGAACCGAATCCGGGGGTGTTCGGCTCATCCCTACTGATAATATGATATTAATGGGGAATTTATCAAAACTGGATCAGCCAGAATCTGGAGCAACCAATCAGCTCCTATATTCAGCTTGTTTAGTTAAGCTTTGAAGATGAAAGATGGAAGCTGATTGGTTGTCATACACAACTGCCCCAGATTCTGGCAGCTCCAGTTTTGATAAATTCCCCTCCAAGAGTTCTTTCTCCTGTAATCCCACCTAGGGGTCTCCTGATCATCATTTTACTGGCCAGACACTCCCACTGCAAGACTGATTTTGGCTTTAGCTGGAGGTGGATAACACAAAACACAATTACCAGCTCAGCTCCTGAACCTGTATATCCTTTATGGAGCAGATCAATGTTTACATTTTCACTATGAGTCTGTCTGTTCAACCATAACTCTCATTTCTTCAGATAACAAATCTTTGATAGAGAGTGAATCACACTAATAAATCAAACAAAAAATATAAAGTAGGTGCTAATTACCCAATTGCCGACCGGCTCACGCTCATATACATCGGCAAAGTGGTTTATTCCCGCAAATCGATGTACCCGTACGCCGGGTCCTTTAAAAGCAGGCGTACGCACGCCTGCTGCACGGCGGGGGACCCAATGTGCATGCCCAGCAGGTGCAATAACCACCAGCCCCCCACGATTGCCGCACGACAGCCAGAACAGGGATTATTGTATGTAAACACACAAATCCTCATTCTGAAAGGAGAGAAGAGACAGATCTGCTGTTCGTAGTAATTAGGAACAGCAATATGTTTCCTCCTCCAGTCAATCCCATCCCCCCACAGTTAGAAACACTCAAGAGGGAACACATTTAACCCCTTGATCGCCCCCTAGTGTTAACCCTTTCCCTGCCAGTGGCATTTGCACAGTAATCAGTGCATTTTTATAGCTCTGATCGCTGTACACATGTCACCAAAAAAGTGTCAAAACTGTTCGCTGAAATATCGCAGTCTCACAAAAAAAAAAAAAAATCGCAGATCACTGCAATTACTAGTAAAAAAAAAAAATAATAAAAATGCCATAAAAATGCCATAAATCTATCCCCTATTTTGTTGCATTTTTTTTTTTTTTACCAAAAATATGTAGAAAAATAGATGTTGGCCTAAACTGATGAAAAAATTAGTTTTCATATTTTTTGGGGGGATATTTATTATAGCAAAAAGTAAAAAATATTGTTTTTCTTTTCTTTATTTCTTGTTTATAGAGCACAAAAATAAAAACCGTAGAGATGATCAAATACCACCAAAAGAAAGCTCTATTTGTGGGAAAAAAAGTACTTCAATTTTGCTTGGGTACAATGTTGCACGACCGTGCAATTGTCAGTGCCGTAAGCGACACAGTGATGTATCGGAAAAAATGGCCTGGTCATTAAGGGGGAAAATCTTCCGGGGCTGAAGTGGTCAACCACATGCCGACTGCCTGTCATCATTTGATGGCTGCAGAATGGCTCCCCTGCACAATTTGCCGTAGCTGTACGGCGGCAGCTTTAAGGGTTATAGGGCCGCCGTGTCACTGAGGAGCCGATATGCGTGCCCGGCGGCCTGCAGACACCCACAATTGCTCCTGACAGAACAGGAACGAGGATCTGTGTGTGTAAATACACAAATCCATGTTCTGTCAGGGGAGAGGAGACAGATTTGTGTTCCTAGTATATAAGAACACTGATCAATCTCCTCCCCCAGTCAGTCCCATCCCCCACAGTTAGAACACACACTGAGGGAACACGTTTAACCCCTTGATCGCCCCCTAGTGTTAACCCCTTCCCTGCCAGTGACATTTATACAGTAATCAGTGGCTATTTATAGCTCTGATCACTGTATAAATGTCAATGGTTTAAAAAAAATTGTCAAAAGTGTCTACCGCAATGTCGCAGTGTCGCAGTCCTGATAAAAAGCGCAGATCACCGCCATTACTAGTAAAAAAAATAAATAATTTTTCTTTTAAACTTTGGTGTGGGGTTCCCCTTAATATCCATACCAGACTCAAAAGGCCTGGTAATGGACTGGGTGGGGAACCCATGCCCTTTTTTTCAATGATTTTTATTTATATTGCTGGGATCCGGCAATTCATTCCAGCTGCGAGTAGTTTTAAATTAATTTTTTCCTTTAGAAATGTAATTTTGCTGTGGTACTGTTCTAAACATGGGAAAGATGCACTATTTACAGGCAGACTAAGGACATCCCCCAAGTACGATGTTTAAAGGAATATTTCATTTTATTGTTTCACTTTAGGCATTATTAAAATCACTGCTCCCAAAAAAAAGTCAGTTTTTAAAATGAGCACTTTTGGTTTTTCATGTTAGTGTCCCATAGACTTTAACGGCGTTCTGCGGGTTTTGAATTTGTCGTGAATGCCGCATATTGTTCACTGTTTGGCAAGCGGGCAAACACCTGATGTTCCAGTTAAACTTACTGACAGTCAGCAGCTCTCCTCTCGGGGAGGAGTGAGCACCGAGCCATCAGCGGTGTTTGGTGGCTCAGTTCTTAGTGCAGAGACACTGGGGGACAGCTGCAGCATCGGTCCACCTAGGTAAATATGAATAGGAAAATATAAAAATATATTTCTCTTTTAATAAAAAAATATTACTTGTATTATTATTATTTTGTGATAATTAGTGTATAGGCTACTGTTGAAGGACTAAATAGGCAGAGATCCCTTAAAATACATTCTTTGTTGGTCTCTACATTTGTTCTGACAGTATGAGTAAAATTATGGAAATTCTGCTACCAAACAGGTTCACCTAAAAATGTTCTAAAATAAAAAAAAAATAATAAAACCCATTAATTTCTGCATTAGAGGCCTCCTACAACAATATCTAAAAGGTGAGAACATTTGTTTGCATTTTTTTCTATATTTGATTCTTCTGGGGTTAATTATTGCTTACTTTTTTTGTTTGACTGTATATATATATATATATATATATATATATATATATATATACTGTATATACGTTTTGGGCTAAATTGTCTTGCAAAAAAAAATTTGATTCAAGTTATAGACAAAACTAAAAAAACACACGTCCATCTACTTTGATCGGTCTTTTCAATACCTTCCTTGTCCTGTGTACAAACATTTGTGTTGATTTACTGAGCTCTGGAGAACTGCACTTGCAGAGAGTTACTGCACTTTGCAAACTGCAGTCTATTTGCCTTTAGTAAATTTACCCCATTGCATCAATCTCCAAAACTACTTTGACAGCAACTACAATACATATAATATTCAGACCTACAAGGCTTCATACTCTATATACTGTATACAATATACATGCTGGAATAATGCAGTCCTTCTACATCTCCAATATATCCATACCACCACCATGTGCTCAGTAATCTCCCCGACTGCTCAATGGAATATGAAATACAATAATTCAAAAACAAAACAAACTTGTGTTAAATGTCATCTTTCAATTATATGTGGGATCCAAGATCCATCAATAGATAGTCCTTCCCCCACAACCCTGGTCCGGTGGTTATGGGGGTCTGCAGGTGGGAGGCCTTTGAAAATAAGGGGGCCTCCAGATACAGGCCCCCCTATGTGAATGAGAAAGGGGCGTTTCTGGATGAATAGCAAAGTCTTTGTATAAATATGTCAGTATCCTCTCTCCTAGAGGGTATATGTATTTGTCTTTGTCCAAGGCCGCATTTCCAACTTACTTTTAGGAATTGTGGAGAGGGAGGCTTGGATAGCTCGGGTGGCAGTTATACCTCGTCCCGGATTGTATGGTAAAAGGAGAAGCAGGGATAGAGTAGGGGACTATAGCGGTAAACGAAAAAACGAAAAAAAGTAGATAATACTTGCAACTTTTTGAATAAGAAATAATTTTTTATTTTTTATTATTTACAAAATAGTTTATTCCTGAGCAATTAAACAATGAAAATCATAAATGACAAACATTCACATATATTACAAACATGGGTATCGTGGGGTGGGTCCTAAAGTCATATCCTGACCAATGCAATGGTGGAGGCGCATAGGGTCCGGGGATGACTAGGGGACCGTGGGGATAGGCAATAAAATATGAGCTTTATAAAAAGGATCTACAGGAATTTGATAGATCCTGGGTACAAAGAGGCTGGTTGGAGAAAGCCGACCAACATGTTTCGCCACACTATGGCTTCTTCAGGGTCAGTTTGTACCGTGAAAGAGAGAGAAAGAATCTGAGAAATATGAAAACACAAGGAAAAATTATTTATATAAAACAATAAGTATGGTGAAAAAGAATAATTTATGTGTCACCACATCGCCACAAAACAGCCCACCCGTCCAATATACAACACTGCACTATGCTCAGCCCAGTAAGTTCACACCTGGAGTTTGCAGAAGGCACATTCCCCAAAATGCTGGAGCAACCACCCGAGTCGCCGATGTGGCCAATTGTACTTGAATCCCAAGTAGCAAGGAACTATCGAGGATCTATATAGAGCCTGGTAAGATAAGGTGGAAAAAAACAATAAAGAATATATGAATATGTGCGGCAAAAGATTATTATTATTTTCCTTTGCCATTAACTGGCTAAACATAGCCTAAATTTAGATTGTATAAAAACTTACCAATATATCAGAGATGGAAAATATGGATGGAGCGCCAAATAGGAACAGTCATCTGAGAGTTTTGGAAAAAGTCAGCTCTGATGAAAAATAGCAAAAAAAGACCAGGGATAAGAATAGGGTGGATAGATATAGCAATCCAAAGGAAACAGAGGGGAACAAAAAAAAAAAAAACTCACCTAAAACATAGGTATTAGTTGGTTAAGACTGGACAGGAGAAGTCTGAAACCAAACCAATAGACAGCTCTATTTGGCTAGGTCACCGACAAGGGACCAGTGGCTGCAAAGAGAGAATATTGCAGTATAACTAGGTAAGAACCTTTTCAAGCAGACTAATAAGGCATAGGCTGGAGAAGAGAGGAAAACAGACCTGCATCGTTGAAGTTCACAGCATGAATGGCGCTCCAGATTCCAACACAAAAGGTTTCTTAATAGAAATTGAAGAATCCTTTGTTCGTACAATACTTCCAGAAAGGTTGTTTATTGTTCAGAAAGATAAGCAAATACAAGACTGACATCTGGTAACATATGGCAAGGTGATGGCCTCAGAATGAGGGAGACACTTCTGATGTTACATTCTCCAAAGTGTAGAGTTCCTTCTCTTCCCACCTCTCCTCCCTCTCTCTTTCACTCTCTCCACCTCCCTTTTTTCCTCACTACCATAACCCTACTCCATTCTTATACTGTTTCATAATGTTATGTCAGCATTTCCTAATAATAACACCCATTCTTATATGGTTTCAGTCTACAGTTATGTTATATAACTCCACCAATTGTCCTGACATAGTAACCCAAAAATAGAAATACCTACTCAGCAAAACAACTCATCTCTGTACTCTGTTGTTCTGTGACCTTCACTTAATACTGTACATATAACATGCATATGTTTCATATATATTTTTCGTTCAGAAACTTTTATCACTTAAAATATTAATTTAATCAAAATATCTAACAATGACCATGGCCAGGGATTAAAGTGGTTGTAAACCCTTATGCCGCGTACACACGGTCGAAATTCTCGTCGGAAAAAGCTCTGATGGTTTTCCCATCGGAATTCCGACAGAATTTCGCTCAAACTGTCTTGCCTACACACAGTCACACCAAATTCCGATGGTCAATAACACCACGGCATAAAACACGTTCAACTGCACTAAAAAAGGGAAGTTTAATGCTTCTGAGCCTGCGTCGAATTGTTTCCGAGCATGCGTCGGAATTTTGCGTGTCGGAATTTGCATACACGCGATCGGAAAATCCAATAGAAAGGTTTTCCGTCGGAAAAATTAAGAACAGGTTCTCAATCCAAAGTCGGTCGGAAATTCCGACAGAAAAAGACCGATGGGCATACACACGGTCGGAAAATCTCCCATCGGACTGTTTCCATCGGAAATTCCGACCGCGTGTACGTGGCATTACAGACCACTTTGACCTACAGGTAAGCCTAGATTAAGGCTTACCTGTAGGTCCAAGAAATATCTCCTTAACCTTCATGGTTAAGGAGATATTTTACAAAAAACGGTCATCTCTGTCTACGGTGCATGCGCGCCGTAGACAACGGCACAGGCGCCATTGCGTGCCGTAGACAACGGCACAGGCGCACTGGGAGTGCCGCAAGTGAAGGCAAACATGCCGTCACTTACAGCTCTTGGCGCATGAGCCGGAGTGACGTCATCACTGCTCTGGCAACTCACAGCGACGGAGCAGCGATACCCGGAAAGAAGATGGAGGCTTTGTGGAAGAGGGGACAGCGGTGACATTGCTGGCTCCTGTGTCAGGTAAGTGACACATAATGGGCTACTATGCGATGCATAGTAGTCCATTATGCTTTACCTTTGCAGGGAAACAAAGAGGAAGTAAACCCATCAGGGTTTACTTCCTCTTTAATGGCCATGTAAGCCAATGACATTGGTAACTTTGGTGGCTCATAGTTTCCTGAAATATTACTTCTATATACACTATGCTACCAAAAGTATTGGGACGCCTGCCTTTACACGCACATGAACTTTAATGGCATCCCAGTCTTAGTTCGTAGGGTTCAATATTGAGTTGGCCCACCCTTTGCAGCTATAACATCTTCACCTATTCTGGGAAGGCTGTCCACAAGGTTTAGGAGTGTGTCTATATGAATGTTTGACCATTCTTCCAGAAGCACATTTGTGAGGTCAGGCACTAATGTTGGACAAGAAGGCCTGGCTCTTAGTCTCAGCTCTTTTTCACCCCAAGGGTGTTCTTTCGGGTTGAGGTCAGGACTCTGTGCAGGCCAGTCAATTTCCTCCACCCCAAAACTCGCTCATCCATGTCTTTATGGACCTTGCTTTGCGCACTGGTGCGCAGTCATGTTGGAACCGTCTTGTCCAACATCAGTGCCTGATCCCACAAATGCGCTTCTGGAAGAATGGTCAAACATTCCCATAGACACACTCCTAAACCTTGTGGACAGCCTTCCCAGAAAGGTTGAAGATGTTATAGCTGCAAAGGGTGGGCCAACTTAATATTGAACCCTACGGACGAATACTGGGGTGCCATTAAAGTTCATGTGCATGTAAAGGCAGGTGTCCCAATACTTTTGGTAATATAGGTGATCTGCAGGGGACTGAATGGGCAAAAGTTTAGGCATTTGTCCAAATACAATAACAGCCAAAGATTGGACTGAACCATTGGCCCATCCCTACACAGCACTGCCTTCTTTTTTTAGAACAATGTTATACTTTGCGATGCTTTGCCACAAGGATTATTTGTACCCTTTTGACCCACCGCACCATAAGATGACTAGCTGTCCTAACCTTATGTAATATAGGAAATTCTGCTTTTCTTACCTGAGTGTAACCATATAGATTCAGCAGCTGGGCCATTTGGAGAGTGGTGTCAGAATTGAGATCTCCAATGAAACCAGCCAGGGCCCCCCGCTCCATACAGGAATAATTTGGAGCGTTCTTTGTATGTCCAGACAATATCTGTAGAACGTCTTTTATAGCTTTATTCACATGTCCACAAGAATCATACACATGGTATCCCAGAGTTATGTTGGGCAGAATATCTGGACTGCTGTTTATCTCATCAAAAGCAAATATAAAAGCCAATAGATGTCTGTATTCTCTGCTATAAGCCCTGCAGAAAATTAATAGTTTTGCATTGGTCTACAGTACAAGGATTCAAGCAGAAATTATTTATGTCAAAATGAATAATACATTTCAACTACAGATCTATGGTGGGATTGAAATTCAATCATTCCTGCACTTATATGAGTTATAGCAGTGGTTGGCTATTTAGGAGGTATAGAGGACCTCATCTGTAGCCCCTGATATCACCAAGTAGCCGCACATAATATTCAGTATATGTAATTCTGCAGAAGAAGGTCAGAGAATGCAGAATTACTAGAGGAAAGGGTCAGAGACTTCAAACTTGTTACAAGGCTGGATGGAGCCTACAGACATGCCATAGGAGACAGTCAGGACCAGAGATAAGACAATCTTCCTGGGTGTAGTTTGTGAAATGTTTCTAAAATCTTGCTTAAATTCTGAAGTTTGTGAACTGTTAGCAAACCCCCTGAAGTCTAGGAGGGGGGAATCTTGTTTTTTAGTTTTGTCCATTTCTAGAGCTAATAGGCAAACTATTGTCTAACAAAAGGCATGGGAACTGACCACTTCCAAGGTGGGGGGGGGGGGGGGGGGGGGGGCATGTACCAATACCAGGTAAAAAATAGGTAAAATAATGCAGCGCTAATAAAAAATAATAATAAAGGTGAAAGCAGCAGCAAATAACCATCAAATATCGCTAAGGAAATAAAACATAAAAATAAAAAATGCTGCGCTAAAGGGTCCCTATATTGTGAACCCTCCAAATGGAATGTGATGACACAGCACTATATCAAAGCGCTGAAAACAGGTCTGCACTTGTGCTTACATTTTGTGAAAAAACTAATATATCACAAACAGTGCTATGATTAATAATTGCCAAACCAGCAAACCCTAAAGGCCGGTTATGACCTAAAAAATATAAGTGAAAAAAACGAATGATATATACACCCCAGTTTTAAATACTGAGAAATGTCTAGAAATGTGCCAGATGGTGTGCTTCAAATCTCATATAGTAAGTGAATACAAAGAAAAAAATTATAATAATGATATATACACACACAATAAGTATTATATGGTAAATAAAAATCCACAGTACACTGTCCCAAAGCACTGCAGAGAGATCCAAGTGAAAAGAACTGGTGATATATACACCTCAGTTTTAAATCCTGAGAAGTATCTACAAGTATGCCAAGTGATAAGCTCAAGTCCCATATAGTAAGTGAATCCAAAAGGAAAAGGTAAGTGTACACAGTAAATAATCTATGGCTAATGAATGTCCACAATCCAATGTCCCAAAGCACTGCAGAAAAATCAACAGATAGTGACCCAAACACTGTTTGTATTGGAGAGTAGTTATTCCAAGAAGTTGATATCTTGCTTAAGTAAAGTAATTCTGGGTCCTTACCACATCTGATGGACTCCCTGAGAGAGCGGAGTCGGTAGTGCAAGGCAGATACAATCCTCTGCAGGGATATGCGTTACTCCTCTGGTCCTCTGGTTCTTTCCAAGCCACCTCTCCTTGTGGGGGAACTAAGATGATCAGGAACCCAAACACTGGTCTCTGGGATCGCTGAGCTGATGCACCCGGGCGGAGCAAAGAAGTTAGACAGTACAGGTGACCAATCATAGAGGTCCACCTGAACGCATATCAGAAGAAATGTGCATAGAAAAAAAAAATCCTTTTTCTTTCTTTTTTTCCTTTCCCTTCTCCTTTTTTCCCTTCTCCTCCTTCTCCTCTCTTCTCCTTCCTTTCCTTTCCTTTCTCTATATATATATACACATATATACATATATATACATACACACACATACACATGTTTAAAAAAACACGTATATACATGTCTTAAAGGTACAGACACTTAAGTCTTCCGAACCAACCTCCCATCTTTTCCCCATTTTTGGGGTGCAGAGAGGATTCATATGATGAACCAACATTAAATAAAAACTTAAAGACATATAAATATGTATTTTTATACAGATCTGGTACATTACTGCAAATGTCCTGACCTTCCATCAAAACCCCTACTCGGAGACATTGGAATGAAATGCCAGGTCAAACCAGACAGAAAACAGAGGGGAGGGGGGATTGATCACAAACCCCTCTGTATCTTCCTACCTCTTAAACCTCATAGGAGGGTAATATTAGGTATCAAGTTACTCCCTAAACGAGCATGTTTAGGGAGCACTTGAGCATAATTGACTTGCTTATATGCATAATCATATATTCTAGATATGGATAAAAGTGAAATAAATATATATATAGATTTCTACATATATTTATGTAGAAATAAGTCTGAAGCTTCTATATACTTCCCACATATGGTTTTAATTAAGAGTGAGTTGACTTTTCAGCTCCCCCCATTGTAAGAGATAAGGTTACATGCTTGTCTAAAGACACAGTTTAAATATGTTATCTTAAAGACAAAAGTTATTTCTTTATATTACAATATTTCTTGAATAAGTACATTACAAGTACATAACAAGTACATATATAAACATATAAATACATATATATATATATATATATATATAAACATATATAATCTATATACTGCTATATGTAGTATTTTGGGTTAGAAGGTAGGAAAAGTTGTATGTTTATAGTTAAAAAGGTTTAAACAAGGCAGTTTTGCCATCAATGGAATGTTACGGTTTTGTATTTCAACATCCTGTTGGGTGAATTAAGAGAGAATGCTTATTCAAAATTTGCAGGCATTCTGAGGGGGGTGGATCCATCTTTAATTGAGGAAAGGGTGGGGGCTAACTGACTTGGAGTGAGTTTGTAAAAAGTCAGACAGTTTTTAGGGAGAGCGGCATTGCTGCAGACATGAGAAAGGAGACTGATAAATCTCACACACACACACAAACACACAAAGATACATTAATACAATCTTCATTTCAAGAATAAGAAGCTTATCAATGCTATTTTTATATCTTACATTTGACACGGTTTTGTAATATTTTGCTATTTTTATTATTAAATCAATTTTGGACTTTTTACAGATTTTTCTTGAAATTTACCTCATCGATATGAATTATGAAATATAGTTATTAATACAGTAATAATTCATATTTTACATTTTGGCGAGCCAATGCCAGTTTCAATTTATCCGAATATTGAACTTTTTTTGAATGATTTCTACTTTCGCTTGCAGAGAGGGAATTGAAACACAAACATTGACTATTGAGTCAAGCTTCAGAAGAAATCGAAAAAGCATATTTTCGGCATCATTGAATTGAACTTGGAAGAAAAAGAAACATCAAAATCGGTGAGACGTTTGCACGTGCAAGAATATCTGTTTCTTGATGAAGTAATTTCCCGCCAAGAGAGGGAACGCGTGTTACATGAATGAAGTTTATCCTACAGTGGTAAGTATGAATCTTATTCATGAATTGTCTGATGAGAGTGAATTAGAATTTAAAAGTTTGTCAAAGTTTGTTAAAGATGATGAATTCTGGTGTTACATGTTCAATGAATGCTTACAAGCTAATATCAAAATACAAAAGTCAAAATTTACTTTTAAGAAATTCAGCACAGGTTAGGAATTTGATTAAGTTGATTAAAGTTTATGATACCATGATATCAGGAGTTCCTGAAAAGACAAGAAAGAAAACAGAGACTCAGATATGTTTGTCTGAGTGGATAGATGATTTGCAGAGTGCAATTCAAATAAAGGATATTCAGTTGTCTGAGTTACAGAATAATGTAAAGTTTAAAACAGAGTCAAGCAAGAGTTTAGAGATTAATAATAATGCAGACTCTATGAAGAAGTCTTTTGTACAAGATATGCGGTCTATCAAGGTTGATGACCAAGAACAGAAAGGTTTGTTTGAACCCAAATTATTTTTGGTAAAAAATATGAGGTCTATCAAGGTTGATGTCCAAGAACAGAAAGGTTTGTTTGAACCCAAATTATCTTTGGTACCAGTTAAGCGGTCTATAAAATATGACCAGCAACATGAAGTTTTTCTTAAAACAAAAATATTAGATAAAGCTGCAGCATGCAGACAAATTTTAGACAAACAAAGGAAAAATGGTGATTTAAGAGTTGCCACGTGTGAGGCCACACCCAGAGATGATGAGATACACGTCACACGTAGCTAGCGTTTTAGAGCAGCCAGGCAATGTTATTTCAATACATGTTACACAAAAGAAAGCTGTGAAAGAAGAAAATACAGAACATATTTCTGATTCTTTTATTCTTTCTTCTTCAAACAATAGTTTGATTGATTTGCCTTATGCTTCAGAAGTCAAACAGATCAGTACATTGACTGTTAATGACAGTTCAATCAATATGACAAACAATGATGAAAATGAGAGTGATGGATTACTTGCATCACCATCAGGAATTAGGGAGTCCCCTCCAATTTTAATATATGTGACTTCACTTTTAGTAGATGAAAGTGGAAGGCCATGGGTACATGGTTTATTAAATGGTAAAAATACTAAATGGTTAATAGATTTAGGATCTGAACTCAGTTTAACTAGACACAAATTATCTGTGAATATTGATTCTCCGAAATGTAATTTAATTGGTTTCAATGGAAAAGAAAGAACAGTTGCAGCTAAAGTTTCTGATGTGAATTTTGAGATTCCAGGAATTTTGAAAACAAATATAGACATATGGTGTTGCCAAAATACAGAGAATATTTTAGGCATGGATGTGATTAGTAAATTAGATTGGATTATTGATTTAAGTAATTCTACTATATGGAAAGATTCATCTAGGCCCAAATCTATGTTAATAGATTCCTCAATGTACAGTAATGTTGGAAGTAATTGTACAACAGTTGCTGACATGTCTTCAGATTTTAATTGGCCACACACAGGAACCAATCTCGAATTGGAACAATCGGTTAGAGCACATACAAGTCTTTGGAGTCAGACCAAAATGGATACAGGTTTGTTTAAAGATATTGAGATAGAAATTGAGGGAAGAGACCCGAAGCCCCAAATTCAAAATAAGTTGCCACAGGAATCCATAATTCCAGTTTTTGACAATATACAATCCTTTTTACAGCAAGGAATAGTAAAGAAGGCACAATCAGTGGTAAATAATTGTATTTGGCCTATGAAGAATGCTGATGATTCGTACTCGATATCAGTTGATGTAAAATCACTGAATAAATGCATTACTAATAACAAACCCATTGTTCCTAATTTAAATTTAATGTCACAAGTGGATGCCAAGGCCAAAGTATTTTCAGTACTGAAAATAGCCAATAGCCATTTTTCAGTACCATTGACAAACAGCTGTCATTATAAACTTGCTTTTAGCTTTGATAAAAAAAACTTATGCTTTTACTAGAATAATTCCAGAATTAGATATCAGTGATGGTTTAGTGCATGAGTGCTTGGAGAAAGTTTTATCAAAATTTTCTAGACCAAAATGTATTTTCCAGCATGTGGACAAAATGTTGCTGTCTACACAAAATACAGAAGAACATGTCACTCTGTTGACAGAGTTATTTACTTTGTTACAAACAGCAGGGTTGAAATTGAACACAGTCAGTTCAGTTATTGAAAAATTACCTTAATTTTCTTCATATGCAAATTAGTCAGGGACAGAGACAGTTATCACAGGAAAAAGTTAGAAACATTTCTGCTATTCTAATTCCAACATCTTACAAGGCATTATATCAATTTTTGAATGAAGTAAATTATTGTAAAGAGTTTGTACAGGAATATGATGATAAAATTAAACCATTAATGGATTTCTTGAAACAAAAAGATGTTGTGTTTGATCAATGGAATCAAATCCAGACAAATGCCTTTAAAATGTTGAAAAAAGATTTGCAGAATGCTGTCTTATTGCATACAATCAAAATTGGAATATCCACACCTGTTCTAATGTCTACTAAGGTATCTGAGAATTCCATATCAGTGATTTTGTCTCAGGTAAAAGATTGTGAACCGGAAATAGTAGGTTTTTTCTCCAGAGGTTTGACAAATATGGAGAAGACTTTTGACACAAATATGAAGCAATTGTTAAGTGTTTATTTTGCAGTCAAAGTAACAGAAAAGATTGTGAAATCTAGTAGGATCATATAACAGACACCTTATCTGTCATTACAAAGTCTTTTAAAGAGAATTCATTCAGGTGAATTATATGACAAATATTGTCCATTTTTTAAAACTTTACAATCTAAACCCATACAGGTAGATGTGGTAACAGAATATTCTCAGTTAAATGTATTCAGAAAGCCTGTAAAGGGTATTGTTAAAACAAGTGCTGAGAGATGTTTTGAGCCAGGATTTTTTAATGCTATTAAGAATTTTCCAACAGGTATGTGTTACCCAAAGAATGGTTATGTTATTCAGCAAAATTTTTACCGAAAATGCTGAATTGAAAAATGCTAGAAGTACAGTACAGCATGCATTACTCTGAAATATTAAAAGAGGCGAAGTGATTCAATATATAGTTTTTGCTTTGGTCTTCTACGGGTGGTTTAAAACCATTATCTTTGGTTTATGAAAACATGGTTTTATATCATGACAAAAAAGAGATTGGGTCATGTTATAGTTTAAATACACAGAATAATAAATTAAGGAGTATAGATCAGTTTAAGGAAAATAGAGCAAAGTAAGGTAATTAGAAATGTTATTATTAAAACATGTGTTGTATGTCATAATAAAATATTAGAATTTTGGTATGTAAAAAGAATAAGTAAATGAAGGTATATTTTGCATTTATTTAAATTCTCAATAATGATACTGCATTCTTTTTTAGGATCTGACTTGTAAGTCACCAAAAGAAAGAAATGTAATATTTCTAGACCTTCCAGATGAAAACAAAATCTTGAAATTTAACAATATCAGTTCTGGGAGAAGAATTGACAGAAGAGATTCATTCGTTATAATTATTGTTGTCTTTCTATGTTCAATAAAGTTTTTCCAACTTTACAGAGTGCAGGAAGAAGAAGAAGAGAAAAAATTCTCAAGCGAATCTCATAGGGAATTTTAAAAACAATGGACTTTTTGATTTTTGACTACTGATGATATAATTTTATACATCAGATATTGCAGTTTTCATATATAATTTTTATGTAACAAGATATGGTTATCAAATCAAGATGGGATATTTTTTACACATCGATTTTTATAAACACATGTAGTGTATTTTCAGCATTGAAAGGGTTAAACATCCTTACAATAGAGTCATTCTAGTTAGAGGGAACATCTGGTGTTAATTAAGACAGAGTACATTTTTCTTAGGAGTGAGTCATTTAGACAAGTTAGGAGAAATTCTCACATTGTAATATGTAATTATTTTGTTTTAAAATCATCTCATATATATATGAATTAATTGAAGTTAAGAAACATATTTTATGTTTAATTTTGACAAGGTTATTTGAAAGGTTTTATGGATTATAGATTTATGCTAAGCATAATTTGGAGGAAAAAAATATGAAACATACATTTTTGAAGTGATATTCATATTTCAAAGTATTGTACAACAATGTTACATTTATGAATTATGGAATTAAGGGGATTGATTTATTTGTAAAAGAAAAAGGAAATACTAAGGGTAAAAATATTTTTTTATGGTATATGAAGCAAAAGGTTTATGAATTAAATTTTCCTTATATAGAATCAAATTTGAAAATGTATATTCAAGTCAATTATCTTAAGATTTAATTGAATGTATGGATACAAATGTGATGCGATTGAGGTATGAATGAAATATGAAAAATAGATATGGATTAAAATGAACTGATTGATTAATCATTCATTTTGAGAGGGAATTGTTAGAAAATAATTGACTTGCTTATATGCATAATCATATATTCTAGATATGGATAAAGTGAAATAAATATATATATAGATTTCTACATATATTTATGTAGAAATTAGTCTGAAGCTTCTATATACTTCCCACATATGGTTTTAATTAAGAGTGAGTTGACTTTTTAACTCCCCCCATTGTAAGAGATAAGGTTACATGCTCGTCTAAAGACACAGTTTAACCACTTGCCTACCAGGTACGAACACCCCCTTCCTGACCAAGCCATTTTTCAGCTTTGAGCGCTGTCGCATTTTGAATGACGATTTCACGGTCATGCAAGGATGTACCCAAATAAAATTTTTATCATTTTTTCCCCACAAATAGAGCTTTATTTTGGTGGTATTTGATCACCTCTGCGGTTTTTATTTCTTGCGCTATAAACAAATTAAGAGGGACAAGTTTGAAAAAACGCAATATTTTTTTACTTTTTATTATAATAAATATCCAATTATTTTTTTTTTAAACAAATTTTTTTCCTCAGTTTAGACCGATACGTTTTCTTCTACATATTTTTGGTAAAAAAAATCGCAATAAGCGTCTATTGATTGGTTTGTGCAAAAGTTATAGCGTCTACAAAATAGGGAATAGATTTATAGCATTTTTATTATTATTATTTTTTTACTAGTAATGGCGGCGATTTGCGATTTTTATCGTGACTGCGACATTGAGGCGGACATATCGGACACTTTTGACACATTTTTGGAACCATTCACATTTATACAGCGATCCGTGCTATAAAAATGCATTGATTACTGTATAAATGTGACTGGCAGGGAAGGGGTTAACACTAGGGGGCACTGCAGGGGTTAATATGTTCCATATATGAGTGATTCTAACTGTGGGGGGAGGGGACTGACTGGGGGAGGGGACCGATCGGTGTCCCTATGTACAAGGGACACACCATCGGTCTCCTCTCCTCTGACAGGACGTGGATCTGTGTGTTTACACACACAGATCCACGTCCTGCTCAATTACCGGGCAATCGCGGGTGCCTGGCGGTCATCGCGGCCGCCGGGCGCGCGCATCGGCTTCCCAGCTACGCGACGGGCACGCGCGTGCGCCTTCCGCGGCGCAGGCGCGCCCCCTAGTGGCCAAAAAGCGGCCCGACACGAGAGCTGCACCGTCCCACCGTCATTTGACTGTGGGCGGTCAGCAACAAGTTAAATATGTTATTTTAAAGACAAAAGTTATTTATTTATATTACAATATTTCTTGAATAAGTACATTACAAGTACATTACAAGTACATATATAACCATATAAATACATATACATATAAACGTATATAATCTATCTACTGCTATATGTAGTATTTTGGGTTAGAAGATAGGAAAAGTTGAAAAGGTTTAAACAAGGCAGTTTTGCCATCAATGGAATGTTACAGTTTTGTATTTCAACATCCTGTTGGGTGAATTGAGAGAGAATGCTTATTCAAAATTCGCTGGAATTCTGAGGGGGGTGGATCCATCTTTAATTGAGGAAAGTGTGGGGGCTAACTGACTTGGAGTGAGTTTGTAAAAAGTCAGACAGTTTTTAGGGAGAGCGGCATTGCTGCAGACACGAGAAGAGAGACTGATAAATCTTACACACACACACACACACACACACAAACAATACATTAATACAATCTTCATTTCAAGAATAAGAAGCTTATCAATGCTATTTTTATATCTTACATTTGACACGGTTTTGTAATATTTTGCTATTTTTATTATTAAATCAATTTTGGAGTTTTTACGGATTTTTCTTGAAATTTTCCTCATCTATATGAATTATGAAATATAGTTATTAATACAGTAATAATTCATATTTTACACGAGCATGCGTCAAATTTTTTCCGAGCATACTTCGTAATTTTGCGTGTCGGAATTGCATACACACAATCGGAAAATCCGATATAAAGGTTTTCCTTCGGAAAAATTAAGAACAGGTTCTCAATCCAAAGTCTGTTGGAAATTCTGACAGAAAAAGACCAATGGGCATACATACGGTCGGAAAATCCAATGAAAAGCTCCCATCGGACTGTTTCCATCGAAAATTCCGACCGTGTGTATGCGGTATTAGTGTTTCTGTAGAATAATATGTTGGGTATGCTTTCGGTGTAGTATGTGTCAGGTAGTGTATGTTACTTGTTTTTTGTAATTGGATTAGGGCTGACAGTCCTGCTGGCAGCCTTGGTTGTTTTTGTGGGTTGTGTGTGGGAAAGCATGGGGGGTTTTGGGGGAATATGGTTATATGTAAGGTAGGCGTAGGGGTTATGGGATAGTGTGTTTTGGGGAGGGGGTAAAGTGGTGGGGAGAAGGTACGGTTGGGATATGGAAGGATGGAATAAGCTGAGACAGGGGGGGGGGGGCAAAGGCCTCCTATCTGACCCTGAACTTCGGCCTATCCATCCTTGGTCCTTCCGTACGCCTGGTGATTAGCGCAGTGTTATGGGGTCGATGGAAGGACAATAGATAGAGGATCATTTTAGTTATTGTGTGGGTTCATAATTTGGGTGTATTCGGAAATGGTCTGGAAATGGTCTGGAAATGGGACCAGCAGGCCCATCGGGTGTTGTGTTTGGAGAAGTTCTCATGGGAGATGGCTATAAGTTCTTCCATTTCGGCAATTTTATTGAGCCTCAGGAACCAGTCTTTAGTTGAAGGGGCATTGTATTTCCCCCAAAGGACCGGGATACATAGCTTAGCTGCATTCAGCATGTGCATCACTAAGGATTTAAAATAGGAGTGTCTGGGTAGTGTGGTGTAGCAGCAAGAGTTGCGCAGGGGAAAAATCTAAGGTAAGGGTGGGTACCTTTCATGTAGTGTTGTGGACTTTATTCCAGAATTTTTGGATTATGGGACAGGACCACCAAATGTGAACAAGAGAGCCAGGTTCAGAGTTGCATCTCCAGCATAAGTTTGATGTTGATGGCGCAAATGTATTAATGAGGGTTTGGGACTCTGTACCATGGATTGAGGACTTTGTAGCCATTTTCTTGGATTGGCACATTTATTGAGCCCTTGAGAGTATTTTCAAATATTTGCCCCCACTGGTCCTCTGTAAGATATAAGGAGAGTTCTTTCTCCCAGAGGTGGCAAGTTTTGTGTTTCGTGGGATGGTTGGCAAAAAGTAGGGAGTCGATGGTGGAGATTAGGTGTCTTTGCGGAGTGGATGCAGAGCATAATGATTCTATGGAAGTAGGTTGTCTGGTCCAGTGTAGCCTGTGTTTCGGGTCTAAGAGAAAGTGTTTGTATGTGTAGGTACGTCCATAGAGGAAATATCCGGTCTTTCATTTGTGAGGCTAGTTTTTCACGGGTTAGGAAGGTACCTCCTTGGAAAAAGTGTTTAGCTAGTATATATTGCGTGGCCACAGGCAAGATAAAAATAGCCTATAAGTATGTGGTTAATGGTTTTACTTGGGATGTGTTTGGGGGTTAGCCAGGGTGCCGTGGCCAGAGGGATGTCTGAGAGATAGTCGACCCATTGTTTTGTGGATGTTCCAGTCTACTATTCTAGTGAGGAGGCATGCTCTGTAGTATATATGTAGGTTGGAGAGCCCAATGCCCCCTTTGGATTTGGGGAGGACCATGTGTTCATATTTTATGCATGGATGTTTGTTGTGCCATAAAAATTTTGTGCATAGGGTTTTGAATTTAGAGAAGAAGGCGGGTGGTAGGTGGATAGTTATGGTCTGCATTACATATAGGAATCTCAGCAGGATATTCATTTTTAAGATTGCGGCTCTTCCGTACCCTGGTTCGGTTGGGGTTGTCCCACTTTTGTAGATCTTGTTTGATGGAGGTCCGGATTGGGGAAAAATTCAGTGCAAACAGATCAGAGAGATAGGTTGGAAGTTTATTTCCTAAATAGGTGATTACTTTAGTTTTCCAGGTGAAAGGAACATTTTTTGGCAATGGGACACTGTTTATGTGGGTAGGGAGATGCTTAGGGCGTATGGTTTGTCGAAAATTGATTTTGAAATTGGAAATGTTCTGGAAATGTGTAAAGTCTTTCAGTAGGTTGGGGAGTGTGATATGGGGTTCTGAGAGCGAGAGTAGGATGTCGTCTGAAAAAGCTGTAACTTTGAATTCATGTCTAGAAGTTGAAATTCCTTTGTTTGGGTTATTTCGGAGACAGTTGAGAAATAATACCAGGGTGAGCACGTAAACAAGTGGTAAAAGGGGGCAACCCTGGAGAGTTACGTTTCTGACTGGAAATGCATTCAACAGGTGGCCATTGACTTTCACTCATGCTGTAAGGCTCGTATAGAGCATCAGAATCAGGTTGAGTATATTGTCCCAGAGACCAATAGACCGTAGGGTCTCAGTCATGTAGTCCCAGGCCACCCTGTCAAATGCCTTCTCTGCCCTCCTGCTTAGATGAGTTTAGATAGGAATGAATGTTGATGGCTTTGATAGTATTATCTCTGGCTTCTCCGCTGGGGATGAAGCCAACTTGGTCTGTAGATATTAACGGTGGGATGAGTGGGAGGAGTCGATTGGATATGATTTTTGCAAGGAGTTTGGTGTCCACGTTGAGAAGAGAAATGGGCCAGTAGTTGGAGACTAAAGTGTGATCTTTCCCTTCTTTTGGTAGCACAGTTATGTGGGCTTCTAGAAGATGGTGTGAGGGTTTTTTTGTTGTGTCGATAGAATTGAAGGCAGATAAAAGGGGGGTGGTAAGGGTGTTTTGGAATGTTTTGTAGTATACAGCAGAGAAGCTGTCTGGGCTCGGGCTTATTCCTGTTACTCGCGTAAGTTCCCCTTAGGGCTTGTACAGCTTGTGTCTTTTTATGTGTGGCTTCTAAATTTTAAATTTGGGTTATTAATGTTTGTCTCTGTCGTTTGGCGGTGAGTGCTGGGATTTCCCCTCTAATTGTGCATTTCTGCGCTTCCCATTGGGAAAGGGGGTGCGTGTCAGGTGTGTTATTAAATTGGAAGAAAGATTTGATGCATGAGTGTAGATGGTCTAAGTTAGCTTGATCTGTCAGTAGTGTGGCATCTAGATGCCAGATTTTCGATATTTCAATAGTTTTAAGGAAGGTGAGTGAGATGGAGATGGGGTAGTGGTCTGAGAGAAACACGGGTTCAATCGAGGCTTTGGTTAAAAAGTGTAAGTCCTGTTGGGTTTTGAAAAAGTAGTCAATTCTGGAATATCTGTTGTGGGGGTGGAGAAAAATGAGTAGTCCTTTTCTTTCGGGTGTAGTGTGTGAGCGCAGGAGTGTCATGGCAGGAGTAAGTTGTGAATTTGAGAATGGATCTGGCGTAGTACCCGGTAGGGGATGGATGAAATGCCTGTGGATGAGTCTAGAATAGGGTTGAGGGGGACATTGAAGTCGCCCCCTAATATCACTATTCCCGATTGAAATGAGGCAATTTTACAAAAAAATGGGACTTGCTTCACATTTGGAGTGTAGATGTTGGCCAGGGTAATTGGTCTATTCCGTAGGAAACCTTTGATAAAGAGATAACAACCTTCCGGGTCTGCCAGAGATTCCGTTATCTCAATAGGACAATGTTTTGCAATTAAGATTAAGAAAAAGGGTTTGATGTATGAAAGGCTTTAGGAAAGTGAATGTTGTCAAGTTTCGGTATACAGTTTGTTCTGAAGTGGGTTTCTTGCAGATAAATAATATCTGCTTTGTGTTTTTCATCAATGAGAGCACTTGTGAGCGCTTTTCAGGGATGTTTAGACCTTTGGTGTTTAGGGAAAGGAGTTTCCCCTTAAGGGGGGTTGTTGAAGTTTTTGGAGGCATTATTTAGTGTGGAGTCTGTAGCAAGATGTTGCCTATTGGGTTGAAGAGGGATATAGCATATTGAGTATAAGTTCTACAAGGAGGGGGGTGGGGAAGGGGGGTAAGAGGGATGGAGTGAGAGAAGAAGGGGGGAAATGTGGTGATTAAGTGAGTAAGTTTGAATTAAGGTGGTGTTGCAGGTGATAGCGCAAGTGTATTGAAGAGAGGAATATGAGGGGAGACAATACCGGAGGATGAAATAGGCCAGCTACTCTTCCTGGGTCCACAAGGGATTTCATGCAGTCATCAGAAATTCTAAGAATCTGCTGTGTGAGGAGGTGGAAGGTTCGGTTGAGACTTGTCTAGTCCTGTCATGTTGGATTAAGGGTCACAAGTCAGAGGATAGGTGTAATGCATTGTAGAGAGGAGTGGAGATAAAGAAATAAATATATATATATATATATGTATATATATATATATATATATATATTGTACAGGACGCCAAGGTTGGGTCCTGGACGGGTGCTATATAGCACCAGTATTTGGGCTGTGGTCCCTTTAAAGGAGTCGCAGCATTGCTCAGGGGGTCACCCAAAATGGGTGAGGGGTTCCGGGAGTAGCCGAGCAGGAGAGGACTGACTCGCAGTCCTCTCTAGGTTAATAATAGTTATTTGGGACCCGGATTTTGGGAGGCTCTGAAGAGATATTCGGGTGGGAAAAGAGCCTCCCTCCCTGACCACAATGATTCAGCGCACAGGGGGTTAAGGGCCTCCAGGAAGACAGCTCAAAAGACAGGAAGTAGGGAAGAGTTGTTGGTGTGAGGAGGAGTAGGTGATTACACCTGTTAGCTGAGCTGTGTGGATGTCTGGAGGCTGCTAAAAGAACCTGCTGCAAAAACTGTATGTGTTTTCCTTAAACTTTGTTTTTGTGCTGAAGATAAGCTTTTTTTGTTATGCTGAAGATAAGCGGACTTTGTTTTTGTACTTTACCTGTGCGCTGAAGAAAGCCTTATTTTGATTTTTCTTTCAAATAAATGTCTTTTATTTTACAACTGACGGTTTATGCACTTAATCCCGTGGAGCTATTGTCCCCAAAGTTCACAACTGGTGTCTTGGATGCTGGCAAAAGTGCATTTGCAGCCGCAAAAAACGTTTAAAACTAAACTGACATTTAAAGAGACAGTGTACAAATGGCATGTCGTGGGTGAAGTCAGCTCAGACGCTGCAAACAGCAGGTAAAGGCATGGAGGAGGTCATCAGGGCTTTGGCGCAAGCCACCGTGACCCAGCAGCAAGCTTCAGCAGATGCAAACCGTCGCCATGAGGAAGCGATGGCTCAGCAGCAGCAGGCCCTGGCACAGGCTATAGCTGCACAGCAGGAAAACACACGGTTGCTAGCCGCCCAGTTTACTGCTCAGCAGGAGTCCACTCAAGCGCAGGTGACTGCCTTACAGGAGGCAGTGCAGCGGCTGGCTCAGGGACGAGAACAATCGGTCGTTGCCGTTGGCAACCACGTGTCTGTGAGAGCCAGCCATTTCTTACAAAAACTGACACCCAGCGATGACGTAGAGGCCTTTCTCACTACCTTCGAGAGGATAGCGGAGAGAGAGGGGTGGCCCCGTGATCAATGGGCCGGCATTATCTCTCCTTTTCTCACCGGTGACCCGCAAAAGGCCTACTTTGACCTCCCAACTGAACATATCAGCAACTATGAGCTTCTGAAGACAGAGATCCTGGCCCGCCTAGGAGTGACCATGGCTGTCCGGGCTCAGAGGGTGCATCGCTGGCGGTACAAACCTGACCGACCACCCAGGTCCCAAATGCATGAACTGATACAGCTGGTTAAAAAATGGCTACAGCCAGAAAAACTGTCAGGCCCACAAATGGTGGAACGGGTGGTAATGGACTGGTACCTGCGGTCCCTGCCAGATGACCTACAGCGCTGGGTAAGCCATGGAGACCCTGCAACCGCTGACCAGCTGGTTGAGTTGGTTGAAAGATACACCGTGGTAGAGGACCTGCTTGGGCCTGCCAAACGTCGGGAACCCACACCAAGGGCGACAAGACCGGCCACAGCACCTAGGAGAGAAGCCCTGCTAGACATCGGAACCCGCAACCCTGCACCATCTTCTGCAGAACCTCGAAGGTTGGTTCCTGTCCCTAGGATGGGAGGCCTACAGTGTTGGCGATGTCGGTCCTGGGGGCATACCCGGGCACAATGCCCACTTCAGGAGGAGCCGATGGATGGCGGGACTGGTCGGAGAAGCTCCTTCTATGTGCAAAGAGCGTGTACCGCTCATCTTGATCTGGCTGAAGGACGGTTCGAGTGTGAAGTGTGGGTGAACCACCTTCCTGCCAGGGCCCTACTAGACTCCGGGAGCATGGTAACACTGGTACATGCCAGGGTGATTGGGAGACTTGGCCCCGTAAATAAAACTCTGCGCGTAGTGTGTATCCATGGGGATACCAGGGAGTACCCCCTGGTTCCTGTGACGGTTTATTATGGACGTACCTCAGTGACACAAGAGGTTGGGGTAGTAAATAGTCTAATACATGATATTATAGTGGGGCGGGACTGTCCGCTATTCCTCGAACTGTGGAACCAGGCACAGATGGGGCTGCCAGGAGAACTGGGGACACTGGGCCTGGAAGAGATGGAGTCTGAGGGGTCTAGGTCTGAAACCCCCACAACACACCCCTCTAAAACAGAGATACCTGTCACTAATAAGGATATTGCAGAGAATGTTAATTTGAATGACAATGTTTCTGTTTCAGGCCTCAACACCGAGTTGACTTCTGAGGGGGGGGGGAAGCCTTCCCATTACAGGTTATGCTGGGGGAGGATGATGAGGAGCTCTCCCCGTT